>JAVMKO010000002.1:51521839-52730172 GCA_032164245.1 Sternotherus odoratus | reverse complement strand
ACATCTCCTAGAAGATGCTTAAGAATAAGGAGAGGGGCATGGTCAGGGCCGGCACTAGCCAATAGGTGAGCTAGTGGTGGTGAACTGCCATCCTTGGTGGCAATTCATCGGAAACTCAATGTCACCGAATCTGTCAGTGGCAATTTGGCAGTGGGGAAGTCGTCATCTTCAGTTTCTCCGCCTTTTTTTTTTCCTTCTCTGCGTTGGGTGGTAAAAAGTCTGGTGCCGCTCCTGGCCAAGGTGACCTGTTGAGGGAGAGGTTGTGCAGAAGGAGGTAGGGTCTTGAGTAGCCTGGATGAAGGTGGAAGCATTGTACTGGGGGAAATGAGAATCTTCTCCCAAGTTGAAAGCAAAACTTGGGGAATTTCAAGTTAACACTGAAACTCAAACCCACCCCTCCCCAACACAGCAGAGGGAGAGGGTGATCTGACCAGCAGTCATGAACCCCAACTTCCAGAAAATGTGGGGAAAGGCAAGAGGGGACAGCAAGGAAATGGAAATGGCAGAGCTGTGTCCCTTCCTCATGCCTGAACAGTGAAGAATGTGCCTCAGGGGGCTTCTCTCCTTCCATTGGTCACATGGGATGGGTAGTGAACCAATTGGGCCCTCGGCTCTTCTTCCTCAACTTAAACCTTCTCCTGAAACTTTCAGGGCCTTTTTGCCTGACCTTGTAGCTCCATAGAGAATGCAACTTTGGGATGGAGGCAGTTCTACTAAAGCAGCATTCTTTGGTGCCCTTCAAGGTCAGCGAGCTGGTGTCACTTCTTCACAATATAATATGATGTTCAGCTCAAGTTCTCTTCTACATTTCAAAAGCTGGAGCTTCTGCATGGTTGTACTTGGAAGAAAATCTTATCTCACAACTAGATGAAATCAGGTGTGTGGAAAGTCATTTTCCATGGTTTAAACTTCCTGAGAAGGACCAGACTTTTGGCACAACATTGATCAATGATATCACATAATCTCAGAACTCAGTAAATTATCCTCAAACTTGTAGTGCAGCCAATCAGATACTGTATGCAATTTTCTGCTTCCTCATTGATTTATCTGAAATCCGTTCAGCATTAAAGCATTAAAAGAGATGTGTGTGTTATGATCTAATATAATGACATACCTTGACACTTGTTAGGCAGGAAGCTGAAGGCAGTGAAGCACCAAAGTGTGACATTATTAGACCATGATACAGACCTGTAGTGTCTTGTTGTAATTATAAATAGTGAATTTCTAAAGAAAAAAATGCAAGATTGGGGAGGGGGGAGTAAATACATATAATGTATTAAAAGAAAATACTTTTAAAATGAGGAATTAGGCTGAATTTAAGGAAAACATTCTCCAATATTAACATAAGAATGGCCGTACTGAGGCAGACCAAAGGTCCATCTAGCCCAGCAACCTGTCTTCCTACAGTAGCCAGTGCCAGGTCTTTTAGGGGGGGATGAAGAGAACAGGGAATCATCAAGTGATCTATCCCCTGTCGCCCATTCCCAGCTTCTGGCAATCAGAGGCCTGGGACACTTCAGAGCATGATTTTGCAACTTTAGAAGTTTAAATAATAAAACACGACTATTCTAAAGAGATATAGTTATCAAATGAATGAATTAATCATTCTCTACATTGTACTTGAAACTGCTCATTTTAAAAAGTCTGATAACATTTTAATAAGACCCTGATTCTTCTAACGTTATTCAGGTAGATTTAGGACCGCCAACTGCAAGAAGTCTCATTGGAACTACTTGTGAGTAAGGGGACTAATCAATATGAGTAAGGGAGGCAGAATCAAACCTATTTAACTAAATTATTATTAAATAGCTAGGGTCAGATCCTAGTAGTCTTACTCATGTTGAATAATACCTTACTCAGTTAATAGTCCCATTGAAGCCAATGAACTCATAGAACAAAATCACAGAATCATAGAGCTGGAAGGGACCTCCAAAGGTCATCTAGTTCCTCCTACCACACAAAGGTGTAATTAAGTATTTCCATACCTGCCCTGAAGATGTTTGTCTAATTTGTTCTGAAAATCTTCACTGCATGAAAAAAAGAGCATCAAATCCTGATCCTGAACTAAAGTTTTGTTTATATAGTTAATTTTCAAAGTTGATATGAAGATTGCCACAAAAGGCCAAAACATTTGCCCCATGTAGGTGAAAGGTCATTCGACTGGCCTATTGAGTAATTTTAAATCTCAGTTTCAGTTTAGAACAAACAATTGCCAGTATTCTCTTGGCATTTTCAAAGTGATTGAGGTTGAGAGCCTGATGAGAACCGTCTGCTTTTAAGAAAATGTAAATAGTTTTTCTCTGATTAGATTTAAGTTTTTAAGACTTTTATACCTGACCTAAATTTAAAACGTTTTTTTTCTTTTGAAAGAGTAAACTTTCCTGAGCATGTTCACTTTTCCCTTAGTCTTGATGAGTTTCCAGCAGTCATGGGCACAAGTTATTTCATTTGAGCACCACCAGAAAAGGTGCATTGATAATACACGTGTTGAGTCCTGGGCAGTAAGGAAAGTCCAAGCTATGCAGTTTAAATAATCACAAATCATTTAAATGGTGCATAGAGCCTTGTATGAATGTCTTGCCTGGGGATGATTTTCATCCTTTTGTGCACCTAAAGGCTGGTTTGACCTTTCAAATGTATGATTTAGAAGTTTTCTTCAGGAAAGCACATTTGAAAATTGGGGTTCAGGACCATGATTTTCAAAACCGACTAGAGTGTGATATTGGGTGATTCCGTTTTTGAATACTCACCTCGAGAAACCTCGAAGTGGCCTGATCTTCATAAGATAGATGTGCAGCAATGTCTAGAATATCTGCATTGTAGATATGAATCTATAAAGTATGTTTTTGTTTCTTTGGATGGTTGTTTTATCTTATTTAAACTATTATTCTGAACTGGTTGAGGAAAGGAGGAATCCAGAGTTATTTGAAATCAAGATAACAAACTACCCAATTTTCAAATGTGGTTCCTTAAAGTAGACATCCAAATTTTCCATTGGCTTCTCTGGGCTTTGGATCAGGCCTTGAATGAAGAACTTTATATTATCAATATTGTATCTTTTATAGATGGAAAACATCATGCATATGGATGAGTGTAATCTGTTCCTTGTCTTATGGATTCACAGTCCATGGAAAACAAATCAATGTGATGATCCTGAATGAGCTGGATTATGTGAATCATGTTTATAGCTTCTCTCGGTAGTTAAGGTTGTAACAACTATCCCATTTTAAGTAGTATTGAATCTCTTCTAACTTTGCCACATAAAACAAACAAAGCTTCTTTTGACCTAAAAATTCTCAAGTCTAGTCTCAGGTCAAAGAAGATAATTTATTGGCAAGTCTTAAGAAGATTAAACAAGCTGTTTTTTGAGTTTCAAGATAGCAAAAATCGAACATGTTTTTGACTTTTAGAGAAAAGTCCAAAATTGCTATATGAATTAACTCATTCTGTACCAGTCCATCAAGACAATGAACTTCCATCAAATAGCTTTGCAAAGAGCTGGATGTGTGTTGAAGTCACTAAGTCAGGCAGCCTGAGGAGAACTGATTATTTGTTAGATTACTTACACCTGCTTATGTCACAGAAATAATGCAGAGAACTGGTTCTAAATCAGCAGATCTTCAGAGAAATGGAGTAGCATCTGAGAAACCGCAGAACAGTACTTGATAGAGGTGGGTGAATAATCAAAAGCATTAGCAAACATTTATTCATGTTAAAAACAATGATTCATTTCAGCTGTAATCACAACTCTTTTTATTTATTGTCCTTCAACATGCAAACAACTGACTTTTTTTTTAATTAATGGAAAGAGAGAGAGTTCTGTCTATGTATTGACACTAAAACTGTCATGCATGCTCATACAAATACTTCTTTACATGAATGTTTACCCCATAAGTGACTTCTTCATTCTTCCTCTTGTTTATAAAATTCATTCAGTCACAGAGCAGAAACAATCCCATGCTACTCAAGTAACAAACCACACTGTGCTAATAGGTTAGTACAGATGTGAATAATTGAAATACAGTTCCAGTGAATACAGAGAGCTAATAAGTGATTCATGGGATAAAAATGGTTCATATGGACATTAGTTAAATATTTTTAAACACTGAGCAAACTTACAAAAACTAGTTCCTAGCCAAAAGCTTCAGAAAGGAGACATGGGAAAATGATGAAAAATAAAGTTAACCAAATTTTTGTGAGCTACATAAATATTTGGTTCAGTTTTGGAAAGCACTTTTGCCAGATTCTATTCTGTTACACTGGTGCAAATCTAGATGAGCTGATGTTAGTGGAGTTACTCCAGACTGACACCAGTCTAAATGAGGCCCTGACTAAATCGGATTTTAGGCACTGGTGTAGCTGTGTCAGTGCAAACCCCTAGCCGAGACATGATTTACATTGGTGCACTGAAGTTTGCACTGGTATTGTTTATCCCATAAGGATGCAACCCCTTACTGATCTAAATGATTTACAATGATGCAGTGCAAACTGTGCTAGTGCTACTTAGTCCACACCCAAGCAACTTAATGTAGACACAGTTTACACTGAGGTAGTTCACTGTACACGGATGCAACCCCTGGTGTAAACATGACTAGTGCAGTGCATGTTCCAGTGCATAGTGTCATAGATTCCAAAGCTGAAGGTACCATTGTGATTATCTAAACTGACCTCCCATTTTTTGTGTCATGAACTTTATCTGTGATGATTTTATGTTTTCTTCCAGGCCACTAATAAAAATTTAAGTAGTGTAGGGCCAAAAACGTATCCCGGTGGGACCCCACTAGAAACAATAATAGTTCCCTTTTACAGTTACATTCTGAGACCTTTCACTTGGCCAGCTTTTAATCCATTTAATGTGCGCCATGTTAATTTTTTATCTTTTTAGTTTCTTAATCAAAATGTTATGTAATACCAAGTGTCTAATATACAAAAGTCTAAGTATATTACATCAACACTATTACCTTTTTCAACAAACTTGTAATCACATCCAAAAAGATATCAAGGTAGTTTGGCAGAATCTATTTTCCATATATTGATTAGCATTAATTATAGTACCATCCTTTAATTCTTTATTAATTGAGCCCTATATCAACTGCTTCATTATTGTGCCAGAGATCAGTATAAGGTTGATAGGCCTATAATTAGTCCCAAATATAATTTTTAAATATTGGCAAAAATTAGCTTTCTTCCACTTCCTTGGTGTTCCAAGACTTACTGAAAAGCAACATTAATGGTCTAGCGAGTTCCTCTGGCAGCTCTTTTAAAACTCTTGGATGGAAGTTATCTGGACCTGCTGATTTAAAAATGTCTACATTTAGTAACTTCTGCTTAACATCCTTCTGGAATAGTAGTGGAAAGGAAAGAGTGTTATCATATGATATGACTACATCATAATTTCCCCCAAAATACAGAACAGAAATATTTATTGAACATTCTTCCTTTTTTGCATTATTATTGATATTTCTACCATTTCCATCTAGTAATGGACCAAAACCTTTATTAGGATTCTTTTTGTTCCTAATATATTAAACACCCCTCCCCCATGGTTATTGTCCTTAACTCTGCTGTCCATGGCTGTCTCCTTGCCTCCTTTTGCTTCCTTTATCAGTTTTCTAGAATTCCTAGCTTCTGATTTATATTCATTATTATGAATGTCCCCTTTCTTCTATTTGTTATATATTATTGTTTACTTTTTTTTATAACTGCCTTCACTTTCCCTCTAAACCAGATCATTTTTTAACCAATGTGGCCTTCTTTCTTGACTGTGGCTTAGGGGTATCTAGTAAAGTGTTGTTAAATTCCCAATTATCATTTACATTTTCTCATTTAATTCTTCCTCCCAGCTGATTTGGCTTATAATTTTACCTTTGTGAAATTGGTCCTTTTAAAGCACTAAGGGTATATATACTGGCCTGCTCTTTATTCTCTTTGTGCATTATAAGTATGATCAAACCGTGATCACTTGTAGGTAAGTTACCATTTATTTTTAGTTACATGATTGGTCCCTATTTACTATCAAGATGAAGTCTAATATAGAATTCTCCCATGCTGGACACAGCACTTTTTGAGTTAGGAAATTGGCATCTATAATATTTAGAAATTCCAAGGATGTTTCAGGACTCAGCATGAGACTTCCAGCATATGTTACTCAAAGTGAAGTCCCCCATGATCACCCCGGGTTTTTTCCCTGCTGCTTATTTTGGTGCAAATCTTGTTGATTTGAACCATGTGTATGCTGGGATGGGGCGCGCACAAGCACAGCTGCTTTGGTGGCTAAAACCCTAGTGTAGACAAGACCTGGGTGCCATAGTAGACATCCTGAAAAGAATAGAGACAAGGAAAGGTGCCATATTAGACTTCCTGAAAAGAATTGGATAGTGGAGTGAAAGTGTCTTAGAAGTAAAGGAAAAGGGGACAGACTGAAGTGACTAAAATTATTATCTGAAATAGCTTTGGGTGAAAATATTGCATATAGTAATTGTAGCTACACTTTGGCATACGGATGGTCTTGTGCAGCAGCTGAAGCCTCCAGGAGACATTCTGCTTTACTAAGCCAGAGCTCCTTCTTGGGGGTCTTCCAGGCAATGTGGAGTGTATCTGTCTGTAAGCGTACCACACTCTTCACCATGATATAGGAGTCTTTCCCTCTCTTCAGCTAGCCAGCTATTTTAGCCAGTGTGGTGAATGGCAGAGGCATGGCCCCACCTGTGTTCTGGCAGCTAGCAGCTGCTCGGGAGCTAGGAAGGGGCAACCACATTGTGCTAGGTGCATGCATAGGGGTGCAAGGGGTAGGAGAAAGAGGCACATTGTTCCCCCTCCTCCATCTGCATCCAATTCCTGGAGGGACGGGGCCACAGTTTGGCCCTAACTGATCAGGATTAATGTTGTAACTGCTGCAACAAGAAAATAATGGACGCTAATATCAGTACGAGAGGCACCCTGAAGGTTTTTGCATTTAAATAAGATGTATGGAATTCCAAAGTTGCATCTGGAAATTATTTAAAAACCAGGAGGTTTACTGAGACTATATTCAAAAATACAAGATGAGACTAGAAAAAGAATTACTGAGCAGATTTAGAGATATATCATTTCTTTCAATGAACTCTTCCATTTAATATTCAATGAGTCAGTCTTTGCTGTCTGGAACACATTGAATTTAAACAAGAATTTGGCCTTAATACAAAAATTAGTACCATAACCAACCACAAAATGAATGTTAACTGAACACTCCATCACAGACTGCATCTTCCAAAAGGGCTTATCTGCATATGTTTATCTTTAACATAGATAGCCTTCTCAAAATTGTGCCAATCAAAAATCAGCACATCAAAGCATCAGTGGCATGCAATGTCTGTGAAGTTTAGTCCTGGTGCTGCAACTGCAATGCCAGTAAAGAGACCAAAAAAAAAAAAAAATTAGCCAAAAGCTTTTTGTTTTCTTGTGGTTTTTTTTTCCTGGATGAAATACAAAAATTGCATTAAATGTATTCAATGTATTTCAGTGAGAAAAAAATAATGTTTTGCCATCATGAAATGGGAATCTACTTAAGTCATTTTTACCCGCTGATTCTTTTGGGTTCATGTGGGATCACACATATCTAAAAATACACCTAGTGACCCATCTGTATTCCCTTCTAAAGGGTTCAGAGTGGCTGATGTTCCATACACTCACTCATATACACACACACAGATACACATGCCTTAAATATTTATGGGCCCTACAAAAATGGCATGTTGTAATGGTGGGAGAAAGTATAACACATTACATTTTTATCTTGAGTTTCAGATTCTGTTTCTTTAAAGTTCTTAGTGAATGTTGTGCCCATTTAAGATACTGGTTTGGTAACCCTGGAAACTGAAGTCCTCTATCCACAGAACAGCCATGGAATGGACAGTGAAAGTGTAAGCTGCCCTGCTAATGGCTAATGGCTAAGTGCAAGCTGCCTTGTCCTAATGTGGAGGGAGCATCCATGTTGTAAGTGGCTAGTTCAAGTTTCCATATTTCTTCAGTCCATGGTCCTGCAAGTTGACCATGCCAGTGGAGAAGATGATTGGGCAAAAGTAGGATGTTAACATGTCCCCCTAAGAACTGGAGTGACATCAGGAATTGGGGTAGACATATCTGCCTATAATAAGAAAACTATGCAACTTTCAGATGAAGGTGAAATGCAAAGGATTTGTACACTATAAAAGTAAAGTGAAGTATTATATAGTCCCAAGTTTCTGATCCTACAATTTCTCTTATCCCCCGCAATCCAGGGGAATGCCATATGCCAAGGAATGGCAAGAACAGTCCCACAGATCATTTTTTTCAAATGTGATCATCATGTATGATCATATACTTGCAATGATCAATTTGTGGACCTGCAGGACATGAGAATAAAATAAAAAATGATATAGATAAGGTAGTTTGAATTTCTGTTCTGTCGTCACAACAGAAGAACAAGGGGAGAGTCAATATAATTAAAAGATGGGAAATTTTCAACTGATAAAAGTAAATACTCTCACACAACATGCAATTAAACTGTGGAACTCACTGCCATAGGAAGTCCTGGAGGCCAATAATTTAGCAAGATTGAAAAAAAGATTGGATATTCTTGCTATCCATATAAATATCCAAAGTTGTCACTATTAATTATAAAAATTCAGTTTAAGGGATATTAAACCTCATCTGTCAGGGCTTAAGCCAATCTCTCTCTCTTATAGATAAGAATGATTCCTAAAATAATTACCCCACATCTGCCTACTACAGGATTCTCACACCTTTCTGAAGCATTTGGTTATTATGACCATTACTGGGGACAGGATACTGGCCTAGATGGAGCTCAGTCTGATCCAGTTGTATAATTCCTGTATTCCTAAACAATTTGCAAGTTTTATTTTTTATACAACCACACTTTAACCTATGGGTCTAGTGGCAATTAGTGAATTTTCAAATGAACAGAAAACTGGCTCAATTATAGAAAATAGCACAATATGATATTTATGAAGTGCCAATTTTGTGTAATTAGAGAAAAATCAGTAATTATCTGTGGATTTATTCAGTAATATTTGAATGTAGGTAAATAGAAATGTCATTTATTCATTACAATTCAAGAAAACAAAAGAATAGTTGATGATTATTATGCATTTGAATCTAGCTCTATGTATCTTGTAACGAGGTGGTTAAGATAATGGCACTAGTAGCGCTCAGCTGAATATAGGTTTCTTTCTTTGATGTGTCGGATAATATTCTGCTGCTGTATAATAATAATGCCAACAACCACAGTAAGAAAAAAATGACAGCATGAGAATTAATCGCTTAATAGCTGTAACTATTAGTATAAGGCAAAAGTGATCCCACTAAGTTATATAAAGGTCACAGGCCTCTCGGTTTATTTACTACCATGAAAAGAGCCATTTATCACCACTTAATTATCGCCACCATGCAACATAATTTTTGTTATGTGATATGTATGTGAGTAAAAGTACTCCAAACAGACCATCAGGCTCTGATCTGATCACAGTGCCACTGAGAAAATGTGTAAACGCCTTATAAATCTCATTACCGATAACTGCTATGAATTGTGATCCTGAGACAGAATGTTTCTGAGTATTGGAACCCAGCTATTAGATTTTTATTGTCTTTAGTAATTTCAAAGGTAAAACTGACTCATGGTTCTGAATGCAGGTCTATCATTACATGATGAAGGCAATCAACTTCACAAATATAATTCAGGCACCCACAGCTCACAACTAGCACAAGATCCTGCTGGTGACAAGGCTCAAAACACTTGGCTACAGATGTAATAGACAGTAGCAAGACAGCACAAACCAATTGCAACTGATTTGGGAGTGTTTTATTATTTTGATCTTGGAAAGTCACGAATACAACTATTCATGATTGTGCCTTTGCTTCAGATAAACCATTCCATGTCCGCTACAGTGTGTACTGAGCACTGTGGCCATCGTCCAGCAAATCACATAAACATACACTTAACTTTAAGCGTGTGAGTACTGGTAATCTTATTGACTTCAACAGAATTTGACCTATTAAACTGAATAGGGACCAGAGCACTCAGCAGTTTACCTGATTAGACAGTAAATCCCAGATGGGGCAGAATTTATCGAACCTTTTCCCACTAGATTCTTATGATTTCTTGTAAGATTTTAATTAATGGCATTTTCCTTTTGGAGTTTGGTAGCATCCTAAACTTTTATCAGACTAGATGCTTGTTTTTGGCCCTTGTAGAAAATTATTTAATTTTCTAGTAACTATTTTGTTGCACACTCAACACAGATGGAGTTTTTGTAGGAACTGGAGTAAATTTTGCAATCTGTTTAAAGATCTTTATTATGGAAGTGTTCACAAATGCATAGTTAAAGTTGGATTTCATTTTTGCACTTAAAACTAGGATCCAACCTCTTTATATAGACTTTACTATGATGAAGTCTATTGTGTATCCTCACCAAAATAATAACAATTACTATTTCAGCATAGAAAGAATGTTCTGAGAATTTACAAGTAGATCCAATAATAAGTGTACACATTAAAATTAATTAAACTCTGGGTCTTTTAAGAAACTGGGCATCTGTGCCAGTCTTTTCTTTGTCCTGACTAAGCTTAATGAAATAATGCAGATGCTTTATACTTTCCATATAGTTCAAATTAATTGAAATCTTCTTCACAGGCTTTATGTGAGGAAATTAGGGTGTAATTAAGATAGCTATTAATGATTTTGTATCAAATTGTTCTGATGATTTTGTATCAAATTGTTCTGATTATGTAAGCTATTGACAGGTTTAGGAAACTCTTAAGTGAGTCCATTGTGATATCAGAAGTAACTCAATGAATATCCCTTATCCTCTACAGCTAATTTCAGTGCAACCGTTTTATTGGTTGTAATGACTTAATGGTGTGAGGGAGAGTGGACACAGATTAAGAGTTTTCACTGGTAGACTAACTGGTGCACTCTTTAAAGATTGTGTGGCTGTGTACAAGGTGGACACCTGTGCTTGATATGTTCCTTATAGCACTGCTACCTCAGCAGTGTTGCCAGAGGAACTGAGGCAGGAGCCCAGATACATTGGGACACAGGGATTAAGATCTCCCTAGTCCCCCTTCACATAGTGCTAGTCTCATTAACACAGCCCTCTAAAACAAATAAGTCAATTGCAAATTAAGGGTCAAATTCACTGGTACACTTCAGCTTCTTTGTGCTACTGTGGTAATTCAAAGCAGCCCTAAACAGTTTAATTGGTTGGATTACTGTTTAACTGGCTGCTAGTATTACTCCGGTGTATCTGTGAATCTGCCCTTAAAAGTAAAATTTAAAAAATAATAATATTGTTAGTACATATTGTAAGATCACTAGAAATATCATATCACCATCTTTTCTTTAGGTTTAGCATTTGTGCATTAAAAATTTAATACTTTTTAGAAATTAAGGAAATTCCTAGACAAATAATTACATTAATATAGAGTTAAAGTTGAGACTAGGGTGAATTTAGGGCAAAAAATGTTTCTAGAATATTGTAAGTAGCCCCATGCCTATTATTATAACTTTAGGAAATTGACAGTTAAAAGAAATGTAAATATATTAAAGTAACAATTGCCTTATTAAGGTGCAAAACAACTTTTCCTCATCAGGGGGAAAAATAGAAAAAAATCTAGTGTGTCATTTCAAATCAGTTAATCTAATCAGGGACCACAAACATTAAAACACCTTAACCATAATCATGTCATTATTGCATGCTGTCACTAGTAAGGAACAAGTGTAGGTGTTCAAATACATAATGAGGGACAAATATGTAACTGGATAGATAGAACGGGCTGTGAAAAATACTGCTGGCATTTTGACATTTTAGCCTATCAGTCTTGCTGTATTTGGATTTTAATACAGGCTAAGAACAATCATACAAGGTGATGTGCAACTTAATACAAAGCAACTTTAGGGGATTCATTAGGCATTTATATATCACACCACCCTCCAAATTTAAATGAGTGTTTTGTGATTAAAATGTATTATCAAAGATAGATATTTATGGAGAAATAAACATATCTGTGATAGTTACATTATGTTTGAAGACAGAGACAGAAAATATCCATAGAGGTATTATATGCTTCTTGCTGCTGGCAAATGGCTAATCCCATTTTAAAAAAAATACAACCCTTGTGTGTGCATAAATATATATATTGTAGTAATAAAATAATACTTAGGATCCATTCTCTAAAAACTGTCTTATTGTTTACTGTAGGAACAAAAAATAAAAGCAGCCGATGTCTCTAATGCAACTATGAAGGGAGAAACACTCCACTCTTATTTTGCTGTAATTGGTATTGAGCATCACAACGCACATGCACTTGGGTCTTACTTGTATACTTCAAGGGTTCCATGATATTTCTACTTGAACCCATTTTTTGATATGGCTCAGCTCAGCAGTGCTAGCTACCTCTTGTTATGCAGTTGAAAAACTGCAGCCATTAAAAATAGGATACGGTGTGATTTTGTTTTGCAGCACTGTGTTGAAAATCAGTTGCTGTTCATAACAGCTCTGTGGTTGGTTGATTTATAGCAGGAGGGTGACTTCGAATTGACAAGCAGGCAGTTCATGAGAAAGAGTATTGTATCTTTAAGGCTTTCTGACTGATTGTGTTTAACTGCACTACTCAGCAGGCAGTAATTAGGCTGTAGCTTTGCTGAGAGACTTAAAGCAAGGACTGTGTTGTTCTGTGCACTTGATTTAGTTTCTTAAAAAGCACAACAATTTCTGGATTTGAACAAATGGGATTTTTACTGTTTTTTAGCCAGTATGGGAGCAACCAGAAAGCAGACCCCTAGAGGCTCCTAAAGTTATCTTCCCATGCAGATAGTCTCTAGGGAGTTATGGCTGCTTGCAAAAGGAAGCAATGAGAACCATTATAGAAACACATGACACCATTGCAGAAGGTCAGAGTGGTACTGGAATAAAAGAGAGGCTGCTGATACAAAGTGACATGGCTGCCGTGTCTTCTGGCCCAGTTCACAATTTTGATTAGAATGTAGCTCAAATACATTGTTAATGTGATTAATAAATAAAAGTGCATAATAATCATGATGGAGTGAACTGGTGCTTCCCCAGACTGCTGGGAGGGGGGAGGGAAAATGGGAATCTTAGTTAAAAGAAAGCAAACAGGATAGGCAGTTAGAATTGCAGCCTGAGGAAATGTTTGATTTGGAACTACTGCCGCAGTTTTATGAAGTGGACCCTGCAATGAACAATTGCAAACAATGTCACACTGCATGTGAGAACAGCTCGTCAACCTTTTCCTTCAGAGCACGGCGACAGTGTAACATAAGGTGTAGAGGAAATACCACAAACTTTATAATCCAGTCTCCATATAAACAGCACAAGACCCTCATTAGTTTAGACAACATTGGTTTCCCCTCACACCTCTAGTTTTTGTTGTTTTGATATTTTTGTGCTCTGAGATATCATAAAATAATACCATTGAGGCTTTTGTAACACTTGAGATTTTATTATATGGTTGCCCTCTGAAGTATAAATTAAATATATATTCTCTTCTGCTCTACCAATTTTGTTTAAAAATTATGCTTTCTTGTTGTTTTTTTTAGTGCTCTTACAGATAAAGAAGAAATTATTCTGTTGATGATATTAGCCTATGCCACATTTAGCAACAGTTAATGGTTTATGACAATGGGTCATATTTTAAATCAGAAGAATAGAGGAATATTTTATATATATTTATTCCAGATTGCAAGATTGTTGTGTGAGGTCCAACAAAACTGTTGTGATGAATATGGCTCTGTTTCAGAATAACATTGCTTCTGATAATCCAGATAATAGTGCTGGTAACTTTGAGGTAAACTCATGTTTCTTTTAGAAATTAGTTTCCTTTACCAAACTCTCCTGTTAGCCCAGTCTTTCAGTTGATCTTCTCAGTTAACTTTAACAAGAAAGTAAGCTAGCATGTAAATTGTCAGGAGCAGTGAGTGCATCAAGCCATTGTCCTGAGGCGTGTAGTTTTTAAAACAGGGTTAATCCAAGTAAATTATGAAATCTCATCATTCAGTGAGAGAATTTTTATGAGAGCAAAAATTACTTTCCAAATACAGCAGGGTTTGCAACAACTAGATGGATTCTGTGCCACTGCCTAAGATTCACATATCTATATTTCCTGTTGTTTTCAAGGTTGATTCATTTTCTGTAGTTGATAAATGCTCTTTGGAATCAGGATATACAGAAGATCACAGATTAAATTGCAAAAGTATTTTTTCCAAGTGACAATGAACCTAATTCACTGTCAGCTAATGCCAGGTGTTTCCCTCCCTAGTTCTTCAAAACAGTGGCTGTATAGGACTATTCAGAGAGGCTTAGTGCAGGAAGGAAAATGATTACATGAAGTTGAATACTATGAATAATTCATGACATCACGTTTTGTAATCCTGGTGTTAAGCATAAAACCAGTGGTTTATTTCTCAACCAAATGTTTTTGTATCATTTCAGAGAGTGCAAAACAATAACTGCATACATAATGTGAAAAGCACACTGGCAAATAGGACACCTTATAGTGCTTTCAGTGTCATCTGGGGTATCGCAATAAGCATGCTTTGAGGCAATGTCTGTAGGTGCTCTTCATGCTTTGGAATCTTCTGGGGCCAATGGAAAGGCTGCCTTTTCATTTATTTTTAAAATATTGTCCCAGATCTTTATCTCTAAGTTGAAAATAAATATTTATATCTTGATAAAAATACATACTTTCCCCATCCCATCATCTCTGTTTATTTGTAAAGTTATTCTACTGAGAATAAACACAGTGATTAAACCCTCTGTATTTTTCCTTCCTTCCTTCTTTCTTTCTTTTTCTTTCTTTCTTTCTTTCTTTCTTTCTTTCTTTCTTTCTTTCTTTCTTTCTTTCTTTCTTTCTTTCTTTCTTTCTTTCTTATGTAATGAGAACTGTTGTTCTCAGTTATATATATATATATATTAGGGCTGTCAAGCAATTAAAAATTAATCATAATAAAAAAATTAATCTGGCAATCTATCACACTATTAGACAATAATAGAATACAATTTATTTTAATTTTTTTTATATTTTATATATTTTCAAATATATTAATTTCAATTGCAACACAGAATACAAAGTGTACATGCTCATTTTATTTGGTTTTTTCATTACAAATATTTGCATGGTAAAAACAAAATAGTATTTTTCAATACACCTAATACAAATATTGTAGTGCAATTTCTTTATCATGAAAGTTGATAAAGTAGAATTATGTACAAATAAACCTGCATTAAAAATAAAACAAAGTAAAACTTTAGACCCTACAAGTCTAATCAGTCCTACTTCTTGTTTGGCCAGTCGCTCAGACAAACCAATTTGTTTACATTCTCAGAAGATAATGCTGCCTGCTTCTTGTTTACAGTATCACCTGAAAGTGAGAAAAGGCATTTGCATGGCACTATTGTAGCTGGTGTCACAAGATATTTATATGCCAGATGCGCTAAAGATTCTTATGTCCCTTTATGTTTCAATCACCATTCCAGTGGGCGTGATGACCGGTTCTGCTCGATAACAATCTAAAGCAGCGTGAACCGCTGCATGTTCATTTTCATTATTTGAGTTAGATGCCACCAACAGAAGGTTGATTTTTCTTTTTCTGGTTTGAGTTCTGTATTTTCCACATTGAAGTGTTGCTCTTTTAAGACTTCTGAAAGCATGCCACATCTCATCCCTCTCAGATTTTGGAAGACACTTCATATTCTTAAATTTTGGGTCAACTGCCATCTTTAGAAATTTGACATTGGTACCTTCTTTGTATTTTGTCAAATTTCCAGTAAAAGTGTTCTTAAAATGAACAACATGTGCTGGATCATCATCTGAGACCGCTATAACGTGTTATAACTCTGTTTTACCCACATTCTGCCATATATTCCATATATGGCAGAATGTGGGTAAAACAGAGTAGGAGACATACAAAAATAAAAGGAGATCAACTTTTATTAACACATTATTTTTTTAATGAGTGTCATCAGCATGGAAGCATGTCCTCATCTCCAAATCATATATGAATCTTTAGTGCGATGCCAGCTACAACAGTGCCATACAAATGCCTGTTCTCACTTTCAGGAGACATTGTAATTAAGAACTGGGCAGTATTATTTACTGGGCAGTATTATTTACTGTAAATATAAACAAACTTGTTTGTCTTAGCAATTGGCTGAACAAGAAGTAGGACTGAGTAGATTTGTAGGTTCCAAAGTTTTAGATTGTTTTGTTTTTGAGTGCAGTTATGTAGCAAAACCCCCCTACATTTGTAAATTGCACTTTCATGATAATTCATGATTGCACTACAGTACTTGTATGAGGTGAATTGAAAAATACTATTTCTTTTGTTTATCATTTTTAGAGTTCAAATATTTGAAATAAAAATATCAGATGAGTACTATCCACTTTGTACTCTGTGTTGCAATTGAAACTGATATATTGGAAAACATTCAAATCTCTCTATATAAAAGTCAAATGGTGTATGCGTGTATGTATGCGTCTATCTATGTGCGCTTACTCCTTCCACACCGTTTGAGCTAGAGACTTGAAATTTGGTACTGTTATAGGTCTTAGGGTCCTAATCAGGGTAAGAGTTGAAAATTTTTCAAATCTCACCTCTGACGCCCCCCAGGGGTGAAATTATTTAAAGGCCAATCACATCAGCTGGGCAGCTGCTGTTCTTTGTGACACAGTTATGTCATAATACCCCCTCCAACGGACCCTGCATTCGCTCAGCTCTCTGCCTCCTCCCCCCTCCAACGGACCCTGCACTCGCTCAGCTCTCTGCTCCCTCCCCCTCCAATGGACCCCACACTCACTCAGCTCTCTGCCCCCTCCCCACCTCCGACAGACCTGAGTTGGGTTTGGTCGGAGGGTAAGTGAGGTAGGGGTGTCGGGTTTGGTCAGGGGGTGAGGTGGGCGTGTCGGGTTTGGTCAGGGGGTGAGGTGGGGGTGTCAGGTTTGGTCGGGGGGTGAGGTGGGGGTGTCGGGTTTGGTCAGGGGGTAAGTGAGCCGGGGGTGTTGGGTTTGGTCTGGGGGGGGTGGGAAGGTGTCGGGGTGGGTGAGGGGTGAGGTGTGGGGGTTGGGGTTGGTCAGGGGGTGTTGGGGTTGGTGGGGGGATAAGGTGGGGGTGTTGGGTTTGGTTGGGGGGGTCAGGAGGGGGGTCGGGGATGGTCGAGGGGTAAGTGAGGTGTGGGTGTCGGGTTTGTTTGTGGTGGTAGGTAGGGGTGTCGGGTTTGGTTGGGGGGGAAAGTGAGGCGGGTGTGTCAGGTTTGGTCTATGGGGGGTGAGGTGTGGGTGTTGGTCAGGGGGTGTTGGGGTTGGTAGGGGGTGACGTGGGGGTGTTGGGTTTGGGTGGGGGGGTGAAAATGTGAGTCAGGGTTGGTCGAAGGGTAAGTGAGGTGGGGGTGTCGGGTTTGGTTGGGGGGGTGAGGTGGGGGTGTCAAGTTTCCTCTCTGCCCCCTCCCCCCTCCAACGGACCCTGCACTCGCTCAGCTCTCTGCCCCTCCCCACCTCCGACGGACCCGAGCAACGCTGGGTATTTTTGCTAGTATTTAATAAATTTCAATTAGTATTATATTGTTTAACAGTAATTTTTTTAAATTGTGATTAATTTTTTTAGTTAACTGCAATTAATTGACCATCTTAATATATATATATATATATATATATATATATATATATATATATATATATAGTGTGTGTGTGTGTATATATATATATACATGCACACACACATATACCGTATATACTCGAGTATAGGTCGACCCGAATATAAGCCGATGCACCTAATTTTACCACAAAAAGCTGGAAAAGTTATTGACTCGAGTATAAGCCGATATCAAATCCGGACAAAAAAAAAAAAGCGCCTCGCTCTCCCGTCCCCGCTGCGCGGGCGGGCTGCCGAGGTTCCCCCTTCCCTGCCGGACCAAAAAAAAAATGTGCGCCCCGGTTCCTCCCCTCCCCGCCGGACAAAAAAAAAAAAAAAAAAAAAGCGCCTCGCTCTCCCGTCCCCGCCGCGCGGGCGGGCTGCCGGGAGCTCCCGGCAGCCCGCCCGCGGCGGGAAGGGGGGAACCGGGACGCTCCCGGCAGCCCGCCCACGGCGGGGAGGGGGGAACCGGGACGCTCCCGGCAGCCTGCCCGCGGCGGGGAGGGGGGAACCGGGACGCTCCCGGCAGCCCGCCCGCGGCGGGGAGGGGGGAACCGGGACGCTCCTGGCAGCCCGCCCGCGCGGCGGGGACGGGAGAGCGAGGCGCTTTTTTTTTTTTTTTTTTTTTTTTTTGTCCGGCGGGGAGGGGAGGAACCGGGGCGCACATTTTTCACTGACTCGTGTATAAGCCGAGGCGGCTTTTTTCAGCCCAAAACGTGGGCTGAAAAACTCGGCTTATACTCGAGTATATACGGTGTATATATATATATATATATATATATATATATATATATATATTAAGATGGTCAAGATATATATAGACCCCCCCAGACCAACCCCGACACCCCCCGGCTCACTTACCCCCCGACCGAACCCGACACCCCTACCTCACCCCCCCAGCAAACCCGACACCCCCACCTCACCCCCCCAGCATACCCGACACCCCCACCTCACCCCTCCACCAAACACAACACCCCCTGACCAACCCCAACACCCACACCTCACCCCTCACTCACTCCGAAACCTTCCCACCCCCCCAGACCAAAACCGACACTCCCTGGCTCACTTACCCCCCGACCGAACCCGACACCTCCACCTCACCCCCCCAAGCAAACCCAACACCCCCACCTCACCCCCCGACCAAACCCGACAACCCCACCTGACCCCCCCAAGCAAACCCAACATCCCCACCTCACCCCCCGACCAAACCCGACACCCCCACCTGACCCCCCGACCAAACCAGACACCCGCACCTCACCCACCGACCAAACAGTGTATTTAATAATCTGTGTGCTACACAGTGCACCGTGAGCCGGGGGGTTGTCGGGTTTGGTCTGGGGGGGTGGGAAGTTGTCGGGGTGGGTGAGGGTGAGGTGTGGGTGTTGGGGTTGGTCAGGGGGTTTTGCGGTTGGTGGGGGGGTGAGGTGGGGGTGTCGGGTTTGGTCGGGGGGTCAGCCCCGGGCTCACTTACCCCCCTGACCAAACCCGACACCCCCACCTCACCCCCCCACCAATCACAACACCCCCAGACCAAACCTGACACCCCCCGGCTCACTTACCCCCCGACCAAACCCGACACCCCCACCTCACCCCCCCAAGCAAACCCGACACTCCCACCTCACCCCCCCCCACCAACCGCAACACCCCCTGACCAACCCCAACACCTCACCCCTCACCCACCCTGACACCCCCACCTGACCCCCCCCCAAGCAAACCCGACACCCACACCTCACCCCTCACCCACCCGACACCTTCCCAACGGAACCCCGGAATCCATCAGCTCTGTGCCCCCCCACCTGCGAAGGTCCCCGGAATCCCTCGGCTCTTGCCCCCCCCCCCCCGCGACGGATCCGAGTTGGGTTTGGTGGGACGGTAGGTGAGGTGGGGGTGTCGGGTTCGGTCGGGGGGTGAGGTGGGGGTGTCGGGTTTGCTTGGGGGTGTCAGGTGGGGGTGTCGGGTTTGGTCGGGGGGTAAGTGAGCCGGGGGGTGTCGGGGTTGGTCTGGGGGGGTGGGAAGGTGTCGGGGTGGGTGAGGGGTGAGGTGTGGGTGTTGGGTTTAGTCTGGGGGGGAAGGTGTCGGGGTGGGTGCCCAGACCAAACCCGACACACCCCCCCGGCTCACTTATCCCCCGACCGAACCCGACACCCCCACCTCACCCCCCCACCAATCGCAACACCCCTAGACCAGATATATATATATATATGCTATATCTATATCTATAGCTATATCTAGATATAGATATAGATATATATAAGAATGGTGACAATGCATTGATTGAATGCTGGCATAAAGTGTTGTTTATTCTTACACAAAATGTATTGACATTTTAACAAACTTTAAATTTTTTCTTTTCTGCCCTGAAATATTTTTCATGTAGAAGATTGGGGCAGAAGAAATTTTCAATGAAACGCAATCCAATGAAATTTTCAATGAAATGCACTCTCATCTAATGAAACATCTTTCTTTCTGGAAATGACCCTACATGAGAGAGAGGTTTTGCATCCTCAATGTTACAGTTTCCAGGTCAGAGGTACTGGAACAATGCTCTTACATGGGGCTGATTATTATGCCATCATCCATGCTGAAATAATTGTGTACCTGGGCCATCTGCGTCTGCTTTTTCCAGCACCTTCTTATGGACAGCTCCAGGGCACTCGCTTGAGGTCAGAATGGACTCCTACTGGGTTGTCCACATATTTGTCTTGTAGGAAAGAACAATCTGTCAATGAATTTCAAAGCTGTTTAACAAAACATCCACTTCTTCTAAATATTACAACACCAAATATCATTCATGTGTACATACCAAAAAAATACATCTATATAATGTGGTAAACATGTCAGTTAGTACTCTTATCACTGCTAGAATGGCATTTTAATCAGTTTTACTATTTAAAATAAAAATTAATTATTAATTATGGTGGTCAGTCATCTTAAAACTGGATTAAGGTTCTGGAAGCCCCTGAGAGTAATATATGGGTGTATGTTTCGGATTTAAGCATGTTATAACCATTTTTGCCATTTTATATTTCTGAAAATCTAGCAAAATGAATTTGTTATTTTGTGGGATTCAGGGTATTTAAAAATGTTTTTCGTGTATTACTATATAAAACAGCTCTTTTAAAATTTATTTTTTTATTTAAAGATATATTTTCACCTAAGATACTAAAATAAGGACATTATAAACATATTCAGAGCAAAATATAATAGATTTAGAGTTTAATTGTAATATTCTGTTAAGAATTTTTAATGGAAAACCTGATGACCTAATTATAGAATGAAAGTAGAAAATCAGAACACACTATCTGGATTTGAATATAAAAATGCTGAAATGTATAATACATAAGAGTTTGAGATCTATTCTACTTCTTGTCAAGAAGGTACAAAATTATTAAGAATTTACAGAGAGAGTAGACATCAGACCCTGTAAAAGAACTGATCATTCTGTGGAAGAATATAAATTATATTTAAAGTCAAAATAATAGAACCACAGAATTTACTCCTAAACAGTCTCTCAGTGCAATACCAAAGAAATTACTTTCTTTTGCTTCTGTGTTGTCATCTCATAATTCTCTATAACATCATTGCCTATAGTGTCACAAGTGTTAGCTTCTGGCCAAGATACTACTGAGTATCGATCGTGGAATCTGCTGGTTTGGGGAGAGGTTTTCGAAAGCATAAAGGCAATTAATCACTTGACTTCTTCGGAAGGCCAATGGGAGTTGTGTGCTTAGCTGCTCTATGTGTCTTAGAAAATCTTCCTCTTAGAGCACAAATTCTTCTAATGCCTACACTTCCCCCCACCTTTTCTCTTCCTCAGAGAACAGCTCCAAAGTAAAGACTCTTTGCATAATGTACCAGTTCTGTTACAGGACAGTGATCCACTACTATTTGGTACTGAGATAAAGTATTAGTCTTCCTTCAGTAGATGAGCCTTTGGGTTCTTCTTAGTGGTGGCAAGGAGGGGGTCAATGTGGCTCTGGTGATGTCCTGATTTGGAGGAAAGAAGTTATCAGGCTAAGTTCTTAATAAATTTCCCTTCACTTGATAAAAACATGCAGATGTGCAGGTGGTAAAGACAGCAAACACATGGACAGCATGATATATACTGGGGTTTTTTTGTGGGTGATCCTAAACTCCTAGGCTCAGAAAGGCATCCCTTAGGTCTTGTGCCCTTCAATAAAAAGGTCTTAGTCTACCTGAGTGGTCCCAACTTGTGTGCATAGGAGGTTATGGCTCAGCCCTGTGTTGGCTTTGTGGCGTGAGCCATTCTTTGCCAATCCTCCCTTGTTAGTAGGTCTGCTGTTGACCAAACACAGCATCTATAGACGATTAGCTGTAGAGTGAAGGATGTTGCCAAGCACAAGCAGGCTATGACAGACCTTTTGGAACATGATGTGCAGATGTTGTTTTAGCCCCCCCTTTCATGACTTAAATCCACTTGGGCTTGGCCACCCCTTTACCACTCCATGTAGTATTCATTTATATCCAGCCTCACAGCTAGGTTTGTTCTTATAGTTTTTCACAGAGAAATGACAGGAATGGGACCGGAAAGCACCACTCTCAAATTGGATTGTGAACCATAGCATCATGCACTGGGCATGCAAATGCAAATCAGCTCATGAGCCCATTAAGTAGAAAGCCAAAGGATGAAATATGATGACATTACTTACAGTTCCCCAGGATTCCTTTGCCCAGATCTCTCAGACAGGGTAGCCAATGTTTTCAACCTGGAAACACGATGACAGATTGAAAACTGGTAGCAGGCTTTGTTGATGGAGTATGCCAGCTAAACTCAAGGTTATTGGTTGATCCTGTGTAGCAGGCATGAGTTCAGCTTTTGTCCTGAAGAAGGTTGGATTTGCAGGGATTCCTATGGCTTATGTTGCTAAACCTAACTCTGTTGATCCTCCAAGGATCTGAATTCCTTCTGGAATATGTTGAGTACCATCACCTATTGAGTCAATTGGGAATTGTGGGTTCTCAGCATTCTTTGGTAGGTACTCAGCTCCTTGTAAAATCAGGGCCTTGGGGAAGAATTCTGGTAGAACAAAGGTGGAGCCTTACCTCCATTTTCTATTGCCAGTCCACTAAAAGGTGGATCAGAACAGATAAGACTTCTGACTCCCAAAGAAGATATCATCACAACTGAACTGCTGCCCTTGAGCCCTTTCCCAGAGATAGGTAAAAGTCTGAAGAAATTCTTCATCCTTCTCTAAGAGAATGAAAAGACTGATGTTTACTTCCAGACAGGCTTCATCAGAACTAAGTGTTTTAAAAGTACCCACAGAATTGGGAACTTGAATTATCTGATCTTAATCCCAAGTAAAGGTGTAGCTGGAGTTTTCCAAAAAAGCAAAATAAATCTCAAATAAAATATTCAAATCTAACAGGTTCAGCCAGACCCTAAATCCCATTTGAATAAAGCCTCAGTATAGCCTGGAAGGAACTCTATTTCCAAAGCTGCAAGTGTCACAGGCAGCCCAGTGTGACCTTCAATCACAGCGGGATTTACAATTATAATCTAAAATAAGATTTCAGGGATACTGATCCAGGCATGTATTGAGTTTCCTACTAAGGAGCTTTGCTAGTATGTTCAGGAAAAAGATACTTTGAAACCTAAAATAATGATAGAACATTAATGATAGAGAACTCCATACAGTATTTAGTTCTTGCTCTTTCTCCCCACCGGTTTTACACACACATATAGACACACTACCCTGCAACCAATTAAAGCTGATGAGCTAGTTATAACCCCTACCAACACACAAAAAAATATTTCAGTAAGTTGAGCAATGCAGAAATATCAGTGGCAAAATAAGGATAATTAAGTGGAAAACATAGTCAATAATTAATCAGCTGAGTAAGATCATACATTTTTAATACCTATTTAGAAGAATCTGTGCATAATGCTGCATTTGTTGCATACCAAAGAATTTGAAAAGATATGAAATGCAGAGCATATTGTGTGCTAACTTCAAATAATTCAATATGTGAAATCAATGAAAGATCACATTGATCTTTTATTACCAGTCCTGCAAGGTATTGTGCATCTTCCCCAAAAGGTGTGACACCCACTCAGCTACTGTTGACTTCGGTATGAGGGCACTCAGGAAAAGAGCGTGGCATTTTTCAGCATTGGAAGCTTACTCACTACTTCCAGACAAATGATGGGTGTGTGAAAAGTTTCTGTTTGCTTTGCACATAAATTAGAAAGTTGGCTCTTTATTTACTGCCGCCTTTAACCGACTGTAGAAATTATGAGTACAGGGCTGACCAACAGCTATGCAAAAATAAAACAAGCTGAAAACTTTAGAGTTTGGCAACAACTCAAAATTTCTGCAAAAGGCAGATAGTCTCAAAAAATTTAGTTTAGTCAAAACCCTGATTTTGTGTCGAAAAACAATTTTGACAAAATTTTTTGAAGTGCTTGAAGTACCTTGTGGAGTCCAGGCCACAATTTGTAAAAGAAGAAGAATGTAGTGATAGGCAAATCATCACAGAGTAATACTATGGTGACAAATATAAACATCAATGCAAACTGAAAAAGAAATTGTTGCGCTCTCTGCATGACTCATATATCCATGAGCAAGTCACTTAATCTCCCTGTGCCTCATTTCTCCATCTGTATATAATGGGAATAATAATATCAACTCTGTAGGGGAGTAGTGAGACTTAGTTAATTGCTTATAAAGCAATGAGATCCTCCAATTGAAAATGGTATTGAAGTGCATGATGTTACTATTGTTTTCAATGCTAAAGATTGTCCACAACATTTGTCCACAATATCAGAGATCATATAATGCAAAGTAGTACTCCTGTTTACTGACTAATACTCCCGTACCAGTAAGTTTCGGAAACACAGCCCATGGAACTGTTAGAAGCATAAGATTCTGGATACTAGAGAGTGATTTGTTCCCCCTCTTCCTGGGATAGTACACACTGAATTTTGTCAAGTTGATGTCCTTGGTGCTTGCAGAGAGAAGGAAGAGTATGAATAGGTGTGAACTGTGTGGGTGTGGGGATAAGAGGAGGTCTCCATGCTCGATAAGGCCTGCAGGAAACTGAAGGCAGTATCCAGGCATAAGAGTCTACCCTCATAATTCTCCACAGTAACCCCCTGTGTAACAGGAAAGAGGGCAATACAGTAGCGTCTTCCAAGCCACCAAGTTGCCTATCTTGGAGCCTTACCAAAAGTTAACTATTCAATTTCCTAATCTACTGCCGGTAAGGCTTTAACTTATGACCATATTAGGAAGCAAACAGTTTGGGTCTTGAAAGGGAACACTTAGCACCATATTAGGGAGTAAAGGATGATCCAGAGAGTAAGAAGCAAGAAGCAAGAGGATGATTTAGAGGGTAGGGAATGGGGGGGGGGTACCAAGAAGAGGGTTGGGGATAAAAGAGGCTGTAACCATAACTTGGGGCTCACTCTGTTGGTCATGAGATGGAGAGGAATGAGCGGTCTGGATGCTGTAACCGAATAAATCGCCTCTTACTACTCCACCCGGACTCATCCCTCATTCAAGCGTGCAACAAACTGCTCCGTCTCCTTGAAACTACCTGCTGGTCATTCCATGGAGTAGCCTTAATGATGACTCAAAGAAATACCATGTGTCTAGATTTCAGGCAGGATGAACAGTTGTGGTAACTGTTGCAGTAAAAGGGGAAAGAGTCAAGTGAGCGGAGGGCTACATGGACAGATACAAAAGTGTGTGTAATAATCCATTATAGAATGGAACGCCTAGAGGGTTTGCCAAAACAAGGTTGAACTTTCCAGTAAAAATTACCTTGGCTGTTTTTTACTTAAACCATTACATTAATTACATTGCCACTCTCTATGCTGCTATAATTAATAGTTTTACAGTAGTTCCATTATAAACCGAGAAAATGAAGACCGAGAAAATAGCATATAGAAAGTGACTGAAATAAGTGAAGTTTCCGGGACTGGTAATAGAAAGAGAACTTTTTTCTCTTATAACAGTAAGAAGCCCCAAACCATACAAAATAGTGACTATTGTAAGGAAAACCTTACAGGATCATTTACTTAGAGCAGTGTATTTTAAAAATACTGAGTGGCACAGGATTCAGAGAAAGCACCATGATACCATGGCGATGGGCATCTTTATAATAACCTAAACAGCTAGCAAAGGAATCAGGAGGACAATGAGCAGCATGGTTGATTAGTCAGAGATTGTGCACTGTGGAAGAATGCCTGGAAAAGAGATATGAGAGAGAGTGAGTGAGCACAACTTGGAGTGAGTTAAATGGACAGAGTAGAAACAAAGGCAGAAAAAGATCTGTGATTGTAGGAGAAAGAATGATGTCCAGAGTAGAAAATACAGGGCTTAGGGAGGAGCAGATAGCCTTGAGCCATGAAAGAGTATCAGTAGCTGTCTGAGTGAAAGAGATGCCTAAATAAGAGGGTGTACATGAGGTAAAGAGAGAAAAATTGGATAATAGCTATAGGTGGGAGTCAAGGTCTAGCTGGAAATGGTCCAAAGAAAGGAGAGACCCTATTGTTTGGAGAGGAAGACAGGCATGGTGACTCAAGAGATGACAACTGTTTCTTCTGATGAGGTACAGTTTGTTTATTGTTTATTTGTTAGCAAAATTGTAAAAAGGTTTCCCTTCCGTCCCTTAAAAAAAGACTTTCAATAGGATTAAAGACACATTATTATTTGCCTTTGCCACAGATATCTGTATCTTATCCCTACTTGAGCATGATTTGCTGCTCTCCTCAGTTTTCCTCTCTCCCTCAGTGCTGTTTCTTGTCTTGCAGGCAGGTGCTTCCCTGCATAACCTCTGCATTTGTACAATGAGCAGGCTCAAGACACCTTCAAAATGCTTATTCACATTTCCCTGTTTTTGTTTTCTCTTAGGGTTCCTGGCTCAGGTGACATTTACTTCTATGAATCAGACTGGCACAAGGCCTATGCATCACTTAAGTCTCACCGACATCCTTTGTGCTGGCCTGCTGCAGAAGGGGGGATTTCATCCTCAGTACCATTCAGTAGCTCTAAAATCTTTCTCTTTTCTAGTGTGCACAGTGAAGTAAATCAATTTCAGGCACATAACATCATCATGCCCCTAGTCATCACATCTTGAACTTGGTTGTAGACCAGTGGCTTCTTGTCAATACAGTAAACTATAAGAGTCATGAATTAAATCATCCAATCTTTTTTTTGTTTGGTTACAGCAATATCAGTGGGACCTTCAACACGTATTTTAGCCCTTCTATCTGCTGAGTATAACTACCAGAGCAAATTCAGCGATAAAGGTGCACTTTCTTACCCTACCTCTGAATCAGTGTTGGTTCAAGCACTATATTTCACCTAATACCTACTGGATCACATTGTGATAGGTAAGGAGCTGTGTTTTTCTAGTGTGAATGAGCACACAACTATGTAAACACTGGTGTTTCTGTAACTAATACTTTGAGAAATTCCCAGTGTTAGTTGGCTGTCAAACTCCTATTTCTACCAGTGTGTGTTTTTTGCTGGATCTAGTATTGCTCTTGGTTGTTGTAATATACATTTCAAAAGGAACTCAAAGTTGTTCAAAAATTGGCAGAACTAAAGAAACAGTTTGCAAAGGGACTGACGCTGCAGTTCTGTATCCAGCCATGCTTTAAAGTTTAGAGGATCAATAATGGGAAAACATTTGTATGCTGGGATTCAAGGTCAAGCCAACAATCTCCTGAAGAAAGTAAAAATGAATAATCATTCGATTAATGCATGCAATGAGGAACCAGAAGATTAAGGGTAGGTATAATTGGGGCACTTTAATTTAGTACCCAAATATCTTTTAACAAGAACAGCATTTTGCCATTTGACTGATCCTCCTCACCCCCTTTTGACTATGAAACCATTTTAAATAGCTAATGTTATAAACTAAGAGCTAAAATGAGTTTAATGCCACACAGTTATGTAAAAATAATTCTTGGAGGACTTTTATAACTGCCTTTTATAATACAAAACAAGAAAATACCCCATATTATTATCTTTACCAGAACTCCATTTGGATTAGCTGAGGGGGGAAGGTAATGTTGAGATCTTTATAGACACGTAAGAAGATAAGGTTGCCACCCAGAAGAGCTTATTCCCCAATTCAAGAACACTTATAGGTACAGGGCCAGCTTCTCAGATGAGTTCAATGGAGCTATGCCAATTTACAATTTGTAATTGGAGCTAAGCTCCAATTCAGCAAGGAAGCTCAAGCCTTACTTCCCATGGAAATCAATGGGACAACTAAAATGCTCAATATTATGCACCTTGCTGAATCGGTGTTTTAATAAACTATATATTCCCAAGCAAAACTCATTGCTAAAACACTGAAGGATGCAAGTGTGTTGTAGTGGTCCAACTAACCTTTCAAAAACAAAATTTTCACACAATTTCAAGTCCTTGCAAATAAAAAACCAAACCAATAATTTAGTATGGCAGTGAACAGTTCTAGAAATTTCCCTCTGCCTTCATCGCTCATTGTCACCCAGCCCATTTTATATCTATCCTGAACTGTTCCCCCTTGCTTTATTCTAGTGGGTGTAGTCTCTTGATTTTGTCTGTTGGTTATGAAATGTATAGTAAAGGTATTGAAATGAATAAAGTCTCAGAATACTTAAGGCGTCGCCTAATTTTTGTACATTTACACACAGTGTGATGTGCTGGAAGAATATTGTTATGAATAGCAATGGGATGAGTAATCTATTAGGAAACAGTGTGTTTGATTATATGATGTAGATTCTGAAAGTTTATATTTTTAACTACGGTGTGATAATTATATTGCATTTTAATAAGCTAACTCATAGTTTTTAGAGCAATTCAAGTTGTGGTGTTTGTTATTGTTATATTAGAAAAGTATAGACTAGAAAATGTAATTTTATAATCTCTGAGGGGTAGATTCTGTAACGCTTCCTCACATAACTGGTCCTATTAATTTCAAGGGATCTATTTCCAATATACTATAATGCTAACAAGGCAAGCAACAGAAAGGAGATAGGTTTGGGCTGAATACCCAATATCCAAAGTGAAATTCTGTCCCATTGAAATCAGTGGGACTTTTGCCATTGACTTCAATGGGATCAAGATTTCACCCCCAGTGTGCAGCCTCTGATCAGAGCACTGTCATATTAGAAATGTTATTGTAACATGGAATTCATGAAAACACCTATAAAGTATTTATAGAGTGACCCAGGGAGACAGAATAACCACTGGCAACTGAAGTAATAGTATGCAAGATTTTCAGCTTGTGTAAATTGTCATAGCTCCATTGAACTCATCTGAGAAGGTGGCCCTGTATCTAAAAGTGTTCTTGTTATATTATTTGGAGATATTAAAATTATATGAATATTCATCCTCGCCGCTAGATTTTTAAAATTTTAATCTGTTTAAAAGTATCATACATTATAACATGTTGCATATAAATTTACCAGTTGGTGATATTTTAAACATAATCTGATTAAATTAACTCTTTTGCTGCTTTAAATTTCCTTGTTTAACAGTAAATCTAGGTATTCGATGCAAATAGTAAAATAAGAGGAACAAAGTTGTTCTAGAAAATATAGTAAAATCTGATACCTTTATATTGAACAACACTATGTTGTCTTTTTAAATGATAATTATAACATATAAATGCAAGTGTACATCTCTGTTGTTGTATGTAATATGGCTTAGTTCTAATTCACTGGAAGTTGTGAAAGTTTGATTTAGAATTGAATATGTAGAGAACAGCTAAATACACAATATGGGAATGTATTTTCAATTCTCTGCTCTTTTGTTCCCCTTTTAAGAAAATACATTTAGTTCTGAGCTGAACAATGCTGCACTTCTGCCACTGCACAAAGGCAATAAGGTAATTGTTTCTTTACTATTTTTTTATTACAGTGTTACAAACTGTACGAAATAAGAAAGGCTGTAATATTAGGTGAAACCTAATTTCAGCATAGTTATCGTACAGTTTTCATTTCCCCGAGGAAAAAATAAATAAATTTGCAGACTAAGATTTCAGATGTAGAAGTAGAAGTATGAATGCTTCCCCCTTTCTTTTATTATTCACTTTATGAATTAGCCCTAGTTTACTTGTTTCGATTGGTGTCGACATATTTTTGAATACTATTAGCATAGCAATCAGGCCTGTTCTCAGGTTATTGAATAGTGTGTTGACTTCCGAAATAAATAGATATGCAGTGTGAAGGACGAGCTGTCACTTTGGGAGAGCTTTGCTGATCTAAATTAAAAGGCACTTCTAATTGAAAACTGTAATAGCAAGAGGGTTAGGGAGACAATGGAACCACTCAGTCCTTTTCAGTTTTTGTGGGGTTCTGTTAGGAAATATAGGGAGTGGAGTAACAGGACAATATTATGCTACAGCAGAAGTAACAGTATTAAATTATACTTAAGTAATCACATCACTGTGACGTGCTTCAAATATTTCCTTTAGACCCTAATGGAACTTTACTTTTATACAGAATACAGCTTTATGGTACTGATCCTAAGGAGCGAAGGACTCCTGCAATTCTTGTTCAAAGCAATGGAAGTTCATGGTGTCCAGCATGCTTTAAATCCAACCTCTGCGCTATCATCTTTATTACTGTTCATTATGGACCCAGTCCAAAGCCTACTGAAGACAATGGAAAGTTTTCTATTGACTTTAATAGATTTTGGATCAGTCCTAGGGCCTGATTCTGACCTCAGGAACACCAGTTTTAGTATTATTAATGCCACTGGCTTCAATAGTTGCTCCTAATTTCCACCAGTGCATGTGTGCGATTGGAATCAATCTAATCGATAATGAGAAAAGCCTCTTTATAAATAAGGCTAAATAAATAATTAAACACATAAATAAAGTTAAAATAGTTTGTATTCTTGTGTATTAACTGCAATGCTGTCTGTCAAGTGTTTATTGTAATTGCTGTGAATGGATTTGTGTTGGCACTGATATGTAAAATATCATATTGAGTATAGTTTTGCAAACAGCTACACTTCTTTATGAGTGTTTCTAGTAAAATATTTTTTTTCCCAAAAAATAAGTTCAATGAAAATAATTATGAAAAGTTAAACTAAGAGCTAAAATAACCCATGGTTTCTTTTATTTGAATAGCTACCAGCAATCTGAGCCTGCTTTCCCCCCTTTTTTATTCTGGTCCTCTAAGGGTTAACAAGTGAGGCCTGTCTATAGCTCATTTCTATAGTAACAGCAAGACTGAGACTTTTTTATGGGCACCTAATAATTAGAAAGTGCTAGAAGGTATAACAATATAATGAATCAAAACTGATAGACTTGTGAGTTTCCATAGAAACATGTATAATTATGATAATCGGTCCCTAGCGTACCCTCAGAATCGTATACATTCAGTTAAATGCAATAAACATTAGGCACTATTTAGTGAGCTGTGATGCAGATTAACAGTGTGAGATACAGGGAGGCTATGAATAAAATTGCTGTACAGTTTATCTCAAACTAATTTCCCAGATTGCTTTAATAGGCATGCTATGTGGATGTGAAGAATTGAAAGTGTATTTTGTTAGTGGTAAAGCTAACAAAGATAATACTTCATAAAGTGGCTGACTGATTGTTAATTTAGATGCAGATCAAAATTTACTGCAGCACGTTATTACATGCGGGATCACAGAACCCACAGAGCAAATGACATGGTGGGGTTCAATTGATTTATTTTGAAAAATTATAAAGCATTCTTGTTTCCAATTTTACCCCCTTCCACCGGTTATTATTATTTTTGTTTATTTGTTTATTTTGCTCTTATTTTAGCAACACACTCCACGATGATGATAACATGGCCTAACAGTAATGCCAGATTATCTAGGACAAAGCAAAGGTCTGGCAATTTGGCATGTGACTATTTAACATTACAGGATCTCCCTTTCGGTTTTCAAGGTGACCTATGTTCATGTTTATTATGGCTTATGGATAAAAAGGATCTAAAATTCTATGGTTGCTGGTAATTTTAGGTATATGGCCTGGAATGCAAGTCCCCAACAAGACTCTCAAACAATAAACTATCCATAAAGAATAGAGATCTGCAGGAAAAGTATATTGGGGTGGGGGATGGAGCCTGTGGTCATGAGTTCTTGGTGAGGTGATCAATTTCATCACACTTAAATCAATCACAGTGAAATTCACTCCCATGCAGAACTTTAAATTCTACTTAATCCATTGTTTTGAAAGCATAAGTGGATTTAACTGAGGCATTGGTCTTTGCGCTGGCCTTCTGCACCAAGCATGTACTTTATCTTTGAGTGATGGGGAAAGGGGTGCCTTTCTGCCCACCTACTCCTGCAAATCAGTTTTTCCCTTTTCCCATTCTCCAGCTGCTGAGATAGAGAAGATCTGCCATTCTCTATCTTGGCTCCCAGAAGCAAAAACCTTCTTCTGATCGAAGGAAGAATAAATTCAAGAGGCTTCTGTGTTTTTAATTCTGAGCAATTCTTCCTTGCTTTCTCCTCTCCCTGAGGGAGGAAAAGGGGAAAGCGTTTGTCCACTTTTCTCCTCTTCTCACCTCCATGCTGGGGTGAACTAGAAAATTCCTGCACAACCAGGTTTGATTGGTCATAATTCCCCAAGCAGTGTGGCACACATGCTTCTTACTGGTGTTCTTCTGAAGTCCAGACAGAGTGAATGGAGCACAGATTAGCACACTTTCACAGTAGAACCAGGTAGGTGTGAGGGATTTTTACACTGCTGGAAGGACAAAGTATCTGCACAGCACACTTTCATTTGTCACTCAGACATTCATAAATGGACATTTCCAATGTGTAAACATTTCAGCCTTCAGTACGTCCTGTGTGATGCCCTTTTTCGCAGAGTGACTTCCAGCTGAGACAATGCTTCCTTGCTGTTTTGGTCAGGTCTTGAATCTCTTTTGACTCACTGGGAGGAATTCTACTAGCAGGTTATGCTGCCAGGTGACCAGACTTCAGTCCCATGTGCAGCTCCCAAAAGGGGAGGGAAATCAAAGTATCCAAAGAGCAACGTCCAGTCAGGTTTAGCACAGTCAGTCTGACTAGCTTAGCGAGACAGATGGTGCCTTTTGGTTCACCTGATATATCTGCTGCCTTCATGATAAGTTTCAGGGTTGTAGTTTCAGCTACAGTAATTTACCAGAGGATATACCTGAAAATATCCATTTTTTACAAAAGACTTCACTCAACCTCTAATTTTGCATCTGCATTATAGTGAACTGTAAGCATAAATGAATTTAGACGAGCAGCTACCTGGTTTGAGGGCTTCTTCTATTTTGCTGTAAGCTCTTTGGGGCCGCCACTGTGTCTTTGTATCTTTGTGCAGTGCCATGCACATCTGGACCATTATTCAGATTAGGACTTCTGGGTGCTACTGCAATTGAAATAATATTAGGCACCTCCAATCTAATATCTACCTTCCTCAATGGACTAAATCTTCAGAATAGAACCCTCAATTGATTTCAGCCTCAAAATCAGACTGTTTTTGAAAATTTGGTCCTACAGACCCAGCCACCGGATGGGAGATTCCATTTAATGATTAAGACACCACTATAATACCCTTCAGTTGTGCTTCTGTTTGTTCTGTGATAAAGCGGGTCTCCTGGGGGAAGTTACTATCACTTCCTGATTTAAGATTTATTTTAGAACCCCCATACACAGAAGTTCTTGACTTTTACCTCTCACCTGTTGCTAGATTTCTTTGTACTGGAAAACATCTTGTTCCCCTGTGATTTCTTTTGTCATGGCAGAGTGAACTTTTTCTCATAGGCTCACTCAAAAGGTTCATAGCTATATTTTCATCTTGCTTCTTTGTGAGTCAGAGCTCCCTACAGCTCCACATCTTATTCTTCTTTCCCATGTTGCTAACATTGATTACCTCCGTATGTGAACACTTCTAAGCAGCAGCTGTTGATCATATATGCTGAGTTATTGACTTAAATTTCCATTGCTCGAGAAAGACAAACTTCTCTTTTATAACATGGTTGTTCAAATGCTAGATAACATTTCAAATGTTACAAATTAAAAGACAGAACTTTTTTGGGTAAAAATACTGTATTTTAATGTTTGTTAAGTATGGTAATTGTCACTACTGAACATTTTATTCATTAATTATCTGTGGTTACAATTAATTTCAGGCATTCACAAACCTTACAGCTACAAAAGAGCTTCCAAACTAGTAAATGGTGAATATTTTTGTGTTTAAAATTCAAAAACAAAAACCATTTCTCCTCCAGGGATTAATTCCTCCCATATTTATATATATGAGGCCCAGCGATCTCAATGGGAGATATTGGAAACACAAACATTTTTTTCACAATATTTGATTAAATTGAAGATCGTGTCACCCAGCCTGAGTGCCATGAGTTCAATTGTCTCAGTTTCGAGTAGCTTTGATAAAATAATAATAACTGCACCTGGCACTATCTGGCCAACTTTTTGTCAATGTGGCATAAAAGCCAATGAGTGAATGAGTTTGGTGACTGAACTAACCACAAACTTGTTATTGTCTTGGTGCAAGCAGACATAAGCTTGCTTCACTTCCACTGCAGCATGAAGGTTGGTTTTAAATTCAAGAGAAGGTGACATGTTATCAGACTGGTTACCTGCAGTGACAGGGTGTTGTATGCATAAAGAAGAGATAGAAGACCTTAAAAATGTTTGAATCCTTGCTGCTTTATATACTGCCTGCAGGGGCAGAGTGACCTTTTGCTGCTTTTATTACTGCTTAAGGCTGAGCTTTCTTTTTGACTGCCTTCAAGAGGTCTCTCATTAGCTTTAGAGAGGCAGCTGGTCCCATTTATTTAGTTTGCCTACACCTGTTTATTGAAACCTTCCCCTTGCTTTGGAGGGGAGGGGGGGGAGGCGAGAGGGAGGAGTATTTAGTGTGGGGATAGGGCTGCTTTCCTAAGTCCACATTTGGCCCATGGTTGTTAACGACTTGCTTTGATTTGTAAATTTGAGTATGAAATTCAAGTGAGCATGAGAAATTGACTCTCTTTTCCTAGCCTAGCCCATATAGGAGGTGGGTTGAGGTGGCTAATATTGTGAATCATGCTTAGTGAGACAGCAATGAATTAATTGTTTTCTAAATCACCAGCTGGAATAGCTATTGCTGAAAGTCTTAAAAGCTACTCAGAAAACTGACAGATGATTTTCATCTGACTGGAAAGCAGGGCATTACGGATGGCTGCAACATGTTCTGGATAAAAACTTGCAATGGGTGGTCTGCAGGAAGTGTTACAGGAATGAGTGGGATATGTGAAAGTAGTGTCATTGTGATTGTTGGCAAGAACTCTAGAAGAAGCAGCATGCATATGAGGTGCTTTGCAGCGAGATTAAAAAGTCTGGGTGCACAGTGTTGGAATGGTGAGCACAAAGGCAGATGGATAAATAGGGTCCTGAAAATAAGTTCACTTGCTATGTTAAATTCCTAGAGAAGCTATAGGAATTGCAGTATTGTTGCACAAGTATCCAATATATACTTCCATATGCATGTGTTCACACACACAAACACACAGACACACACACAAAATACAGTACATTAGTAACTTATTGATGTTGCTATCTTTGAAATGATACTAAACTAGTGATATTTTACTATGCAAATAGTATCTATACTGCTCTTACCACAGATTGTAACAAATAGTACCATTTTATCAGTTAACCACTTTAATTGATACTTTAAGGATTTTTAGAATAATTGATTTGTTAAAATCCAGTGTATTTCTTAAGATGCCATTTCCCCCGCCCCCTTCTCATGCTTACCAGTTAGTTTGTTTTGGCATGTTGTAAAATTTTATGTACAACAGGAAAAGCAAGCATTTTTAATCCAGAGAGGGTCTCAGATTTATTCATTTAAAAATATTTTGCCTAATTATAAATTATTATAATGACAGTTGAAAAAATACATGTGAAGCTTTCATAGTTCAAATCAAAAGTTATACTAATTGTATTCTGAGAATTATGCAAACGAAGAAACTCAGTATAAAATTACCATGGTAAATTTAGACTTTGTATTTTTTTTTAAAAAAAACACTCTGTGGTTGAACTGTAATTATTGTAGTAAATATACAGATAATAACCTGCAGCTATTATTCAACATAATTACTATAGTCTTACTATTATTAGGATCAATTTACTATAGTTTTAATAAACTACAGAATAATTAGTGGGTTTACTATAATAACTGTAGTTCAGTTGTAATTTTATGTCAAGATCTAGAGCTTTATTATACAGCAATATATATTCTGGGATGAAATTATAAAGGGACGTATCATTAAAAATTGAGAAAAGTGATGTAAGGTTTTATCATTTTTGATATGGTATAGCTGTATACAACAAGAATAAATACAAATTTAAGTAAATATCTTTATAATAAAAATAAATAAAATCTATTGATTTAATTCCTTCTGACAAAAGATGAACTGAAAACACAAGAACTAAGTCTTTCTTCCCAAACTAATGGCTCAGTATGGTCATCTCACCACTCCCTCAAACACACAAAATTCTCACGGTGCATATATAGAGTTATAGATGGAGATATACCAATCTCCTAGAACTGGAAAGACCTTGAAGTCATCGAGTCCAGTCCCCTGCCTACACTAGCAGGATCGAGTACTGTCCCCTGACAGATATTTTTTTTTCCCCCCAGATCCCTAAATGGCCCCCTCAAGGATTGAACTCACAACCCTGGGTTTAGCAGGCCAATGCTCAAACCACTGACCTATCCCTCCCCCCTATATAGTCAGTACATGTTATTTCCATACCAGACACAGAGTTCATTAGTTAAAATGTAAGCTCCTTGGGGTAGTAACTTGCCTTGCAATGTGTTTGTAATATGATTGATATTCTTATGGAATGCTAAATAATACATAAACAATAATAACAGTAGAGGGGAAGATGTTTTTCCAGATTTTTCACTTCTTTTCCAATTATCTGTGGAATGTTATATAAAATTTGTGTCTATACCCATGAAAAACCTGGGCAAAAAGGCTCCTCTACAAAGGAAAATAATTATATTGGGTTTGGATTTCAATTCAGGTTGAAGTTGAGGTAAGGATTTGTGTATGGTTTTAGGGACATCTTCACAGAGCACTGGTGCTTTTACAGTACATCCAGACTTCTTTCCAAAATTGGGTGACCAGATGTCCCAATTTTATAGGGACAGTCCTGATTTCTGGGTCTTTTTCTTATACAGGTTCCTATTACCCTCCCATCCCATCCCGATTTTTCTCCACTTGCTGTCTGGTCACCCTATTCCAAAATGGTAGCTTGGCTCCTGAAGGAATCATGCTGTTAATTATAGAATCATAGGACTGAATGAATCATGCTGTTAATTATAGAATTGTAGAACCTCAAGAGGTCATCTAGTCTAGTCTCCTGCACTTAGGGCAGGACTAAGTATTATCTAAACCATCCCTGACAGGTGTGTTTGTCTAACCTGCCCTTAAAAATCTCCAATCATGGAGATTCTATAACCTCTCTAGACAGTTTATTCCAGTGCAGCCTCATTGACTAATGCCTCAGAACCTCTTTTCATAATGGTTCACCCAAGTGATGGAGGAATCCATGTAAGATAATTCCAATTAGATTGAAATCATCTAGCTCATGGAGTCATTCCAAATAGCACAGTGAGGCAAGCTGTATACATCCCTACATAAGAAGGGGGAGAGAAGGCCATGGAAGTTGACCCTCCCCATGCTGCATGCCTAGACCCACTTGATGTGCTTCCTCTATGTTCATGGCAGAGGATGTTACCACTGGGCCTTAATCTTTTAATAAAATCTGTAATTTTATGAAACCCTTTGGGCTCTAAGGTTTCTTATGTCTTCACAAGTTATTCTGGGAGTGTGGATGTAGAGGGCCTGGGTGGCCTCCCTCTGAGCCAGAGGGAGAAGAACTACTCTCTGAGCCTGAGTGGGTGGGGTCAGATCAAGCTGGCTCCACCCCCAGGAAGGGGAGGAGTGGAACAGGAAGTACAAAGGGCAGTGTCCGTAGCTCAGTCAGGGCAGCACCAGAGAGGAAGACAGACGCAGACCGCTGGCTGTCCCCTCCACACCCTGCTGCCAAGCCAGGGGAGGCCCTGGACCCTGGGAACCCTGGTCTACGGGAAGAACTGGGGTTTCCAGACAGTTGGCCGCCGAATACCCTGAGGGCCCGCCGGAGCCTAGCAGTGACCTGTGCCTGCCCGAGGTGGACACTGAGGGGGAACTGGAGCTGCCCGTGGCAGAGTACCCCGGAGGACTGCCAGAGCCCAGCAGTGACCCGTGGCTGACGGAGGCAGACACTGAAGGGGAAGAGGAGCTGCTGGCGGCAGATGATCCTGACTCCTGCTGGTGCCCTCTCGCCTGGGAGGTGCACCCCCAGACCCTAGCCAGCGCCTCCCCTGCCTGAGAGGCACACTATAGACTATTGCCAGCGCTCCCCTGCCTGAGGGGCACGCTATAGACTCTTGCTAGCACTCCGCTGCCTGAGGGGCGTGCTATAGACCCTAGTCAGCGGCTCCCCTGCCTGAGGGGCACGCTATAGACTCTTGCCGGCGCTCCCCTGCCTGAGGGGCATGCTATAGACCCTAGTCAGCGCCTCCCCTTCCTGAGGCGCGCTATAGACTCTTGCCAGCGCTCCCCTGCCTGAGGGGCATGCTATAGACTCTTGCTAGCACTCCGCTGCCTGAGGGGCGTGCTATAGACCCTAGTCAGCGGCTCCCCTGCCTGAGGGGCACGCTATAGACTCTTGCCGGCGCTCCCCTGCCTGAGGGGCATGCTATAGACCCTAGTCAGCGCCTCCCCTGCCTGAGGTGCGCTATAGACTCTTGCCAGCGCTCCACTGCCTGAGGGGCGTGCTCTCGACTCGTGCCGGCGCTCCCCTGCCTGAGAGGCCTGCCACGGATGCTAGCCGGTCCACCTCCCAACCCTAATTCCCTCGTGGCTGCGAGGTGCAACCAAGGCCTTGCTGCAAGACAGTAGCTCCCCACCGCCTTAGTGGCTTGGAGGACCTACTGACCCTCATACAGTGGAACATGGCTTCATACTGAAAAGGACTTTTAGAAATAAATCTAGCTCGATTTACTGTATGTGAACATTGTGAAGTAATAGCACTGGTTAGAGACAGGCACAGTCTGGACAGAGGCTTTTCAAATGTATTTGAGGCCACAGTTGAGCCACTAATGAATTGATGTCCACCCTGGGGATTCTCTTAAACAGAATATGACACTTGGACTAAGGTCTGAGGTGGTTCTATATTGTGGGCAAATGGAGACTAAGCTGATGTAAATCAGTGTAACTCCATTGGTGATGATGGGGTTACATGGATTTATAAGAACTATTGTGCCACCATCAAGTTCATTTTTAATAATATAGATCCTTTCTCCTAAGGATTTGAACCTGGGTTCCAGAATTGCCCAAAGGTTCTGTGGCACTTAGCCTCCATAGAATCCTTCCTGGAACATTACAAAAGACCCTTCAAAGGGGAAACAAAACAATATTAAGGATTTCTCTGAATACACTGTCTGACTATGTTTGTATTTCCCTGAACTACTTAATTCAATGCAAGATATGAATTAGGATTAGCTGAACCTCAAGATGGTTCGTCAAGCTCTGCACATAACTTGTGGGTCAGTCTTTGTTGTAGTTGTAAATATAGATCTAGAAATAGATAAAATCATGGGATTAACAAAGAAAATTCTTCAAAGATGTCTCCCCCTAGTACTTCATTTAAAGTACAGCTGTAAGGTCCAGACATCCTTGTATGAAAAAAATAGAATGGGCATAAATGAAAAGAAAGATGAATTGGAATGAAAGGGAGGGAAGAACTGAACTGAGCAGAAACAAAGAGATGAACGAGTCAGATTTTTTTTTCTTCAAATTTGCTCTCTTGTCTCCTTCCCCCTTTACACTCAACTGGACCAAACTGAAAGGGAAGATTGATGCAAGCCCTATGAAATCCAACCATTAAATACATTTGAAAGTTTGAAACTAATCTCTTTGTGAGGTTTACATATCTCTATTTAATATGGTGCAAAGTCAGGGCATTCAGCATCTATCCCGCCTTTTAGGCATATGACGACATGCTCTCCACAGACTCTGATGCCAATGCTTTTACAAAGCACTAAATTCCTGACTAGAGAGAGAGGCCTGACATAAGAGCTGAAACAACTCTCTGCAAAAACCTTGAAAATGCAGCTAGCTTATTTATTTTGGATTTACTGCATAGTTCTACTCTTAGCAATAGTTACTGGAGAAATGTCATCGTACTCAACAGATATATGCTCCTTGTGAGCATGGAGAGTCATTTCTGCTTTCTACAGTGACAGAAATAGCTTTTACTATTTACTTTCTCCTCATAGCTCTGGAGAGCCAACACAGAATGAGTGTGTGAACTAGATTTGCTTTGTTTTGTATACAGACAACAACAATCCAAGTTCTAGTCTAAATTCTGTCCTCACTCTATACCTACAGAGAGGGGGATTAGTTAAAACCATTCTTCTCCACTGAACACAATGAGATTACACAGCTGAAATTTAAGGCTTGTTCTGAAGACAATGGGGTTGCAGAAATGGCTGAATTTGGCTTACAGATTCATTATCAGTGATCATACATGAAAAGGAAAGAGCCCATCTTGAACTCAGGGGGCTGAAAGTTTGAGGGACTAACAAATTCTCCTCCCCGCCCCCTCCCTCCCATAAACTGAGTAAATTTTGATTTAAAATGGTTGTGACCCAATAAACCTGGACCTACACAATACCATTTTCAGAGTAATTTTCTATGCTAAATGTGCATTTTAGAGTGATAAACTCAGGTGGAAGGAGAAATACGTTCATCCTTTACAAATGAATCATTTTGACTCGCTCATAAAAATAAGACCTGCCTATTTCCTGTGGATGTCAACTGCATTTGCATCATGTTCTCTATATTAATGTTGTGCTGGGAGCAATGTTGGTATAAAATTTTCCATAATCTTTAAGTTAAATTCCTCTGCAGATTTTTTCTTTTACAGTTATAGGAAGAATTAAATCTTTCCATTAATTTTATAGAAAAATAATTTATCTCAAAATCCAGCTGCACCAGCAGTTTACAATGTGCTCTCAAGGGATCTCAAGACAATAGCTGACCTCTGGGAAAATAACTTTCATTTAATTTTCAATATTCTATAACAGAGCCCAATTAACCTTTTATTTTGATCTTTTTGAGTTAGGATTGATACTTGAAGTTGTCACAATTCAGTGTTTCATCCAGTGTTATGCTGGGGGTTAGGTGAAACACCATTGAAGATACTTGGACTGATAGCCACCCTTTGTTCAAATGTCAGAAACAGTTAAGCTCCTTTCAGAGTAAGATAGCTGAAACAATAGGAACCTCATAGACTCATGGACTCTAAGGTCAGAAGAGACCATTATGATCATGTAGTCTGAGCTCCTGCACAATACAGGCCACAGAATCTCACCCATGCACTGCTGCAATAAACCTGTCACCTATGCCACTGGAGCCCTGGAAGGCATGGGCCAGACAGCGTGGATGAGGGACACTAACTCCCAGCTCTGCCCTTTCTGCTCAAGACCCTCCACTTCTGAGGGCTGAAGCCGACGCGTACCAGTAAGTCTTCCACTTTACTTTCACTCCTGACATAAGTACTTACATTGCCATCAGGAACAATAGTCATTACAAGATGGTCTTGTGGTTAAGGCATTGATCTGAAACTCAGGAGCTCTTTTCTCACCTTTGCTAAATATTTGTTCTGTGATCTTGGGCTTGTTATTAAGGGCTCCAGTCTGCACCCATGGAAGTTAATGACAAAACTCCCATTAATACTGTGGTACAGGATCAAACCTCTGCTTCCTTTTACACATCAACACTCATAATTGCCCAATTTTTATGCAAACTCAAAGGAATACTAAAATAATACTGTAACATAAGATGGCAAAATGTCCCACATATACGTATTAAGGAGTTTTTTGATCTTCTGGTTACAGAGTCCACTGGAGTGTTTTGGAGGGTTTTTGTTTCCACAATATGGGCTTAATCCTACTATGTGCTGAGCACTCTTGCCCTGATTCAAGTAAGCGCTGTCATGTGCTCATAATTAAGCACATGTTTAAGTTCTTTATGCAAACAGGGCTAGCATGCTCAAAACCTTACAAGCTTGAATCCTATGCTAGCAAATGCCAAAGATGCTGGAACTTTGGACTACTCCACTGTAAGGATACTTTGAAAGAACCCTCCAGCTAGCAAGACAGATTTTGGCTTTGCGATTCAAACAGAATATAACTCAAGTTAAATCAGTAGTTCACGAGCATTACATTGTGTTATGCCTCCAACCTGTAATTAGCTCAGACAATAGAGAATTCAAAACACAAGAAGCCCAATCAACAAAAACTATTTACAGCAACAACACAAGGAAATTCTGCTGAAGTCAGATCTCATGTATTGACAGTGATATTGACACTTCACAATAGCAGCATTTTTCTACATTTCAGCTCATGAATTCTCATTGTGAGACGTTAAGGAGACACCAGGGAAATTTTATTAGTCTGTTGGTAGAAGGTGCATATTTAGAGAAGAGATTAAAAAGAAACTGATACCAGGAGAATAATTTAAAAAGAACACCGTTGTCTTGGAATCTGGCAAAGAGAAACCTGAAAATGATAAGGATGATGGATCTTAGAGAGAACCTTGCCTGATAATGCGTAGAGATTGAGAGTAGGGCAGATGGACTCTTTTTTTTTTTTTTACTGTATTTTACGAATATTGTGGGTGAAATCCTGACCCCACTGATGTCAATGTGTCCAGGATTTCACTCTATTTCTTCATGTGAAGATGTTTGTTGCAATTCATACTCCTATAGAGGAAATAGTAACAAAATCAATTCAGGAAGGTATACTGGAGAGACTGGATCACTCAGGGAATTAATAATGAAATATAGAATGTTTTACTTCTCGGTGACAAGTTTATATTTGGCCTAGATCAGTAGTGACCAAAAGTTGTTATCAGCAGTGGTTGCTTACTAACTTATGTCAGATGAGCTGGTAGAATCAGCATATGGTCTAGTATACAAAAAGTTTTGCACATCACAACTGCCACTAATGGGGAACCTTTTTTATAGTATCAGCTGAGAAGCTAAGGATTGAATGGGCCTGGACACTGAATTGCTCTTCACATCCTATTCAGTTATCCTCACATCCAGTTCCTTTAGGTCATTGTGAAAACAAATTGCCTAGTCAGTGTGAGGACACTTCAGCTGACTCTATACAACAGAGATAGCAGCAGTGTGATACACATACCTGCACTTTAGCCGTTTGATGGATAAGGTGGAAGTGCTGCTAATGGGCACGTTACACTAACATCAAATTAATAATAAATAAATAAAAGAAGGGTTTGCTGAAAATCAAGATTGCTTAATTGTAATAAAATAGATAATTTTGCCATTTGAGAAAGTAGATGCTTGATCTGTTTTACTAGCATTGGCAAGGAGATAATTATTCTATAGATAAAAAAATTAGGTCTTTTCATAGATCTAATTCTAATTCAAATATCTATAGTAGATATAAAGAAGTCATTGTTGCTTTTTAAAATTAAACATACCAAAACACAGCTATATTGAAACTAGTATAGAAAGTATATAACAGTTGTATTATTTCCCACTAGTTGTACTTTAAAGGAATGTGTTTTTCCTCTCAGCAATGTTGAAATTAACATTTTGGGAAGTGCAATGTGATGAAATCCATTACAGAATTGCTATTCCTTTGCTTTAAAAAATAGATGTTGTAACAGAGTGTATGCCAGGAAGAAAATCAATCTTGTTCCAGAAACTCTATTATATTCATCTACTGTAGCACTGTAGGGTGTCATTGTGTGGGTAAGAAAAAGAGGAGATTCCCAAGACAAGGGAGACTGGGGTCCCTGTGGGGGGAAGATGAGGGGAATGATCAAGGTCTAGAACCTGCTAGGTTTGAGGGGCAATGGAATTTGCCTCTTCCCTCAACAAATAACTAATTTGGTGCCACCACATAGATACCAATGCCAAATCATCTTGTGATAATCTAGCCTGACTTCCAGTGTAACACAGACTATAGGTGATCATTCCTAAAGCATTTTTTTTTAGAAAAAAAAAACTAAACTAAAAAATTGCCAGTGATGAAGAATCTACCATGAGCTTTGGTAAATTGTTCCAAAGTTAAATCCTCTCACTATTAAAAATGTAAGCCTTATTTCTAGTCTGAATTTGTTTAGCTTCAACTTCCAGCCATTGAGCCTTTCTCTGCTCAATTGAAGAACATATTATCAAATATTTCCCCCTTAAGTGAGCACTTATAAACTATAATCAAGTCACTCATCAACCTTCTCTTTGTTAAACTAAATAGATTAAGCTCCTTGAGTCTATCACTAAAAGGCATGTTTTCTAATCCTTTTATCATTCTCATGGCTCTTCTATAAACCTTCTCCAGTTTATCAACATCTTTCTTGACTTGTGGACACTGGAAACACAACATTTCGGCAGTGGTCACACCAGTACCAAGGACAGAAGTAAAATAACCTCTCTACTGCTACTTCACATTCCCGTTTATTCATCCAAAGATTGCATTAGCCCTTTTGGCCAAAGTGGTGTATTGGGAGCTCATGTTCAGGTAATTATCCATTATGACCTCCAAATATTTCAGTGTCCTTGCTCCCCCAGTAGATTCCCCTATCCTGTAAGTATGGCCTACATTCTTTTTTCCTAGATGGATATGTTTACATTTTAGCTGTACTAAAATACATATTGTTTGCCTGCCCTGAGTTTATCAACCAATCCAGATAATTCTATGTCAGTGACCTGTCCTCATCATTATTTATTACTTCCCCAATTTTTGGGTCATCTGCAAACTTTATTAATGATCATTTTATGTTTTGTTTCGAGTAGGTCATTAATACGTGTTAAATAGTGCAGTCCAAGAACTGATCCCTTTGTGATCCCACTAGAAACACACCCTCTCAGTGATGATTCCTCATTTAGAGTTACATTTTGAGACCTATCAGTCAGATAGCTTTTAATCCATTTATTGTGTGCCATGTTAATTTTGAATTAATTTTATGTCTTATCTTATTGATCGAAGAAAAGAAAAAGGTTGACCCTAAAGCAAGGATATTTGAAAAGATTAGGGATGTCTATGTTAAAAATATAGTACTCTAGGCCACTAATTTAGAAGCTGTTGTAAAACACAAAGTTGGAAAAAAGTATTTCAAAACATAATGGAGTTGGATGATGTTGCATCTCAGCCACAGACTTGCTAATTGTTGGTAAAGAGCTACTGATCCAAAGGGTCCTAATACAAAGAACTTTGAACTCAGTGGAAAAATCCCCATTGCTTTTAATGGATTTTTTGACTAGGTCCATGTGGAGAAGCTCCCTGAACTCCAAAGTTCATATCTGGACCTGAATTTCTCCAATGTTTGGTTTGTGTTCAGATCTTCAGAGTTTTGGTTTGGTCTTTACAATGGGAGAGGCTAGGCAAAAGGGTTGTCTCTGGACTTCCGTAAAGTCCTGGTGTGGTGTTTTAAAAATGTATTTATTCAGGCCTCCTTCTATATTTGAGAACAAAATTAAATCCAGTCTATGCGGGTAGTTTGACTAAAGATATACAGCACTAATTCTGCATGAAGAATTCTGGGCTTTTTTTTTTTTTTTTTTGATAAAATGGAGGGAACAAATCTTTTTGGCAAATTTCTGTCTTCTTGAAAATGGACAAAAGGACTAAGAGTTTCAAAAATAGGAGCCTAAAGTTCAGCTTCTAAATTCATACTAAGTCACCCAGTCCTGGAAACATGTACAGATGTGTTTAACTCTAAGCACATATTTAAGAATATCAGCCGTGTTAGTCTATACCCATAAAGAAAACGAGGAATACTTGTAGCACCTTAGAGACTAACCAGTTTATTTCTATGAGTGGCTTTGTCATTATACTAATTGAATGCATTTTCCTAGTGAAGTCTCTTTTACAGATTCTTACCAACTGTTAGACATAGATCCACTAAATTTTCACTACAAAAGGTTTTTTTCTCCTGTTGATAATGGCCCATCCAAATTAAACAGCCTCTTAGAATTAGTATGGTAATTTACAACTTTTTTTGGTTTTCTGCGTGTATAAATGAATCTTACTTCTGTTTGTTCCATTCTATGCATCCGATGAAGTGGGCTATAGCCCACGAAAGCTTATGCTGAAATAAACTGGGTCCCTAAGGTGCTACAAGTATTCCTTGTTTTCTAAGCACATGAGCAGTCCCATTGAAGTCAATAGGACTGCTCACATGCTTAAAATTACATAGGTGCATGCATGTTTGCAGTATCGGAGTCTTAACACCTAGATGTGGGGCTATATTTTCAAAAAAATCTGAGTCCCCAGCAGCTCCCATTGACTTCAGTAAGAGTTATTGTGTGCTCAGTATTTTTGAAAATCAAGTGTCACATTGTTAGCAGTCTAAATAAGGATATAGAACTTTAGGTTTATATTTCTGAAAATCTGACTCTTGCTTTGTATATGTACAGCACCTAGGTCAATGGGTCTCCAATCTCAGTAGATGCCTTTAAGCAGTACTGTATTATTTTTAATCACCTTTCTTCCCTGCTTCCTTTTGTTTCCCATGCTGGACTTTATTTAGTACTAGCATAAGTGCCCGGCGTTGCTCGGGTCAGTCGGAGGTGGGGAGGGGGCAGACAGTTGACACCCCCTGACCAACCCCAACACCCACCCTTCACCCACCCTGACATCTTCCCACCCCCCCGACCAACCCCAAGACCCCCCGGCTCACTTACCCCCCGACCAAACCCGACAACCCCACCTGACCCCCCAAAACAAACCCAACACCCCCACCTCACCCCCCGACCAAACCCGACACCCCCACCTCACTCCCTGAGCAAACCTGACACCCCCACCTCACCCCCCGACCGAACAGTGTATTTAATAATCTGTGTGCTACACAGTGCACCGTGAGCCGGGGGGGGGGGTGTCGGGTTTGGTCGGGGGGTCAGGTGGGGGTGTTGGGTTTGCTTGGGGGGGACAGGTGGGGTTGTCGGGTTTGGTCGGGGGGTAAGTGAGCCGGGGGGTGTAGGGTTTGGTCTGGGGGGGTGGGAAGGTGTTGGGGTGGGTGAGGGGTGAGTGTTGCGGTTGGTGGGGGGTTGAGGTGGGGGTGTCAGGTTTGCTTGGGGGGATGAGGTAGGGGTGTCGGGTTCGGTCGGGGGTAAGTGAGCCGGGGGGGTGTCGGGTTTGGTCTGGGGGGGTGGGAAGGTGTCGTGGTGGGTGAGGTGTGGGTGTTGGGGTTGGTCAGGGGGTGTTGTGGTTGGTGGGGGGGTGAGGTGGGGGTGTCGGGTTTGCTTGGGGGGTGAGGTGGGAGTGTCGGGTTCGGTCGGGGGGTAAGTGAGCCAGGGGGTGTCGGGTTTGGTCTGGGGGGGTGGGAAGGTGTTGGGGTGGGTGAGGGGTGAGGGGTGGGTGTTGGGGTTGGTCAGGGGGTGTTGCGGTTGGTGGGGGGGTGAGGTGGCGGTGTCGGGTTTGGTCGGGGGGTAAGTGAGCCGGGGGGGGGGGGTGTCGGGTTTGGTCTGGGCACCCACCCCAACACCTTCCCCCCCCCCAGACCAAACCCAACACCCACACCACACCCCTCACCCCCCCGACACCTTCCCACCCCCCCAGACCAACCCCGACACCCCCCCGGCTCACTTACCCCCCGACCAAACCCGACACCCCCACCTCACCCCCCCAAGCAAACCCAACACCCCCACCTCACCCCCCCACCAACCGCAACACCCCCTGACCAACCCCAACACCCCCACCTCACCCCCCCGACCGAACCCGACACCCCCACCTCACTTACCATCCCACCAAACCCAACTCAGATCCGTCGCCGGCGGGGAGGGGGCCCAGAGCCGAGGGATTCCGGGGACCTTCGCAGGTGGGGGGGGGCACAGAGCTGATGGAGTCCGGGGTTGAGGTGGGAGGGGCAGAGAACTGAGGGCTCTCCGGGGTTCCGTTGGGAGGGGGGAGGGGCAGAGAACGGAGGGATCTCCGGGGTTCCGTTGGGAGGGGGGAGGGGTAGAGAACTGAGGGATCTCCGGGGTTCCGTTGGGAGGGGGGAGGGGCAGAGAACTGAGGGATCTCTGGGGTTCTGTTGGGAGGGGGGAGGGGCAGAGAACTGAGGGATCTCCGGGGTTCCGTTGGGAGGGGGGGAGGGGCAGAGAACTGAGGGATCTCCGGGGTTCCGTTGGGAGGGGGGAGGGGCAGAGAATGGAGGGATCTCCGGGGTTCCGTTGGGAGGGGGGAGGGGCAGAGAACTGAGGGATCTCCGGGGTTCCGTTGGAGGAGGGAGGGGTGAGCTGAGCGAGTGAGGTGTCTGTTGGAGGGGGGTATTATGACATCATCACCACCTAACCGCCCAGCCGATGTGATTGCCCCTGAAAGACTTTCACCCCTGGGGGGCGTCAGAGGTGAGATCCGAAATTTTTCGACCCTTACCAGCATCTAGACCCCAAGACCCCTCACTGTACCAAATTTCAAGTCTCTGGCTCAAACGGTGCGGGAGGAGTTCGCAGTCATACGTACATACATACATACATACACACATACATACACCACTTGACTTTTATATATATAGATTATAGATGCATGCTTTCTTTGTTTAGAAAGGCATTTAGTCACATCTTGAATTTAGTTATGCTTCTTGTCCAGTGAGCATTCATAAACAACTTTCCTTGCACATTTTTTCTTCCCAATTTTCATTGGATGGTCTCATTTTTGCATTCTTTGAAAATGCAATTAGCTTGGTTTCCCCACTGATGATTTATTTTTCATTTTTCTGCAATCTGATTTTGCACTCTGCTGTTGTTTTGTGTATTGTGGGATGAATATGTTTTGGATGCATTTGTTCCTTTTCTGAAATATCCTGGCCAGTATGGTGCCATGCCCTCCGCAGATGTATTAGTGCCTTATGTGAGCATAATTCTCGCTTTTATTTGCAATATATTTCTCTAAGAATACAACTTGGTATCTTGTTTGTCTTTGCTGCAGCTGCACATTGGGTTCAGGGCTGCAAGAATATTATTTTGCAATAACTCCCAAATCTCTTTTCTGATCATTATGCCTCAGCACCTTTCCACTAAGCAGATATTTCCTCTTTTTTATTCTTTGCTTTAAAGCTCATTATTTTGCAATTATCCATATTGAACCATATTTGCCATCTGTTAGCCAAGGCACTTTAATGTTCTAAGTCCTCCTATATTGGACTGCAGTGTTTCTCATTATTTACTCTTCTCAATTCAATATAATCTGCAAATATTGAAGGGTGAAGATATGGTAAGTGCTAGCAGTTCTTGTTTGTGTTTTTGAACAGATATAGGATGAGTTGGGATACCAGTGCAGAAAAATAATGAAAGAGAGTAATCATGATGTCACATTGGTCCACCTCTGTCTATATACATCCATAAAGTTCGTAATGCATCTTTCAGTGCAGAACTGGGTCCAGTCTCAGTATTAGGCTCTATATCCTTAATCAATGGATTCTGCATTATTTGGAAGAAAATTTTGCCATTATGTAAAGTTCATATGATAGTAAAAGTCTGTGTAACATCGAAAGTGATTTATTGTGAGTCTCATTAACAAACACACAACATTCCCTCAGGATGTGTAGAGAGAGATCCTCAGGTGCTATCTGTTTGTGTAGCCCCAAGGAAGTCAAATTCACAAACTTATTTGAGGTGGAAAATATTGCCATTTTTTATTATGAAGAGGAAAGTTTGTTTTCTTTGTTACTTACCAAATTCTGCACAGGTACAAATTGCGGGTATTGGCAAATTGGCTCCAGAAGAAAAAATCTAGTACAGCCAATCACAATATAGGAACAAAGCAATCTGGGAAAGAAAACTGCACAATTATGATTCAGTAAATGTACAAAATCCCTGGACTGATTGTTCCATTTCTGTATAGCATATAAATAACTAGATTAACCTGGTACAAAATAATATATACCAGTGATAGTAGAAATTATGTAATAGAGGTTCAAAACAATGTTGTGAATGAATTACAAATCCTGGATAAAATTATTTATACAAGGAAGTACAGCTATAATTGCCCAGTCATTGACCAGTGCTATGGTATATTTGTGCAATATATTGACACTGTTTAAAAGTAGCATAGTCTCAGAAGATTTTTGTTCTACTGAAAAGTGCTGTAGCATGCTACAACAATACTTTATCTCAAGAAAAATAAATGTCTTGATATTTTTTAGAACTACTGCAAATAAAGAACAGAATGTACAGAACCTGCCCTGAAACTGACAGAAGAAATTGATTACCTTGGTATTACAGCCAAAGCTAAAATACTTAATCAAGTTAAAATTCACAACTATTTCATGGCCAAGAAATTAAAAATATATTCATTTGTCATATTTTATGATAATACAATTTCCTTTCAAATATCTGTGTATCTGAGGTGTCACTTATTATTTTCTTGCCTTGACTGTGATTATTTGATTCATACAGGTACAGTGGTATATCAGTGAGAAATCAACTGCAGGATTGAAACAGCACTGGGCATAATTCTTAATTGCTGTGAGTGAGTATCCTTGACTTCATTGTGACTACATGTTTAACTAAAGGTGAGAAGATTCAGACTTTAAGGGCCTAATCCAGATAGCACTGATTTCAATGTGTTTTGTATCAGACCTAAGTCAGATGTCACAATGGTGAGCATAACACAAATGAATGAATAGCAGAGCTGGCCAGCGGGTGACGATTTCAACTCACAAAGGATTTTGAGATTTTGAAATCTGGCTTTGTATCTAATTAGATTAAACCAAAATATTTCAAAATCCTCTGCAAAGGCAAAATTTTAAAAAATATTGTTTCAAAGCAGTCAAAATGTTTTTTTTTTCTCCTTGACATTTTGTTGTAATTTGGGCTTTTAATTTTTTTATATCATATTGTGATGTAAATAAATACATTTTTTAAAATGTGAAATGAAAATTTGTTTCAAAATGAAAAATTGAAATCTTTCATTCCAGACACGTTGAAATGGGTTCTTTTTAAAAATTATTGGAATTTTTTTCCTAAATGAATTTTGGCTGAAATTGACATGATTTCATAATTTTATCAGAACTGCATTTTCAGTCAGAAAATGCTTCCATCTACATTTTTCTGAACAGCTCTAATGGATTGTTAAATATGAAGCGTTTGAAGGATAGGGCAATAGAAAAAAAAAACAACTACACACTGTCACTTGTATTAAGCAGTGAGCCATAATACAAGAAAATAAAATGCATTGTTCCTCCCATTGTCATATTACATATTTAGCTTTATAAACATCTAAATCCATGTATTATAGTAAATAAAATATACAATATTAAAGGCAAAAGTCTGAATTTTCCAGCTTGCACACAGAGTGAGGGAAATTTAGGGGAGTTTCAGATATGGTCAGTGTATGGAGCAATGAGTAGCACAGTTGGGAATCATCTCTCGCACCCATTTCTTCTTGCCTCAAGGTCAACAGCCATCTGGTCTGACTCACATTCTATCTCCTTTGAGAGAGAGCTGCTTTTCCAATCATGCCCCAGAACGAAGATAGTGGCTGAATTATGGAAAATGTAGATTATGCTGTTATAGCCATTTTCAGTATCCTAATTGTTCTGCAAATATGCTCCTGCCACATTTAATGTCACAAAGTCAGCAGAAAGTTCAAGAAAGGAGTCTGGGAGGGGGAACGTGAGGGGACATGTGCTTTATACTGGCTTCACTCTGCACAGTAAGATAGTTCTGCAAAATGCCTAGTTTAGGTAATGAATCAAATTAGAGCTCTGAAACCTTAAAAAAATAATCTGACAATAAATGCTCTCTTAGGGTACATCAGTGCTGCAAAAAAAGTCCTGCAGGAGCCTGGGTCAACTGACTTGGACTTGCAGAGTTCACGATATAGGGCTAAAAACATCAGTGTTGTTATTCCCGCTCAGACAGGCACCCTGGCTCTGAACCCGGGGGTGGGGGGTGGAGGGTGGTCTCAGAATCTGGGCTCTAGCCCCAGTGGGAACTCTTACACTGCGTGAGCCCCGCAAGCCTGAGCCAGTTGACCCAGTCTCTGAGACTCGCTGTCACAGGGTTGTTGTGCAAGGTAGATGTATGCTGTGCTCTCCAAGCTGAAATATGTGGCTTTTCCCCCTTCAGAGATGGGGAAATGACATTTTATATTTCTTTTAGGGTCACGTTAATATTTTGACATATTTTTCCCATGAAGAAAATTCAAAATATCTGTACAGTGCATGTCCTTATGAAACAAAAGTGTATTGATGCTAATCCTTTCCTTCGCCTGGCAGCCCAAGTACTGAGGTAACACTCTTCATTTAATTTGCATGCGTTTTCTAACAAAAATAGCCTAAACTCTATCCAGTGTGAATGCTATCCAAGTGATGAATTTCAAAGTATGCTCTGTACCATACAATTTGTATCATTATATATCATCTTGAAAATATATATTGAGCCATTCATGCACTCACTAGTAAGCAATTATGCATGTGCTGACTATTTTGTTCATCCCATATCCTAATTCTGGTTCTGATAGTGACTCCCTCTCTTGTCTTATCACTTGATAACTTGTCTCTGAGTAGTCCCCCATGAAAAAGAAATTTTAAAATACTTACTGATGAGTGAAAGGAAAGAGATTGCCTGTGGGAAAAGAGGACTCCTGCCCCAGCTTCTGAGACCTGAATTGAACCTCATTTCATATATTAAGGGCCCTTGCTCTTGGCTGCTTTATCTTATTTCTGATACCTGCCCTGACTTCCAGTGGCTCAGGTGGGAGAGTCAAAGGATGGGCCAGTGGTTAAGTTATACCCTGTTTCCATGATGGAAAATGAAATATCTTTAAAAAATATTTTATAGATTCTGTTTTTATGTGAGATCTCCAAATGCTCTTTTTTTTCTTTTGTCAGTAGGCAGACTTTCTCTTGCAGGCTTAATCTCAATCTCCTAAACATAAAACAGATAGTTTATCTAAAAGACTAAACAGTCTTTGATTAACAATCAAGGGAATTACAGGTATTAAAATCATCCCCACGTGAGACCATAGTGTTCCAGAAATCCATCAGGAACTTATTCTGAATTACAAAGAATAATTAATTAAAAAGTATAAGGACTACAGAGCTCAAATAAAATATACTGCCTTGAGTTCATGCCAAGATCCATATGCATGCAAAATGTCATAAATAAGATTTAATTTACAGTATAATTGACTTCTTCAGTAACAAGAGGAATACAGAGAACAGTGATTTTCTTATTTATTTATTTGTATTGCCATAACTACACCTATTACAATATCTTTAGTATTAACATCAGACCAAGACCCTTTGAAGCACAAAATATAATTCGAGTTCTTGGAATTGTAGCAATGGCAATACTCTAGAAAAGATAGTCCCTCAAATTTGGCTCTCTAAAACAGCAAACCATAATGGTATTGTCTTCAGTTGGCCAGCATTATGAGACTATCAAAGTCACAAGTGAGTTATGAAGATCTTTAAAACATACAAATTTAACAGAACAACACCTGCACATTCTATTTATGCCACATATAGGTCTTGTGTTGATAGCTTTGGGAGTTTTTATGAGACCTTCTATGTTTCTCCCCTTCTTAGGCCCTGTAAGAGTGGGGTACCCCAGCCTCTGTGCTCTTGAGTACAAAGACTGGGACTCTTTTTTTAGCCAAACCACTCAATTTAGCTGCTTCCCAGCCAAATTAAGACCCTACACCCCAAGAAACCCCCCCCCCTTTACCAGTGGAGTTCTTGGGGAACCACGGCTGCCACCATCCAGGTGTACTTCCAAAACCTTGGAGGGGCCCCCGGACTTCCCCACCCTCCGTCTCTCTACCTGAGAGCCGGACCCTTAGAGGCTGTTCCCTTCCCCCTCTCCCGTCTAACCTGATGGTAGCGAGAGACAGTCTCCACACTTCAGCTATACACTTCACTGTCCTGATACCTATTCCCCTCCCTTCCCTCTTCCCAGTTTGAAAGCAGAGAAAACCTTAAGGGAAATAGACCAGACATTTTTATAACTAACAAGATTTAATAAAGAAAGAGAATAAAACAGAGATACAGTACACTTCACAATCTGGAGTTCCCTAACTCCCCTCTAAAAAGGACTGAGACACCCCAAATAGGCACAGGCTTATAATATCAAAGATCACTTACAATCAGATAAGTAGAAATATAAGAGAAGAGTAGAGTAATCTTAATAGCCAAAGATGCCCCGAGACCCGTTTCCAGCTACACGGCCAGCAAAACAAAACTGAACTAAAAACTCCTCCCTCCTTCTCTCATGGCAGGGAGCTCTTACGTCACTTGTTCTCAGCTAACATTAACCCTCTCCAGCCCTTTACACTTATGACAGGCCCATAGTAACTAATAGCCAAATTTTCAATGGTATTTAGGTTTTTAAAGATACAGATAGGTGCCTAATGGGATTTTTAAAAATGCCTAAACAGGTTAGGCCACTACATTCCATTGATTTCAATGGGAATTATGTGCCTATTTACCTAGGCATTTTGAAAATCCCATGAGGTGCCTATCTCATCTGCATCTTCACCTTTTGAAATATGGCCCTAAAGCCCTATTTATCAAATCACATCCATGAAATTAAATAACCTGAGTAGCTCTATTGGTCCCAGTTGAGGAAAATAGTTAGGCCTGGATATTTAGGTATTTAGGCATTGCTGCTCTCAGTGTTGCAATGGCTAATTGAGTTAAGAGCCCAAGATGCACTTTCAAAAGTGATTTAGACAATGGGATTTTGGCTCCTAAGTGCCTAAATCATTTCTGAAAATGAAATGTAGGCTTGTAGATCAGGTAGGCATTGCAATGCTGAGAGGAGTAGCACTTAAATACTTTTGAAATCTGGGCCTTAAGGACATGCTTAAATCCCTCTGCATCCAGGATAGTACTTATATATTTTTTTTAACGGCTATCCTAAACAAGGATGTTTTGCTGACTCTGGGCTATCGAAGCTAATGAGACTAATCCTGTGCTTAAAGTTCCCCGTGTGTTTAAATACCTTGCTGAATCAGGGCCACAGCTCTGATGGAAACATCTAAGTTATGAAGCATGGGTGGAGTTTCCTGACATCCCCCAAGTACAGAATCATGTCAGCTTCTATCATAGTTTGTGAAATATATGTTGATGTTAGTTATGTTCTGTATATATAGACATAACATATACGGTGTATCTATCTGTCTGTATACAGAGATCAAACAATGTGAAGGTATGTAGCAGACCTACTAACATCATAGTCTTTTTAAAATACTTCACTACTGTATTTGGTACATAGAATAACGGTTGTGTATGAAAGAGACAGGCAGATCTATTTGTTTTCTATCCAAATGTTTGAAGGCATTAACTGCCATTGTTATAAGAAATAAGTTTGTCTTTCCTATCTAGTTTAAGCAGTCTTGGCTGAATCCAACAACTCTTTGCTTGAAGAGCTTAAAGATTAAGATCATATATATAGCAACAGCCTGTATTATTTTTTGTCACTGCTGTCATTTGTGCTCTCAGTATAGTGGAATTTGGACAAGCATGCTAATTCAGAAAATATAGGCTTAAAAACAGTGTCAAAATATATGCTTTTCATATAAGCAAGAATTGTGATTTAGTTTTCACTTTTTTACTAGTCCCATCTGAACCCAAATCAAGTTAACTTTCGTTCCTCCTGCTGCTAGTTGTAATTTCTGTCTAATTCCACAAGAACCACAATTAAAGACACAAGGCATGACGTTGAGTACTATTTTGCTCCCAAATAATCCCATTGAAATCAATGGAGACAACTTGCAGAGTAAGGTACTACTCACTACAAGTAAGAGTGGCAACATCTGGCCCACAGTTAATTATTTGGGGCTGGATTGTGCCATATTGTCAGTCCATATTAAGTAGCAGCATGTTGCGGCACCATCCCAGGGAAGGAAACGTGGCTCAGGGAGACACAGTTCTCTCCCTGCTCCCCACCCACTACTTCCTCCAGGGGGTGGTTCTACATTGAAGATATAGACCAAAAGCAAATATTCCAGCAAACTGAGGAGTGGAAGGGGGAACAAATTCAAGGCAGGGGGTCGGATTCCACCCCTATTTACTCATTTCCTACACACATGCTTAGGAAATGGAAGAAGCAGTTGCACATCTCCTACTTACTTCTGCATGTCCAGACCCAAGATATGGGCTTCCCACCTAGGGATCTAAGAGGGATTTTAAGCCACAGAGATTGTTTTCATCCCTCTACAGATATGGGGATACAACTCAAGCAGAATATTGAGAAAAGTTTATTTACTACTCTCTTAATTTCTATTTATTGCAGATCTCATGGACATGTAATATTACCATCTACCCAAACTAGCAGTCTTGATATGAAATGAAAACCTAGGTCATTTAGCTAAAACATGGGGAGGTGAAATCCTGGCCATTTTGAAATCAAGGTCAAAACTCCCATTGCCTTCAGTGGTGCAGGATTTCAGCCTGGCTGTTTTTGCTTAGGGGATAATCCTTTCTGGATACACAGAGGCAGTAAAACCCTTTTGGCTGGTCTCTCTCTGTGTGATCGAGCATGAGAAATAGGAAGGAGAAAAGGTTCTGACATTGCAATAAAAATGTTTAGAGGTAATTAGAACTATATTTCATGTACATTCGCTCAGTCTTTGGCTTTGTTTTTCTCCTGGCAGGGAGTAGAGATGATTCTCCTTGGCCCAGAAAAGTCTGACTGCCTCTGAACACACAGACCAGTGTGTGGGTTGGGTGTTCGATTATCTGTTTTTTCTCTGAAACAATTCACGAGACCATTTTGAATGACATCAGTACAGGAGGCCATTGCTAGGTGTGACATGACAGCATTCAAACATGTTGATTGGCTGCTGACAAGTTTAGGACTGTTTCCTGAGATGTCACTCATGATGACACCTGGAAAGCTCATGACCTATCCAAAGGCAGATTGCCTGTAGACTCATCCTTGAATAAGAGTGGCATGTAACTGCTCTACACTAAGGATATGTTTACACTGGCAGAGTTAATGTGCCAGCAGTTACAGAGCCTCTCAGAGAGAAGGAAATCACTATTATTTGTTCACGCTGTCAGCTGCCTGCACAATAGCATGTTCATACTTGTGGCACTTGCAGCGGTATTCAGAGTGGTGCACTCTGGGCAGCTATCCCACAGAGCACCTCTTCCTCTTCTGCCACTAAGAGTTGTGGGAAGGCAGAGGGAGTTACGGGGCATCCTGGGTCCTGTCCCAATGCCCCATGATGCATTGCTTTGCATCCCAGAAATCCCTGTGCTTCCATCTGCATTCGATGCCATCTTCTAACGGTTTGTGTACTGCGTGCTCTGACCCTTCGGTCTACAGGACTGGGTGCCACGCTGTTGACCATTATGCTGCTCGCTCTCACTAAGACATCACAAGTGGCAGTGGAATTATTCCTTACAAGACATAGGCAAGAGGAGTGTGACATTGATCTCACCCTGCATAGTAGCTATGACACAAGATTGCTTGTGGCATTCACGGAGGGGCTGACCACAGTGGAACGTCGCTTTTGGGCTCAGGAAACAAGCACTGGGTGGTGGAATCACATCATCATGTACGTCTGGGATGACGAGCAATGGCTGCAGAACTTTTGGATGAGGAAAGCCACATTCATGGGACTGTGTGATGAGCTCACCCCAGCCCTGTGGTGCAAGGACATGAGAATAAGAGCTGTCCTGTTGTTGGAGAAGCGAGTGGCCATTGCACTGTAGAAGCTGGCTATTCCAGATTGCTATCGATCGGTCACTAACCAGTTTGGAGTGGAAAAGTCGATCATTGGACTCATGTTGACAGAAGTGTGCAGGGCCATTAATCGCATCCTACTCCAAAAGACCCTAATTTTGTGCAATGTGCATGACGCTGTGGATGGCTTTGCACAAATGGGCAACTAATGAGAGGTGAGAGATGGCACGCACATTCCAATTCTGGCACCAGACCGCCTAGTCACAGAGTACATCAATTGGAAGGGGTATTTCTCTATGGGTCTCCAGGCACTTTTGGATCATCATGGACATTTCACAGACATTAACGCAGGCTGGTCTGGAAAGGTTCATTGTGATTGGTGCAGACGATACACTATGAAGATTTAAGAAAATTGCCCGTTGCTTTTGCTTTCAATAGATGGAATAAAGATTGCTTTAAACAATTATTTTGTTAAAAACAGCAACTGGCAGAGAGAGACAAAAAACCCATCAGCACTGAGGGGGGTGAGAGAAGGAGGTGGGGTCCTGGGATGGTTAAAGATTTGTGTATGTCCAGGTATCATATGCAACCTTCTTCTTTGGAGTACAGTGCAGCGGGTACTGTACTTCAGCAGGGCTAAACTGCAGAGGGATGAGTGTTGAGTGCAGTGGATACTGGGAGTCCACAGGGCTGGACTGTGATGGGGCATGAGTAGAATGCAGCAGGTACAGACTGACACACTCCTGTCAACCTTCTGGCTCCAATCACCAATCACAGGACTGTAATGGGCATGGTGTCTACACTGGCACTGCAGTGCTGTAGCCCCAGTGCAGAAAGCTGTATGCCTCTCGTCGGGGTGGGTTTTTTAGAGCACTGCAGTTGCACAGTTTCTACACACTAAGTGGATTGGCAGTGTGTACACCTCGGGAGCTACAGTGCAGAAAGCTGCTTTCCTGTGTAGAAACTTGCCCATGTAGACAAGGCCTAAGAGCAGGCCAGTCAGAGAAATGCAAATTAGAATCATACTCCTCTCCCTTTCCCTTCTTGCTCAAGGGGCATGTAAGTTACTGCAGCCTTTAAAAGGAGACAGCTCATTTCACCATTTGTGACTGACTAGCTATTCTTGGTGCATGTGGGGGGAGGGAGAGTGGTCAAGGCTCCATGTACTGTCTGCGCCTCTCCACCTGCTCCCTGTCCTTCTCCACAGCTTCAATACACCCTCCATCCTGTCACTGGCCACTTGCTCATGTGGAGGAAAAGAACGGGGAAGCTGCACTTTGCTCCAGACCCAATATCTGGACAGGCGGAACAATGAAGTGGGGACAGGACACTGTTCTCCCTTCCTGCGTAACGCAGAACACAATCTAACCTTTAGGCTAATCAGGTGTATCAAACACTGATCCATCTCTAGGGGAAAGACACTTTGAGGACAAGTATGTTTTAGGGTACAATCTTTCTCTTCAAACCATGGACTCCCCCAGAAAGCTGGAACAGGGAGAAAAGACACAAAGAAGAATACAAATTTTCCTTTCTCTTTGGGTAAGAATCAAATTAATAAAAAGAAATGATTTTTGATGACGGTAAAGGGTGGAGCTGCCTGGAGCATTTGGTTTGGACTTTCTGGATGCTAAAAATAAGTGTGTGTTTGAATAAAGCATCTAGTTAACTACAAAGGACAAAAATGCGATTGTTTCTGCTGCTCTGCACATGCTCCCTCCGTTTTCACTGCCAATACCTTCCTCTTCAATTTCATTTTTTAGCTAGTTGCAGACCTTGCTCTTTAATATGAGTTGCTGCTTCCCCCCCCACCCCAAATTGTATTTCTTATAAAGCTTTCAGTTCATTGCTGTGCTTTCTATAAGGCTAGAAAACATTGCATTGCAACAGAACAAGCCAAGATTACAGCCTGCATTCTGAGCCATCTGGAAGAGTAAATTCCAATAGAGAGTAAAGCCGCAGGCTTTTCGACAAAGCATGAAAAGCTTTACACAGTCTGACGTACAGTCCCAAATTCCATAGACGGTGCCTTGCTCTCCAGTCAATTATTATATAACAATCATTGCAGTATTTCTCCTGTATACCAAATTCCCTTTTTAGAGATGCTTGTTCAGATGATTCTGGACAATATTAATTTACTGGATGTGCCTTGGCAGCCTCCCCCTAAATCAGTACGAAGAAACAGGTTCTCTTTTTTCTCAGGATGGGAACTTCACTGCTTAGGTACCACATAGTCATTGCCCCTACTTATTTGATACTAGCGAAAATACCCGGCGTTGCTCGGGTCAGTCGGAGGTGGGGAGGGGGCAGACAGCTGAGCAAGTGCGGGGGGGGGCAGAGAGCAAACCTGACACCCCCACCTCACCCCCCCAACCAAACCCGACACCCCCACCTCACTTACCCCTCGACCAACCCAGACTCACATTTTCACCCCCTGACCCAAACCCAACACCCCTACGTCTCCCCCTACCAACCCCAACACCTCCTGACCAACACCCACACCTCACCCCCCGTAGACCAAACCTGACACACCCACCTCACTTTCCCCCCCAAACCAAACCCGACACCCCTACCTACCACCACAAACAAACCCGACACCCACACCTCACTTTCCCCTCGACCAACCCCGACTCCCCTCCCCATCCCCCAAAACAAACCCAACACCCCCTGACCAACCCCAACCCCCACACCTCACCCCTCACCCACCCAGACACCTTCCCACCCCCCCAGACCAAACCCAACACCCCCGGCTCACTTACCCCCCGACCAAACCCGACACCCCCACCTCACCCCCGACCAAACCCGACACCCTACCTCACTTACCCTCTGACCAAACCCAACTCGGGTCCATCGGAGGTGGGGAGGGGGCAGAGAGCTGAGGGATTCCGGGGTCCGTCGGAGGTGGGGAAGGGGCAGAGAGCTGAGGGATTCCGAGGTTCCGTTGCAGGGGGGAGGGGGGAGAGAGCTGAGGGATTCCGGGGTTCCGTCGGAGGGGGGAGGGGGGAGAGAGCTGAGCGAGTGCGGTGTCTGTTGGAGGGGGTATTATGACATCATAACTATGTCACAGAGAACAGCAGCTGCCCAGCTGATGTGATTGGCCTTTAAAGAATTTCACCCCTGGGGGGGCGTCAGAGGTGAGATTTGAAATTTTTTTGACCCTTACGGTCATTAGGACCCCAAGACCTCTAACTGTACCAAATTTCAAGTCTCTAGCTCAAACGGTGTGGAAGGAGTAAGCTTACATACATACCCTGTTTCCCCGAAAGTAAGACATCCCCCAAAAATAAGACGTACTTCAAGTTTTGCCTCTCGCTGTAATATAATGTAATGTAATTTTGGGAGCAAAAATTAATATAAGACACTGTCTTATTTTCGGGGAAACACGGTACATACATACATACATACACCATTTGACTTTTATATATATAGACTAGCATAAGTGCCCGGCGTTGCTCGGGTCAGTCGGAGGTGGGGAGGGGGCAGACAGTTGACACCCCCTGACCAACCCCAACACCCACCCTTCACCCACCCTGACACCTTCCCACCCCCCCCGACCAACCCCAAGACCCCCCGGCTCACTTACCCCCCGACCAAACTCGACAACCCCACCTGACCCCCCAAAACAAACCCAACACCCCCACCTCACCCCCCGACCAAACCCGACACCCCCACCTCAGCCCCTGAGCAAACCCGACACCCCCACCTCACCCCCCGACCGAACACTGTATTTAATAATCTGTGTGCTACACAGTGCACCGTGAGCTGGGGGGGGGGGGTGTCGGGTTTGGTCGGGGGGTCAGGTGGGGGTGTTGGGTTTGCTTGGGGGGGTCAGGTGGGGTTGTCGGGTTTGGTCGGGGGGTAAGTGAGCCGGGGGGAGTAGGGTTTGGTCTGGGGGGTGGGAAGGTGTTGGGGTGGGTGAGGGGTGAGTGTTGCGGTTGGTCAGGGGGTGTTGCGGTTGGTGGGGGGTTGAGGTGGGGGTGTCAGGTTTGCTTGGGGGGATGAGGTAGGGGTGTCGGGTTCGGTCGGGGGTAAGTGAGCCGGGGGGGTGTCGGGTTTGGTCTGGGGGGGTGGGAAGGTGTCGTGGTGGGTGAGGGGTGAGGTCTGGGTGTTGGGGTTGGTCAGGGGGTGTTGTAGTTGGTGGGGGGTGAGGTGGGGGTGTCGGGTTTGCTTGGGGGGGTGAGGTGGGAGTGTCGGGTTCGGTCGGGGGGTAAGTGAGCCGGGGGGTGTCAGGTTTGGTCTGGGGGTGTTGCGATTGGTGTGGGGGGGTGAGGTGGGGGTGTCAGGTTCGGTCAGGGGGTAAGTGAGCCAGGGGGTGTCGGGTTTGGTCTGGGGGGGTGGGATGGTGTTGGGGTGGGTGAGGGGTGAGGGGTGGGTGTTGGGGTTGGTCAGGGGGTGTTGCGGTTGGTGGGGGGGTGAGGTGGCGGTGTCGGGTTTGGTCGGGGGGTAAGTGAGCCGGGGGTGTGTGTCGGGTTTGGTCTGGGCACCCACCCCAACACCTTCCCCCCCCCAGACCAAACCCAACACCCACACCACACCCCTCACCCCCCGACACCTTCCCACCCCCCCAGACCAACCCCGACACCCCCCCGGCTCACTTACCCCCCCGACCAAACCCGACACCCCCACCTCACCCCCCCAAGCAAACCCAACACCCCCACCTCACCCCCCACCAACCGCAACACCCCCTGACCAACCCCAACACCCCCACCTCACCCCCCGACCGAACCCAACACCCCCACCTCACTTACCGTCCCACCAAACCCAACTCAGATCCGTCGCAGGGGGGAAGGGGGCCCAGAGCCGAGGGATTCCGGGGACCTTCGCAGGTGGGGGGGGGGGGCACAGAGCTGATGGAGTCCGGGGTTGAGGTGGGAGGGGCAGAGAACTGAGGGCTCTCCGGGGTTCCGTTGGGAGGGGGAGGGGCAGAGAACGGAGGGATCTCCAGGGTTCCGTTGGGAGGGGGGAGGGGTAGAGAACTGAGGGATCTCCGGGGTTCCGTTGGGAGGGGGGAGGGGCAGAGAACGGAGGGATCTCTGGGGTTCTGTTGGGAGGGGGGGGGCAGAGAACTGAGGGATCTCCGGGGTTCCGTTGGGAGGGGGGAGGGGCAGAGAACTGAGGGATCTCCGGGGTTCCGTTGGGAGGGGGGAGGGGCAGAGAATGGAGGGATCTCCGGGGTTCCGTTGGGAGGGGGGAGGGGTAGAGAACTGAGGGATCTCCGGGGTTCCGTTGGGAGGGGGGAGGGGCAGAGAACGGAGGGATCTCTGGGGTTCTGTTGGGAGGGGGGGCAGAGAACTGAGGGATCTCCAGGGTTCCGTTGGGAGGGGGGAGGGGCAGAGAACTGAGGGATCTCCGGGGTTCCGTTGGGAGGGGGGAGGGGCAGAGAACTGAGGGATCTCCGGGGTTCCGTTGGGAGGGGGAGGGGCAGAGAACTGAGGGATCTCCGGGGTTCCGTTGGAGGAGGGAGGGGTGAGCTGAGCGAGTGAGGTGTCTGTTGGAGGGGGGTATTATGACATCATCACCACCTAACCGCCCAGCCGATGTGATTGGCCCTGAAAGACTTTCACCCCTGGGGGGCGTCAGAGGTGAGATCCGAAAATTTTTCGACCCTTACCAGCATCTAGACCTCAAGACCCCTCACTGTACCAAATTTCAAGTCTCTGGCTCAAACGGTGCGGGAGGAGTTCGCAGTCATACGTACATACATACATACATACACACATACATACACCACTTGACTTTTATATATATAGATAGATTGCTTTGGAACCAGGCAGTACACCTTCATTTGCTTTCTGCAATGTCAGCATCTTAATGCACTGCACTTACAACTGTATGTCTAGCGCCTTTCATTCCAAGGGCCTGATTAGTGAAACCCTTATCTGTATTGGTGAGGGCATTCATCTGAGGAGTCCCACTGAAGTAATGTAAGTCAGGGATGCCCAATCTATGGTTTACCAAAGTGGATACAGATTACTGCCACCATTTGATCTATGGGGAAACTGTGCCACAAAAAAGTTATGCATCCTTCCTAGATTTTATTTACTGTGACTCAGTGGCAATCCAGAATAGGACTCATTTTCAATATCCCTATCTTATTATGGATCTGGACAAATCTGCAGTAGCCTTAATATTGGGTATCCATCTATTTCTTTGTTTAGGATTCCAGAGATGTTTGGTTTAAAGAGAACTGGGCCTTTAGGACTCAGTCCTGCAAAGGGTTGAGCACCTTTTGCGAGGTGTTGAATGCCCTCAACTCCCATTGGCCATTAATAAGGTTTAAACTTTAACAAAGAGTGTCATTAGCCATTGGAGCATCTTTCTGATGGACTTGGTGGTGACTCTGTCCTGTGAGGTCTTTACATCTGAATTCGATGTCTTTCCAAAACAGATGATCTAGCCAGAAGGCCTGGGCTCAATGCAAGAATCATTTACTGAAATTCTACAGCCTGGGCTACACAGGAGGATAGTCTAGATAGTCACAGTTTCGCCTTCTGGCTGCACATTCTAAGAAAGGATGGGGGGAGGGTGTTCAGCACTTTGTAAGATCCACCCTTTGTGGCTTTCTTTTTAAAAGTGCTGAATGCCCAGTAATTTCTGTTGACTCCAGTGGGCTAAGGAGGCTAACTTTTTGCCTTAGTGGGTAGAAAACTTCTCATCTCTCATTATGATCAAGCTTAAAAATCTATATTTAAAAGCTAATAGCCAGAATTATTATTTTTAAATAATAGCTGACTCATAACTTTTTCCTGTCTCTCCCCTGGAAATGTGAAGGCCTTTTTATTTATTTCCTATCTTGTCCTTGTGTTTATGACCCCCTGTTTTTTGTATCATATTGGGAAGAAAAAAATGACTTTACATTTGTCTGCCACATCCTGCTGCACCTCTGAAATTTATCCTTATGCAGGCAGTTTTAAAAATGATCAAGAGTGAAGCAAAATTCCTGTGTGTAGGCAAACAAGTATTACCAATGGCTTGGTCAAGATACCAAGACAATTGTGCAGGCGCTCTCTCAAACAATTACCAAACATTCTGATGATTCTTACATATACATTAAGTTATCAGAGCTTTAGAAAGCAGAGGAAGATTCAGTTACATGAAAAAATATGTAAGTTGCTGTTATGCAAATTCCCCCTCCAGCAGGAGAATCCTGGCTAGAATGTTCATAAGACCTGCAGTACTGTAGTGGTGGTGGGAGGAGAGGGGGCACACAGGAGAGAGGACAAATGTGCAGAGTGAGACATGATCACCCTCTGCACATTTAGCAAAACTCTTAAGCAAGGTATTAACTTTAATCACATAGGTAACCCCATCACTATTCATAAAGCACTTTAGCAGGTGCTTAACCTTAAGCACGTGAAAAGTCACATTGAAGTTCAAAGGGACTACTCACGGGCTTTAAGTTAAGCATCTGCTTAAGTGCTCTTTGGAATAAGGATGTGATCACTCATGTTTTTAACTGTTTTACTTTACTGGAATCTTATTCTAGACCTGGGCAATGGGACGATTCTTATGCCATGGTTTAGTTTGTGCTTGAGCTCATCTGACTCTTGCAGGAGTTGAAGATCATACCATATTATTGGAAAAGTAGCTTTCTCTAGTTGTGCAATACAATAAAATCTATTCAAGATTTAATCTATGATCCTGAGTTGCTGGATTTGAACTCACCCTAAACTTTTAGGAGTTGCACATCTGTCATACAGTTTACTATTGTAAAGGTAATTCCCTTGCTTTGCCTTGCAGATTCATAATAGATGCTCCTCAGTCCCTAAGCCCCTTTGAAATGTTACCCTTCTCCATTTAATGAATACAAGAGTGAAAGTGGGCCAGTACAGGCCAGTATGGCATACCAGTAAGAACTTGGCAGCACTTTAATGTCACTGCCCCTTTTGCCTCCCCTTTTGGGGGCCCTGCCGGTTCAGACCCTACCAGCAGGGCCGCTGATGGAGTGCAGAAAGGGGCAGGGACATTAAAGCGGCAGTACTTTAAGGATGGTCCTTTGCCATGGCAGCACTTTAATGTTGCTGCCCCCCCATTGGCGGTGTGTGGGGGCAAAGGGAACAGCTGCCCCAACTACAGGGACTTACTGGTACAGGGTGGGCAGGGGCTGGCAATGACCCCCCCCCCCCAGCTCTGCCCCTTCTGTCTGAGCCCCCCCCTTCCAGGGGCCAGAGCCAGTAAATGCCTATAGTTACTTTCACCCCTGCAGGAATACCAGGTTTGCTATCTTCAAGTGGACACTATACACATCAGCTTGAATGACTCCACTCGGGATCAGTTCTGTGTATAATACCAGAACACTGAGTTATATTTATGGTGCAAACAATCACAAGTTCATTATCAAAGGTTACAATTTAAGAGAGTGCGTGTAAGCATAATGGAAACAGAAAATTTATCTTTAAAACAGAATCATAGCACACTTTCTGGAGATTAAACTTAATAGGCTACCCTTCTGTCCAAGAAAGTCTATCTCACCCAGAGGTCCTTTACAATGCTTCAGGCCAGAGCAGGATGATATCTCATTTTCATGAGCATAATCAGAGTGCCCGCAATTACTTCCTTAGGTACAGGGTAAAAGGGTATATTTTTCCTTGACCTTAAATTCTCCAAAGTTCATTGTCTGCACTGAAACATAGGACAACACCCTATGGTTCATTGTCTAGTGAGCTCCTTTCCTGTTGACTCAGTATGTAAATGGCTCTTGTGTTGTTTTTCAATGCTTAATTTACATTTTGACAGAGATACACATCTTACCACTTGTCTGGAAGAAACCTGTTTTTCTCTGGTTGCTGACAGACTTTAAAATATATTTTCAATACATATGCCCAGCTCCTTAAATGTCATCCATCTCAAAATGATTACAAGGCTCAGCGTGACATAAGCTTTTAGTAGAGAACTCATATGATGTCATTGATGGATAATTATGATGAAAGCAGCGAGCTAGGTGTAATGAGTTTGTCAGGCCTGTTATGAGTTGCTGTTACACACCTCTGGCCTCTTTGACTGTTGGCATTGAGGGGTTCTTACAGTCATGCCCAGGTTAAGCGCTCAGAAATAGGGGATGATTTAAAAAAATAGGCAATTAGAAGTGGAGGATAAGGGCAGAATGATTCCATGCTATGCTAGCATTGTAATAAAGCTCTGACGGATGCTATTTAAGCTCTGTAAAAGTATTGAGACACCTAGTTACTTTAGAACAAAAGATTATGTTCAAAATGCAATAAAGTGGAATAGCCCTAATTTTAAGGAGGGCAGGGTTCTCTGGTTATAGGCTTTTGTATATTTGTGAGTAACAAGATCTGCCTTGCAATATTTTTTTTATTTACACATGAGTGGGCTGACAGTTTGGGTCTCTTGTCACTGCATTTTCCTTTGTCACTCATGAGCAACATATGTAAATGAACAAATACAGGATTTAAAGAAAGTCTTGATATATTCCCTCTGTACGGCATGAGTACTTCTATATAATACACATGCACAGACGCCCACCAACACACAGAGATACTTCAACTGGTCAAACAGGCCCATTTCTGGGCAGAGTACATCATACCAGTGTCCCTCACTCTGCACTGACTCTTAATCCATTTACAGATCTTCCTGAAGATCTTTAAAAGAATCCTTAAAGTGGGCTGGGGACTAGCTTCCTTAGATACCATCTCTCTTCTCAGTATTTTCCTACAAAAACCTATGTCAGCTAAGATGTTACAGCTGATGGAGCCCAAGAGCATATTTGGAAAATGGACATTCTCAGGCATGGGCCTCAACCCTGCCGCCACAGAAGAATAAGCCTAAATCTCACCACCTTCAGAGCACAATATATCACCTTTTTTTTTTTTTTTTTGCCACCAGCCTTCCCTCCATAACAATGAAGTCTACAGAGTGGCCAGCAGTGCCCTTCCTGGAAACAAAGATTTACAGATTGTTTAGGCCAAGCAGAGGTAATTTTGATAATCTAGTCCAGGGTTTCTCAAACTAGGGTCCATGAAGGTACTCCAGGGGGTCCGCGATTCATGTCCGGGGCCACTGACCCCACTGATCACCTCCTTCCCCTCCCTCCCGGTGTCTCCTGTATGCCACAGAACAGTTGTTCAGCGGTGTGCAGGAGGTGCTGGGAGGAGCAGAGAGGAGGTATGCTCAGGGCAGGGGGTGGAAAGAGTCTGGGAAGAGGAGAGGCAGGGGTGGAGCGGGGCAGGGAAGGGGTTAATGCTTGTTTGAACTAGAACATGTCTTTTAGAAAAAAATCCATTGCGGATTAAAAATTGCCAGTGATGAAGAATCCAACACAACCTTTGTTTCAATGGCTAATTACCCCCACTATTAAAATTATTTCCAGGCTGCATTTGTGTAGCTACAACTTCCAGCCATTGTCTGCTAGACTGTGAAGAGCTCACTATCAATTTTTTGTTTCCTTTCTAGAAAATGCCAAAGAAGGCAGCAGAAATTATGAAATGGAGATCAGTGGTCTTTTGGTTGGAATTTATGCTCTTTAATGTGGGTACATGATGCCTTCATCACTACAGCGCTGGCCACCTTAAAAATGCCCAGGATTTTTCCATTGACTTCCATTGTCTTTCAATTAACTTCTGTGGGCTTTGGATCAGGGCCATACTTCTATCCTATGTCAGTATTTTGCTTCTGTGAATGAGGCAGCTTTTAATTAGTCAGATAGCAGATTGGAATATATGTTTCCAAAGCAGAGTGAGGCATGCACACATGTAAATCAAATCTAACCATTTGTTAATGGAATGTGTTGATATCTATCTGCCCAGCCACTCGCTGCCCAGTGTGAACTTTCCCCATTACTGCGTGCCCTCTGTTGCAGCTGAATGTGCTTGAAACCCAGGGCTTTGAGTGAATGCTCTTACTAGAGGCACAAATCCAAAGCCATGCTGAATTCTTTTCCACTTGCAAGTCATCTACATATTGGTATATGTCTAAAAATGGGATCCTGAGAGTGAATTCTACAAATTATTCCGTGATATTTTTGAAGGCTGTTAAAGGATTTCACAAAAATATTTGGGGATTTATGCCTCATGAACTATGTAATCTCAAATTAAATGGATACTGTATTAAGGCATCAAAGCAACAGCTTTAATCTGTTTTTCCCAGTTTTAATAGTTTAAGAGCTGAACCTTATCAGAAACAGCTGCTACTAATGACAGCCTCACATTTGTTATACATTTCCCATTATTTTTTCCCCTGTATTTTTCTCTTTTAACCTATTTGTAAAAGGTGGTGGTTTAGCTGTTGCCTGAAGGGTCTTATTACTCACTTGTTTTGTATGCTCAGCTTAAATATTTAAAAGCCTACATTGTGAAAGTTGTTGTGTCTGGCTGGATTAAAAAAATAGTTAGAGTTTAACTGCAGCAGTAGGGATCAGATGGAATTTTTGTGATTATATGATTATAGTAAAATCATTCTGATGATTTAATATTTCCTTTCACTGTTTATTAATATGTCAGCTGGATGACAATGCTTTGGGATGGAGCCATTGAAATTCATAGGATGGAATGCAGCTGTCTGCAGAAGCTTAAGGTCTCAGTACTGCAATTTGTTCCATGCAGGTTCAGTAGGGTGCCTTATAGGCACAGGAATCCACAGGACAAGTCACAGGAGCCAGGACAAAATGATTAATATTTGAGATGATTTCAAGTGGGAGAATATATTAATTGTGTCTTGACAAAGTTAAGCCAAAATATATTCTAAATAGAAGTGTGTGTGACACACAAACACACACACACAGACACACACACACACAGAGTGGATTTAGGCTGAGCACTGCATATTTTGAATCCCAATATTATATTTAAAAGCATATATGCAGTGCCATGATTATTGTCATCTGCAATATTACTTGTATTTGGTTCCACTTTACGGAGGGTGAACTTTGGTTCCTTTTGTTTTGATCATGTTTTCCTGGTGGTGTACGGTGCCCCAAGCATCTCACTGGTCATGATTAGGATGGAGCTTTATACATGTTATTAATTATTATGTATTTATTTTAAAAGAGCGCAGCATCAGATGCAAAAATAATCTTTCCTCACAGAATTGCTTTCATGGAAAAGTTGACTTTGTAAAAATCTTTAATGTATTTCTAACTTCTCTTAATAAAATTTAATTTCTGGAAACAAAGAAGAGAGCCATTGCAGTGTGACTTGATAGCTGCTGCCGACTACTCACAAGTCCTCTGCAGACCACAGATGATCCAGGGGCTACAGTTTGATAACCACATCACTTTATCAATCAAAACAAGTCAAACAGCACCATCAATCATTTTGGAAAGTTCATTCTTTCAATCATCAGTCTTCCATTGCCTTCTTTTTAAATAAACATTATTTATAAATAACATACAAATAAAGGCAGCCATCAATTCTGAGAGGGGCAAGTAAAAAAAAATTAAAATTGAGAAATTTCTCTGTGGAAAAAAGTGACAATTTTGCAAAAGTACTCTTGAAAAATTGTCCCATTTTCTGACCAGGTGTAACCCGAAGCAACAGAAACAATACAGGAACAAATTTGACTCAGTGCAACAGTGAGCAAGGTTTGACAACTTGCTGCCCATCCTCATCTCTTGTAGGAGTGAGGTCCATCTTGGAATGTGAGGTCCACAATGAAACAGCTTGAATATCAGGCCAGTGAAAGGGAGCAAGCGTAAAAATGACTCTGTAGCCTGTTGGTTGCCCGTAGCAGTGCTCTAAGCACCAACCTGATCAATTTGATTTTCAAGGTCCAATATACTAGTGCAATGCTGCAACAAATGCAATGTGGACAATGTAGAGCACATCTATTTGTTAAACCAAGCAGTGTTATTAGGATTTATGGACCGGTCCTGCAGTTGTTTATTTGTGTGGGGGCACACCTGGGCCATCATAGTCAATTGTACGATCAGGGCCTAAAATAATATTGATGGAGAGTAAACTTTTCCATTGGTCTTTGGTTTTATAAAGATTTATTTTTCCAAAATTAAATTAAATGCTGGACCAAACTTGATCTGGTAGAGTCCTACTAAAGAAAAAATTCCCTCAGTCCTAGACTTAGTTTCCCTGAATACATTTTGACAGTGGAGTTTAATCTAAATTAATCAATTTTTTTCCATTTATTTCATGTTTATACATTTAATTACCCATAGGACATTTCCAGACTAAAGAATAAAACCTTTGGTAACTTTCCTCGGAGAGCCTAGAGCAGACATCGCCCATCTCTGAATGGTCCCAGATCAGTTGGTAGTAGCTGCCTAAAAGTATATGAAGTTGGTTGGCCACAAGGACAGTAATATATCACATCACTAATGAGAGCGACCTTTCCACCTCTACAGCTTTACATGATTGAAATCAGGAAAAATTAGTTTACTAAACTCAGATCTTATGTAACTGTCAATGCTAGAATTGAAACCATTGGTCATAGTAATGCATTCATCCTTTGCACTACTTGGATCTATTTGAAAATATTGCAGGAATCAGAATGAAGATAAAAGAATTGTGATTGAACCAGCTAGTTTCTCTGTAGTTTTTGACGGATAGGTGAAGAATAATGATGTCTCCAAGGTGTCCAGCCTTCCATCTGGCACATTACACATTTAACTGGAAAATCAGTGCAGCTGAACCAAAAGCCCCGCTGCTTATATAGCTGACAAAGGCTGCGTTAGAGCACACTCAAAAATATAGACAAGAGCATAGGTTTTGTGGAGAGAGTTCCATTGGTGTGTGAGCTGAAAGGTAATGTTTGAAATCTCTGCTGATCATGATTCAACCACATCACTTCCCATTTATTGTTATAATGTAACATAATAGGGAGTCTAGATCTTAATTTTATATACATTGTATATATATATATATACACACACACACTCACCGTATAAAATACTAAATACTTTTAACGTATTAGAATATGTTAAGATTGTTCTAAACATAAATATGGGGGAAAATTATATCATTAAAATAAATCATTTTATTCAATACAAAAATATAGCAGTTGATGAAAAAAACAAGATCAGTGTAGTGTGATAGACTGTTAATTTCCAGATAAAGGTGATTGGAAAATAACTACTAAACTGAAATTCACTAATCATGTATTTTCTCACAGTGAATTATCTCAGCTTCCACTTGAAATATAAACTAGCCATTTTTATTTTATACAGATGTAATACACGGATTAAACACAAAAGCAGCATTGTCCTTTGTAATTTTATGGTCCCTTCTAAAACCTTATCATGTAAGGATGTCCTTTTGCAGGAACTTTTCCACAGCATGGCTTTTTGGACCTGGCTCTTTACATTTGGCAGAAGCAGGAAGCTGTAGCTCTTAGGTGGCCATTTTGTAAATGGAGGCTGCTTTTGCTGCAGTTTCAGCTGAATAAGTATTTTTAGTTTTCCTTTTCTTATTCCTGTGAAGCTGGGATATTCTCATAGCCTCAAGGGAGTTTTATGTTTTCCAAATTTTGACTCCTGCTAATAATAAGTATTATTATTTTCTTCTTTTTCGGCTCCCAGTACTACCACTCAGTATAGTTAATCTGGGCAATGCTTAGATACTATTATGATGGTTGCTTAAGAGAAAACTGGAGAAAGATTATGGACATTTAACAGCATTGCCTTTAGTTGGCACTCTGTGACTATAACTACCCCTGTATCCTACAGTCCTGTGTCCTTGAGGTTTTCCAGACTGGTAAAGAATGTGTCTTGCGTTATTGCTTGCTGAGCTCTTCACAGATGGGTCAGACCTCAAAAGCATTTTTTTCCATTCAGACTAGAGGCTTTCATGAGTTTAACTCAACAATGTGTCCGATGCACTACCTGACATTGAGGATAATCCTTGGGTGCAGATTTGAAAAAGAGAAGATTTTTTTAAAAAAGGTATCTAAGTGCAAAAAAGGAAGCTAAAATCTGTTATCTAGTAAAAATACCATCTTCTCATGGTCATATCTTAAAAAGCAGCCTGATGGAGTTATATGAAACTTTCCAAAAGAAATTGACCTTTGGCTGAAGAAGGAATAAGAAAATTCCTAACAGAATGTAATTTTCTCAGAAAGTTAACCATTTGAAAATGGAGACTTACATTGAGGGGACTTCTTCAACCGCAGTTGGTAGAGTTAAAGTGGGTATCAGCTGTCTTTCCATTGACTGGATTGAGCCCTTTCTGCCTTTTTAAGGATGGCTGGAGTTCAAAAAGGATCAGGTAGGAGTCATGTTTCAAAACATCACCTTCCCAGAGGCTGACAGTCCCCTCAGAATCCTTCCCTGAGCTCCCACGGGTGCAGTGCATCTTCAGCACTGCCATTTTATTGGCCAGTGGCAAGATGACACAATTTGGCCCCAGATTTACAGTTAAACATCCAGCTTGAACAACCAAATATTTTGGGTCTTGCTCATCGCTACAAAGAGGAGAGCTAATTGAAATTTTTCATTCAAAATTCTTAACAAAAAATTGCCTTGTTCACAAATTGTTACAGAAAAATCCCATTTCCCCCTCAGATTTTTTTTCTGAATTTTTTTTAATTAAAAATTTTAATACAAAAATTTGGGGGAAGGTCAGTTATAATTTTCACCCTGGTCTGTCCTCTTTTTCCTATATTTTCACTGGCAGAATGGAAAAGAGAAAATAAAAGTAGGGAATGGGAGGGGAGCAAAAGTGGTCAGGGGGAAAGGAAGAGAAGGGGAAACAAAATGGCCAAAACCCAAAATGATTTTGGTTTTGTGTGTTTTCCATTTTTGATCAAAACATTTTAAAATGCCGAAATATGTTGTGAATATTTTTGAGAAAACAAACTTTTTTCAAAATGTTTCATATGAAACATGCTTGCCATTTCCATAATTCTAATATAGATTTCTCTATGGATTTCACTCATAAAATATCTTGATCATTAACTTTCTTCCCTCCCATCTGTTATGTCTATTTTCCTGGGAATTATTTTGGGTATTGACCCCAAAATCAGGTCAGCTGAGGTAAACAAAATGTTGCAGCTACTGTGAAAGAAACAGACACTAAACAAGCATACAGTATCTATCTTCTAATTACACTAATGCAATGCAGAACTTTACCACTACATTTGAAAAGCAGGTGATAGTTATTTTTATGATTTTTTTTTCTGATGTGGAAAGGTGACTCTTTGTACAACTATATCAAATGGCTGACTGACAACTCACCTTTATACAACAGGGTTTGTTTGTAACATATTATCTAGATATTACAGAGGTTAGACTGAAAAGCTACCAAAAGTTCTTAGCACTCCCAGACTTTTTTAGTTTCTCATTCTGCTATTTTAATACATCAGGAGGAAAATCTTTGAAACATTACAAAGGGTACAGTAATGACATTGGCATAAATATCATCATGTACAACAGAGTTAATGAGCTAAGAATGGATGTTAAGGGTGAAAGGAATATTCATCTAGATAAAGGTTAAATGTAGCACAGGGGTAGGTGTTTACTAGGGATTTATACTATGTCTTTTTGCTGCTTTTTTGCTTTTTACCTTTTTCACTTTAGGGAGTCACAAAATCTTTGTCAGAGTTTGTCAGAAGAAGGGTGTGTTTTTTTTAACCTGGAAATTTTTACTGTTTATTGATTTTTCATTATGAACTTTATATGTTGCATATGCACATTTTGTTACTGTCTGAGATTTATAATGGAAAGTGAAAGTACTTGTCTGGTCTGTTTATCCACCTGTTGTTGTTGTTTATGGTTTGTGCTATGGTAATCCCTAGAGTCCCTAAACATGATCAATGGCCCACTGGCGGTAGGCACTGTACAAATTCATAGACATGACAGACAAAGGATGAGAGCGGAAACAGAGGCAGAGAGAGGTGAAGTGAGTTGGCAACAACAGTGAGGTCCAGCCCGATGAGGCGCAGCCTAGGTTGTGAGCTCTCCATGTCTCTAGTGACAAAGAGTCCTGTGGCACCTTAAAGATTAACTAAAGTATTGAAGCATAAGCTTTCATGGGCTAATACCCACTTCGCTGGATGCATGCAGTGGAAATATCCGGGGCAGGTATAGATAAGTAGGCAAGAACCAGGTTGGAGATAATAAGGTTAGTCCAATCAGGCTGAACCAACTTGTTAACTCTAATCATGGAGGATGAAGTATTCCTGTATAATCCATGTATAACCTATGTCTCTGGGTTACTTGTTTGTACAATGCCTAACACAATACCAATGTGGGATGCTTAAGCAATATCACAATAGAAAAAAATCTTTTTTTAAAAAAGTGACAACGCCGGCTTTGAGAAATGAAATAAAACCCCTAAGTGTTATTTGTTTGTATGAGGGTATCCAGGACATTTTGCTTTACATTAAGAACAATTATTTCCCTACCCCAATATTATGTTACAGCTTATACCCCATCCCCACCTTTCTGCCACCTCAGTATGTAGCACAAGCCACCGTGTGACGATGTTCATTACCAAAGTCATATTTGGCCAGCAGTTACCACACGGTGGTATCTGAGGGTATGTCTTCACTACAGCAGTAGTTCGATTTCCTTTATGTCGATGTTGTGAACGCGACGGTATACAGTCGATGTTGTGTGTCTTCACTAGGCACAGCTACGCACAGTACGTCGACAGTGTCTGTCCGCAAAACTTTTGCAAGCGTCGACATGACGAGCGTTGCACTCTGGGTACCTATCCCACAGTTCCCTGATCCCCCAGCAGGCACCATTTCGAGTGCTGCACTATGGGTAGGCATTTCCAAATTTCGCGCCCTTTTTCCGCGCCGCCCACCCCCATTCCGAGCGGTGCACTGTAGGTAGGCATCCCATAATTCGCGCCCTTTCTCCGCCGTGCTAACGCCATAGCATTGCAAGCATGGAGCCCGCTGACACCACGGCTGCAGTAATGGCTGTTGTGAGGACCTCGATCACGGTTGCAGAGTTCCTGCTGCACCGTCTGCAGAGGAGGAATGCGATCCGGGGAGAACTGCGCTTTCCGGAACCCGACGACAGTGAGGAGGAGATGGACAAGGACAGCGGGGACGACAGGGACACTGACGTGCACAGCGGGGACGACAGGGACACTGACGTGCACAGCGGGGATGACATGGACACTGCCGTTTTTGCAAGTAGGGCGACTGACAATCTGTCAAGAATGGTGGCAATGGGGCAGGCTCATGCCATCGAACGCCGATTCTGGGCCAGGGAAACAAGCACGGACTGGTGGGACCGCATAGTGCTGCAGGTCTGGGATGACTCCCAGTGGCTCAGAAACTTCCGCATGTGAAAGGGCACCTTCATGGAACTTTGTGACTTGCTGTCCCCGGCCCTCCAGCGCAGGAATACCAAAATGAGAGCGGCCCTTACAGTGGAGAAGCGAGTGGCGATAGCCCTCTGGAAGCTTGCAACACCAGACAGCTACCGGTCAGTGGCGAATCAGTTTGGGGTGGGTAGGTCTACAGTGGGCTTTGCTGTGATGCAAGTAAGCAGGGCAATCGTCGAGCGGCTGCTACACCGGGTTATAAACCTCGGAAACCTGCAAACCACAATAGATGGCTTTGCCGCCATGGGATTCCCTAACTGTGGTTGGGCTATAGATGGGACTCATATCCCTATCCTGGCACCGGACCACGAGGCCGCCGAGTACAGAAACCGGAAGGGATATTACTCAATGGTCATGCAAGGAGTGGTTGACCACAAGGGACGTTTCACCGACCTGTACGTGGGGTGGCCGGGAAAGCTTCATGACGCTCGAGTGTTCAGGAACTCTAGGGTTTTTAGACAGCTGCAGCAAGGCACTTTCTTCCCCGACCAGAAAATTTCTGTGGGGGGGGAGTCGAAATGCCGATCGTGATCATTGGGGACCCAGCCTACCCCCTAATGCCCTGGCTTATGAAGCCCTACACAGGAGCCCTGGACAGGGGTCAGGAGCTGTTCAACTACAGGCTGAGCAAGTGCAGAATGGCCGTGGAGTGTGCATTTGGCCGCTTGAAGGGGAGATGGCGTTCCTTACTGATTCGCTCAGACATCCGCGAGAGAAATATCCCCATTGTTATAGCTGCTTGCTCTGTGCTCCACAATATCTGTGAGAGCAGGGGGGAAACGTTTATGGCGGGCTGGGAGGCAGAGGCAAATTTACTTTCTGCTACTTATGAGCAGCCACACAGCAGGGAAAGTAAAAGAGCCCACCGTGAGGCCCTGTGCCTCAGGGACGCCTTGAAAGACAGTTTTATGAGTGGCCGAGATGGCGTTTGAGAATCTGCTCCCTTGCTGTGCTCTAAGCCTGCTGCCCTTGAACCCTCTTTGCCTCCCCCCTCCCCATGCTTTCCCTTCCCCCTCCCCCCTCCCCATGCTTTCCCTTCCCCCTCCCCCCTCCCCATGCTTTTCCTCCCCCATCCCCATGCTTGCAGAGGAAATAAAATCACTGTTTGAAAAATCATGGTTCCTTTATTGGTTAATCGGAAATACAAATACAGGGGATCACTGTCCTGGTATCCTGGAGGGAAACCGGCAGTCGCAGTGGGGGAGGAGCGGGCAAAGGAGGGGGGGGGTGGGAAGGGGGGAGAGGAGGGGTGGGCAAGACACAGCAGCTTTTAAAAGTTTTCCGAGAACGTCAGCCTGCTGCTGCTGCTGCTTCTGCTGGCTTGTGGGGTAGAGTGGAGCGGCCCACGGAGCTTGCCCCCCCGTGTTCTCACCCCGCGTCTGGGTGGGGAATCTATGGGAGTTGGGGAGGGGGGAGGTGGTTACACAGGGGCTGCAGAGGTGGTCTTTGGGCATGCTGCAGCTCCACCAGAGATCGCAGCATGTCGCTCTGGTCCTCCATTATGCGGAGGAAAGCATCCATGTGTCTTTCCTCACATTCTACCCTGTTTTGTTCAGCGGCTTCCCTCTTTTCTGCAGCGGCTCTCCTTTCCTCTCTCTCTCGATTCCTTTCCTCTCTCTCTCGATTCCTTTCCTCTCTGTCTCATTCCCTTGCCTGTATCATTCTTTCCCTCCAGTCCGTCTGGCGGGCTGCCTCAGCGCGCGAGTTCTCCAGGAGTTCAGTGAACATCTCATCGCGCGTTCGCGTTTTCTTTTTACGCTTTCTTTTCTGCGGTGCAGGGCGGGAGGAGGAGGCCGGGGGATTGTGACATAATAGTTGTTGTTCATCTGTGGGCGAGTGTGGGAAAAGAAAGTTTGAAAGTTATGAGACAGATACATTCAAGGTTAGGAGGCAGATGCAGTCTCGGACGGTACACAATGGGAGTACTATGTCATTTGCAAACTCAGTATTCAGAGGCCTGATATGATTTCTGTACAAGGTCATGTTCTACACCTAAAAGCTCACAGAAAAGTCAGAGCATCTCAGACACATATGCGTGCCTCAGCCCAAGACGGCTTCTGAAATCACCGTGCAGCCGGCCATGGTAAGTTAAAAGTGGCGCCTGCATACTGTAGAGCAACCCCGCCCCCTTCCCCCCACCGCGTGGCTGGCTCTCACTGAAACCGCAAACTGCAAAGCAAATGCCAAAAAACCTCTTGCTGAGGGCTAAGGTCTTTTTGGGGCTCTTCAGACCGCGTGCAGACTGCTCAGATCCCCTGCTAGCTACCGCTACGGGCTGGGGGTGGGGGGGGGTGGGGTGCGCGTTGGATCTGAAGCGGAGGAAACCGTGTGCAGACTCCTCAGATTCCCTGCTAGCTACCGCTACGGGCGGGGGGTGGGGGGGTGGGGTGCACGTTGGATCTGAAGCGGAGGAAACCGCGTGCAGACTCCTCAGATTCCCTGCTAGCTACCGCTACGGGCGGGGGGGGGGGAGGGGGGTGGGGGGCGGTTGGTCGGTCCTCAGCAGAAAAGAGTACTTTGCAGCTGGGAATCTTTTTATCTCCCTACTAATTGCAGTCCGTATCTCAAACAGGCAACCCTGAATGACATCACTTTGCTGAGAATTTCTCGGAGAGATAGGGAGCGCATGCTCCTTGAGTCCATGCAAAGTCCTGGTCCATACGCCGCAATGCTAGCCTGCTCAATGATACCAGACAACTTACTACTTTCGTGGCGTGGGTTGGTGTCCTATCACGGGGGACCACATAAGGCGGCTCTCCCCAGAAATCTGCTGCGCTGGATTCATCGCTACCTCCTGGATAGCTTCCTTGAAATGTCCGCGGAGGACTTCTGGTCAATCCCGGAGTATATTGACAAACTCTTTGAGTAGAAATTGACCAGCAATGAAACACGCTAAGTCCTTAGGGCAAGTTACTCATTAATAAATGCTTCCTTTACAAAATCACGCGTCATGTAATCACTTAAAAAAGAAACACTTACCCCCCTGGGAGGCTTGGGAGGGTACTGGCTCCAGGGTGACAAACAGCTCCTGGCTCTCTGGGTACACGGGTTCTCCGCTGGGCTCCTGCTGCTCCGTGAGATTTTCCTCTTCATGCTCGTCCTCCTCGGAATCAGTCTCCTCCCTGACGATGATCCCATCGGTGGAGTCCACGCACACCGGCGCGATGGTGGTGGGGGCGCCCCCCATTATCGCATTTAGTTCATTGTAGAACCTGCATGTCCGTGGGGCGCCCCCTGATCGTCCGTTTGCCTCCTTGGCTTTCTGGAACGATTGCCGCAGCTCCTTAATTTTCACGCGGCACTGTGTGGTGTCCCTGTTGTGGCCCCTTTCTAGCATGGCCTTGGAGACTCTTCCGTAGGTGTTGGCATTCCGTTTGTTGTTGCGGAGTTCCAACATCACGGATTCCTCTCCCCAGATAGCGATGAGATCCAGCACCTCACGAGTGGACCATGCTGGAGCTCTTCTCCTCTGGCTGGTCTCCAGGGTAGATGAGCTCATCATGGATTCCTGTGATGCTGAGCTCTGCATGGCGGCTAGTGCTGCTGATTGCTCTGAATGGCGACTGATCAGTTCAGGTGAGCTGGCCACGCTGACCAAACAGGAAATGGCATTCAAATGTTCCCGGGTCTTATCTACCTGGCCAGAGCAGCGAGTTCAGAGTGCAGTGCAGAGCGGTCACAGTGGAGCAGTAGTGAGGCAGTCCACAGCGGTCAGAATGGAGCATTGTGGGACAGCCTCTGGAGGCTATTAATGTCGGGTTCCGTCTTCACTAGCCCACGGTCGAGCTTGGAACGTCGAGATTAGCCTTATGTCACTGGTTAGGCTGGAGTGCCAAGATCGATCTTTAAGGCCCTTTACATCGACGTTAAGGGCATGTATGTGAAGACAGGTACACGTTTACTTCGACCTAACGTCGTTAACATCGATTTAAAGTGGTAGTGAAGACATGCCCTGAGATTGCCATGGTTTCCCCTGAATCCTAGAATGGAAAATATATGTTGACAAATAGTAAGTATTTAATGGTATCTATGGTATAGCATTCTTTGTTACTTCTGAATTTGGTCCACTGACACAAAGAAAAAAAATATAAGGAAGCTATTGAAAATAATGACCGGTTTAAGATTAGCAGCCATGTTAGTCTGTATCTGTAAATAAGACGAGGAATACTTGTGGCACCTTAGCGACTAACCAGTTTATTTCAGCATAAGCTTTCGTGGGCATCCGATGAAGTGGGCTATAGTCCATGAAAGCTTATGCTGAAATAAACTGGTTAGCCTCTCAGGTGCCACAAGTATTCCTCATCTTCTGGAAAATAATGTTATTCTTAATTCTGCTGCAGACTTCCTCTAATGGATCCACTTCAACTCATCCACAGTAATTCACTCAAGTGGCAAATACTACAGATGGATCAGGAATAGTACTGATTATCAATCAATCATATCCATCATATCATATCATTATAATTAATGGCATATGAGAAGCTGCAATGTACACACAAAACACAGGAATTGATTTTGTATTAGCCGTAATACATTTTTGGGATACACTGTCTATAGCAGTCCATAAATCATTAAAACCAAGAGAATAATTAACAACAAAATACCAGCAGCATATTAGCTATTTGGTGAATATTTCTCTGATTTAAAAAAAAACACCAAAAGTTTTTGGATTGATTTGGAACAGTTCTCCACAAGCATTCAATGTTTTCCATTTGAATTGGGCGGCTTAGCTGACTGATCATATAATTCACATAGAATTGTTGCTCTTCCCTGTCCTGGTTAATATATTTGCACTATGAGCCAGATTTTCAAATGTATTTAGGTGTCTTAAGATGCAGAAGAGCACTTAGTGGGATTTTCAAAAGTGCCCAATGGGAATTAGGTGCCTAACCTCTATAGGCACTTTTGAAAAACCCACAAGGTACCTATTTCCATTTTTAATGTTAAAATCTGGCCCTAACTGGTATAAATATGTACAAAACCCAGTTGTGAAGATATGGATTTGATTTTGAAATTCACTTTCTGCAAACATTTGTGCCAACAAATCTCAATTGCTTTAATGGAAAGTAAATGCAAAGGGACACTAGCATGACCACAGCATACATGTGACAAAATAACTGGGTTTTTTTTTTTTGTGGTCGAGCTCACCCATCTTTGTTCATCATCATCCATGGATTTAGGGCCAATTTTTCAAAATTAGACACATACAATTGCACACATAATTTGTATGCAAATAACTGATGTATCCAAATACCTGTTGTTCATATAAATATGTCTTTGCTCATGCATGTTGCAATTGCATTAATGTCTAATATAACTGTACACTCATGAATGAAATACTTGATTTGTGTGCAAACAGTCATTAAGCAAAAATCACTTCATTGACTTAGACACTAATTTATCTGTCCTTCACTGTGAATTGTCAGCTGAAATGAAATGAACATAGGTGCCATGAATAGAGAGAATGGCTTTTAATGTATATACTTCATCAACTGCTCAGTGCTTTTCCAGTGCAGCTCATAACCCTTGTCCAACCATTGCCCTATTTTTTAACATTTCCTTTTTTTTTTTTGATAGTGATCTTTTTGTTAAAACTAATTGGGTACTTAAATATTTTGAAAGCTAGCAATTAAAAAAAACCACTCCATTGCATAATCAATACATCTTGGGAGGAATACATAAGGGGGAAAAAACCAACTATCAAGCAGTCCTACAAACTAAAAGCCAAATCTGAATGCCTTGACTTCTTCATACCTTTTCTAAATAGCACAAGACAATACTCTGAAAACAGTTGATGAGGAAGTAGATATGCAGGCCTTCTTTAGTAACACTGTACTCTGAAATCTCAAACACAGGCAAATCTATGTTTAACTCAAGCATCCCTAGGTTTGCCACCAAAGACTGAAGCTAAGACTTTCTGTTGCAGAAAAAAAGATCAGTTTTCTCTTGAAAACTGAGAAAGAGAAGGGAAAAATGTCATATTCTATGTGAAATATATTGATTAGCTGCTTTCAAATCTATCAGTTATACTGCAATTACATACATATAAGGTTTAATGGGAGAGCTTCTGAGCTCAAATGACTGGATTATTTCAAATGCCCAAGAAAGAGAATTTAACTGTCAGTGGTCAACATGGTAATTAGAATCAAAGAATAATTTGTGATTGGGAAGGATTTTTGAAAAGGTGCACTCTCTCTCTCACCTTGTTTTTAATAATAGCTCTGTGGAGATGGTGAATGTCAATTACAGCAGACCTAATTACCTGAGTAAGGATTTGTGGTAGCTAATCATTAATAAGAAGTATTCAAACTATATAATTCTCACCTAAAATACTGAAAGTGTCCAATAGAATCTCATCAAAAAAGCTATCAGCTAAAGGCCCAGTTTTCATTTATACTAAGGCCCTCTACACAGGGCACTATAGAGGGGCCTTAGTGTAAATGGGAATCAGACTGATAGTTTTATATCTGAGGCGGCAAATTCATTCACCTAGAGATGGATTCTGACTGAAATGAATTATATTGATTTAATTTGTTTGAAATTTAAAAACCCACCCATTTAATCCAGACACTGATAACATATGGAACTACTATAAAATACATCTCTCATAGCTTTCTGGGGCAGAGACCCACTTCTTTCATGCATTTGTACAGTGCCTAGCACTGGTCCATGACTAAGGCTCATAGATGCTTGCATATTACAAATAATTATGATCGTCAAGCAATTAAAATATTAAACATGATTAAAAGAATTGTGTAATTAATCACACTGTTACACAATAATAAAATACCATTTATTAAAATATTTTTGAATGTTTTCTTCACTTTCAAGTATATTGATTTCAATTACAACACAGAATACAAAGTGTACAGTGTTCACTTAATATTTCTTTTTGATTACAAGTATTTTCACTGTAAAAAACCCAAATGAGAGAGTATTTTTCAATTCACTTAGTACAAGTATTGCAGTGCAATCTTTTTATCATGAAAGTTAAACTTACAAATATAGAATTATGTAAAAAAACCCAAACCTGCATTCAAAATTAAACAATGTAAAGTTTTAGAGCCTGCAAGTCCACTCAGTCCTATTTCTTGTTTGTTTGCATATGCAGGAGATAATGCTGTCCGCTGCTTGTTTACCCGTTCTCACTTTCAGATGACAGTGTATTCTCATGGCACGGTTGTATCCGGTGTTGCAAGATATTTACATGCCAGATGCCCTAAAGATTCATATGTCACTTCATGCTTCAACCACCATTCCAGGAGACATGCATCTACGCTGATGATAGGTTCTGCTCGATAACAATCCAAAGCAGTGCGAACTGACCCATGTTCATTTACATTATCTGAGTCAGATACCACCAGCAGTAGGCTGATTTTCTTTTTTGGTGGTTTGGGTTCTGTAGTTTCCTCATCGGAATGTTTCTCTTTTTAGACTTCTGAAAGCATACTCCATGCCTCATCCTTCTCAGACTTTGGAAGGCACTTCAGATACTTAAACCTTGGGTTGAGTGCTGTAGCTATCTTTAGAAATCTCACCTTGGTACCTTCTTTGCGCTTTGTCAAATCTGCAGCAAAGGTGTTCTTAAAATGAACAACATGTGCTGGGTCATCATCTGAGACTGTTATAACATGAAATATATGGCAGAATGTGGGTAAAACTGAGCAGAGGACATACAATTCTCCCCAAAGAGTTTAGTCACAAATTTAATTAACACATTTTTTTTTTTAACAAGCGTCATCAGCATGGGAGTATGTCCTCTGAATTTATCTAACAACTTTTGCAGAACTTGCCACTTGTTCTTTACCAACCAATCAGTACTGTTAGCTTTTCTCTTTTTTATGGTTTCTGTGGGACAGGGAAGATGATCCATAGCCAGCCAGCTGATTTGCCAAAAATAGGTTGGCTGAGGTGGTAGCTGGAGCTCTGGGAGCAAACACTTTTGTAGGAGGGGAGAGCTCATTAGCATGAACACATCATTAACAGATTTTATTCTACCAGCAGTAAATGTAGCTTTATTCCTGATAAGTTTTATATCTGACAAAGTTTACAGTGAGATGAATTTTCAGGAAGGAATACAGTAACTCCATCACAGGTACTTTGGGTGTGGATTCTGGAATAAATGTGGCATGTATACAAAACTCTAGGAAATGAGAGCATCACTAGGCCTCCTGACATGAAACAAATGTCTCCTTTGCATTGGAAGGCTTGGTATTATAATTCTTTGTGTTTAGTGATCCTGTTTTAAAATGTAGCTTCTACCATGTATTGGTATTTCATGAACCTAAATTGCAATATGGTGAACTGTTCATCCCATACCATGGTGAAACGTTAAGATTTTAAATTCAAGCAACTATTTGGTGATTTTGGGCTACTTATATCTTTAATGGCTCACCAGCAGGCTCACATATTTGTTGGGAAAAAATACTGGGAAAAAATACTTGCTGCTGAAAGACATGGGAGAGCACTTCTGGGCTTGCTCCATGGCAGTGGTTCTCAAACTTTTTTTTCACAGGTCACTTGAAAATTGCTGAGGGTCTTGGCGCACCGCTTAATGATCTTTCCAAATATTGTTTGTACCATTAGCTAACCATTGTAAAGCTCTTTGGAGAAAAGCACCCTTTAAAAAAAGCTTAGTAACAATAAACTATTTTTGTTCTGCAAATAAAAGCACACAACTCATTTTAATATCAGTAGTCTTACCTTTCTAATATGATGGATGTGATCTCTCTCCTATGCTGTGGCAGCCCCTGAGCAGGGACTAGGAAGGAGTGGGGTCTCTCCCTCTCTCCCCTGCCACAGAGCTGAGGCTGGGAAGAAGGGCCATCTCTCCCTGGCAGCCGCAGCCCTGGAGCTGGGGAAAGTCATCTCTTTCCATGGCCACTGCAGCCCTGCATGTCCCAAACTTCTTCCATCCCCCTCTTCTCACTCCACTAACCCCTCCTATTCCCCCCAAGGTCATCGCCTCACCTTACATATATGGCTTCTCCATGGTCCAGGCACCTAATTGGTGGAGCCACTCCACTAATTAGGTGGGTGGCTCTTCATTTTCTAGTGTGCAGCTGCCCAGGTGGTTACCTTAGAGGGAACTATCCATGGATCATCTGAATGGAGCTTGCAGACCACAGTTCGAGAACCTCTGCTCTGTGGTATGTTTGTGATGTCATTTCTTCTAGCCAAGTTGTTTCTTGTCCACAACAGAATTCTCAGCCCATATTTCTTATGCATTTGACTTTAAAATCTATTGAGATCAATAGATCTATGCTGATCTACAGCAGCTTAGATCAGCTATTTACAGTTAATATAAACACAAAAGTCACTCATTTACCTGAATCAGAAATGTAAATGCACAACCAGCAGATGTACGTGCAGGTTTTAGTTTGGCATCGGAATGCATATTCAAATTTTATGACTGCACAATGTGAAGTCCCTTGGAATATGGCCTTAGTTTTAAAGTAAACTTTGCAATTGTGAGAAATGAAACTTCTTCTGGTAAACAATTACAAAGGAACTATAAGAGAGAGAAACACACACACCTGTATGCATTTATCAAATTAGACACTCACAGTACTCACACCTGGGTGCTTTCTTTGGACAAATGCAAACTTGAAAAGAAAATTTCATATTCTTCATAGATTTCAGCTTTTTAACCATAAGCAATTTTTTCTGCTTATAATAATACTTTATACATTTTAACAGATTGAGCTTCTTTTACTCTAATTATGGAGATATATCTATCTTGCAGAGCTGGAAGGACCTTGAGTCCTGTCCCCTCTCTATATTAGCAGGACTAAGTATCATCGCCTGACAGATTTTTTTTGCCCTAGATCCCTAAATGGCTCCCTGAAGGATTGAACTCATAACCCTGGATTTAGCAGGCCAATGAGCTATCCCTCTTGCCCTAATGAAAGTCTTACAGATTATCTTGCTTCTAGATGACTCAAAGCAAATTTTCAAAGAGGTGTGTGGAATACAAAGCATGTTAGCAAATAAGGGGATTTTTGTGTGCGCCTCCTGTGCATCATAATAGGAGCTGTTGAAATTCAGCTCTGAAAATTTCATTATCTATTTATGTTCAAAGATTGTGTTCTTAGTGCTGATCCCTTGGTATTGGTCAAGTGACCTGCATTTGACAGGTCTAACCTATGGTTATTGAATGGAACCAGTGCTGCATCCTATCAAGAGGGGCCAAGCCAGCCTCCAGCTGTTGACATCAGCACCTTCAAAGAGTGCGGGACTAATGACAATGTCGGCCTAATTGATTTCTTTCTACATTCTTTAAAATTAATAACACTGGACCTTTGGTAGATATAATGAAATTATATATAAAACTATTTCTGCATAGTATTGATCACAGATCCTATTCAGAAGAACTGATAAGCTAGTTCAGGGATTGGCAACCTTTGGCGTGCAGCCCATCAGGGAAATCTGCTGGCGGGCCGGGACGGTTTGTTTACCTGCAGCATATGCAAGTTCGGCTGATCACAGCTCCCACTGGCTGTGGTTTGCTGCTCCAGTCCACCAGGGGCTGCAGGAAGTGGCAGTTAGTACATCCCTTCAGCCTTTGCCACTTCCCACAGCCCCCATTGTCCTGGAATGGTGAACTGTGTGCAGCTGGAGCTGTGATCGGCCGAACCTGTGGATGCTGTCCATAAACAAACTGTCCCGTCCTGCCAGTGGATTTCCCTGATGGGACATGTGCCAAAGGTTGCAGATCCCTGATCTAGTTCCTTGATCTTGAAAACACTTACACAGATGCTTAACTATACTCACATGGGTGATTTTATATACCTCTATCATATCCCCCTCTAGTCTCCTCTTTTCCAAGTTGAACAATCCTAGTCTCTTTAATCTCTCTTCATATGGGACCTGTTCCAAACCCCTAATCATTTTAGTTGCTCAAATTAAGTTCTTCTTCACACAGCACACAGTCAACCCGTGGAAATCCTTGTCTGAGGAGGTTGGACTATAAGAGGGTTTAAAAGGTAATTGGATAAATTCATGGAGGTCAAGTCCATTAATGGCTATTAGCCAGGATGGGTAAGGAATGGTGTCTCTAGCCTCTGTTTGTCAGGGAGGGTGGTAATGGACGGCAGGAGAGAGATCACTTGATCATTACCTGTTAGTAGCAGAGGGGATTGCCACAACATTCATCTGATGAAGTGGGTCTTAGCCCACGGAAGCTCATGATCCTCAACATCTGTTAGTCTATAAGGTGCTACAAGATTCTTTATTACCTGTTAGGTTCACTTACTCTGGGCACCTGGCATAGGCCGCTGTCGGTAGACAGGATACTGGGCTGGATGGACCTTCGGTCTGACCCATCATGGCCATTCTTATGTTCTTATGTTCCACCTAATCCAGTATCTCCACCAGTGGTGAGCATCAGATGCTTCAGAGACAGTTATAAGAAGCCCTCTTGCAGGCATTTATGGAATAATCTGGAAGATTTGTTCCTCACATCCATCAGTTCCTGTTGGCTAAGGCCCTGAAGCCTAACTTAATCAATTCTCTGTCATTTTAGGGGCCTAAAGACATTGGTGCATCTTGGTCCCTATTATTCTCTGCCTATGGTACACAATAGCTTAGTCTCCTGAGGGCTGTAACACTTTGGTCTAATTATAGTGGTTGAGGTTGGTGTGTGGGTGATGTTGGTGTCCTGTGATATACAGAAGTCAGACCATATGATCTGGTGGTTCCTTTTGACTTCAAACTCTCTGACTCTAGAAGTAGTTATGTTCTTTCCACCAGTCTTATAGTTTTTTAGTCCTTCTGGTTGTAAATCTTGATGTTTTCATTGTCCATATAAATGCCCTTTTATTTTAATCTTGCTAATTCATTGTCCTCATTGTCTGTTCATCTTATTGCAATGAGTTCCATAGACTAATGACATATTGTGTGAAAAAATATTTCCTTTTGTTTTAAAATGCTGTAAGAACAAGGAGTGGAAGACCGGGACAGCAATGAGATCATGTGGCTTCCTAAGTGTACAATGGGCATTTCTTAAGGGATATGTGGGTTTTATTTATTTATTATGTTGTTAGGCTGAGAAATGTAAAATCTATTCCCATTCAGGTAGCTTGAGAAGAGAAAAGCATTTGGGTTACATGGTAGTGTGCATGCAAGTGGTCATCTTGTAGCAATAATGCTTCCAAATAATACATAACACTTTACATGTTCATGTCACGAGGCAGAATAAATATTCACTCCCATTTTCAAGTGAGGAAACTGAGGCAGGGTACTACAACGACCTGCCCAATGCCAAACAGCAAGTTTGTGACAAAGCCTCTTCAGAGCTCTTGATTCCCAAATCCTTGTTCATTTCTCTAGATCGCATTTCCTTATGAAAAGGGTGGGATGGGCAGAGGGAATTATGAAGAATTGAGAGCAAAGGAGTGGAGCAAGATGATGGCTGCATGGATGAGTCGTCATTCATACCACTGCTGCGAAAGCTGTTCCTTGATCGTCAGCAATTTCTGTATAGCAATCTAGTAGTTGCCAGAGGCTTAATCACCAGTGACTTCATTTTTGGCACAAGTTTTGAGATGGTTTTGAAGACCTAAGAAAGGAAGAACCAGGTGCCAAGTTCCTTAAAGCAGTTCTTGGACCAATAAACTTCACTGACTGTAAGTGGAGTGAAAGCAATTTTGCCACCCTATTACTGTTGCACTGAGCCAATTTGGAAGAAAGTACAGTGTCAAATGTTGGTATTGATTCCTTGGAAAAGATTTCTGTATTGTTGGGGCAACTAACATTTTATTGGATGCTTTCTTGAAAGTTTTTGAATAAAAAATAAGTTCATTTAGCCCTGATTAGATTGTCCTCATCTCCAGATCAATCAAACAAGTGGCACGGCTTCTAGTCAGAGGTGGGTAGCCCTAACCTTTTCTGGTGTTTTGATTAAATAAGACAAAATTATTTAATGGTAAAAAATGGAGACTTCAAATTATCATTAAAAATGTTGGGGGACATACTAGCCCCATTGAAATGACGGAGCTACCATTGACTTTAGCAGGGCCAGGATTTCACCCTTTAAGCTTAGAGCATGATTCTGCTTTCATTTACATTAGTGTGGAGTAACTCCACTGGGTGTCATCTTGTGAGTTACACCTGTGAAAAAGTAGTGTAGCTGAAGAGAAATACAGTAATAGTCATAGGCTTGGTCTACACTAGCGGGGGAGGGTCAACCTAAGATACGCAAATTCAGCTGTGTGAATAACGTAGCTGAAGTTGGCGCATCTTAGGTTGAATTATCTGGCATCCTCACGGAGGCAGCGTGAGATGCGATAAATCGATCCCCAATAGACATACCCTTAATGAAGAGTAGATATCCGTCATCCATGCAAATTTTACTATCCAAGTGAAGAGAAAATGTTACCTATTGCTTTCATGTCCCATTCAAATTGATAGAGAATCAAAAGACTTTGGCAGTGCCTTAAACAATTACCATGTTGTCTTCCAGCTCTTGATTAAAACAAGGAGTGGAGCATTTCTGTGGTGTGGGTGGATAATCTTTTTGCCTGTATCTATTGCCTGGTGTATAGGCATCTGAGGAACCTGTAGGTGAAGAACTGCCAAAAACTTTTACTGTAGTTGATTGGTAAAATAGTTCTATGTAAATAGATATACGTTAAATATTTTTGACAAAGATACTTGGAAACAATTGGTGATTGATGTACCTGTTACTGCGCAAAGCTCTATCCAGAGCCTGCACAAAGCATAAGTCAACTAAGCATTTGCTTAGGGCCCCGAGCAGCTCAAGGGCCCCCCCCCATTCACCTTTTATTATGTGTTGGGGGGGGGGGTATCTTTTACAATATGGATAGAATGATGACCATGTAAAGAGAAGCAGTAACCCTAAACTCAAAATCCTATATTAAGACATATTCTGTCTTGGTTACTGCTCTGGTTCTAGAATCTAGAACCTTCTGGAAGTTTGAAGTTTCTTTTTCATTTTATGATTTCTTGATAAAAACATCAGTCAATAATATGTAATTAAATATTTTATGCAATTAAGTGTTTGTACCTACAGGGCTTGACCCTGCCCTCTGATAAATGATGTACATCACTGGAGGGGAACCCCCCCCCCCAGCTAGTCTACTTGTACGCATGAGCCACAGCTGATATTTCAAGGTATACAGAAATATGTATGATATATCAGAAGGAAGGATCAATAAAATGAAATGGCTTAAATAATGACAACAAATGGTTCTATGGCAACTCACCATATAGAGCCATGGGAAAATAACTGTAGCCCAGAAGAAGAAAAGAGAAGGATATGTATGTAAAAAGTATGCTTAAGAATCAGATGAGCAACTATAGGAAAGTAAAAATAGAGAATAAATTAGAAAGGGACATCTGAAAGAAGATGTCAAACTAAACATAATTTAGAATATGGTTATTTTTTAAATGTTTCAGTGTTGGCCTAATTCTGTTCCTACTGGAGTCCATGGGAATATTATCATTGACTTGAATGGTAGTGGAGTTCAGCCAGCACCTAATGCTTTTGAATATCTATCCTTAATCAAAACAAATTTTGTTTCATTTGGAGAGTGGCAGAGAGAGAGAGAGAACTTCTGAAACAACATGAATAGGACTCAGAATAACTAGTAACCAACAAAATAATTATGGTACTGAAAACAACAACCCATCCAATACTAATTAATAATTCATTAAAAAAATAAGAACAAAAAGTCAGCATATTGTATGAAGAAGCATTAATTGTAACTGAGGCTATGCATTTCAATTAATGGAATTCAAACTGGGGAAACAGTGTGGGGGGAATTAAAAGCAAATGAAGGAAGATAACCAATAATTTAGAAGTTAGTGGGATAACTAATGCACTGAGAAGATAAGAGGTTGTTTAAAATATGTACCTTTCTTATTTCAGGTTTAAATACAATATAGTCCTTGCTTCAATATACGGCTGAATTACTGATTTTGGTTTCCAATGCAAAACACAGTGAGAGGATTGTTTTTAAAGTTCTTAAATGTTTTAAGGAGCACTGGTGCTGCTAAACTATTAATAAAAAGCAGAGACTCAATTATCGTTGGTAGATTAATTTATTATGCAGATAAAGGATTAACTTAATAAGGAACAATTATAATGGAAAAAAGACGGCAACTTCATTAACCACAATAGCTACAGAAAAGGCAGATTGTTTTTGCTGCAACTACTGCCTGAGTCCTATTAACTTTCAAAATTCCTATTGCTGGTTGAGACAACTTGGGTAAATCCTCTCAAATGTATTTTATCCAAGGGATTACAGCCATAATTTTACTGCCAATCAGGGCATTCCTACTGTTTCTCTTCTAATATGGATGGAAGAAAACTATTTCATTCACTAATACCCCAAGTGATCTCAGGCTGTCAACCCATGAAGTTGTTGGTGCAAAGAACAATCAATATGGAATTGTCTCCTCCTGCTAGTTTGATAGTGCAAAGAGAAAACAACAATTAAGTCTGTTTGGTAGTCTCTGCACAGATTTCAGAATTAAACCACCAATTGGTCATGATCTGGTCAAATTTGTGGAGCTCAATCCTTTCTATGAAGGGCCTAATCTTGCAAATTGCTAACTGCCCTCACCTCCCATGTCTACTGCTAGAGTCAGGATTCTCCAGTCTCTCCTGCAGGTCTGTAAGTACCTCTCCATACATTGGCATTACAAGTCCTATGAAAAGTGATAGTATAGGACTCCTGGCTGCAAAACTATTTTTTATTAAAACAAATTACTCTTAACTTTAAATGAAACAATGGCTACAATTTGGCTTAAATCAAACTTTTTTCTGAGATTCATCTGGTGACACCAACAAAATATGCATTTTAAGAAAGTGCATTTGAAAACTTCTCTGGAATGTCAAGATTAAAACACAGGAGTGGATCCATAAATCTGAACGAAGAGGAAAAGTGAAAGAAGCATGTCAAAACAATATACTTCTGTTAAATCCTTTTCTAAAGGTGCAAATTGCCATTCTGATACAACTGCCAGTCTGAGCTACTTTGTCTAATAATGCATTTAATCATAAAAATAGCTCCTTGTAGAAAGAAGACAGATTGGCTATCAATTCCCGAATTTGGTAGTCCATAAAATGATCTGTTACCCACAGGACTAGATTTTTTGACCACTTACCAAGTTCAAACATGTTGATGAAAGTGTGCTTCTGAAGACTAGAAAGATGCTTGCTGAAGTCAATTTTATGGGTTTTTATTAAGCCCGATTTGAGTTCTCCCAAACATTGTAATATCATTTAAGCTGTTGATAAGGAAATCAGAAATTCTTCTGGGGATAGAGGATTTCAAAGGTATTATAAACAAATGCTTATTAGGGAAGGTAAAATGTTCATAGCCAAAGCCAGTGAAACTCACCTGATTTGTGTTCCATGAACCCAACACTCACCTAAGTTCATGGACTTTTCTGCCTCCTAGCCTGAAACGTCTTACCTTCCTCCAATGTTTCTGGAAATGACTCATTCCCTTCATCTTGCTCTTCTGTAGGACAGGAAATGGATCCCTACTGCTAAATCAGGATAAATCATCTGGGTGAAAGAGAGAATGTTGCCATGCCCTAATTCTACACCAGAGGATCCCTAGAGCCCCAATGTCTTCAATGAATCAGAGACCTGGATTGCCTGACTAAGCACCATATAATAACCACCAGGGGTGCTGGAACAATTTTTAGAGCAGGGGAACTCAGTCATTGAACCAAACTGTAAACCCTGTATATGGTGGAAACCATTTAAAGCCGGAGGTGAGGCACCCCTAGCATCCCTAGTTCCAGCACCTATGGTAACCACTTCAGGTTCACATGGAATTTAGGATTTTAGACAAACCTGAAACTCCAAGAAACCTGAAGAAATATGAGTTCCAGAGTAGCAAACCTGCTGGTTTGCTATGAGAAACTAGGAAACCTGCCAGCCCTATATATATATTAATTCCTAGCATAAAGCATATATATATTGGGGGAAAGGTGTCAGCAGGCTGCCCTGAAAGATCACTCCTGCTCCTGCAATGTGTTATATAGATTCATGAGGGAATTTTCAAAGATGGGAGAAATGTGGTTTTTTTGAAGCTTGTCTCAGTGCAACGGATTTTTTCCAGAATCTGACATTGCAGAATTATGCATTCTTGAGAGTCTATAATGAATCTATATTGAAAGTGCTCAGGCATACGGTGATTAGGACCATGTAAGTACCTAGATATATTGAATCTGGAACTGGGCAAAGTACTTTACTGGAATTCATGAGGGAGGATTTTTTCCCCTGAGCTTTTTGTAAAAGTATTTACTGAGTTCTCCCTTAATCCCGGTTAGTGAGGACATTCAGTACATAATTTAGTTTTGATGTTTCCTTTGCAGGTCACATTTAAAGGAAAATAATGAAACACACAGAGATCATGCTTTGGCTATTATAAAAATATCCATCTTCTCTTTCTGATGTGGCTCATTTCAGGCAACACATAGAAGCTCCTGAAAAGAGATCTAGTCATATATTAGCTTTTCTTTAGCTATATGATTACAATAGAACATCAAAAGGGCACACTGTGTGTGTTATGGCATTACTAATACACATCGATTGTGCATTTATCTATATTTATACTTTACCTGGACATAATAAATACATTTTAAAGCTGACATATTTCTTTCTGAATGTATGTAATTAATGTTCAAAATTGAGGGTTTGGTTGGGATAGCTTAATTCCTAGGATTCATCAGTTGATTGTTTTACTGGGGAATGGCCTGAGGCCATAGAACACGACTTTGAGGTATGGTGATCATTAGTATTCATTTTGACTGAGACAATCCCCATTTTTCAGCTCCATCCTATGCATCCCAATTTTTTTTGCCAAAACTGGGCATTTGTTTCTGCTGATGGTTTGTGCAAGCAGTGCTGTTGCCAGCAGCAGTGCAGAAGCAAGGATGACAATACTTACCCATACAACCCTTACTTCTGTGCAGATTCTAGTGGCAGCACGGCCTTCAGAACTGGGCACCTGACCAGCAACTGCGGCTCTCCGACCGCCCAGTTCTGAAGTCAATGCTTTTAACCTTCTGGGGGGGCTTGTGCATATTTGTGTCATTAGAAGAATCAGTAGTTTGTGTGTAGTCATTTATTGCTATAAAATGTCTGTGTCATTTTAATGAAGACCTCCAAAAACAGGTCAAGTTTTTAAAAAGGCACTTCAACAGCAAAGTTGTAGGTTGTATGTGAGACGTGTGGAGCACATTTATCGATTTCCCACAGCAGCCAGAATGATATTACCCAGCACCTTCAAAGCAAGGAATCCAGAGATACTGATAAAAGTGAGTGTTCAACACCAAGTGTTTCAGGATTTTTTCTGAGGCAAGACACAGAAGTTGAAAGTTTATGCCAGTGAAGGAGTGTTTGCTTACTGCTCAATGTGGCACAGACAAAGTTTCCAGTCTAGTGGCTCTTCACCACAAGTAATTAAGAAACTATACCAACCTAAGTTTATCTGCTTGCACAACATTTGAGGCAGTCATTTGCAACATCTTAGCTCTATTTTCCACTGAAGTGCAGTTTGAGTTGAACAAGTGTTCCTTTATTGTGCTTAGTGTGGTTGCATCAAACGAAATGGAGCAAAAACGAATTCCTGTTCTTGTACAGTATTTTCTTCCACTGAGTGGAGTTGCACAAAAATTATTGAGTTTTCATCTCTATCTGAAGAAATATCTGATTTTTCAGTGTGCATTCATCCAGGAAGTGATTGAGAAGTACGCTTAGTGACAAAGTTGTTGGAATTTGTGCAGAGAAGAGCAACAGTAACTTTGGTAAAAGATGCAGGCCAACTTAGGAAAAGAGTCCTTAAGTATTGGTGCATACGGTGAATCACTGCCCACGAACTGCACTCTTTCTTTAGACTTGGAGATCTTTGATGTAAAGGTTTACACACACTTTCATATCTATACAGTGCGTGTTGAATTGCTGAAAGACTTATGTTGATTTGTCAAACTCGAATATATCAAATTACTAGAGCATGACAGCACACGATTCTTCTCACTGGGACTAGCAATACATAGGATTTTTTGATTTATTTGATGGACTTAAAGCATATTTTTTTCTCAAGATAAGTACTAAACTGCTAAAGAAGCTCTTTGATGATCCTGCTACTCAACTGTGGCTTCTCTTCACCAGCAAACTGCCACATTCCAAAAGATAATGGAGACAATACAGGAAAAGAACTGGTTGGTGACAGAAGTTGTGCTGCAAATACATTCCCTGCAAATTAACTTATCGGAGAGGTTTGAAGAATGATTTGTCACAACTGAAGTGAAGAACCTACTGCACACTCTTGTTGAATGTGGACAAATAAAAGAAAAAGAGTTTTACACAGCATGCCGGTCCTACTTAGAGCTCTGGAGATGTGCCTTTGAGTGCACCCTGGTGAGGAATACATCAGAGTGGGAATAAATGCACAACAGCCTTGCTGCATGCCTCACCAGAATTCCCACCTTAAATATGTTGGATGTGCGATAGAGGAGGGTCAGAGAACTGTGGCAGAGTGCTTGAGGGGAGATATATTAACTCAAGGCTCATTAGGGCGTGGCTCCCTGTAGACTAGGGAAGCAGGCAGCAGGTTAATTGGAGCATCTGCTGTCAATTAAGGCCTTAATAAAAAAAACCCTGCTTCAGGCAGATAGGTGTGGGAGTTGGAGCAGCGAGCAGTTTGGAGGAGTTGGAGCAGAGAGGATTGGGTTGGAGGAAAGCAGAGGAAGAGTTTGGAACGAAGAAGACCCAGACCCTAGGTAAAGAGACACCTGGCTTGTGCAGAGAGAGGGCAGGAAGCCCCACAAGCTGAAGGTAGGAGAGGGAAGTAGCCTAGGGGAAGGAATAGCTAGTTCAAGAGGTTTACTGCTATCCTTAGGGCCCCTGGGCTAGGACCCAGAGTAGAGGGCAGGCCCGGGTCCCTCCCTCTCCACTCCTCTCGCCTAGGATACTAGTGGGGCAGTTACTACCTCATTCAGGGGCAAGAAATGGTGCCCTGAACCCCTCCCAAGAGGATAAAGTGCGGGACCCACCATAAAAGTGCCGGCAATTTGCCACAGATGAGAATCATCTCTTTGAGTTGTCCAGTTCAAAATCAATTGTCTCCAGGTGCCTTTTAGACTTGAACCATCAGAGAAAGCCCATTATTGAAAAGTGGTGGAAAATTTTTTGAGAGATGAATCTTAACCAAAGCTGGTAGATTTGTGCTGTCTGCCTGGTACTATGGTGCCCATTGAACATGTCTTTTCAATTATGAATGATGTGTGGTCTTCTGAAAAATCACCTTTGAATGTCTCCACCCTGAAGCCTGTCTTGTGCGTGCAAGTTAACTTTTCTCTGGACTGTACTGCATCCTATGACAAGTTGCTGAAAGACAAGCAAACCCTGGAAAAACAGCACTGTCAGAGAAATACAACTGGTATCAATCAGCTTCACACCCTGAAGAACAGCAGCAAGACAAGGACCAATGTTAGTAATTATTGAATTGTAAGTATATATATGAAATTATAAAATATATGAACTGCCTTATCTTTTGTGTGTACTATAGTTAAACTCCCCTGAGCACTGATCATCTCTTTCCTGGTGTCTCATTTTCAGTTTAGGAAAATACAACAACTAGGGTTTGTCAGTGTTACACAAGCACGGTTAGTCACGTTGAAGGCTCCGTGTTTGTCACAACATCACAGTGTGAGAGGGAGCCCAGGTTGGTAAAACAGAAGGCTCAGTGGTACCCCGGTTCCAGGTTGTACTCAATGTTACCAATTCCTGCCATGTTTGGTGTGGGGAGGGTTGTTTGTTTTTAAAGTCACACCACCTGGAATCGGTTTTTTATGTTCATGGTTGCAGAGGAAAACTTGAATACATGGAACCAAAAGGCTGAAAACCAACCAACCAAACCCAGAAGACTGACTAAGAGAACTCAACACCTGTTGTTTTTTTGTTTGTTTTTTTAATTTTGTGATTTTTAAAATAATTCAGTATTCTAGGGGGCTAGATTCATAATTTTTGAATGCCAGGGATTGGCAATGCTGCAATCATTCTTGCACTCTGTCTTTCAAGATACCTCCACCTTCCCCAGCCAAATCTGAGAGACACGCCATTTGTCTGGTTTAGCCTCTTATCCAGCAAAATTGTGTCTGGCACAGCAAGGGGCAGTTGTGATGGTTATTGAAATTATAAAGGATCAAAGATTTGTTTGAAGTTCAATCTAGGTAATACCACTTTACAGGATTAACTCAGTGAACAGATGCAGGTCAGCTTTTAAGATACATATTTGCTTCATGAAGAGCATATACATGTGAATGCTCTCTCTTTCTTATAAAACTCACATCATTCCTATGAATGGGAGATCTTCAACTTTTTGTGTGTGCACTTTCCCTGTGATTACTGCACTACCCTTCAAGAAACCTGAAAATGAAAATAAAACTATTTTTCCCATAAACTGTAATTACTTTAATTGCAGGATAATTATATAAATAATTCATTTGAATATAGGTTTCAGTTTTTCTTTGTTTTCTAAATATTATCATTTTTCTATGTTTTCAGTTGTATAAACAGGAAACGTTTAAGTTAAGATGCAGAGCAGGTGAACTGCATGTGATACCAGGAGAGACAATCAAAAGATGATTAGGCTATTGAAAACTGTCTAACTAGGTGATAAATTTTAAGTGAACAGGTGTACTTAGTCATTATAAGTTTAAAATGGAAAATACATTTGAATTAACTACTGAAATCCTACATTAACAGGTCTTGTTTACACTGTCAAAAAAAGCAAGGAAGTTCTGAATTAAACTTGAACTTCACTTATTAAGCCTCAGGGATTAGTCAACTTTTTTTTAAGACAACCAAAATAATATAAAAACTCTCTGTTTCCAGTCAGTGATGGGCTCAGTCTTTTTGCTTTATAGAAGACATCTTTGTTTCCTTAACAATACAGATATTTATTTGTATAGTCAGCTGAAGCTGCTAGAACCAAGGAAACATAATCATCACAGCATTGTCCCAGTTGCCACATCCCTGGCTTGACCCTTTTCTCCAGGTTCCACTGTGGCCCTCTCTTCTTTATCCATAATTTGTTTGACTTCCCATAGGGTCCATTCCTGGGAGTATTGCTTGAGGAAGGACTGGAGGATCAAGCTGTCTAATGGTGAAATCCTTACTCCACTGAAGTCAACAGCTCCCATTGACGTCAATGTGGCCAGGTTGTCACCTTAAAATTCTACTAGTATCAGGTGATCATACTATATGGTGACAATTCCACATGTTTACATTCTCACTACTTTTCCTAGTACAGATTCATCCCAAAGAGTCAGAGAGTACTGTCTAGGCATGACAGAGCAGCCTAACAGCAGTGGGACTAATATTGTTTTGGTTAAAATATTTAACTAGTCAATAAACAACCTTTTAATTAATTCAAATGTGTATAGGTTAATCTTGTGATTAAAATGAGGACCAGAAGTCCAGATGGGACTGCAGTAGTCTTCCTATGTCACTTCAGAAGATCACTAAATGTTTCTGTACCTTAGTTTTCACATTGCGTGAGGTGATTTCAGATTCAATTCCTTATTGTTTACTAAAGTGCTTTGAGATCAATAGAAAGTGCTATGGGGAAAGAAATGCATACATTGTTTGTATGATGCTGTCAAGAAATTGCACATCACTAAAAGTTACTTAGGTTTTTAGTTGGTTTGTTTCATTTACTTATTATATTGAAATGCAATAAGCAAACCAAATCTCCAAAGTATATGATGGGTACACACAGAACACATGTACAGTGCCCAAAATGTTAAAAGTTAGGCATAGAAATCCGCACTTCGACATCTAAGTGGCCTGATTTACAAAGGGTTGCTGGGCCCAAAACGCACTGCATTTTTGTTATTTTATTGATAGGCTTTTCTCTGCTACTCATTGTCAAGGTAGTCGAGCACATATTACCACCATTAACAATTTTGTCCTTGTATCACTTCTGTGTGCAAGGTGTGGATTATCCCCATTTTTACAGGGGAAACAGAAGCGTTTTCAAAAGTGGGTTGTAATTTTTGCTTCACTTTTTGAGCACATGCCACTCTCCTGCCTCAGCGCGTGGGGAAACTTGATGGATCCAGCCATGAAAGGTAACAGTCCCAGCAGCAAGTGGAGGGGGCAAAAACATTCATGAGGGACACTAGCTAGCTCCTTCAGCACTCTTACCCTGGAAGTTGCTGGCACTTATTAGCTAGCCGAGGGGAGAGAGATGCTGATTGGCCAGCATTCCCCAGCTCGCAGGATTTAACTTGAAGTGGGGTCTTGTGGAGCCTCTTTCATGTTAATTCCAGCAACCTCACTGTGCCCACATTGATCTAGGAATGGAATCCAGTCTGATAGATGCCGTGACTCTAGCATATCGTCCATTTGGGGGTCAGAAAGGAACTTTTTCTCCCATGAGCCAATTGACAGAAGACCAGGGAGTTTTCCACCTTCCTCGCGGCACTTTCAGGCCACTGTAGGTTAAGTAGGAATATATGTAGTATCTAACCAAAGTACTTGGGTTGAGTTGTTAATTTTTCACAACTTGCAGCCTGTTTCTAATGTGATTAAAAGGAAAATGATGAACAGTTCCCAGAAATAAAAGACCTGGGATTTTGGTGACTGGCTTTGGTCTTATGGGCCCTTGGGTGACCTTGTGGCCTTTGTTGGCCCACCCTTCTGCACCCTCTGTCCCCATCACTGGGGGGTATGGTACTACGACTGAGAGAGAGATGAATCCAAGATGGATAAGCTGAGGAGATCTTACCCCCACTTATGGATTCTATGGTAAGGAGCCCTGTATCCCCCACACTGGAACCAATTAAATATGTGGTAGAGGAGAGGATAGCACTTCTCGCCGGTGCTAAAGTTTAACTAAAGTTGAAGCCTGTCACTTAATTCTATGCATGTGCCTGTCCTCATTTTGTTGTTGTCTTCATCAATCAAGTTTTGGACTTCTAGAGGTGCTGAGCACAGTCTAATCTATTAACAGTGTGGGTTTCCAGCCTTCCAATGCTCAGGCAAAATCTGAGCCACCCAAAGTTAGAAGCCATTTTGTGAAACAGTAGGTTTAATTGATTTCCCAAAGGTCACAAAGTTGGTCTATCATAGTTCTGGAGTCTCTGTTCAGGGGACTAACCACAGGGGCATTTTTCCTCACCTCAAGACTTTGAAGTCAGTCACACTTGTTGGAGCTCAGCACTTCTGAAAATCAAGCCACTTATTTAAGTTCCTAAATATGTATATGCCTAACAAATTAGAAAAGTTTGACCAGTGTGTTTTTGTTCAGCAGCAAGATATAACAGGATGTTGTGGCAGGGTGCTGGCCAGGAGTGCCCGAGCCAGCCCTGCCGGCCCTTTAAGAGGGAGCAGAAGCCTGCAAACCTCCCTTGCAGAAAGGCTAATCAGCCACCTGGGCTGCAGGGCAATTAGCCTTGAGGAGTGGCACCTGGCAGCCTCCTCAGGGGGATAAAAGGCCTGCGAGAAGGCAAGCCCAGTGTGGTGGGGATGGTATAGAGTGAGGTGGTGGTTGAGCTAGTCAGAGCTGTGTGTTTGGGTTGTAAACTGTAAGCTGGACTATATAGAGTCTGAAGAGCTGTAAGCTGAAGACTGTATTGTATAAAGCTGTATATATTGGTGGTGGGGTCCTACACTGTTAATTAAAGAGCACTGTTTGAAGCAAAGAAGGGTTTCCTGCCTGTGTTCCTGAGAGGGGTGAGAGAGCGGTCTGTCACATGTGGTGTCAGGAGTGGGATTGCTACACCAGCAACCCAACTGGTGGCCCAGAGATGGAGGGAACCCTGCAGTGGCTCGTGGAGAAACAGAAGCAGACCCAGCAGGCCATGCACGCCTTGCAACAAACCCACCTGGAGATGCAGCAGGCTCAGGCAGAGCAGCAAAAAGCGCTGCAGAACTTTATCCAGGAGCAAGCAAAGACCCAGGCAACTCTCCTGCAGCACCTGGTGAGTCGAGGGGCAGGAGAGGGCATGCGGCCGCCAGGCTGGGGACTCTGTAAGATGAGCCCGGCGGATGACCCCGATGCTTTCCTGGGCACTTTCGAGAGGGTGGCCACCACAGCCGGGTGGGAGCGGACCACCTGGGCCCTCCGGCTCGCTCCATACCTCGTGGGTGAAGCCCAGGTGGCCTATATGGCCCTGGGGAATGCAGAGGCCCAGGACTTTGAGACTGTGAGAGCGGCCATCTTGGACCGGGTTGGTTTATCACCGGAGAAATACCGCCAGAAGTTACGGGTGGCCCGCTGGACGCAGGCGGTGCGGCCCCGGGCGTTTGCCCAGAGGCTGAGGGACTGGGCGACGCGTTGGCTGAGGCCGGAGGCCCGGTCTGGGGAGGAAATCATGGACTCCCTGATCTTGGAGCAGTTTTTGCTCAGCCTCCCCGAGACTGTCCGTACCTGGGTCAGGAGGCACCAGCCGGAGACGGTGGAGTCTGAGGTGCGCCTGACCGAGGAGTAAGTGGAGGCAGAGGGACCTCGGGGAGAAGACCGACCGCGACGGGTCCGGGATTTGGGGCGCCAGCCCATGGACTCCCCTCCAGCCAGAGGCAGAGGGATTAATGGGGAGTCCAGACAAGTGCCAGAGAGAACTGCCCGGCTTACCTGCTGGCAGTGTGGGAAGCCAGGGCACCTTAAGAGGGACTGCCCAGCCATGGAGTGTGGCTACACCGATTGGTGTGGGTGGACCGAGGTTTGGGGGCGGAAGCCGCGGAAGGGGGTGCCCACCCTGTGGGTGCAGGTGGGGAGGAAGTCCCAACCGGGGGTAGTGGACTCAGCCTCCCCCTGTACGCTCGTCCGTAGAGCGTTGGTACGCCCCGAGTGGCTAATTCCAGGGGCGACCATGGACCTACAATGTGTCCATGGGAACAGGAAGACCTGTCGGGTGGCACAGGTCCCCCTGGAAATAAGCGGCCGATTCCGCTGGAAGCGGGTCGGAGTGCCAGCGGGGTTACCTTGCCCCGTAATCATTGGGCGGGACTGGGACCCGGTGGGAGGTATGAGGCCCCGGGCTGCCCCAAGGCCGAGCGTGCGAACCCGTACGGGGGGTTCGGCCGAGAGAAGGGGTGGGTCCCAGCCCACTAACCCTGCGAAGGACCTAGACAGCCAGGAAGGGCTGAGGCCAGAGCAGGGGGTGAGCTCCACAGAGGAGGCCCTGAGCCCCTGTGAGAGCTTGGGGGAAACTGAGGCAGAGGGACGGTCAGTTCCACCCTACTGCCTGCAGTGCGAGGAGTGGACAAGGCTCCCCCCCGAAAAGCAGGGGGTCAAAGAACCTCAACCCCCTGCCCAGGCGGCACCTGTGAAAGAGGCGAGGGCCGAAAGTAAAAAAGCAGTAAGGGTCTCCGCCGTGACCGGGTGTGACACCCAGAAGCCTTGTGACCATGCTGCGATGGTCAAAGAGATGAGAATTAGAGGTTCGAGGGCCCTGTTGAATCTAATTGGAAAATATTGAAGGGTCCGAGCCCAGCCCGATGGGGCTAGGCTAAGGGGGGAGAGGTGCTGGCCAGGAGTGCCTGAGCCAGCCCTGCCGGCCCTTTAAGAGGGAGCAGAAGCCTGCAAACCTCCCTTGCAGAAAGGCTAATCAGCCACCTGGGCTGCAGGGCAATTAGCCTTGAGGAGTGGCACCTGGCAGCCTCCTCAGGGGGATAAAAGGCCTGCGAGAAGGCAAGCCCAGTGTGGTGGGGATGGTATAGAGTGAGGTGGTGGTTGAGCTAGTCAGAGCTGTGTGTTTGGGTTGTAAACTGTAAGCTGGACTATATAGAGTCTGAAGAGCTGTAAGCTGAAGACTGTATTGTATAAAGCTGTATATATTGGTGGTGGGGTCCTGCACTGTTAATTAAAGAGCACTGTTTGAAGCAAAGAAGGGTTTCCTGCCTGTGTTCCTGAGAGGGGTGAGAGAGCGGTCTGTCACAATGTATTAATTCAGCTGACTGCTAGTGTGTTATGTGAAGCATGAGGCTGCTGATCAAGTGCCATTAATGAAGCTAAACGTGAATTGATGTAACACAATTCTTGCACTAGAGTGCCTTATTGTCATCTTAAAATGTTGTATGAAAACTTTGTATGTACATCTATGTATATTTCTCACAAGTTCTGAGCCCAGTGATTTATACTGTATGACACTCCCAGTATTCTTATTAGCAAGTTAGTTCATGGCTTGTCCTGACTACTTTTTTTTTTTAGAAGAACAGACTTATATTTTGACATGTATATAATTGAGTTCTATTGCTCTGTGCTCATTTTCAATCTGGCCAATTGGTTTTTAGATCTTTTCTATGAACCCTCAATATCTTTGCAGTCTGCATGATTTCCTTCAAATCCTTCCTTTGTTTTAAATTCTGTGGAGCTGTTTGCTGATTTGGTCCATCAAACTATATCATTATCATTGTGATATGATAAACAAGTCAACACCACTCCACTGAAGTCAAACAAAGGGGAAAAAACCCTCAAATTCCCCACTATGAATTATGGTTTACCATAGTCACAGCTTGAAATTCTTGTTGGCAAATCATTTCATCCACTTCCAATGTCTGTTTTATTAGGACTTCTTTGAACATATTACGGCCAAGTTCCTCTCTTAATTACACTGATATAAATTCAGAAAGCTCCACTGAGTTTAGATACCCCAGCACCAAGTGCTCTAATGCCTATAGATAGAACTGACAGCAGAATTTGACCTGTAGTCGTTCTCAGTATACCCTTCCATAACAAAAGTGTATTTAAGTTGCGTTCACTTATACAAATGTGTGGCTACTGTACTCTCTTATATCAGAGAGGCCCATCCAGTACACTTGTGTGGATTTCTTTCTAGTTCACATCATGCTTGGCTGTAATGAGACAGAGTTAGATATTTTCTATTTTGGAAAATGTGTCTTGTGTGTGTGTCTGAAGGAGAAATGTGAAAGGGTTTGTGCAGTGAGATTCCTTGGTATTTTGGAGCATGCTTGTGTGGCAAAGGCACTGGTTTGTACTATGTGACATGGAATAAAAAGATTAAATGTCAGTCACAAAAGGCTGATAACAAAACAGTTACAAGAACATACATTCACACTTTAGTTCTGTATTCACACGTAAATTGTACAGTCAGTTGCTTGACCATATGTTTGTTATGAAATATATTCAAGAGATCAAATAAGCAGTATTAGTCAGGTTTATTGCTAAAAGTCAACAGTAATAAAGTACAGGAAAAAGGTTCAATATGATAGCAGTTTCTGGGAAGCTGTCTCACGCAGTGTTGTGTTCTTCTGCTCCCAAAGTTACACCCCTAAAGCGTTCCTTTTTATAACGATCCTGTTTACAAATAGAAAGGTGCTAGGCACCTCATCTGAAACTAGCTTTAACCAATCAGCTATCTACCTCTTTCTTTTTTGGTTCCATGCTGTACCCTTTATCTCTTTGTTCTTTACATGTATATTCTGGCTACCAAGGGCATGAAGGCACCTCCTAGGTTTGTACCAGGGTAGAACAATGATATATCTTGTCCTTTTCATTTGGGACATTCCAGTACTGCCTTGTGATAGTAACTCCTACCTGTTGATATGGTAAAACATCCATATGTCCTGAACCTGACAGTTTTCTGATCTATTTAAGCCAAAGCTTACTTCATCTAATGCAAGGTGCTATGGGATACTTGACATAGGTGAATAGAATTATGGGGAGAGTATAATTCATTGTTAGCATAACTTCCCAATACTTATATTAATACTATGCCTAACATATATGCACTGGGTGACACAACAACACATGTTGGAGTGAGTGCACACATAAATACTGTCACCGAAACATGACAAAAAGGAAAAAAAGGAGCAACAGCAAAAGGCAAACTCTCTTCTAATTGCCTGCTCCTGATCTCCATGCTGGGATCTCTCTAAGCTGGTGACTTGAGAGCAATTCTGATGCCATTATTACAGAGGAATAATTTCATAATGACAGAATTAAAGGTAGGAGAAGATTTGTATTTGTTAAAACTGTTTAAATTTCATTTATCAGATCCTGATCTCAGTTACACAGGGTAAATCTGCAGTAACTTCACTTATTTCCATCTAGCTCTATAGTACATTAAAGAAGGTCCTATTAATATATCTGCTCTTTTATTTAGAGTTGATTTTACTCATGTTCCATTTTTGGTGGTAGATGAATTATGAGGCCTATGTGAAAGCAGCATATAATTCTTTAAGAAACAATATTTCCAGTTGCCCTCTGAATACATGTTATGGGCTAAAACTTCCTTTTATGTGGAATTTTCAAAAACAGTGACTTTTCATATTGAAAACTTCAAAATTGTATGTTTCACTAAGGAACCTAATCTTTGTGTAATGATTGGATTTTTTGTGTAATCTGTGTGATGATTGGAATGATTTTGTGTAATCTGTGTGATGATTGGAATAAGCGTCTTAATTCCTTTTTACCAGTGGATCTGTCAAGCATATAATATCTTACCCTTGTAGGTCTCTATCCTTGCTCTAGAGGTACTGATCTTTCAAGGGAGAAAACACTGAATAAAGTGAAAAATTCACTCCATTTATTGATATCAGTTATGGTCTCTTCTATAGGTCAGCAGTCTTATGGCTCACATTAGAACTGGACCTGTGACCTTTTGCTTTTCCAAGTGAATTATTGAACTAGGAGCTCAATGGGGCCAGTTCGGAGGTAGGAACGACATTGTGTATCATAGTCAAGCTCAGGAAAATATTTAAATATGAAGGACCAAATTCATTTCTGGCTTTGCTCTTTTGAAATAAATGGAGTCACATCAAAAAATTCACATAATTTATAGACCACTGTAAACCCCTTGAGCACCATACTGTGTGCTTCTTCTCATTTCTAAATTCTAATTATATTCCCACTCATTCTCTTGAGAGATGGTAACTAATTTTGGTCATGATAGATCTGGGCCTAATTTGAAGCTCTGGTTCTCTCTCCTATCACATCCCATTAGGGGGCTATTCAGTCTATCAGCTCTTTTGGAATGTTGATATAAGAATATACTGAGCTGTACAACTTTGAAATGCAGCTCCTGCTCCAAGACTCAATTTTATAAAATCTATAATTACATGATAAACCTCTGCATCTGTTGCAGTCTATGCTAAAACCAAGCAAGTAAAAGAAAAATATAAGACCTCAGTCAAGGGTGAGTTCAATAATACATTTTAGTTTAATAGAAATAACCACAGTTTAATAAGAAATCATTTGAAAATACTTAGCTGAAAAATAAAATACCTATGTATTAATTGGGAAAATAGAAAACAGATCAGATGAAATTATCACAGGGAAATATTTAAAAAAGAAGGTGTTACCTCTAAAACCATCCCTTAGTTTTAAATGGCAGTATGGGAGAACTATTTCTCTGTCTTCTCTCATCCTTCAGCTCTTGGATTTCCTTTCTCATTCTTCTCTCTCTCTCTTTTTTTTTTTTTTTTTTTGGAGCGGGAGATAGTACTCTTCCTTCTCTATCTCCTCCCCTTTTCTCACTGTTAATGGTGAGGAAGCTCATGCAGAACAATTCTAGGAAGTGAAGAGAGTATCCTCATTTTTTTGTATGCTCTATACCACTGGTTCTCACCCTGAGATACATGTACCCCTGGGGATACGGAGAGGTCTTGCAAGGGGTACATCAGCTCATCTAGATATGTGCTCAGTTTTACAACAGGCTACGTAAAAAGCACCAGAAGGTCCAAACTAAAATTTCATACAGACACTGACTTGTTTACACTGCTCTATATACTATACACTGAAATGTAAATACAGTATTTATATTCCACTTGATTTATTTTATAATTATGTGGTAAAAATGAGAACATAAACAATTTTTCAGTAATAGTGTACTGAGACTCTTTAGAATTTTTATGTTTGGTTTTTAAACAAGTTGTTCTTAAATTATGTGAAACTTGGGGGGTATGTTGAACAAAACTGGCCCCAGGACCAACCTCTGGGGCACTCCGGTTGGTACTGGCTGCAAAGTAGACATCAAGCCTGACAATATAGCCAGCTTTCTATCTTCCTTTTATCCAATCCATTCATCCAATCCATACTTTTTTTTAACTTGTTGGCAAGAATACTGTGGGAGACCATATCAAAAGCTTTGCTAAAGTAAAGATATATCACATCCACCACTTTCCCATATCCACAGAGCCAGTTGTCTCATCATATCAGGTTGTCAGGCTTGACTTGAGGTTGGTCAATTCTTTCCAATATAGCTACTCCTCCTACAAAGAGTAACATAAACACATTGGAGCATTTAATCTCCTTTGCCTTGGTTTTCATTTTCTTTCCTCCATTTTGAATCTATTCAAACTTTGAAAGTGTGATTTGAACTAGGACATGGGGGAGGCAGGTTCACATTTACACTAGTGCCCTTCTATATCACATGCAGTGTAAAGAGGACTTAACATGGATGCAAGTATAATTTACTCTGACTTTAAGGCTCTTTTACACCAGCACAATGTGAAGGGGTCTTCATGTACAGGAGAACCAGGCCCAAGCTGTTGAGTTTAGAAAAGTCTGGGATGAGGAGGAGAAGGTGCAAAGCAGAAAATTCAGTGAAAAAAAGGAATCCGCGTGTTTTCAAAATAGAAAAACACATGATCTTTTTCTCTTCCCACTGAAGTCCTGCATTCACGTGGCAGGCAAGTTTGAAATCTGACTGTGTTCCATTGGAAGATTCATTGAAAGTTGAAACTGACACACTTCTGCAAAACATGGTCTTCAATGAATTGGCATTTTCCAACAAATATTCCATCTGAAAATTTCTGAGTTGTACTCATGAGCAGAAGTTGGTGCTTGTTTTAGAAGCTGAATCAGAATTTAGAAGCCACCAAAATGGCTATATTTTGTCTGATGTCCATTGTATGCTCAGGTAGGTTCCATTCCTAGGAGGATAATTCAGTTCTCTCTTCACAGAGAAAGTTAATACAAATGCTAGATAATTTGCACGGACTTCAAAAGAGAGCTTTCGAAAAGTGCTTTATAGCCTTATAAAAGGAGACCTCCCTCCCCTTTTCTCTCTCCCCCAGTGTCATAGTGAACAGCCATGCTTTAAAAAACTTCAGTTGAAAATGGCCAACTGAATTTTCACAATGCATTTTGTGAAATGTAAAATGGTCAATGTAAAACTGGGAAAGAGTGTGGTTATTTTCCTAATCTCTGGATTAAAGTGGGTGTCCTACTGCTTCTGAAATTTAACCCCAGAATTCAATGACTACATATATGAGTGTGGGAGGTGTTTTTATTTGGAAAAAATATTTAATGTTACTTCATTTGAAAACAAGAATTTAAAAATCTCTTTGGTATGACAATGCTATTGTTGAAACTAACAAAAATGAAATTCAGCCATCTTCCATTCCTTTTGTAGTTGGGTTTCAAATAGCTACCAGTTGTGTACCTGTGCCTTGAATTTTATAATCTACCCAATATTCAACACGTTAGATTCACCATCATATAACATCAGGGCACCTTTTACAATGGTCAAAGAGTAACATCACTCTCCAGTTACTATGATAAAGCAGCCAACTTCCTGGAAGAAGTGAATACAAAGAACCACCTGTACAGTTCATACATACATGACTGCCTCTGTGGTCTGGGTAAGCTGTATTCCATTTTCAATGGGGTATGAGTGGCAATTCCTGACAGAGAAATTCAGAAAGCAAAATGAAATGTTTAATATGGCCATTTTCATGGAAGTACCTAGGTGCCCTTCAGTTCACAGATGTTCCATAGCATTGCTAGTGTTGGTGCTCCAGGAATAACCTAAGGGTCAGAGTAAACCTACATTGTAAAAAAGCAAACACTACCAAAAAATGACAGCCAGCCTCATCGCCCAGGTCAATTGACTTGAGCTCATGAGGCTCAAACTAGGGGGCTAAAAATAGCAAAGCAGACTTTTCCACTTAGGCTGCAGGCTGGGCTCTGAACCCTGGCAAGAGGTGTGCAGTGCAAACAAAGGCTTGTGTCTGTTTGTGGATGGTCCAAGGTCATAACGGTCCTACTTCCTGCTCCTCCATATAAGATGGGTTCCCTGTGTTCCCCCATGTCCAAGGAGCCTGACTGCTAGGGAAAGATAGAACCTGATTACTTATCTCATTTGTTTACATCCCCACCTTGATGTTTTTAGCAGTTCTGTCCTCTGCAGCTGTTGTTCCCTCTTTGCTTGCTCCTCTGCCCTCAGTGTTGCGCTCAGATCTTCCAGTGGGAGTGGAGAGCAGCAACTGAGGAAGACAGAAGGAGAAGCAATCAGCCACCATTTCGTGGCGCACTCTGCCAAGCTGGATGCTGGCATTTCTTTTAATACCTCAGGCAGCAGCCAGTCTGGGAACATGGCTGGAATTGTGAATGACTCACATGTGTTTCAAAAACCTGGGTTGTGTCTGGACTTTTGGCAGCTCGGTGTGCAGAAATGTGCTGCTAAAAAAGAGCAGCAGAGAAAGACCATTAATATATAATGACTCTTTGCCTGGGCTTTTTGCGTGGAAGGGGTTCTGTGAATTTAAGGGCTTGGCGTGGGGGAGGGAATGACAGCTGTCTGCAGTACTGTGCCCTGCTCTGCACCTCGATTGAATTTCTGTATAGAAATCCAGTCAGAAGGAAATGCAACTTGAAGCCCTGCTCAGTTGTTGCTGAGCAGTAACAGGGGACACAGCCAGGGCAAGAGGGGCTCCAGTTGGAACCATGTCTCTGGGAAGAAGGAGGAGAAGACCCATAGCACAGCATGGCTATTAGCCTATCCCTGTGAATCTTGGAGGTCTGTGGGACTGAGGAAGTGTGTTTTGGAAAATCCATTGCCTTCCCTGATCACTCCTGCTGATACTTTCCCATTATTTTTCCTCACTGGAGCAGATGATCTAGTCCCATATTATTAATTTAATTAATCATTAGAAAATTCCTCATGTATGGAAGTTTAGTAATTATGTGGTACATTCCCCCAATGACTGGCATGGGGATCTATGTGCATAATTTGTATTAGCATCTATGGCAGCTATCCGCTGAAATATCTCATGCATTAATGGGAAAATCAATTCCTAAGTATTCAGACAAGCTACCTCCTTAGAATCATAGAATATTAGGGTTGGAGGGGACTTCTGGAGGTCATCTAGTCCAACCCCCTGCTCAAAGCAGGACCAATCCCCAACTAAATCATCCCAGCCAGGGCTTTGTCAAGTCTGACTTTAAAAACTTCTAAGGAAGGTGATTCTACCACCTCCCTAGGTAACCCATTCCAATGCTTCACCACCCTTCTAGTGAAAAAGTTTTTCCTAATATCCAATCTAAACCTTCCCAACTGCAACTTGAGACCATTACTCCTTGTTCAGTCATCTGCTACCACTGAGAACAGTCTATATCCATCCTCTTTAGAACCCCCTTTCAGGTAGTTGAAAGTAGCCATCAAATCTCCCCTCAGTTTTCTCTTCTGTAGACTAAACAATCCCAGTTCTCTCAGCCTCTTATAAGTCATGTGCTCCATCCCTCTAATCATTTTTGTTGCCCTTCTCTGGACTCTTTCCAATTTTTCCACATCCTTATTGTAGTGTGGGGCCTAAAACTGGACATAGTACTCCAGGTGAGGCCTCACCAATGTTGAATAGAGGGGAACAATCACATCTCTCGATCTGCTAGCAATGTCCCTACTTATACAGCCCAAAATGCAGTTAGCCTTCCTGCCAACAAAGGCACACTGTTGACTCATATCCAGCTTCTCATCCACTGAAACCGTTAGGTCCTTTTCTGCAGGACTGCTGCCTAGCCATTTGGTCCTTAGTCTGTAGCAGCGCATGGGATTCTTCTGTCCTAAGTGCAGGACTCTGCACTTGTCCTTGTTGAACCTCATCACATTTATTTTGGCTCAGTCCTCTAATTTGTCTAGGTCCCTCTGTATCCTATCCCTACCCTCCAGCATATCTACCACTCCTCCCAGTTTAGTGTCATCTGCAAACTTGCTGAGGGTGCAGTCCACACCATCCTCCAGATCATTGATAAAGATATTGAATAAAACTGGCCCCAGGACCGACCCTTGGGGCACTTCGCTTGATACCGACTGCCAACTAGACATGGAGCCATTGATCACTACCCATTGAGCCTGACGATCCAGTCAGCTTTCTATCCACCTTATGGTCCATTCATCCAGCCCATACTTCTTTAACTTGCTGGCAAGAATATTCTTCTATCATTCTATCAATTCTTCTTCTATCATTTTAGTTTCCATTGAGTTGAAGCTGCTCAGAACTTTGACCAAGCATGAAGTTGCTTTCAGAGGGAGGTTTTTCTGCCATTCCCAATGAACTGATGTGTGTATATTTATATGTAATCTCAGCTTTACTTTTGTTGCATTAGCATTCCATAAACACATATGGAAAAGGACACATACACACACCTGTAATAATGACAACCACTAAGCTGATTCTGCTGGGGACAAAGCTTTCCTCAAGGCTTTCATGTTTTGTTTAGGTCTGACTCAACAAAACATATAATAATACATTAATAAACAAGTAACGAGGTAAATAAATAATTGGATCATTGCTCATACCTTATTTAAATACAGTTTTTTTTAAGCTGCTTGGACCCTTATTTACCTTTTCATAAAACTCAATCACTTGTGCCACTGTAGATCATTTTACTGCAGCATTAGGTTTTTAAATTGGCATCCTGGACATGTGGCATATGAGGCTCGCTGTCATTCCTTCTATGGGCTTGTTTTCATCTGGGAGAGAAACACATCATCCCCATGACAAGCTGCTTAGGCCTGGGCTACACCAGTGAGGGGGCGGGGCTGACCTAAGATACACAACTTCAGCTACATGAGTAACGTAGCTGAAGTTGGTGCATCTAGGTCGACTTACCTGGCATCCTCACGGCGGCAGCGGGCTCCCCTGTCGACTCCGCTTATGCCTCTTGGTGAGCTGGAGTTCCGGAGTCGATGGGGAGCACCTTTAGGGATTGATTTGTCGCGTCTAAATGATTCCATCAATTTTATTATGTGGGCTCTTTTAGGTAAGATTTTATAATCTGAGGTTCTGTGAACAATGAAGCTTGTATGGCATTCTTCATCAGAGTTGAAGCTTGCCACGGTTACCTCATCGAAAAATGTCCCCCGACTAGCTGTTGCTGTTCCCTCACTTCAACGGTTTTTCTATAATTATGCCATTTGTAAAAAGAGCACTAATATAAGCAAGGTTGATAGCATTACTTTTAGCTAAGGTTGATCGACACTTCCCATTTAAGACTGTTTTCAGTTGCTAAATTTTAACCATTCAGACTACATTTTCCTTGCTGAGTGTTTGCTTCAGGATGAATTTTGTTTGGAAAGTTTCAGCAAACATGGCTCAGCTATTTCCAGAAAGGTGATCAGGGAAAAATGTTTTGCCCATGTTAAAAACAATCTTACAGCTGTTTTGCTGAGAAGTTCTAGCACCTCCATGCTTTCATAAGTGTCAGACACTGAGCAAGGTGCAGGTCAGGGATTTGCCTTTTTCTGTTTCCATAAAACCACCCACACTGAGCAAATTTATACACCTTCTTTGTCCGGCAATAGAAGCTATCCTTGGATCAATCAGAGATATGCATTGAAAATGTACTGGAAGAAGCAAAGACCTCAGTCCAGAAGCTGACTAAGGAAGGTATTTATATTGATTCCATAAGTGAAGAGGACAAGAAGTATTTGTTAAGCCAATTGAAAAACTACACAGACTTGATTCTTACAAATCTACAGTAGAGATTTCTGGATTCTACTCAATCTCCTCACAGCTTTTACAGATCCCTGTCATATAAAACATCTACAGCTGAGTGGAGTGAGGCACTACCAGCAAAGGGGCTGCTATGTGATCAGGACAGAATAGAGACTTTTGAATACAGAGAGGAATATCATACAACAAACAAATGAAGATTTAACTTCAACTTCTTTATCACCACTAATGGTTCAACCCCATCTTTGTGGTATGTTTCTTGGGGCACAAGTAGGAATTAATTTCTTGCTACTCCCAGTCACAACAGCTACAGCTGAGCATATTTTTTTCCTCATTGAATAGAATGTTGTGTTCTGAAAGAAGTCGCCTTTTGCCTGATCATGAGCATATCATGAAGGACTGGAAGTAACAGACGCAGAAGAAGATACCACAGTTGTGCAAAATTACAACAAGAAACCAAGACAGATGTAGATGTAGTGCTTTATAACAGGCTTGAGTAGGCAACTTTAATTTGTGTGATGATTTTAAAATATGAGTTAAATCTAATAAAATAGTCGTGAAACATTTTTCAGTTTTTACTATGGTGCCATACAGCCCACCTTTGCCCTCATGGTCTCAGCCCTCCTTGACTCTCATCCTGCCCCTGAATATTCCAACACTCTCCCCCCCCCCCATTTCAATTCATGGAGAAAACACTGGTTTAGCAGCAACATTATCTAAAGATCCCACCTTTACCGAGAGCATGCTCTAGCTTTGCACAGCTTATATGTGTCTGTGCAATCTTAATTTGCCTCCTTTGTGTGTTTGCATTATGATACAGCCTCAAGTTACATGAACACGTTTAGTCCACAGGACCTCTGACTCATTCAGTGCTGTGCTTTGGGGATGAATCAGGGTTGTGCAGTAAATGTAGTTGTTGTCTGAAGTCCTTTGGCCTCATTTGTTGCAGAAGTTGGAAGGTGTGTGGTGAATAGGGTGACCAGATGTCCTGATTTTAGAGGAACAGTCCTGATTTTTGGGTCTTTTTCTTACATAGTCTCCTATTACCTCCTACCCCCTGTCCCAGTTTTTCATACTTTCTGTCTGGTCACCCTAGTGGTGAATGCTGATGGGGACTGCAGGAAGAGAAAGGATAATCTCATTCCTGGATGATACTATTCAATGCACTTTAAACAAACTTTTCTCAGGTGGCCACTAATTGTGCATTCCTAATTTTGTGGGTGCCTTGTTGGGGTCTGATTTTCAGAAGTGCTAAGCACTCACAGTTGCAACAAAGCAACAGCGCTTTGAACATATAAAGTACCATTTTGTGTCAGTTTAGTATGCTGGAAAACCAGGTGCTAGGCATCTCAAAGTGGGCACCCAAAATTAGTGGACACTTTTGACTTTAATTTCATTGTGTCTCCACTCCCCATCTGTAAAATGGGTACCTCATCTCACTCGGGTTTGTGAAAATATGTTAATTACTGTTCTGTGAAGCACTGAAAAATCTGGAAAAAAATTGATTTGTGTCTAACCTGTTTTTTTTTCTTGCTGAAACAAAAAAATAACCCCCCCAAAATCATTTTCGACAATCAATCTTTTTTTTTAATCCAAAATTATTCCCTTCCCCCTTCACAGTTTTTCATTTCATTAAGTTTGGGGTGGGTTTTTTTAAACTCTTTTATTGCTTTTAAACAAAACTAGTTAAATTTCTAAATGAAGCACTGTTTCAAAAAAGAAAAAGTAAAACATTTCTTTTTGAAAATATCTGACTTTTTTTTATTTTTTTCCTTGGGCCAAATCTATTTGCCAAATCCAACCCATATTCTCTAACAGTTTTGGTTGCCCCAAATCTGTATTTTTCCTCAAATTTACTATTCAACCAAAAAAGGTCACCCTGCTCTAATTTTGAGTATCTACAGCCAGACTTGCTTTTTGCTGGGATTTCTAGTCTGGATTCTTTCTGGTTTGTGCCAGTGGAGAAAGACCTCATTAAAAAAAAACCACACATGCAAAACCCCCTAAATGGTTGTGTAGTTTGTATTGCCTCAGTCAGATTGAATAAACAGATTCTTTTCAGTACTTCACAGATATAGCTCTCTTCAGCACTTGTGAAGGATTTGTTCCTTTCTGCATCAACATCTGTACCAAACTTCAACAAGCAGTACAAATACAGTATTTAGAGGACAGTGAGTTTCTGTAAAATTATTTTGCATAAACCAAGCTTTCAGAAAGGACGAATCCTACAGAAATTAAATCCTAAGTGCTTTTTCAAGTCATCAAAGACCCTTCCACCTCCCCCCCAAAAAAGAAGGGCACTAAGGGCTGGTAAGTGAATTCTCACTGCTTTGTGGTAGTGCATTGCACAATCATGCTGATCTAAAAGGAAACTGCAGCTCTCTGCAATCCTTAAACTTCATGAAAAATTCTTTTAGAAATGCTGGCATCTCTGAGGTGATGTAATCTGTTCTCTGGCAGGGATCCCACACAGGAATAAAAAAAATGTACCAGAGGAATTTTTTATGCTATCTAAAAATAACAAACAAGGTACATGACTAGTCACAATGCATATGAGTATCTGGTGAGTAGGTCAGTGTCACCTCAGTGGTTTTGTGATAGCTACAAGAATTCAGGGGAAAATGTAAGAGATAAATATCGGTCTATCATATTTTTTCACTCCTTGGGTGAGAAAAGTCTCAACCGACTCATTCCTTTCAATGCCTCCATTATCAACATTCTTTTTCTCACTTCCAAGGTCAGGATTAACTAATTGTCTTTCACTACTTTTACCTATGAAGAATGAACTAAATAAATTGAATTGACAGATAAAGTAGTTTATGAATAAATTAAGAAGTCTTTCCCTCTTGCCATGGTCACCCCTTGAAGTGACTGATTAGCTGCTAATCTAAAATCTATCAAGTGGGTTCTTTGGGGGGGAAAAACTAGCTAAATAAAAACAGCTATAAAAAGCTTTTGTTTTCAGCAAGATAGAGAATGTGTGAAGTCTTGGGGGTGCATCTTTCACTTGACTCTAAAACTGGGGTTTATATGGATTTTTAGTGTCTGGAACACCAGTTCCTTTTTGAAGGAGAAGGGATTGCCAAGCCTGAGAAATTCCATTCATTTCAGTATTTCCTTGCCCTTCTATCCTATTCAAATGGGATGTGATTTGTCTCTGTTTCTAATTAAATACATCTGACAAAGTCCTCGGGCTCATACTTAAATCTGGTTTACTAACAGAAAATTCAGAGTTGAGGCTGCAACTTCATCCTCACTCTACCTCGCCATGCCTACATATTGCAGCACATATGGAATGAACATCCTGCACTAATCTCAGATCTTAAACTATACAGACACAAGGGAACAAATTAAGGGCAAAATCCTCCTTGCATATGTGCTATGCATGGGCCAGTGCTAAGCACCCCAAATTTGGGTTTTAATCACCTGCAATCCACAAATGTCATTTCATGGCTTCAAATAGAGATTGTGCCAGTTGTGCCCGACATCATTTCTGGGCCAAAGTGCCAGGAATGTGTGGTCTGACTAAAATAAGTAAATAAATAGTGAATGATTTTACCTTGAAGTTTCTTCTCCCGTTAGATATGTTCACACTTACACAGTCCACTGGACAGGAGATTGAATCAATACATGAAGGCAAGGTAGGGAATGAAACATGACCACTCAATAAATAAATAAATAAATAAAGGTTGCATTGTCCTCAGGCTGATGAAACATTGAAGTTGTCTTGGAACATTTTATAGTTTCTCTTCACAGAAGTTAATTTTCTTTCTATTTTGTATGTTTAGCCTGATTTACCTATACTCCAATTAAAAGAAAATGTTACTTAAGTTTGCTATGTTTATCCTTAGTCAACCTATCCAGTAGGAACCTGCTTCATTACATCATGAGAGAGATTTAGTCTGCCTTTAAAGTTAATGGCAGCTATGCATGTAAATAGAGCCCTGTGTGGATGCCAAATTTCTATCGGTGGATGTAGATATCTGTGAACATCCTGGCTTAGCCGGGAATGGCAGTGGCAAAAGCAGCCACAAATGGGGCTGTCGCAGGATCCCACACAGGTAGCTCCTCCAGCATAGCTGTACTGCCCCCGATCCCAACCACAGGAGCAGGCACTAGGCTCGGAGACTTGCATGCTCCCCAGCTAGCGTGACCAGGCCCAGCTGCTGCTGAGCCTGGTGCCCCACTCCCGTGGATGGGGCTGGGGGCAATACAGCCAGGCTGGAGGAGCTGCAAGTCATGGCCCAATGTGCGGCTGCTTTTGCCACTGTCATTCCTTGAACATCCACTTTATATCCACAAATACTCACATCTAGGGATAGAAATTTGGTATCTACTCCAGGCTCTACACGTAAATTCCCAAGAAATTAAATGGGCAAATCTCCCACACACTGAATTAAATATAAAAGAAGTTTGCTTTATTTACCTTTAGTCAACAAGTCACATCTTATTTTATATGTCACAGAAAGAAAGAATTTCCTCAAGTATGGCGAACTGGGAACCCAAAGCCAAATTCTTGTTCACCGAACTTCATATGTCTTATTTTAACCATACATGTACCCGTGCTCCACAGTGAACGTGTTTGTTCCAATTCCCAAGTAGAATATCTTTCCCCATCCCCAGGAAGGAGCAAATTTGTGTTTTGTCATTACAACAACATATTGGAACAAGTAAAGATATTGCCCTCTGTCCCTAGATACAGAGATAGCTACTGGTTCACCACTAACAAGGTGCTTGAGATGTATTTCAGAAGCCACTGTTGCAGTGGGAGATTTAGGAATGGGCTCATGAACAGAGTTCTATAAACATTTGAAAGAACTACCAGACTTAAGGATGGATTTTGAAACCTTAACTTTGAGTTGGGTTTGCTTGATTTTACAGATGGGTAAACTGAAGGATATGGATGTCATCAGCTTGATTTTTCAATGGTACTGAGAATCTCCCATTAGTATTAAGAATCTTTGAAAATCAAGCTAAAAGTGACCTGGCCTAAGGTGACATAGGAAGCTTATTGCAGAACTGGGATAAGTGCCAGATTTGTGCTTTAGCCACAAGACCATTCTTTTTTTTCCTATTTACACATTTGTTATTGAAATTGTTATAAGTATAGACCAGTTTTTTCATCACTTGTATAAATGGAGTTGGAATTAATTTGGTCCCTAAATTTAGTACCTTGTTTGAATACAAAATATCAGTATTTATTAAAATATCATTGCAGTGTCATTAGGAGATTTTCAAATATCAAGGTAGTTGTGTTTTTCTATTTCAGTTTTCCAAAAGCTTGCTCTGGGCTGGGACAAATGCAAGATCAGATAATAATGTGATACTTTTTTCCATTATAAAACAGTCTTTAGCAGAAGGCTGAAATATGCCCTTATCAGGTGAAACTGTTTACGAAAGAAACAAAGCTATTCAGAAAGATAGTGTCTCTTTGTTTTTCTAAATTATTTAGAAGGAACAGTTGATCCACTGATATGTATTCCATGTTGTGTTACCATCACCTTGCCAGGGTATCTTTCTACTCTCTTGTAATTACTGAGCCTGAAAAAAAAAGTATTTTTTTTCTGTGGGTACAGTGTAGCACTTTAGATTAGATAACATTGTAGAGACCTATTCTCCAACATACTGTAGATAAGCAGTTTTTCCTTGCATAAATGGTACTGACACTCCTCTCAAATGATTTCATTATCCAAAACCTTCCAACAACCTGCTTAGGAGTTCAGAACTCGTCTTACCAAATGGAAGAAGACAGGCTTTTAAGAGTTGTGGCCTGCTTCACACACAAGCAGCTAGGACGTGTGCTTTCTCTCCTGCTTGCAGAGACGACAGAGTACGATGAGCTCTTCCCTATACTGGTGTTGTGGAAATTAACCACCCGTGCTGTGTTTGATCAGAAACAAAGGCCTTTATTTGGTGTACCACATAATACATTTGCATGCAAACAGGTAACAAGTCCAGGACCATCCAAAGACAGTCAAGGAGTCGTACACCGAACAGAAAAAATGTACACCTTTTATGCATCAAAACTGCAATGACTCAAGCAAGCTTCCATTATGATGCTCCATATGGAATAAATAAGCCTGTGACTAATTAGGAAGTTTTGCAAGCAACGATTACGTGTAAGACCTTGCAGTTAGCAGTGGCATAAGGTTGGCATTTAACAATCCCCTTTGCTCCCTTCATCCCCCTTGCATCAGATAAGTAAAGCAGAAGCATCAACGTAGTAAAAGCCAAGTAAAAGTTTTCCTTTAGACAAGTCCAGGTCTGTTAGCCTGGACAAGTCTGGATAAATCTAGACAAGTCTAGGCCTATCAGTCTTTTCTCTGTCACTGGCCATTATCATGACAGTCCTGGAAATTTCTGATTTATTAACAGAGAAGACATGCTTGCAGGATGTTTCAAAGAACAGTTTTTACAAGCTCAAATCAGCTTTCACTTTTTGAATCTTTGGCTTTTTATACTATGTTTTCTATAAGTGGAACTCATCAAAATATCCTGAAAGGTGATTTTGTGACGTTTTTAATTGACAAGTTGAGTTTTGGTAGAAAAAAAGGTACATTCGACAAAAAAACCTGTCAAACAACTATCGAGATGGTCAAGAAATTTCAAAACTCCTTAATTTTAAATTTCAGGGTGGGAAAAGGACAACATTTAAGCATTTCTGTGTGTGTGAAAATTTAGTCTCAAGTTTGACCAGTTTTGAGAGTTTAGAGAGCACCTCAGTAGTACAATTACCCAATATTTGAAAATAAAATAGAGACTTACAACCAGAGGAACAAATCTGATCACCGTACTTATCCAGGTAGTCCTATGGGGTAAGGCAAGCTGGATTTAAATTAGAGTCAACAATGTGAAAGATAAAATGTCAGGAATGGGCCAGCACCTGGGAAAGCAAAACACTTGTTTTTCTAAGAAGGGAGAATGTATAGAAAAAAGCTTCCAGAGAAATTAAGGTTTATCAGCCCCAGATAATCCCATTGATGTCAACAGGAGTCAAATTGGGACGGAAAAAAAAAAGCAGGTTATAATGCCAATTGTTGGAGACATTTCTGTGAAGAGCAAGGTAGTGCTATGCTAGGCATTGTTCCCTGGAGCTGTACTCCTGTTGTTACAGACTTCAAGGCAGTAAGCTTCCCAGCAGAGGGTGGCCCTTGCATCCATCTAGAGTTCCATTGATCTTGGTGTCCACATGAGCACAAGAGGTCAGCCCATGGAGATAAGTTAAAATTAGCACCTAACCCTGTTCATCCTACTCACATGCGGAGTCTCCCTGAAGATAATAAGCGTACTCATAGAAGGTGATTGAGCTATGGCTCACAGTGTCCAAAAAGTGAGCAAACATCAATGCTAGGAAAATAGAGCCCTTAAGAATTATCTAAAGGTCATAGCAAATGAATAAATATTAATGCAAAATCTGAGCAATGTGTGGTTACGACTGAAATATTATTCAAAGACAAGTATTGTAATTAAGGGTGTTTTTCCGCAAGGCAGGGAAAAAGAAATCCTGAATTTATTTTCTGCCTTTAGCTAAGGAGTTGTTATTTTTTGTTTTTTACTTCTGATGTGAGTTCTTTCAGACTGAATGAATAGCTAGTTAATACTGCAAAAGTATTACACTCCTGTTGCGAAACATTTAATTTTTTCTGCCCTGTACTCTTACTTCTAGGTGTATTACTGGGCTGCAGCGGCTGCTAGTTTGTTTAGCCTCTGGAAGTCAGAAGGCATAAGAGTCCCTAGCACTAATATAAAATGTATGGGCATGTCATATCTGGAAATTCCTGCTCTTGGAAGTGCAAGCTTGGAGGGGAGCCAGAAAGCCTGAAGGGGAGAAGCAGGGACAAGATTTAGAGGCTAACAGAAAGCGGGACGAGAGCAAAGAGAAGAATGTAGGGAGCATAAAGTGCATGGTTGAGAAAGTGAGACCTGAAATAACTGGAACAAGGGAGGGGCTTTGGAAGAGGAGAAAGCTACTACTCCATAGTAATACAAACCTTTTTAGATTATCATGGCCCAATCCAGAAGGATACATTTTCCCATATCCCACATAGATGTTTATCAAGTGTCCCTCCCACCATTAATCTCAATGGCCCAAGATACCCTTGGATTAGGAAGCCATAGCCCAACTACACAAACATGACAGGCATCAGTTCAGTGAAGTAGCTATTGTGGAGGTGCCTGCTGACACACAATGACAAAAGCAATCAACAATATCAGTTGTATTCTTTCTGTCCATTGCCTCCTACACAACATTTGTAAAAGCAATGGTGAGGTGAGTGTTTAACAGACAAAATGGATTGAGGAGGTTAGCGGCCTAAAGAAGAGCCCTGTTCAGCTGGGGGGATCGGGTACAGGGAACATACATGGAGCTGTCACAGTGGGAAAAGAAGGCTGGCTGGGTCCAGGGACTGGGGAAGATTGGTGCCTAGTCTTGCAGCTCTCCCAAGGAATGGGAAGAGTTTCTGTTGCTTTATACTTGGTGGATTTTGAGGACCATGGCAGGGGTACTGCAAGTGACCTGGCCAGAAGACTCAGTCTTTGCAACCCAGAAGGTGCTGGAGGCTGGGCAGAGCTGAGTAAGACTGATGGGAAACTGAGGTTGTGAGGCTGTGTGGCCATACATGCTGAATGTTGGCACTCTGGTAAGGACATGCAATAAGAGCGCCCTTCTGCCTAAATGGCAAGCTTCATCTGCCCAATTCACACCAATAACAGGAATGTTCATATGAACCCAGACAACTGTCCTCTTTCTCCAGACCATACAGACAAAACCCCAAGCAGTAAGAAAACACTAAAAAGCAACATGTTTTGGGTAGAGGCCTTTGCCTCCCTAAAGTCCTCCTTGTCCCAGACATGCTCAACTGTTATCTCTGGGGCCATCCCTGTATCTCCTGCTTCCATGAAGAGATTTTGGGGAGCCCAGGACTCTTAGGTATCCACTTTTTCCAGTTTTAGAATTGGACACCTCCTGTCCTTTTGGTGTCTTCATAGCATTCTGCTGGGTATCTCGGTCTGTCCAAAATGACCTCTGGCTCGGTAGATGCCCAGGTACTGAGATTACAGTCAAGTTCATGATAAAAAGAGTAGCCAGCATGTTAGGAGGACTTGTTGCACCATCCCAATTGCTAACTTGTGCTTGCTATCTACATTGGCAGAGACTGACAGTGGAATCCAGTGTGAGTGAGTGGAGTCCAAATGGTGACATGAACACCTACGCACCCTATTGTGTGTCTGTAGGATGTGATGTTTTGGGAGGGAAGGGAAGGGGGCACATGTTGCTTCGCACATCAGTATCCACTAGGTCAGACCAGTGAGAACAGAGGCACTAGGAGGCTTAGCAAGATCTGACAGCTGAGGCACAAAGGGCAGGTGTCTTACAGAAGTCAGACTCCAATTATCTGAAAAAAACCCAAAGCATACAGTTGTCTGCTTAGCTGCAGAGTGACCCTATCCTAGAAGGCTCCTGTAGCCATTGAGGCTGGCTGATTTTTATTTTTATTATTAGTAGTACTAATTTTATTTTTTCTAGTAGGAAGTTCTGACAAGTCTTCTTCTAGCCCAATTTTGCAGACTCCAAAATTGTGGATAGCTTGGATAAGCTTATTTGCAACTGAATTTTGAATCGTATGGAGTGCTCTCAAAAAAAACACTCCTGGTGTGCTCTAAAATCACTTGACTGTCTGATAGAAGGAGTAGCCTGAAGGTGGTGGGGAAACAGATTTAGACAGATCAAATTTTAGGGTGATCAGACAGGAAGTGTGAAAAATCGGGACAGGGTTGTGGTGTGGGGGTAATAGGAGCCTATATAAGAAAAAGATGCAAAAATTGAGACTGTCCCTATAAAATCGGGACGTCTGGTCACCCTAAATTTAAGGTGGTGGCTGAAAAACTCCTATGCAGTAAAGGCCTCTGTGATTAGATTAGTTTGTAATTGACAGTTATTGAAAATGGTATAGACAGGAAGGCTACAGTTAAAATGACCTGCTCCTGAAAGTCCACTGCAAGCAGACCTGCCTTTACATCATGGCAGCTCTGCATGCTGAGAGTCTGCAGGAGTGGTCTTATGGTAGATTAGGCCCTGAATGCTGAACATCCAGCTGCAGTAGGCAAACCAATTTTTGTAAAAAGCCTGTAAGCACATACAAATCAGAAAAGCTGACATCATCTTTTTCAGCCCTCTGCAGTTGCAGGTGTGATTGACTGCTTCCTGGTAGTGTGGCAACATCAAAATAAGCTAAGGCAAGCAAAGTAATAAACACACACCTATTAAATAAGAACTGCCAGGAATCAAGAGAGGGGTTGGAGCATGGTTCCAACCCATAATACTGTGAGCAACCCAGTTAGCCCTTGACCAAGAATGTGAATTTCCTGACTAGGGAAGGAAGTCTAAATATTACATTACGTTGCAGGATTTTTGATCTTGTTGCAATGGAAGGTTCAGCTTGACAAAATAGGAGGAAGCAAGTGGAGTGTTTTTTGGGTTTCATAGCTATCGTATTGGGCTTTATTTGATGCCTGTAAATTTTACTGAATAAGCGACTTGTTTTCTCTGTCTTTATGTGCACCGTGGATGATACCAGCACAAACTTCCTTATGACTATACACAGGGCCGGATTAAGACCTTTAGAGGCCCTAAGCACTGAAAAGATTATGGTACCTCCCATATACCGTATATGTAATTCAAAATAAAAACAATAGTAAACCGTAAAATATATATATTCTAATGAATAAATATCATTATTTGTATGAAACAAAACACCTATTATTCCATTGCTTTCTTGCCTTGAAGATACATAGCATTTTAACTTACACGAATCAAAGATGCAAAATAATGTTTACTGTTGCTTACTTGTAACTTTATTTATACTACAAAAAGTTTTCTCCTGCATTTTTTAATTGCAAAGTCTTTGATCACATCCTCAAAATTAATCTGATGTAACAAATCTGCTTCAATACTTAGCAGAGATAAGGCATTCAGTCTGTCTTGTCGCATAGTTGTTCTGTTGGGATTTTTAATATACTTCAACCGAGAAAATGAACGCTCAGCTGTGCAATTTGTGACCATTAATGTTAAAAATATACGGAAGCAAATGTCTACATTTGGAAAGACACACTCAATATTGTCTTCTACAATTATTTTATAAAGTTCAGCGTGACTGAATTTTGTTTTTTCATTGTAAATCCAGCACTGGAAAAAAACTCTTATGGGTTCCCTCTTTATTTGAGGCCCTAAGCACGTGCTTATTTTGCTTATTGGTTAAACCAGGGCTGACTATATAGTATCATTTGTAATCAAGATCATGACACATCTCCTAAACACCACAGTGTTGAATTCTTATTCTGTTTTGTTTTGAAAACATTAAACCCTGGCTAAATATCAATATAATGAAAAATGAAGGAAAGTCAAACAAAGCTGGCTGCAGCCCACCATACCATTACTTTAAGATCTGGTTGTGCAGCTTGGCAGACAAACAGTTTGCACTCGACTAAAGTAAAGTGGACTACAGATAAATTATTAAGCTTTTCTAGGAGGTGGATGGGATATTCTCATGTAGACAGCAATGAGTGTCATCACATACAGCAAAAGGATAAACTAGACTTGGGCCAACTTGATGAAAATTGTTAAGGACTTGTACATCCTTATTCATAACCAGTCATATCCAGATTAAGGCAGTTGCAGCCAGCAGTTTTCAGAATAATACTAAATAACACGTCCAGGCTGCCCTGATCATTAATATGTGTTGATTTGGGGAAAAAAGAGTTTTAATTTGCTGATTCAGGGGTTCTAGCAATTGACTACTGAATAATTAGAGGTGAAACGTATTCATTTTCATTTTGTATTGAAGGCTCAGAGGCTATTGCTGGAAACCTTGCTGTAGAAATTCAGCCTGAAAGTATATAGATATCTGACTTAGTCTGATTAATGACATCTATGTATGACAACATGATTTAGCCCCAGGATAAAAGTTTCAAAAACACCTAAGTGTCCTCGGCCCATCTGACAATGTTAGACTCAGTGTGCAGTCAGAAAGCTGAAGCATTTTAGGCAGTGTATCTATTATGATCCTGTAACCATTGATTTGCACCAGTATTTTCTCCCATGAGAAAAGTCAAGGAAGCAGCACAGCAGCAACATGCATTGCTAAAAAAGTATTTTAAAATGGGGGTAACCAATATGGATAGATTTGGCTTCTTGCTACAAAATTTTTTTCAACCCCATCAACATTTTCTTCACAATATGTGTCCCGATGTCACTCCCAAACAGTCCATGCTTTGGGAGAATATCCCCAGAACACACAGGGCAGGAGGTGGCTTGCTATGAGGCAAAGCAACTGGCCTTCTGCCATCCTTGCTCTAGCGATGGTATTGTGGAGCATGATGCCTTCTAAGCAGTTGTTGTGACACACCATGATGTAGTCATCCTGGTAACACAGCACCAAGCTTCCTGAACCCAAGCGTACTTAACATCAGTGCATTCAACAAACTCCAACAGGGCTGCTGTGGATGGCTGTGGAATCTTCTGAATAGTTCTCCTAACAGGAATCTCTGGTTCTGGTAGAGTTAAAGTTCATTTGGGATTTTGACTGAATTCCTTCTAGATGTTTCAAGTGAAGGCAACATATTGGTCCAAATTCATCCCTGGTAAAGCTATGAGTTTGAAGTTGGTCCATTGGTTTTAACAGCCAGACAAAATACAACTGCAGCTAATACTAAATATGTGGTACATGAACCGTGTTGCTGCCCAGTAAAGAAGAGAAAATAGAAGGGGGGGAAATAGTGCATTGTTACTGAATGTATCAAGGTGGTAGTATCAAATAGTGGTATCTTACAAGGATAGAATGTCTACATTCTAAAATTCTTTCCAGAGAGATAGACAAGCTGTAAAATGGAATCGCTAAAGACAGGAGAGAGAGAATCCATCTTCTAGCCCACACAATACATTCTCCCGTCCCCTACTCAGGCTTAGCAGAGGGGTGAGGATTTAGTCTTTGGGATGTTGACAATTAAAGGAAAAGACAAAGCCCTTTTGGTAGGAATAAACAAGATTTACCCTCAGTTCTAGTATCTGTTACTATAGTGCTAAGTGTGTGTCTACTAGTAGGTTTTCTATAGCACAATCACTCTATTAAATAAATACTCCCCAGGTAAATGAGGTTGGCACAGGAGGATACCTAGTAGACCTCATGAAGTCTTCTGGTCTTAATTGGTTATGCAAGTCTCTGCTTAAGATATATGCATATGTTTAAAAATATTCCTGTAAAAAAAGAAAAGCTTGATCAAAGAAGAGGATCTTGCAATGTGTCCTAAAACTAGTTGGACTCTGAATACGTCTGAGTTCCTTTGGAAATGCATTGCACAGCTGAATTGCCTCAATGGAGAGTGCTTTATCTTTGACCATTTTCTCAGAGGAGTACAAATGTTCTGTAGGCTCACAAATGGGGATGCGGTAGCTGCTGTAGTTGGCGCCTGACTTGTTAATGGCTTTGAAGATCAAAGCTAAGGTACAAAGCCGACAATGGGGTGGATGAGAAACCAGTGGAGGGACTAAACTATAGTGATGGTTTTGTTTAATAGCAGCCTGTTCCACTGAGGAAGCAGTAGCCACAATCTGTACAACTTGGAGCCTCTGCATTGCTCCCACCTTCAACTTGAGTTGCAATGAATGATAGCAACACAGTCTGCAGCTGATGAAAGCATTGATCACTGTGATCATTGTCTGGGAGGAAAGACAATGTTTCATTGTGAACTGGAGGTGGAAGAAAGCATTTTTCACCATGTATAGTAACTGATCTGCTGTGTTCAATGATAAGTTGAACAGGAGGACCTCTGTTAACAAATGAGGAATGCACTGCATGCATCCGACGAAGTGGGTATTAGCTTATGCTTCAATACTTTAGTTAATCTTTAAGGTGCCACAGGACTCTGTCAAATGAGGAATGGATTCCTTCAATAGAAGGGGAGGACATTATTGTAGCCAGTCATCAAAGTGTTCCTCTTCCAAACGGCATCAGCTGTCTTTTCTGGGTTCACATTGAACCATCTGTTCTTCAGCTGGGAGCTGATCTCTTATGGACATTTTGATATCCTTATTAAAGCTGCTGTTTCCTCTATGGAAACTGAAATACAGACTTGAGTCTCACCATTGATTTGTTATCATGTTACATCATTTCTTAGTTAATTGTAGTTTTACTGTGAAAGGAGGCTCTGCGAAAATAGTACGAGATAGCCCTTGCAATCTTAATTCAGCTCTCTTGTGCATATTACTCCTGGTAGAATTTTGCACCTCAAAAAAGATAAAATCTCTGTGCCAAAAAATTAAAAAATTATGCACACAATATTTTAAAATTCTGCATATTTTATTTTTCGAAATAACACTGTATAATCATGCCAGTTTCAATTATTTTGGTAATTTATTCAAAAGACCTGTCAGCAAGTATGCTCGTAACAATAGAGGCAACAAAAAAGATTCAGGAAATGTTTTTTGACAAATAGATTCCTTACTAGGAATATGAATACAGAACTTTGAGTAATAATTCATTTAAACTAAAATACAGAAAAGTATTTCCTTCACCCCTCAGAAGCAGTGCAAAGGCCTGAGGGAGTCAGGGATAATGGAAGAGCTGAGGGAGAGAGAAGTAATTTCCGGAGAGGAGCCTGGGAGTGCACTTGAAGTGTTGCTGAGCGTGGATGGGAGAAGTATGGAATAGGTTTCTTTTGGGGCGGGGAGGATTGTTAGGGAATTGGGAAGCCTCTCCCGTGCAGACCCCGGTTGACCGTCTAGCCTCCCCCATTCAGTCAGGCACATCTTTCCCTGTCTCTGTGTTCCTGCACCCCCCACTTCCCATTCAGCCAGGCATATATGTCCCCATGTGGTTCTGGACCCCCACTCCTTCGTGTGGCCTTGCACCCTCATTCAACCAGGCATAGCGGCCCTTGTCCCCATGTATCCCTGCACCCCCACTCCCATTCAGTCCCTGGCTCAGTGTTGTCACCCCACTAGCTCCTGTGCCTATGCCCCTCCCCACTAGCTCTTCTGAACCCCAGTCTGTGTGACCACCCCAGTACTGTCTTGAACTACATTACCACATACTATTTTTTCCCATAAGACCCCTGCCTCAGGGTACGGTTAGACTATAGATTATAGCGCGTTTATTTGTAGCGCTTCCCAATGTAGTGCAATAGGTATCGCGCTAGAGCCTGTGCAGATTGAAACCTTGTAGCCCTAAATAATGGATACATTTGTAGCGCTTCTGGTGGCAGTAGCAGTTGCAGGATAGGGCAGGTACCCCAGCATTCAGCTGGGCGCAACGTGCTTTGCAAAGGAGGGGGGTGAGGGGGAACTGGGAAGTTGTTCACAGGGAGACGAGATCTGGCTGTCAGTGAGTTTTCGTTAGCGAAAACTGACAGGCTGTCTATTTCAGACACACAGCTCCGTCCCCAAGCATTTTCACTAGTTATTTGCTGTGTGAGTTGTTAGTGAGAAACTGCAAAGCTACTTCCGCTTTTATAAAACAACACCTCACGTCATTTGCCTTACATGGCATGTTGATTGTCTTTAATGGCTTGCTGATGGCTTTACATGGCTTGGAGGCATGCAAGAGATCCCATGGGTGTCCACATTCCCACCCTTGCGCTATAGCACTAGCGCAAAAAGGCTTATCACTCTCGGAAATGAGGTTTAATACGTGCGCTTTAAACAGTGAGTCATTTAGCAAAATCTCTCTTTGAAGTCTGTACGCTAGGAAAATTATTGCGCTACTGGAGGGTTTTTGCGCTGCAAAGCGCCAGTCTACCATGCCCTCAGAGTGCTAGACAACTTTAACATTGCTGCCATCTACGATAGTGGTCATTCTGAATGACAGTGCTGTGTTACAACTGAAAACCTTGAGCTGGCTGCTAGATATATTAGATCTTCGTTGTGCTGCTCTTCTTTGGTCCTGAGACCTACCTGAGCCTCACAGAATATTACTGAAGTACTTTGAGATTCTCAGATAACAGACACCACTGGCAACATTTTCTAATGGTCAGTATTTTAAATGCTTCCATTTTTCAGTGTCCAGCTTGAGGGGGTGCTGAACGCCTGCAGTTCCCATTGATTTAAATTGATATCAAAGGGTCTCATGCTTTAGGAAATCAGGCCCAAAGTGTTTCAAAGCTGAATACCCAAAAATCAGTGACTACTTTGATCCCTATATAAATGCAAAGTTGTTTATTATTATTATTATTATTATTATTATTTATTATTTATTATTTTATTGTATTAATGTATTTATTATTATGGGGCACATAAAGCAGAGAGAAACCAAGCTAATTAAAAAAAAAAACAACAACAACCAAAAAACACTAGAGACACACTGACTTGGAGCACACCATAGTGTATGGTGTGGCTAAAACTGAGGCTTTCTGTTTGTGAGAAATTTCAATTAAAAAAAAAAGATTTCCTTCCAAATGGGAAAGAAACAACATTTTTCAAGATTTAAGAACAAACATAAGAACGGCCATACTGGGTCAGACCAAAGGTCCATCTAGCCCAGCATCCTGTCTACCGACAGTGGCCAATGCCAGGTGCCCCGGAGTGAGTGAACCTAACAGGTATGATCGAGCGATCTCTCTCCTGCCATCCATCACCCCCCTCTGACAGACAGAGGCTAGGGACACCATTCATTACCCATCCCGGCTAATAGCCATTTATGGACTTAGCCTCCATGAATTTATCCAGCTCTCTTTTAAACCCTGTTATAGTCCTAGCCTTCACAGCCTCCTCAGGTAAGGAGTTCCACAGGTTGACTGTGCGCTGTGTGAAGAAGAACTTCCTTTTATTTGTTTTAAACCTGCTGCACGCCAATTTCATTGAATGGCCCCTAGTTCTTCTATTTTGGGAACAAGTAAATAACTTTTCCTTATTCACTTCCTCCACTCCACTCATAATTTTATATACCTCTATCATATCCCCCCTTAGTCTCCTCTTTTCCAAGCTAAAAAGTCCTAGCCTCCTTAATCTCTCTTCATATGGGACCCGTTCCAAACCCCTAATCATTTTAGTTGCCCTTCTCTGAACCTTTTCTAGTGCCAGTATATCCTTTTTGAGATGAGGAGACCACATTTGTACGCAGTATTCAAGATGTGGGCGCACCATGGATTTGTATAAGGGCAATAAGATATTCTCCGACTTATTCTCTATCCCTTTTTTAATGATTCCTAACATCCTGTTTGCTTTTTTGACTGCCGCTGCACACTGCGTGGATGCCTTCAGAGAACTATCCACAATGACTCCCAGGTCTTTTTCCTGATTGGTTGTAGCTAAATTAGCCCCCATCATATTGTATGTATAGTTGGGGTTATTTTTTCCAATGTGCATTACTTTACATTTATCCACATTAAATTTCATTTGCCATTTTGTTGCCCAATCACTTAGTTTAGTGAGATCTTTTTGAAGTTCTTCACAGTCTGCTTTGGTCCTTACTACTTTGAGCAGTTTAGTATCATCTGCAAACTTTGCCACATCACTGTTTACCCCTTCCTCCAAATCATTTATAAATAAGTTGAATAGGATCGGCCCCAGGACTGACCCTTGGGGAACACCACTAGTTACCCCTCTCCATTCTGAAAAAGTTCCATTTATCCCTACCCTTTGTTCCCTGTCTTTTAACCAGTTTTCAATCCATGAGAGGATCTTCCCTCTTATCCCATGGCAGCTTAATTTACGTAAGAGCCTTTGGTGAGGGACCTTGTCAAAGGCTTTCTGGAAATCTAAGTACACTATGTCCACCGGATCCCCCTTGTCCACATGTTTGCTGACCCCTTCAAAGAACTCTAATAGATTAGTAAGACACGATTTCCCTTTGGAGAAACCATGTTGACTTTTGCCCAACAATTTATGCTCTTCTATGTGTCTGACAATTTTATTCTTTACTATTGTTTCAACTAATTTTCCCGGTACGGACGTTAGACTGACTGGTCTGTAATTGCCAGGATCACCTCTAGAGCCCTTTTTAAATATTGGCGTTACATTAGCTATCTTCCAGTCACTGGGCACAGTAGCCGATTTAAAGGATAGGTTACAAACCCTTGTTAATAGTGGCGCAATTTCACATTTGAGTTCTTTCAGAACTCTTGGGTGAATGCCATCTGGTCCCGGTGACTTGTTACAGTTAAGTTTATCAATGAGTTCCAGAACCTCCTCTACTGATACTTCAATTTGTGACAATACCTCAGATTCGTCACCTACAAAAGACAGCTCAGGTTTAGGAATCTCCCTAACGTCCTCAGCTGTGAAGACTGAAGCAAAGAATTCATTTAGTTTCTCTGCAATGACTCTGTCATCTTTAAGTGCTCCTTTTGTATCTCTGTCATCCAGAGATACAAAAGGATTTCATGTGACTGGAAACCCCAAAATGGGGACCCAAGATGTTTGTGAAATTAAATATGCTCTCTGGGACCAGCAGCAGCTGTGTGAAACTGACATTTTTGTCAGTTTAACTGGGGTGAAATTGACAAGAATGTAAATTTTATCAACAGCTGCTGGGGCTCCCATGTGGATTGACCTGGGCCGGAGTCTGGTGCTTAGCTGACAGTCTGGAAGCCTTGGGGTTCCGAGTCTGAGTTGTTTTTGAAAAACTGGGGTACCTGGCCTCAAGGCAGTTTGCATGGCAGGGCTGTCTCAGAGTCCAGGACCCTAGAAGTCTTAGGCCAAATCTACACTAGTGGGGGAGGGGGGGGAGGAGGGTCAACCCAAGATATGCAACTTCAGCTGAATGAATAGCATAGCTGAAGTTGGTGCATCTTAGGTAAACTTGTCCTCATGGCAGCAGCAGGCTCCCCTGTCAATTCCGCTTGTGTCTCTTGGTGAGCTGGAGTACGGGAGTCAACAGGGAATGCATTCTGGGACTGATTTATTAAATCTACAGTAGATGCAATAAATCAATCCCTGATAGATAGATCAGTACCTGCCAATCTGATGGGTAGTCCAACCTCCTGCTCAAAGCAGGACCAATCCCCAATTAAATCATCCAACAGATTTTTGCCCCTTTTCCCTAAATGGCCCCTTCGAGGACTGAACTCACAACCTGGGGTTTAGCAGACCAATGCTCAAACCACTGAGCTATCCTTCCTCCCCCCCCCCATTGTATGACTCTATGACTTTGTAGTGAAGAGCAGCCCTAAGGGTATGTCTTCACTGCCCGTGAGATCGGTGGGCAGTGATCAATCTATCAGGGATCAATTTATTGCATCTACTATAGATACAATAAATTGATCCCAGCGCGTGCTCCCTGTTGACTCCAGAACTCCACCTCCACAAGAGCAGAAGCGAAGTCGAAGGGGGGGGGGGGGGGAGCAGCAGTGGTTAACTCACCAGGATGCTTGTGGATGGCCAGGTAAGTCGACCTAAGATGTGCCGACTTAAGCTACACTATTTGCATAGCTGAAGCTGTGTATCTTAGGTAGACACTCGCCCCACAAGTGTAACCCATGCCTAAGCTCCCCATCAGCCCACCAGTCTGCCTGGCAGGGAATCAGGCAGGTTTTGCTGTGCCTGGCAGACAGGATTCCATCAGTATCCAGCCTATGATATGACAAAAGTTTGTCAAGCCCAAACTGTTTTGCCAAGATATTTCACACTCAACAAACTAGTATTTAAGCTCACTTGCTGAGACATACTTACACCATAGTGCACGTATGTGTATATGTCTGCGTGGAGTTAGAGGAGAAATCAAATCTTTCTGTTTGATAGACTTGTAGCAGTCTGAGTAACTATTGCCCTTCATTAGAAAAAGCACAAGGTAAAAGTGGTTTCAGAATGAGTGAGATAAATAGTGAGCACAGTCCATCTGTAACTCATTATATAGAAAGACCTAGCAATTAGACCTGGTGGCTACATCAGTAGGAGATGTTTAATAACTACTCTAAGCTGAACAATGCCCTCTAAAATCAGACACTGATACAGAACTGTTAGAGTGCAGGTAGACCTTTGTTTCACATATGCATTATTTAAGCTGGGCAGAAATGGAAACCAAATGCTATTTCTCAGTATTGTCTTTTGAAGCAATTATATGGAAAACTGTTTAGAAAAATATGCATTGAAAAAGAATCTCTCACCAAGAATAAAATATAGTGAAAGGAGCTCAGAGCTCTCTGTTGCTAGACTGGGATGAACAAAATGAGCTTGATACCTTGGGGCCAGCAGATTTGGAATTCCCTTCATCATAAGCACTGATTCATTTTGCCTAAATGTGTCATGCTGGTGAATCCTGAGGTTAATTATTAGATTATTCTAATATACATCAAAGGCTTTCGGAGGCTCCTGAGTCTTCACAGTTTAATATGTTCATTTATCAGGAGCAGGTAGAAGAAATGGAAACTAATTAAATGATTTTTTAAAAGTCTTTTAAAATTATCTATTATTTTCAAATCCTATTTGTGGAGCTGGCTCAGTGATACGGAAGGAAGTGCAGTGCGCTGCTCGAGGGAGACCTGAGTTCCAATGATGGCACTCACTGATTCTCACTCTTTGACCTGGGCTTTGGGAGTAGGGCTCTGTGAGCTTTTTGCATCAAAACTTGACACCAGGAAAAACTCAGCTGGGGCCTGATTCATTGCCCTTTGAAGTCAATGGGAGTCTTTCCTTCGATTTCAATAGACTTTGGATCAGGTTGTTGGTGTCTGGTTTCAAGCCAGTCTGGCCCTTTTTACATTCCCTCCTCTTTACAGTTGGCCTAGGCTCCCCATAACTACATGAGATAAAGAGTGTACTAGTCTTCTATTCCCTTGCATTCCTAATGTTTTCAGGGACAGTCGTCCAGCTCTCAGTCTTGGACGCAGAGGCAAGGAGGCAGAGGCAGCTAGCTGCCCTCTAAATCTTGATGAAGTGTCTTTGGGAGAGTTTTTAGACAGAGAGGAATTACATGCTCACTTTACATTTTGATTCCTATTACAGAAGTATCTCTGATCCCCTTGCTCCCCCTTATCAAAGAATAAAGATGATATGCTGCAGAATGCATTAGAATGTTAGGAATTCCCAATCGGAGGAATGCGGAAACCCACACTTAGGGGCTCGTCTTCACTACATGCGGGAAGGATCGATCACCAGCAGCTCCCCCGTTGACCCCGGAAGTCCAGCTCGTCAAGAGGCACAAGCTGGAGTCGACGGGGGACCACGCCGCTGACAGCCGCTGCCGTGAGGGCGTGATGTAAGTCGGCTGTAGAGACGTCAGTTTCAGCTACGTTTTTAACGTAGCTGAAATTGCGTATCTACAGCTAATCTACCCCTCTAGTGAGGAGAAGCCCTTACTTTATGTTCTGGTATGTTTCAGTTCCAAAATGTGGTAAAGGGACTCAATAAGAAGCCAGAGCAGGAAGTTTTCACCGTCCTGTTGCAACAGAGTGGCGTAAAGGTGTGCAAGCCAGCAGATTCCGCAAAGACATGGAATAAATGGAGGGGGAGCTGCGTACATTCTGGAACCTAAAATTCCAAAGAGGGAGTAGGCCAGTTAGCTACCCAGTGAAAACATCAGGAGGGAAATATGAATAGCAGATTACTCTAGTCTTAACTCAAAACATGTATTGCTAAGTAGAGAACATGATCATGTTGGCAGGAAAGGGAATTATGGTAGATGGTGAAGCTTTCTGCTCTCACTGCAAAATCACTGAGTTTTACTTGAGTTTATATAGAGATTTGTGACTACCTAGTTTTTGAGTATGGTGATATGAGGCCTGTGTCAAGGGAAAGGAATGGGTTAAATAACTGGAAAAACTCCTGGAGGGAGGAAGTACAAGGTAATTACCTTTAATTTAAACATGGTTCACTACTGTTTGGTTGGAGCAAAACAAACATTGTGGAGTTTTGCATTTTGCACTTTCCTAAATAAGTTTTCAAAAGTCTTCTCTAAAATGAAATGTTACAGAAGAGCTTAAAATATGAACCGATTATTACTTTTTATTATGCTGTTGTGTGAGAAGGGGGGAATTATTTAGCCATTAAAATCCTTGATGCAGAATTTATAGTATCTACTTTTCATAAGCATTATTAATATGTGGAATTAAAAACTGCAATGTTGCAACGGAATGTGATGGCACTGAAGGAGTGGTTTTAAGTTATTGTGACAATACTATGTGAACTGAAGTGTCTTCTGGATCTTCTTCGCATCATGGACTGTAATGATTCTGTCTGCTCAGTGGAAGGTTGCAGAGACATGTGGAGTTGTTTCATTTATTGTGTAGCTACTCATTTTGTTTTCTTTGTAGTTGCAGGTTACATAATGTCAAAATGATCCACATCAGTAATCAAAAAACATCATCCTTGATACCGAATTCTCCTTCAAAAAGTGGTAAAGTTCGGAAGAACTTTTTGTTTGTTTTACCGTAAGCATCTTTTGCCTGTCTTCCTTGGACGTACAAAATAAACTAGGCAGAGTTTCAAAAACAACTAGTAATTTGGAGTGCCTCTGGTTTTTTTGGAGTTTGTTTAGAGACACCATAAAAGGGCATAATTTATTGGAGGCTAGCACTTTCTGAAAATCAGGTCTCCTCACATTACTCACCTCCCATAATCACCTTTGACAATCCCGGCCTTAAAATATGAGTGAAAACATAAAATAAAATACAACAACAGAAAAGAGTCAAATAATCATCTCATTATTATTTAATTTACATGCATCACATCCATTGCCTATTTACATATTTACTGAACGTGGCACTAAGTCTTTTCAGAAATATCCTTATGATATTTCTGTTCTGCAAGTTCTGCTGTTCTGCAAGTTCTTTTTTCCCCTACAAATCAATCACATTTAAGTTTGTGGAAAAGTCTCTCCCAAGTCTCTCTTAATCCAAGGCTTTAATATGTTTTGTTTTTACTACTATCAACCTTGAACAAATCCAGATCCAAATTAGGAACTCCTATGTCTTCAATCTATCCTTTTACCTCAATTCTTAGTCTACTCTTTATCTCTGTTTAAATTTCAGATGTAAAGATACTGCTCACCAATTCTGTTCCAATGGTGTATATTTCTAGTGCCTGATGTATTGCGTTGCAAAGCAGGATATTTCAAGAGGCATTTGTAGTGAATGAATGGAAGTTTGAACTCTTTAGCATATATTCTCAACACCATGACAGTGGTCATTTCAATATAATTTATGTTTTAATAGTAAATTAGTGAATTCATAATGTTGTTTTAGTCAAACCAATTTGTGGATTTAAAAATTCCTCTTGCAATATAATTATCCCAATGCATTGCCTTTACTTTTTACTTTATCAAGGATTCCCTCCCCCATTTTTGTAATTCTTTTGGTGAAATTCCTTAGATGTAATTTTCTTTTAGTCACATGTGCCCTTCCAAATTTTCTGTGACCTTGATTATGATCAGGAAAGCAAAACTTAGGCTATTTTGAGATTTTGGACTAGACCCCCACATGGTTCCTCCCCCACCCCCAGTTATTGACATTTTCCTTATTTTGATTTAGAGATTTTTAGAATGTTTATTTGGGATATCTTAAATGTCATCTGATATATTCTGAGTCTGGTTAATGGTCATGTACTTGTAATCTGGTTAACAGTTGTCACACCCCATTCTTGAATCTGTTACATACTTGAGTTAATTTTCATCAGGGATTTTTTTTACTTTGCCATCCACAGGATCTTTCCATATTTTTAAAGAAAATCTATGGAAATTTTAGTAGGAAGGTTATATCACTTTCAAGTGGTTTGGCACAGGATATAAACCTGGGTGTTACTATAGCTAATAGATTCTTCCTTAGCTCAAGAGCCAGCCGCCTGTATTTTGGTAGCAGAAGCTCCTGGGTTCTATCCCCAGTGTCATGTGTGTGCAATTTGGCTGGCATTTGTGGTGACCCTTGTTTGTGGTCATAGATTTATTACATGTACATATTATTTTTAAGCTTGTGGGTGGTACTCTCAGCTGGAGAAGTGGAGGGTGGCCAGTTCTGGAGCTGCATTGTGTGTGGGTATTATTAGGAAGAATAACAGTATCAGCTTGACTAGGACAATCTGTCTGGTGTCCATGCTGTATTTAATTGTCAGAGGTGTTGTGTCCTTTATTATTAACAGAGAATGCCTGTCCCTAATTCTGGTATGCCTTTGAAAAAGGAACCTGCTTAACCTTTCGGTATCCTTCATTCCAAGAATAAGTAGCAAGTGTTCATGACACTAATGAATGGCTTTTTGGTCCATAAACTCCAATCTCACCCTCAAGTGACTGTAATTTCCATTGGGTGCAGAAATGTCAGATTCCTAGATTACCTAGCTCTTCCTGCAAGAAACAGAATGGGTTAGGAAAGTCAATGTGCTTTTCTTATTGTCCAAGTGTACCATAAACAATGCAGCGCTATCTCCAGCCTGGTTAAAATGAAAACAAGAAAGCTCACTTCTCCAGTTGCACACACATGCACACTCTGTACACTGATAATGCAGAGACTTTTTGACCATTATGCTTCTTTAAAGATCTTTTAGTATCTCGATACCAAGGTGATAGGCACAGTAGAAAGCCCTTAGATAAATAGCTAGAATTGCCAGAGCATGGATTATTCTACTGGTCATAGTGTATCTGAATAACAAACATAATTTGCTACCACTCTACTGGTTCTCTGCTACAGTAAAGAAGCACTAAAGTCAATTTATGATTCAATTCCTCTGTGACTGTACCTCCATATATTATTCTCTTCTGTTTCTCTTGCTCAGCTATATACACCACTACACACTCCTTTTTTTACTTATACATCTGAAAATTGTTTTAGTTATGTGAAAACAATACATTTCTGGGTGGGAAATGTTCATTATTATAACCTTGTGCAGTTTGAACTGCAGAATAATTCACGGGTATTGCTGTGGCTAATGACCGAAAGGGTAAGATTTGAAGCACATTTGCAATCATAAGGTTTGTACTCTTTGAAAAAATAAATAATCGTGAAGAACATTTTATGAAAAGGTCTGCAATGTCCCAGAGTTGTATCTCCCTAGTGTCATGGGCAGGGTTGGGGAAAGAAAGAGGGCAAAAATATACCAAGGAAATGTATCTAAATTACATTCTATATGTGCTCAATTACCAAAAATAATTTAATCCACAGCTAGGATACAAATGTATGGAAAGTAAATTCAGAAAATTAATTGTTTTCTTCATAGAATCATAAGACTGCAAGGGACCTCAAGAGGTCATCTAGTCCAGTCCCCTGCATTATGGTAGGACTAAGTGTTATCTAGACCATCCCTGTCTGCTCATGGTGACAGGCTCACATTGGGCACTGACTATCTGAATTAAGGCAAGTGTATAATGCAAATGTTTTGTAGCATAGAGAAGCAGATTGACTGCTAGAGTGTCTGCACTATCAGAAATTGATTTGATGACTATGTCAATTACTTTTGGCACCAAGTTTTTTGTGGGTTACTTTCTGATTGCTTTTTTGGTTACTTGTAACTATTTTCCCATCAATGCATATTCTTCTGGATTTATTGACTGCATTGGCTGTCATAAATCATGCAATTTTTTCCCCAGGTGAAACTTCTGGTGATATTGCTTGGGTCACTTCTGATTATTCTTTCTCCTTCCCAGGTAGTAAGAGCTGCTGCTGAGCAATGCCCTCAGTTACAAAAATGCTCCACCAACTCGAGTCTTGATTTGTGAGGTGCCTTTTGCGGATTTAACTTATCCACAAAACATCAGTTTCTATGTATGTTTGTCTAACATGCAAATTATTTTCGGCGACACTTTGTAATGACTGGGTTTGTCTCAGTGTGCTGTTGAATTGTTAAGGCTGCATATGATTCTGCAGGAACTTTTTGTACATTAATGTGTCAGACACTGATGCTGGTCACAGAAGATCCCATGTAACAGCTTAATCATGAGTCTTTCAGTGCTAGAGTGCTTATAGGGGAATTAAAAGATGGGGAAGGAAATGGATTTTAGAATATTTAAACGCAGCCTGAAAAGAGTTTTCTTCTTAATTCTACTTTTTTTTTTTAAAAAAAAAGAAGCTTAATATCAGTAATGCCTTATTTATCCTGATTTTTGCTGGACATCTCCTTAGAGAGGGGTTCTCAAAATGTGGGCTGGGATCCTAATGTTGGTTGCAAACCCATTTTAATTGAGTTGCCAAGGCTGGTGTTAGACTTGCAGGGTTCTAGGGCTGAGACTGAAGCCAAAGCCCAAGCCCCACCACTCAGGGCTTCAGCCTTGGGAAAGGGGGGCCAAGGTTACATGCCTCCTGCCCAGGACACAATCCCTTGGGCTTCAGCTTTGGCCCCCTTCTCAGGGTTGCCAACTGTCTAATTGTACAAAACTGAACATCCTTGCCCCGCCCCTGCCCTGAGGCCCTGCCTCCCACTCACTCCATCCCCCCTCCATCTGTTGCTCACTCTCCACCACTCTCACTCACTCAGACATTTTCACTGGGCTGAGGCAGGGGGATGAGGTGCAGAAGCAGGTGAGGGCTCCAACTCTGGGTGCAGGCTCTAGGGTGGGGCCAGGGCTAAGGGGTTTGGGGTGAAGGAGAGGGCTCCAGGCTGGGGATGGGGTCAAGGAATTCGGCATATAGGAGGGGGTTCTGGGCTGCGGCAGGAAGTTGGGTGCCAGCAATGGTGAGGGCTCTGTCTGGGGGGTGTAGGCTCTGGGGAGGGGTTTGAAGTAGAGGAGGGTGCTTCAGGCTAGGGCTGAGGGGTTCGGAGTGTGGGTGGAATGTGGGGTTTGGGCTCCGGGAGGGTGTGGGAGGGGGCTCAGGCAGGGAGTTGGGGCAAAGGAGGGATTTTGGGGTGCTGGCACTTACCTCGGGTAGCTCCCTACAAGCGGCGACATGTCCCTCCACTCCAGGAAGAAGTGCAGCCAGGTGGCTCTGCATGCTGCCTCTGTCTGTAGGTGCCGTCCCACAGCTCCCGTTAGCCATAGTTCCCAGCCAATGGGAGTTTTGGAGCCAGCAATCAGGATGGGGGCTAGTGCACAGAGCACCCATGGCCGTTCCTCCACCTAGGAGCAGCAAGGACCTGTCTCCGCTTTCGGGGAGCCACACGGAGCCAAGTAGGGAGCCTGCCAGTGCCGCGCCAACTGGACTTTTAATGACCTGATCAGCAGTACTGACCAGAGCCACCAGTGTCCCTTTTTGACCAGGCATCCCAGTTGAAAACCAGATACCTGGCAAACCTTCCTTCGCCCAGGGCAATGGGGCTGAGGTGGGCTCGGGCTTCAGTCATGTCCCCTGTGGTCGTGAAGTAATTTTTATTGTCAGAAGCGGGGTCATGGTGCAATGAAGTTTGAAAATCACTGCCTTAGAAGATTCAGAGAAGTGGATTTTGGAGTTTTCTCGGCCTTTAATTGAGGGACTGGGGGTGTTAAATCTTTGAACAAGTGGAAGAAAAGATCCTTGTGAAAATGCCTTTGAATTAACTAGCTGTTAAGAAAAAGACACAAAACCCAATGTTTTTAGTGGTCTTAATAACAATCCCTTCTCTTCGTTAATTGGTTTTCACATCCTTAATATAATTATACTTGCTCTCCAGTCTTCTATAGAATCTTCCAGGAAAACAATGAAAACAAGATGTGATTTTTCTATTTTTTTTCCTAAAGGAGAAAAAATAGCTTTCGGGCCTTTTTTTATTCATCACAAAGAAGTGAAAATGTTACAAACCCATTTCCCCCCTTTGCAGGTCACCTTTAAAGATTCCTGTTCCTGTTGTTGTTCCTTCACCTCAATTGGGGAATGAACTATTAGCTTTACAAACTCATGTTCATTTCCGACTCATGGTCCCTACGCAATGATGCACATCAAGCAATCTTTTTTTAAATTTATTGGGGTAGCCTAAGGTCCAGTGTGCTTCAACAGTTGCCCTGAGAACTGTAAGTTGTGGACTACAAACTGCAGCTTGTTGGGAGAACTTCCTGCCAAGATGTACCCTCTGCCCTTCCTCCCTCAGGAAGTGTCATCACTGACTGAGCTGGGAGCTTGTAGCAGGCACTCAGGTAAGACCAAAAAGGGCTTAACGACACCCTGAAAGAGTTTAAATGACACAAAAGGAGAACATGGGCTTGTTTGTTTTGGGGGTTTAGTTACTGTGGGAGTTAGAACATGTCTGTAAGGGGGGTTGACTTGCACAATGTACCCTTTGCTCTCCCAGCAGGAGGTCTCAGGACTGGCTGAGCTGGGAGTGCGTAGCAAGGAAGCAGAGAGAAGGCTGCTGGACTGTAATCCTGTTCTGTGTTCTTTACAGCAGAGGTTCCCAACCTTTTTCTTTCTCAGCCCCCACCCCCAACCAACATGGCGTAAAAACTCCATGGCCCACCTGTGCCACAATAACTGGCTTTCTGTATATCAAAGCCAGGGCTAGCATTAGGGGGTAGCAATTGTATGGGGCCCCACACCACAGGGGACCACCACCATGAAGCTACATTGCTCAGGCTTCAACCCAGGGTGTTGGGGCTCAGGGACCCCATGTGGTGGGGCTTTGGCTTTCTGCCTGGGCCTCAGCGAGGGTAATGCTGGTCCTGCTAGGAGGACCCCCTGAAACCTGCTTGAGGCCCCCCCAAGGTGTCCCGGACCTCTGGTTGAGAACCTCTTGTATGGAATGACACCTTGTTCCTGGTGGTTTGTCTGGGTGGGTCTGTTCTGAGGTGAACACACACGGACACCTGACACAATGCAGAGCACACAAAGAAGCCTCAGGCTCAGATTCCCAAAGTTGTGTAAAAAAGTCGCAAGGCAGGTTTCTCCTCTCTTCAACAACCTTATGATATATGTTTAATTTGTATTTATTTATCCCCAGTTTTGAAATTCTGCTGGTGTTTACATCACTTGTGTGTGTGCAGTGAAAAAATCTTACAGAGGTACTTTGATGTTGCATACATTTCTCCATTGACTCAGAATTAAGAGGAGCTGTTAGTTCACTGACAATAGGAGCTATTTCTGTTCCTCTGATATCGTTGCTCATTCTGGGGAGTTTATTTTGTATTTCTGAGGAATTTTCTGTGACATAGGTATATCCGTCCATCTGAGTATAAACATGGAGCTACTTGTTTTAAGCGGCTGCTCTGTCTCCACTTTCTATCTCTCTCCATTGGAGATGGCTTCCTGCTTGCTCTTTGGCCTGGTTTTCGGCTCCAGCAGTTTTTTAGTTCCTTGATTGTGGCTTTGATTGCTTTGCATTGATGCCAATTTTGCGATCTGTCACTCCTTCCACAGCCACTAGCTGCAGTAAATCAGTGGCAGTGGGGAGTAATATCCAAGTTCACATGGACTTTAGCTGTTGTACAGGCTGCTGGTGGTACCTTCTGTTTGGGTGTTCTGCCACTCAAGTATAACTTCTCCCACATAGTCTTTTATAGCTATTTTCACTGTTGTTTTCCTTTTAGTCATAATGTAATGAGTTTGTAAGCTCAAAGTCAAACTGGACAAATCCAGCCCTAGAAGTACCAAAGTGCCAGTCTTTTGTCTATTGGCAATGTGTTTTACAAAACTGGTACAAAAAAACTTAGTCACCATTATGCAAATAAAGTGAGGCATTTGGGATCCTCTCTGCCAGCAGACAGCAATTTGTTAAGGGATTTAACATTGGACAAGCTCAAAGCGCAGAGATTAGCCTAAAAATGAATATTCAAAGTGAATGAAATACTGTACTATGTTACCTTCAGTTTGCCAAGTAACAAGACATTCAGTGATGTGTGCCTTAAAGTATCCAAACAAATAAGAAAGCAGTATCTCTGAAAGTCACTTGTCAAAGATTTAATCATTGTCAGAGAATTCTATCTTTCAGTCTTCTTATCTGTGCTAAAAGTGGTATGTACAACTTCAAATTGCAAATGCCCACTCTGCATAAAATGGAACTAATATGCTGTCAAAGTCCCATACAGGTAACAACCAGTGTCATTTTAAAGGAGATACAATATTGCTAAGCTGTTTGAAGGATGGACCTGCCAGATAAGCATTACAATAATTATCCCTGATTGTCAGAGTACTGGCCAGACCTAATTTTCAGGTGCTAAAGCATACAAATGTAGAACCCTCCCACCTCCCCTGTTCACTGGGGTCAGTTTGGGGATTATTTTAATGTCCCTGCTTATGTTCTTATCTAAATTCTTCTCTGTCTCCTGACAGCATGGGGCAGGGGCTAACATTTTACCCAAGGACAGATGGGCTTAACTTCCGTTAGCAAATGTGGGAGGCAATGAGGGTGACCAGATAGCAAATGTGAAAAAAAAGCAGGACAGAGGATGGGGGTAATAGGTGCCTGTATAAGACAGAGCCCCAAATATCTGGACCGGGGTGGCCAACCTGTGGCTTCGGAGCCACATGCGGCTCTTCAGAGGCTAATATGTGTCTGCTTGTATAAGCAACAACTCTGGGGCTGGAGCTACAGATGCCAGCTTTCCAGTGTGCTGTGGGGTGCTCACTTCTCAACCCCTGGATCTGCCACAGGCCCTTCCCCCACTCCACCCTTCCTACCCCGTTCCCTGAGCCTGTCATACCCTCACTCCTCCCCTTCCCGCCCAGAGCCTTCTGCATGCCACGAAACAGCTGACTGACTAGGACTTAAAATAATTTTTAAGTAGCAAAAGATTGGACCTAAGTGGAGTCCTAAGTGGAGCAAAGGATCTGGTCCAGGAGGTTAATATAGCTGAATCACGCAGTAATAGTGACCATTATAATAAATTATTTTATTATAATTATTACTAAGACCATTAAATTTAACATCTTTGGGGGGTGAGGAATACCAAAGAAGCCCTATCACAGTAACATTCAACTTCAGAAAGGGGATTAATGTGGAGAAAGTGAACAAGGAATTATTATTTACTCATTCACATAACACAAGAACTAGAGGTTACCCAGTTATGAGTACTTCACACAATGCACAGTCAACCTGTGGAACTCATTGCCAGGGGATGTTGTAAAAGCCAAAACAATAACTGGGTTCAAAAAATAATTTGAGAAATTCATGTAGGAGAGGTCCATCAATGGCTAGTAGCCAAGATAGGGATGCAATCCAATGCACTGGGTGTTCCTAAGTGTCTGACTGCCAGAAGCTGGAACGGGATGACTGCGGATGGATCACTTGATAATTGCTCTGTTCTGTTCATTCCCTTTGAAGCATCTGGCACTAGCCACTGTCAAAAGACAGAATACTGGGGTAGATGCACCATTAGTCTGACCCAGTATGGCCATTCTTAGGTTCTTTGGTAAAGCAGTAAGTGAAAATTTTACTTCCAAGTACCTATTTGAATCCACAGCTCTTGTAACTGCATTCACTAACTAATCAGATACAACAACTAATTCAATATAACACAAGCAATACTATTAAATACTATGTTGCAGCCAAAATGACCTCCTTCTGCTAAGATCTAATATAAATGACCTGTGAATAATCATCATAGTTAATTTCCTGCTTATAAAATTAAATTCTGTGCATTGAAATCAGAGTATAGGAACCAGTAGTCGATGCCATTTGACCAACTAAGTAACAGCTTTGTGGTATATACCTTTGCACTGACTTCACTGTACCAAAGATCGAGACATTAAGTTAGCAAATTGTTCTTCTTACATTACATTTAATAAGTTAGCTAAAGTCATAGGAATGACTAATAAGGAAGTTGAATGAAAGCAGAATAAATACAGCTCTGTATTCAGAATATTAACCAATAAATACCCAGGTGTAAAGCCAAATGAATCTCAGCTCTATTTGTGACTTGGCTTTGAGAATAAGGGAAAAATTCCATTTCACAATGCTTGCCTAATTCTTAAGAACTGAACATAGTAGTGATTGTTTCTTTAAATGGGGAAGCAGGGTGAGGCAAGTGCTCACTCATCTGTTCTGAACACCTATCAACTTCCCTGTGAGAATTAACTTTAATTTTGACTCAATGACGGCAGGATGGAAAAGACACCCCCTGCCTCCCCACCAGATTGAAAACAGCATGAAAACTAGCCAACCTCACCTTTTTCAAAGGGTATAAGGCAGCTTAATGTCCAAATCTCACTGGAAATTAATAGGAGTTTTGTACCTAATGCCCTTACCTTTATTGGAAAATCTCAATTTTAAGCCCTAAATTTTAAGTACTGAACCATCCAGTGCATATTAGTGGCACTGATAGGAAGAAGCCTCTCTTGTACCTAATGCTAACGGATAGAGTTGAAGTTAATGTAATATATTTTGGACAACACGAATTTTGGGAAGGACTAAAGAAATAGGAGAATAGCAGCAAGATGGTGAAGTGGTGACAGTTTTGTGAGCTTATTTGAGGAAAGAATCCAATTAAACCCCATCCCTCTTCTGTCTCATTGTATCTTTTCTCCCGCTCAAGAGGGAGCTTCAAATTACAGCTTGTCTTAAGTTGTCCACTACTATAATACATCCTGTCCTCAGAATAATCTATTTATGATGCACGTGAAAGTTCTGTGTACAGCGTTGTGTGCTACTATTATGCATAAAAGTAACATGATTAATTAACACACTTGGGTATATTATGTATGAAAATATCATGATTAAGAGGCCAGTTCTGACAGTATTTCCCAGTGCCGATTAAGGCCCTGAGGTCATCAAGAGAAGTCTCCCTCATAATTACCCAACTGGGTGGATGTGGCATTGATCTGTCATGGTGTATTCTACAATAAGAGCTCTCCCCACGAGATGGAGATTCAGTAGAAGAAGCTATATAATAGGATGCCTGGGGTAAATGAAGAAATGTGGGAACAAAAATAGTGTGGCTGTGAGGAGCTAGATGTGATGAGGAGTTGCAGAAAAAGACCTTTTCCTTTGTAAAATGGGATGAAACTCACGTAAAACTCACTGGCCACATAAAAGTCTAATGTTATCCAACAGTAAATTCTGATCACAATGGTTAGGCTGTGTTGTGATCAATGGTGTCTGTCATTACTTCTACCTTTAGGGAAAATTTTGGGCCTCAATTTCTATTTATTTGGCTTAGTAGTCTTCTAGGGTGCATAGTCCAGTAATAACTCACTCTGGGACATAGCCAGAAAAACTATCACTACTACTTTATTTGTTATATATATTTTCTGTATTATAATTGCTATAGCATTCCATTACCATGGTCTCACAGCAGAGTCTAGAGACTGCTCAGCCAGCAGAACACTAAGAATATTGTCATCCCATTTAGAAGTTGGTACAATAAAATATATTACCTCATCCACTTTGTCTCTATAATATCTTGGGACCAACATAACTAGAACAACTGCATACATTTTTCCCCCTTGGAAGTTTGTGGGTTTTAAGAATCCCGAAGAGGCTTATCCCATTAAAATCTTCTTTTTTTCCCCTCATGTTACAAAGCAGTACTCCTCTGCTGAAGATTTCATGTGAAGAACATGCCCATGTAATGGCCTAATCCAAAGCCCACTAAGTAAATGGAAAGACTCTGTTAATGTGAATGGGCATGGATCAAACCCTAAATGAGCTGCCCATTTAAGCCTGAATTCTTGCTGCCCCTTACATGAATACATAGATTGTGATGGGGGGCAGGGAGGGAGAAGAGTATATAAAGGAGTCTTGCCCTCTGTGACACTCTATACATTGGGAGAGCACCCTATAACACCCATATTCATCAGTTTTATATAATTGTGATATTTTACATAAAGCATGTTATGTGAGATGAGGGGAAAGATTATGATTCGCTGAAAGCCATTGGTCTATCTAAATATGTATGTCATTTATGCATGTGAAGTTATGAGATTGTGTTGTATGGTTGTCACTAAAATATGCTGTAAATTGGGGAATTGCCCAGATGTTCAGTCACCACAGACAAGGACAAGGGAGCTAACTAATGCCTGGGTGGGTGTTGAACAACCATCAACAGCCATTGTCCACCAAGGGAGTTACAAATGAATGACTCACTTGCTCAATGCCTCACCAGGGAAATTGTTCAACCTTGCCTGGTGACTCAGCAATGCCCACCAGACATGCGTGGACTTCTGTTCTCCAAGCACATGGACTAAGGATATAAAGCAGAATACAGTGTCCCCATGCTTCACCTTTTCTCCTCCCCCACCTATGCTGCAAAAACAAGGACACTCAGAAGACTAAATACTCCAACAGAGGAGACTGGCCCAGGGTTCAAGGATGAAATCTGTGTACTATGATCTTCAGTATCCAACGGGGTGAGAATAACTGCTTAATCTAGATGTTACCCCATCTAATAGGGTTGAGAATTTAGACTGTGTGCTTCTATTTTATTTTATTTTGGTAATCACTCAGACTTTTTGCCTATCACTTATAATCACTTAAAATCTATCTTTTGTTATCAGTAAACTTTTTTTACTGTTTATCTTTTACCAGTGAGTTTGCCTGAAGTGTTTGGTAAATCTTCTCTGGTTACAAAGGCTTGTGTATGTCCACTTTCCATTGATGAAGTAGTGAATCAATCAATAAACTTGCATTGCTCAAGAAAGGGTCTTGAGCAGTGAAAGATGGTATATTCCTGAGGCTGAAGGCTCGGAAGCTGGGGCGATTTGGCTGTACCTGTCTCTGTGATTCCTGAGTGGCTCTGGGAGCATTCATTAAATCTAGCTGGGTGTGGAGCTCCACATACAGTTGCGCTGAGTGATAAAGCAGGGGGTTTGCTGCTTGTCACTAGCAAAGCACTGTGAGAGAGGCCCAGGCTGCAGCCCCAGGAGCCCCATCACACTCACCACTTTTGTTACCTACACTGCAGTCCATCTAGCATGACTCAAAATAGCAGTGAAGACACATAGTGGCATGAGCTTCAGCACAGGTGAGCAACGTGAGCCCATACCTAGCTTCTAGCCCATGCTGAAGTGCCTACAACTGCAACTTCACTGCTCCTAGTACTCGTGATTAAAGCTAGTGCACATATGTCTACCCAAGCTGCAATCACAGCTCTAATTGCGGTGCAGACCCCACAGGTTCAGGGTTTGTCTTGATTCCTCAAGAGTGCAAAGAACTGTGAAGGAGGAAAGCAGGAGCTGTAAACATAGTGCACTGACTGGCGAGCCACATGGGAGCATACAGGAGCTAAGATGCTGTCTGGTGGTATAGCTTCATGTGACTCCTTGTTACGGTCTTGCCTAAGTGGCACATGATAGCCCTTAGAACTTTGCGTTTAAAAATATGAACCTGATATTTATTTTAACTATTAATTTAAAGTTGCATGAATGTGCTGGTGCACAAAGCTAACCTGGTATAAAGACAGTGAACTGCAGCTTAGTACAGTAGACTCTCGATTATCCAGAATTGGGTTAACCAGGATGTGGATTAACCAGGATGTCAAAAAACCTATGCGTAACTCACAGGGGTGGCTCTGGCTTTGTTGCCACCCCATGAACACAGACAAAAAACACCCCACCAGGGCACAGGGCAGCCAGTGAACCAACACCACCTTCCCCCGGCGCAGGGTGGCTGGTGAACCAACCACCCCTCCCCATATTTCCTATGGATGGTGATTATCCAGGATTTTATTAACCAGGATTAATTTTTTCCCTATCATCCTGGATAAACGAGAGTCTACTGTACTACTAGACATAGAGACCAATGCTTAATTTAACTTCCAAGGATTAATTATTAATTCTATGCCTACAGTAAAACTGCCAACATTTGCTTTTATTTTTCCTAAGAACTGGGCAGAAAATGTCCCTTTTTCCTTGGGGTAATATTGCCAGCATCACAAAAGCAAACTAGTTTTCACTGGATTTGTCACAGAAAACTACGGTGAGCATCCTGGAAGCATTGCTTTGAGTCACCGTGGAGGTTAAACTAGAGGTCGAAGTTCGAAACTGAAACCCAGTATGTACTGCATCAGCTGAATAAATGGTATTCCATGATCACTAGAGCTCATTATGCCAAGAAGAGGATTTTGGCAGCTGGTAAAAAGAAGCCTGAATAAAATTTCTTTAACTAAATGTGAAGAAGCTCTGCTGATTCCAAGTTAAAGGGACATGGTCAAGAATTTTTTTAAAACTTGGTATTGACTCAAGTAACACTTAAGATTATTATAAATGAAACTTTAGAAAAATATATTTGGTTCTTCCAGTTTGCCAAATTTGAACATTTTATAATATTTTGACCAGGTTTTCAAAATTTGACACCTAAAGTTAGACTCCTAAATCCTGATTCAGCCTCCCAAATGCATATGTTTATTTTCAAAAGTGTTGAGTACACAGTAGCTTCTATTAAATGACTTAGGCTAAATCAAAATAAGCAAAGTGTAAACTGGTTTATTAAGAAGGTCTTCATCAGAGGACTTAGTCTTTAACTTAGTCTAATTTTAAATTGATCTTGTTACACGATGCAACTTTTCTAATGCTTTAGCCCTGTCCTAATTATTGCCACACTCAGCAATCTCTCCTGTTGAAGCTATTCTGCTGTGTATTAAAAGTAATTAAAAAATCATTAGATCAGGACCCTAAGTCTCCCACCTCCCAGAGAGGTGCCCAACTACCACGTCAGTCTCATGCTCTCTCCATCTCTCTCTGGCCCATTGACTATTTAAATATTTCTATACAGTGGAACTTCAACAGGAGAGACTGGAGGAGACCCACATCAGACTATCCTAAAGCCAAGTGGTTAAGGCACTCTGACTCTGTGATGATTGGATCTAGTGAGTGGATGATGGGGGCGGAGGAATCTGGACTGAGAAGATTGGAAGAAGAGCCAGAGGAAGCAGCAGGGCAAGAGGCTGGAGCCGTAAGCTACAGCAGAGTGAGGAGGTCAGGGGACCCAGGGAAGGGACACTCGAGTCTGGCCCTGAGTCAGGGTTAAAAAAATGGGGCAGAGAGTCTGTGTGTGTCTAGTCAAGTGTAGAGCGAATGGGAGGCAGGCTGTTTCGTTGTATGCTGTGCCAGGACGGGGAGTCTGTGTAACCCCTATTAAAGATTCTGACCTGTGTCTGCTCCTGGCATTTAGAGGTTTGTGACCCAATTGCATCCACAGCCTTCTCCTTAAAGTGCTCAAAGTCCATATTGGGGTACTGGATCCTAAGGAGTTTGGAGCCTGCACAATGGCTGGGGCACAGGTCCCTTCTGACAATCATTGCACCAAGTCCCGGTCTAGCTCCTGGAACAGGGAGAGTCTCATTTTATTGGTGGTGCAGAGGATCTCTTAGAGGTTATTGGCAAAATCTCTAGGGTCTTGGTCGGTTTTGGGGCCCTTTCATCTGTTCATGGGGGAGATGGGTCTGGGGCCTATCAATCCAATCCAGTGGCTTAAAAAATAGTTTTGTTGTTACTCTTCTGGTCATTGGGTAAGGCCTTCACTTCCACTAGGGCAGCTCCCCAGAGCTGACCCAACAGGATCTTCCCCTTCTGGTACTCAGGGGGGCTGTACTTGCTAAATGTGGATTCCAGCCCTGCCTGGCAAGCTGAGAAGCTGGTCTTGCCAATCCCTGTAAAGCAGGATAACCACAGGCCTCCCCTTGTGCTATATCAGTCATTGGGGCCAGGCCGGCTGCCAGGAGAAATGCTAGGTTGGAGGGGGTTGTGGGAGAGTCTGTATGGTTCAAAGGTGTCCCCAGAACAGCAAACACTGTCCCCGGGAATCTCTACATAAACTCCCTAACTCCTTTTCGTGACACCACTTGTCAGGTGGGCGGTTCCTAACGTTGGGAGAGGGGTTGCAGGTCTCAGCCACGGACCTCTGCACAAAGACCAGCCCTCCCTTCTGCGGCATAGGGGGAGAATCAAAATAACAAACAATAGCAAAATACTTGTATCTAACCCAGACAAGCCAGAATTTTTAGCAGGGGTTACAGTGCTATTTCCTGGCTCCAAAGGAGATATTCCTGGAACTAAGGTAATGTTCATGTTTTTTGGCACCTGTGCATCCAGTGTCAGTTGAAGAAGCTCATCAATGTGTGATTTACGAAATACCGTATATTATTTATACTACTGACCATTTATAATGTTTCAAAAACTCATTTCAGTTTGGGTTTGGTTTGAATTTAGGGCAGGGGTCTCGTTCTATGCTGTCCGATTCATGATATAGTTACTCAAAGACGTGAATGGGACTTAATTTGTGTATTTCTAAAATAGGGAGGTCACTGCAAGATGAAGGCTGGAGTTTTCCCAGTTTCTTAATCCTAAAGAGAATCAAATGTCTTTGATCTTCCCCGTAAACTAGACAGCCATTTCTCTCAATAGATCCCAATGGAAGTAAAGAAAGGTTTTTTTGTTTTGTTTTGTTCTGGTTTTAAGCAGAAGATGTCTAGAATGGGATGATTCTTTTGGAAAGAATGGTCGCTTTTGAACCTGCTTACATTTCAAGAAGCAATGTGAAGTTCTTTCACTCTTTTTGGCATTTTAGGGAACAGATTGAAATTGGAGGTCACAATTTGTTTTGAATTTGAAATGGAAAACTAGATATCAGATAGATCCCGAGGCGCTACTGGATGCCTTTGATGTCAGAAGGAGATTATGAAATCAAAAACTATAGCTCATCTTTTATATTTTGTTTTTAATCTAAACAATCAAAGCTTATACACAGACAGAACAGAAAAAGTTAACGTGATGCCATCTTGGCCTGTTTTAACACTGTCAGGCTGTTAGAGAATACGTTGTCTGCATCTTTTATCCCACAATTACCCAACCTCACAACAATGGCATAAAGCCACTGTATTTAATCACTCGGTTCCTTGTCATATTTTCTCATCAATTTGGGGAGTGAGGAGGACGCGGAAATAACAGTTTGCATGAGACAAAAAAGTTTATTTTTTCCCTTTCCACTGGAGAAATTCATGTTAATTATTCTTCTGCACCTGCCTAATGGGGCTGAAGTAATTCAATTGTCATATTGTTGTAGACTGTTGCTTTGTGTAATGTATCACCCCTGCTGTTTCACTTAAAAAAATTCTATACTCCTCCATTATTCAGCAAGGCCTAATGATTATTCCAGCATTTGTACTTGCTGCACTGTTGTTTTCATTTTAATTGACTTCGCTTTTTTAATTAAATACATTGGTTTTAACACGGCAGTTGACATGCATGATTTTGTCTTTATCAGTATTTGCTTTCTTTTGCATTCCAGATCTATTGACATTTTATTTAGATTCATTCTCAAAGAATAGATAGATACACTGCAAGGTTCATCACCAACTCTAACAACTCATTTCACATATTCTTATCTAATGGTCTGAAAAATGTAAAAATATGCTGAAAATGTTAACTTTCTTTAAAAATATATAAATTGCTTTAACAATTTTTTTGAAAAGCAATGTTTGTATCATATCTTATTATATTCTCTTACTTGCAAGAGTAAACCTAATTTGTCTTGTATACAAGTTGGCCGTATCATCCACACGATGTTATATGTTTAATTTACATCACACAGTGTTTCAGAACTATATTTGGAGAAGTTTACATAATTTATCTGCTTTCCAGTGCACCTTCAAAACAAGGTATGTTATTAGAAAGTCATCAGTACAAATATGCACTACTGACCATGCAAAGTTATAGCCTACTATATGCTTACATGAATTATTTAAAATCAAGCAATGGTAGATAATCTTTTCAAAAGGCTAGTTTATTTCTTCTGTTCCTTAAAGACCTAGCGACAGTACTTTAAAAATGGTCCCCATAGCCTTTCTAAGACAGTAGTCAATTGATCTGTCAAAGGCTCTATGCCCTTAAAGTACAACCTTAAACAAAATCCTGTTGCGGAACTCATCCAAGAAACCCCTTTGAAAGTACGTTTCACCCATTTATCACAGTACAGGAGCTATAGGGCTATAGATACAATGATTCTAGTTTTTTTTTTAAACTGTAATATTAGATGTTGCTGAACTGAGAGACAGGATTATTGTCTGAACACACTCACTGTAAATTTAAAATGAAAAGGAACAAAACGATAATGCCACGCAATGTCATGCAAATTTTACTGACACAGTCCAGCCTATGAAAGTGTAAAGACAGTACACATGTAGCTTCTTATAGGGAAGATATTGGATGAATGCTCACATTTCTGTTTTGTTAATGTACATGAATGAATGGGACTTGCCTGCCATTTGCTCATTCAGGGAACAGAGGGTGAGGATTTAAAAGTAGGCCCTGAAGCCCTGCTTGCTGCAGCCTCTGTGCCGCAGCACTGATTGTTGACGAGTCACCCATCTTTCCTTCTCTCTGAGATTGTCTTTTTGCTTGGAGTTCTTGACCTGGGCTCTTTTAGCAGGCCATTCATTCTGGTGATGGCACGACTGAAAAGCGCTAGGATAATATCGTTGCAACAAGCCCAGTTTTCAGTGGCTTATGCAAGGCCCCACACTATCAAGCTGAAGAAACAGCCCTCTACATATTCATATGTGTACATATATGTTTTATATAGAACTATGTGAAAAGACCATTGAGTGTGTACTGGTAAGAGGATACTAACGCTAGGGATGCTGATATTGCTTTTAATGAATCTCCTTTTTGTATGCATTCATTATACCATTTTGTTAAACGATCCAGCATTGCCAACCCCAGCTGTTCAAAAATCATGGCTTTCACCCACCCCTCCCAAATTGAATTTGTTTCAACAATCACAAGATTTTAAAAGCCAACAGTTCTGGGAGGCTTTTTATTTGCTTACTATATTTTGAGGCTTTATGGTGCAATTGGGTCACGTTTTCTAGCTCTTCTCCACAGCCACGAGAAATAGAAACGTATGCCCTTGTTACCATTGTTTTTAAATGAAAGCTGAGATTCTTATATCATCACTTGTCTCCAGGATCTGGGGCTTTAAGAAAAATACCAACTCTCACACTCTCTGTGATAAAGTAAACTGAGCAAAACGGTGCAATTGCAACTATTTTTCAACAGACACTTTTTTGTGACAAATTTGTAGTGCTGCATAGCTCTTGAAAGTCATTGACATGCAAGGTGCTCAGTGATTGAAGCAAGCACTCCTACAGACACCTGTACATTTTATATGCAACCCAGTGGGCCACAGACACTTTCCTGCTTTTAACTGATGGGTACACTTTATAAAGTGCACATGGACCACTGCACAATTACAAGATGGATAGAGAGTGAGGCACTTTACAGGCTTAGCAGAAATGACATTTAGATGCCAAGACGATGAAGAATCTGAGGGGGAAAAAAAACCCCTCTACATTGCATGACCAGTAACTCTCCAATCAAAACCAATTTCCTCAGGACCAAGAAACGAATGCATGATTGGGAAGCAGAGGCAGAAAATGGCTTAAAACTAGAGAAGGGCATAGCAGAGAAAATGGGAGTGGAAATGCATCTCTTCAGTGATGCGAAGGAAATGACTAGGAAAGAATTTCGGGCAGTGCTGTGGGAAGGTCAACAAGAGGGAGAGGGAAAAGGCGCAGCTAAGAGGAAGGACGAGGTTCTGTTGAGTGTGGAGATGAGAGCGGTTTAGTTGCCTTCAGTTTTTCGGTATAGTTTGTTGAGGTCAAGGAAACCCTGCAGGAGAAGGGAGAATGAATATGAATGAATATGACATTTTATATGAATATATCAAACAAACAAACAAACAAAAAAGCAATCCCCAACTACAACTGTGGTGCTTGTGGGGGACAACTTCGCTACCACTCCTATGCATATTGCTTCAGTAACATTTTTAGCTTCAGAAGTAAAAAGAAACTCTCACAGTGTAAATATTACAGAAATAATTGTGATTTGATTTAATGATCCTCCTGGGGTATGTAGCAAGTCACAGGGGATAGGCTATATTTATTTCCTTTACTCCAAGGGTCTGTAGATGCCTGGTCTTTAGAAATATACCAATTGATATCACCTCTTAGCCTGTAAATCTGCAGACCACAAAGACAGATTTAAAAACAGGTTAAAAATAAACAGTGTATCAACAACAAGCCCTTAGATTTTCTACTTGACATGCTGCTTCTGTTACAATGAATTGTGTCAAAATGTAAATATTCAGTGCTCCAGCTTGTTCCATTGATCATCTCATGTTTAAGAGATGCTTCTTGTCTAACCAAACAACGTGACTTATTTTACCCAAACCATGTGGGGTGATGTGTGTGTAAATGAGCATGTGTGGGATTTAGCACCTGACAAAGCCAACAATGCCAGAAAGGCCAACTGGAGAGGACCTCCCTCAGCACAAGACATTCACAATGCCTGGCACTTCACTGGGCAGAGATGTTCCAGTGAAGCAGAGATCACAATTTAGGCCCAGGGCCTGCCATCGAATTCATTTAAGCAGACACCTGGCCCGGGCAAAGACCCACCAGAGTCAATGGAGCGCAACATCAATACAAGCAGACGAACTCTCAGGACTCTTGCAGGATCAGGACTTTAGTGAGTCCAAATGAATAGAGTACACTGAGAATACGTATTGTCCGTTTACACAGCACCTTTCATCCCAAAGCACATTACAGATTATATACATGCAGCACCACTGAAGTGCAGCCATTTCTGGAAAGGGCAGCAGAAGCCAGCTGATACACAGAATGCTGAACCACAGTGACAGGAGAGGGTTAGTGAAGTAACTTGGAAGCACTCTCACAAAATGCATCTGGAGACCAGCTTCGGTTTGTAAAGTCTGGGTTGCTGAAGCAGCAGTGCCAGAAGTGTCTCAGCTCAGAACATGAAAGCCCCCCCCCCCCCCACAGTGCTGCCAGGGGGCAGAGGCAGGAAACTAGTTCAACAGGTGCACCGTGATAAACTGCGGAGGGGACATTGCTTGCATGCAGCAACACCTCCAGAGTGGAACCGTGACACTAATCCCAGCCAGTGCAAAGGGGAAGCCCTGGCGAGGAAGTAAGGGCCAGGGAACGAGCCTGCTTAGCAGTCACCCTGCCTCAACAGCTCCTGTCCTGAGGGGCCAGGCCTTGCTCCCCTCTTTGAGCACTGAGATCTGGTGCACATGATAGAGGGCAACTGGGCCAAACCTGAGTGGCACTGCAACCCCATGTAGCAGGTTGCAAGGCCCAGAGCAGGGAATCGAGCCCAGACCACCGGGCCACTGCTGCAGGGTAAGCGCCAGGCAGGCTCACTCTCTAGCCATGCACCCTGCTGGAGGTCTCCCCTCTGCATCGGCACAGGAGAAGTGTATGTTTGCCTGATTTTGCACCCTCCGTTTCATTTTTATGTGGGTGCAATTGAACCCATGATCCCACAATGAAGTGGCCTCGGTGCTGCTGCTTCGAGAAAGTGGAGAAATGAGGCTGCAGTGGGAGAAAAGACCTTCAAGCACAATGCCTTGGCACAGAGACACCGGGTACATTTCTCCCAGTCCCCCTGCACAGTGCTGGGGCTCACTGGAGCATATGCACAGTAGGTGAACTGGGAAACATGCTAGCAGCCTCAGAAGGCAGAAGCAGCTGACCGATCAGAGCAGTTCTGCCAACTTGAAACAGTTATTTCTGAATACAGGGACCAACTCCTTCTGTGTTTAATTGTACAATTTCATGTGATCTATATCCAAGCTATTAGCCGCATGTCTTAGAAGTTGGGAATTTGTGGGGAGTGAACTTTGCCTACAGCTACCCCTTCCCCCCAAAAATAAGGAAAACTGGGCAAAATTTCAAAAGGGGGTCACTGGAAAATGTTAGTATTTCATGAAAAATAAATTATGTTAAGAAAATCAGCTCTCCCATGAAGGATTGTTGTGCCAGAATTGAAAACTAAATTCAATAAACATGAAACTGAGGGATTTTTAGTCTTTATCATGGAACTGCTGCTGCTACCTCCATAATAATATCCTCACTCTCTCTTTCTCTCATTCTCATATTTACAGTTTCATGTGAAACTTGCAATTGTTTTGAGATGTAACCTGATCATTTGACTAGAGTTTTCTTATTTAAAATTTACCATGTTTTTATATTATCTTAGACACACACAAAATACTATTCTGTTATTACAAAAGCTGTGCTGGACTGAATCATATTTTTAAAGTTCAGCAATTTTCACTGCTTACAGTTAATTATGTAAAATGTATTCAAGTACACAAATTCCAAATGGTACTGAGCTATCTTTTAATGTTAACTATGTATTTTATGGACTAATTTTCCTTGTATGCACTTTAAATATTTCATCGTTTTCTTTTACTGTTGCTTTTTTATGTATTTTTTTGAAACAATAGATGCTTTGGCCCAGAGTCTTAAAAATTACATAAGCATACTATTGCCATAAATATTGCAAGCAAATACTATTATCTATGTTCATATAAATTGATCAGCATTTCATTTATAGTTTACAATTTTATTATTATCCATTAAATTCTTAGACAGGGAAAAACTAAATCTAAGATACATTTTCCTCATCCATGTAAATGGAAAAATCCTATAAATATTACACTGCATTCTTTTACATTGTATTAAAACAATAGGCTGTTGCTTTGCAAAGGGACTCATTGCATAGTGTTTGCAATTCCAATGTCAAATATTTTCTGTAAGCTCTAATATATATATACACAAACACACACACACATTATATATATTCAGTCTTCTGCTGGTTGAAAAGAACAGGAGTTATGCTAATTAGTGTATTTATATTATGCACAAGAATAGCTAAAAAGATAAAGACTTTCAGCTGAGATCAAGTTTGTAAAAATAACTCACTTACTTCAGTCAGAAAGCCTACCAATCAGAAAGCCTTGAGTATATTATAGCTTTATTGGCAAAAAAATGTGTTCTTGGAAATTCCAAGATAAGGTTCCTCTTTATTTACAAACAAAACAGAAAAATTAAGATAAACTAATATGCAGTGAAGGTCACCCAGATAATCTTAACTCTGTTCCCAGTCTAGCCCAGTCAGAGACTGGCTAGAAACTCTAGGGCAAGCTTCTCTATCTATTCCAGTGACCACAAAATAGCACTCAGTCTAACTGATATGTGCACATGGGTTAAGGTTGTTTCAGTTCATGATAGTCTCGGGTGGTACTATGGGACAGCTTAGGTTGTCTGAGTAACCTTAAATTAACCTTAAAACATTTGCATACTTTTAAATGTTTGCTTTCCAAATTATACCTTGGAATTACCCTGGTTTCAAACTTTCTTTTTTCTTTTTCTTTTCCTTTTCTCTTTCCCACAGAATAGACAGGCAACTCCATGTTCTGGGTATCTCTGGCACGGGCTGGACCACTCGATAATTGCCCTATTCTGTTCATTCCCTCTGAGGCACCTGGCATGGGCCACTATCAGAAGATAGAATGCTGGGCTAGATGGACCATTGGTCTGAGACATTATGGCCGTTTGTATGTAATAATGGATTCATAGGTGCTGACTCCGCGGGTGCTTCGGGGCTGGAGCACCCACAGGGGAAAATTGCACTCACCGGCAGCTGAGCTCCCCGCCCCGCCCCAGCTCATCTCTACTTCCTCCTCTGAGCATGCCGCATCCCTACTTCTGTTCACAAAGTGGTTTTGGTTTGGGGTGGGGATTGTATGGGGGTTTTTTTTGGTCTGGAAATTTCCTTACATTTTAAAAGATGAGTAAGAATTGCTCTGTGACTGGAAACCCTGTAGGATTTACAAACCATGTAGAGACTCCAGACCTTGCAAACCATACAGGAATGTCCTTCCCAGACAACCTCCCTCTCATTCCCAGTGCTAGGTACATTTCCACACGAGGTTTTCCCTCTTCTATGACTCCCACATCGGCCCCACTTATCTGTGATGTGGTTCCTCCATATAATCATCTGCATCTATAAGTAGGCAGACCACTTATGGAGTCATGCAGTCTTTGCAAAGCATATATCAAAATACTGTGTTGTGTGTGTATGTAGGTTTGTAGTGCATAATTATTTCAAGCCCAAGTTTTTCAAAAGTGACTGATTTTGGGTGTCTCCTTTTCTGAATGCTCTACTTGACACTCCTTTAAGGTCTTTTGCAAATACTGGCCCATGTGACTGATAACATGTATGTGAGAGACAAGGCAATATTGTTTACTGGACCATCTTCAATTGGTGAGAGAAACAAGCTTTCAAGCTCACACATAGCCAGACCTGAAGAAGAGCTCCATATAAGGTTGAAAGCCTATCTCTCTCATGAACAGAAGTTGATCCAATAAAAGACATTACCTCACGCACCTTGTCTCTAATATTCTGGCCCAGTGTGGCTACAAAAACCACTGCAGTGTAACACGTGTCGCAGGGCCTGGCTCAGTTCCACAAATGTATTCAGGAGCCCAACTCCCATTCATTTCAACCAGTGCCTTGTTGCCTATGTAGGAGAGGTTTGGTGTGCTTTCTCTATCCGTTGAGTAATTTGTTTTTTTAATAATGCTTTTGACCACATTGCGGAAGCGATGGGACCTGCTGTAAGTAATTAAGTCTACAGGGGCATGGCTGCTTACTTATCACTGCAGCAGGTAATCAGAATGCTGTTGCACAAGTGTAAAATGCAGAAATAAATGATCCTATATAATGCAGCTTGGAGTTTTCATTTTAAAAACTATCAGTGCAGAAGAACAAAAGTAGGGAGCCCAGCACCCACTCTCGAATGTCAATGCACAGAATCTTTAACATATTTTGAGAGACAATCTGAATATAAAAACAGAACAAAATTCAATCATCTGACATATAAAATGACTGATTAGATCACAGCTCTAAGTATGTCACCTCCCTCATTGCTGCTTTGAAAGAGGCATCATTGTACACATTCTCTGGTTGGTTTTGTAACTTACAAACCCCTAGTGTTTAATAATGTGGAAAGTTTATCTTCCATACACAGATAAAATTGTGTGTTACCCAGGAGAAAGTGAAATTACAAAAGATATTATTTTTAAAGTTTGACTTCAGAATCTCAGAAGAACATCTCCTAGAACAGTATTACTCTTAACTTCCAGCTGACTTGAAGTTATAAGATGATCCACAAAATTGCCTGTTTGGCCTGGAAATTTAATATTATTGTTTGTTGTTACTTGTACCGCAGTTGTGCTGAAGGCCTCAAACAAGATTGGGGTTCCATTGTGCGAGGTGTGTACAAATATAGTAAGAGTCACTCGTTGGCATAAAAAGCTTATGCAGTATAAGGTAACAAAAGAGAAACAAGGAAAGGGGAGTTGGATACAGCATACAAGCACCGTGGTCAAGTTGGTGAGAAAAACACCTTTTGTTAGTTCCATTTGTCCTGGCCTGGGGCTGATGACATACAAAGGCTGGAGGCGATGGATATTATAAAAATGCAAATGATATTTACACATATTAAATATTAATAATGTTAGGAAACTAGGCAATGGGAAAAGATTTTTTTCTCAATGCTGTGAACCAGGCTAAAGTATATACACAAGTGGATGAACATCCCAGCAGTCAGATATAATGCTAGAGGCATCATTACAATTTAGAAAGATTGTTGATGAAAGGGAGTCCATTGTCCATTTACAGAGTTTGTAACATTTTTTTTCCCCGGGTCCATATTTTTAGTCACTTTTTTCCTTTCTTTTCCTAGGCCTATCTCAACCCTGTTTCCTTACGAATCTGCGGCCTCTTTCTTTTTCAAACAATACTGCATCAGTATATTCACTACCTTATTAATTTGGTTGCCTTTCCACCAAAGCCCATTGAACTCAAAGGCCCCAATCCTACAATGACCTCACTGTGGGCAAAGGGGTTTGGTTCTACAGAACTCATGGCAGGCCTGCGGCCAATGGATGTCCTTCCATTGACTTCAGAAGCCTTTGACTCCAGCCTATTTGGGATCAAGATCATCAATGTCCTATTCTCTTTATTCATGTCTGGAACTACAAATAGCAGAATGAATGGAAGGGAGGACCTTATTGATACAACACTCTTTGGTAAGCAACCAGTCTACAGGCTCCTTGGCCTCCCTAGCTATAAAAATGAGGATAAGGATACTGATCTTCATAAAGCTTCTTTTAGATCTACGGGTGCGAAGCTCTAGAGAAGAGCTAGGTGTTAATTAATTTTATTATTATTATTATTATTATTTTATTTTATTATCTGTGTCGTTAGGCATTGGTGCAGTTACTCAATCATAATACTAGTTATTTTAGTGTGCACTTTGTTTCTGCATAGATTTGAGTAACCTCCTTCGCCTAAGTGAATCTCTCAATCTCTCCCCTAACAATGAACTCTGGAGCAGATGATCACATGAGTAACATTCAGATCGAGACCAAGTGATGCATCGAGTTGTATTTTTTTTTAAACTTTAACCTTCATTTTACCTGCCTGCTGACATAATCATTCTGCTTTGCAGGAGATGAAAAACAGTCATTTGCTTCTGCAAGGACAAAACTGGCAAAAAGTGATTTCTCTCATGCACGCCTCTCTGTCTCGGTGATGTATTTGAAATTGGTGAAAAGGGGTCATTTGTCACTTTTGCTGTAGGTGCATTGTTTTGGCATAACTCTGAACCCCAACAGAAAGATCTCAACATGTCTAGAATGATGCTTGTTATACAAATATAGCCACGTCTCCACACTAAGATCTGCTGTATGCAGCTGTAAAAAAATATGCCTTTGTGGCACTACTTCTGCTTCCGTTTGACAAACATAAAAAGCCCAGGGCACTGGTGTTGGCTTGTACATCATGCCATTGAGAGTTTCATTATAATTATGTGGTCTAATGTAAGCCCATGAATTTGCAATGATGAACTCTGTAGCAGAGGACCTGTACTGTACACTTCAATTTTTACTTCAGCAAAGCTACATTCCATAGCGAGCTTTGCTTTGTGCAGCATGATTGATTCAGTGGATTTGAGTGCAGGGTCTTCCAGGTCAGATTCGACTGCTGAAATTCTACGGTGCTGGGCTGTCAAAAAGCCGGCAAACCACATTTTGAGCATTATTAATGTACTCACCCTGAACATCATGCAATCAGAAATGTAAGTCCATTGGAACTACATTTTGAAATGACTATTTCTTTAAGCAAATCTACCTAGAAAGAGAAGAGGATTTAAAAAAAACAAGCTATAAAAAGAACATTTGACACAAAACAGGTTGACATAAATTCAACCCTGGTGTAAATTCACTGTTGCGAGGAAGGCTGTCTGCATGACATTTGCAGCCCAATCAAGAGTGAAAACAATGCAAAGGGTACTGTGATCAGGCCCATCATCTCTAAGCACTCTGGCTTCCAGATTGTTCCATTAAGGTACAACTCTGAGTAGGAAGCTATGTGGGGCTATATCATCTGCCTCAGACATGATGCCTAAAAGAAAAAGCTGAGGAATTCTTGGAACTACTAATGTTGATTTCTAATAAATCTTGGAACATTGGGATAGTTCCAAGGGTCCGAAGAAAAGTTAATGTGGTACCAATATTTAATAACCAGGATAACTATAGGCTGGGTAGCTTGATCTGGGATGGAGTCAATAAAGAAGTTAATGATGGTAGCATAATTAATGCCATTCAACATGATTTTATGGAAAATGGGTCTTGGCAAGCAAATTTTATCTAGTTTTTTGATGTGTTTACAAATTTAGCTGTGTTGATATAATATACTTATACTTCCATAAGGCTTTTGACTTAGGCTATGTCTACACTGCAATCAGGAGTGAGTGTGAGTGGAGCATGTGTAGACATTCCCAAGATAGCTTTAATCTAGTCAGGGGTCAGCAACCTTTCAGAAGTGGTGTACCGAGTCTTCATTTATTCACTCTAATTTAAGGTTTTGCATGCCAGTAATACATTTTAACGTTTTTAGAGGATCTCTTTCTAAGTCTTTAATATATAAATAAACTATTGTGGTATCTACAGTAAATAAGGTTTTAAAAATGTTTAAGAAGCTTCATTTAAAATTAAATTATGATGCAAAGCCTCCCAGACTGGTGACCAGTACTCAGGCAGTGAGAATGCCACTGAAAATCAGCTCGCATGTCGCCTTCGGCACCCGTGCCATAGGTTGCCTACCCCTGATCTAGGTAGTGAAAATACCAATAGCAGTGAAGTGGTGGGAGCATGGACTTCAGCGTGGCCTACCTCCATAAGAAAGTACCCAGGGCCCAGGCAGGCTTGTGTAGTGCTGCCACAGCTGATGCTGTTGGTATTCACATTACCGAGATTAAAGCTGGCTCAGGTATGTCTACACATGCTGTGGCCATACCTCCAGATGCAGTGTAGACATACCTTTAATCCCCCATTTTGATACCAATAATTAGCTCTATACAAAATCAAAGTAGTCATATTAAATGATTTAAACTGGTTACTTGATAGGTCTCAAAAAGTAATTGTAAATATGCAATCATCATCCTATGGAAATTTGTAGTGGGATCCCATGGGGATCTATTTTGTCCAATGCTATTCAATATATTTATCAATGCTCTGCAAGAAAACATAAAATTGCTGCTGGTAAAATTTGAAGATTACACAAAAACTGAAAGAGTGGTAAATAATGATGTGAGTAGGTAAGTGATGCAGCCCGATCAGGATCACTGGGTAGGATATGCTCATTTGAATAATATGTTTTAATATGTCCAAATATAAGATCACACTTACAAGATGAGAGACAATATCCTGGAATACAATGATGCTGAAAAGGACAAAGAGGTAACTTACTATAGATACCTAAAGCTGAGTGGGAATGGAATTTTTTTGCAGAAATGCAGCCAACCTGGCAGAACTGTACCAACAACTGCCAACCAGACAGCCAGGATGGCGGGCAGCTCCCTCATGCAGTCTCCAGGGGGAGACAGCTGGTCAGCTCCATAGCAACCCATAGGTCATTGGGAACTGGGGGTGGAACAGGGCATGAGGTGAGCAGCTGGCGAGCCTGGTTAACCTGCCAGGTGTGTAGCCAAGGAGGCTGGGGGAACGGGTTGAACTGGAGTGCTGCCCCAAAGCCATGGACTCTGAAAGATTTATACCCCTAACTGTGCAGCAGACTGCCAGATGAGTTGGAGCTCAGAGCTGGAAGCACTGAATCTGAGCTACCATAGCTGTCAGGCTGCCCCAGAGCTGGGGAGTCTGGAAATCCTGGGCTTTAGCGATCAGATACTTTTTTAGTGGTCATATTTTTTCCCCCTTTTCCAACCAGCACTCACTCTTCCTAATATCCCACTGGTACCTTAATGTAAAGGAATAATAGAGCTAGGTCAATGTCTTCCCTGACTCATCAACAACTATGGGCAAATCCACCAAAAATCTTACAGCTTCTTTTACCTAGAGCCATCAAATAGAACAGCAAACTGTATTCCAGCTATGAACAGTGTGTTCACTGTTCTAGCTGCAAATAACACCACCATACATGCCAGTTTCTTTATTTAAAAAGGTGAATTAGAGAGAGAGAGAGAGAGAGAAAGAGAGAGATGATTACAGCATTTTTTTCCCATGCACATATGTGAGCTTTTTTTTATGTGTTATTTTAGGTAGGAGATTCACAGACATTTAGTCACATCCCTATTTTTTTCAAATTTCTTTATTAACTTTAAGTTGGCTTGTGAACTTGGTGTATTCAGCTATTTTTTTTCTTTAGAAAAAGATGCTGGCTAATCAAGTAAGTTTCATCACACTTTCTTGGCTTTATTTAGAAACTGTAAATAGTTTTGGTTTCTAACACAATCATCTTTATTTCCTAAAACTTCTTCAAATATTTTTGGGAAAAGGAAAAAAAATACTTGTTATAGCCAGATCAGACTTTTCAGCTAACAGAACTGTGTATTTCATTTGCACAAACAAAAGCCAGCCCATAATGCTCAGTATCTTGCACAGTAATTCTTGAGCTGAACCCTTTCAGATACATTAAATGTTTTACTCAAATATGATTTCCAGAAGCCAAAGTGTATGCAAAGGGAAGTGACAGGAAGAAACATATTCGCTGAATACTGACTGAAATTCGGCAACTTCCTTGAACCTTTCAGGTTGTTTGGAATTGTTTTCCATATTCCGACTTCCATTATCTCTCTAGTCACAGGATTTACAGGCTAATTTACCTTTTTTTAATAAAGGCAAGAAGGAAGGAATAAAAGGAAATTTAAATGTCAGTGGCCCCCAAAATAAGGACATTTTATAAAATGAGAAAAAGAATTTTTTTTTCCATTCATGTTTCATCACTCCATAGAAGTAGCAAAAGCCCCTCATCACTTCAAGGTTAACTTCTTATTTTATAATTGTAATCTACAGACTGATACTAATTCCAATAAAACTTTCATTTCATCCCCTGTAGGAGTTGTGGGCTAGTTTGTCCAGCTTACTTCTATAGAGTCTATAACAGCAAAGACAGAATTTCTAAATTGCCAAACAGGTCCTGGTTTAGGGCATTTATTGGATAAATCTTTTCAATTAGGGTGAAAACAAACACTACACAATACCCTTTACAGGCTCACAAACTACCATACCACCCAAGATGTTAACAAGCTGGCATGTTTTGAGCATCAAAGATAGAGAGGAAACTGTGTTTACATGTTTGGCACAAAAACTAATGAGGAAAGTCAATTGGTCCTTTGTCTTGAGGGTCTGAAGAGCTGAGCTCTAATGTTTGGTTTCTTGGTTGGCACTTGTTCAAGTAATCACTCGTGGCCTGACAAAGCAGCACTTGTGTTTTATTAGTGGCCATGCTGAACTCTCCTGTCTGCGCTGTGTTCTCTCTCAATAGAGTGCTGCACCAGAGGGCACACTTATTTGAAAACACTAAATCAGAGCATGATGATCTTTGCCCGACAAATGAAACTAAGAGAACAGAAAAAAAATGTTTACAGCAGCTCTCCCTTTGTCAAAGGGAGGCGGGGACACAACAACTAAATGTGTAGAGACCTGGGAATGGTGACAACAAAAATAGCAAAACTTTTGTTTCATATACAGTGGACAATATTTTCAGAACCTGCTGCATTCCATTGTGCAATATTTTTAAAATCAGTGTGGTGGAAAGACTAAACTTGTTACTCACAGTATGCAGTTCGATCATAAGCATTTTTAACTGGTAGGTTCTCTCTGGCATCAATGGAAATCATGTAGGTGCAAGAAGAAGTAATACATTCCAAGGAGGACACCGCTGGAATCAGAGAGATGTGAAAATGAAACAATGTCTAAGTTAACAATGGTTTAGAACCTTCAATGTTTGACCTACATGAAAAATTGGGTATTTTATCCAAGCCAGTTTTCTCCTCCCTCTTTTGAATCCCCCTTTTCACATCTTTAGGATTTACAGAAGGTGGATTTTCACTGTGAATATAGATCTGAGTTTGTAGGAATCCCTTATTTTCATAAGTAACAAAGAGTCTGCTAATCCAGACTAACACGGCTACCTCTCTGATTCTTATTTTCATAAGTATCTCCATGAGGAATGTTAGCCAAATTAGGCCCTGAACCTGGAATACTTAAGCGATACTTAAACAAACTTTACTCATTTGACTAGTCCCATTGACTTCAATTGACTAGCCACATGTCAGTAAAATTATGCACATGGGTTAAGTATTTCCATGATCAAGGCTTTAGAGAGGACGTTTCTTAAAACTGGAAAAATCAGCAGCTTGAATCTGTTAGAAATGTAATTTTAAAAGAACAAAAAAAGTCCTTAGTAAATGTGGTTCTTTTTCAAGGACAGTTTAATTAATTCTAAATGAAATGGGTATATAATTTATTAATTCATTACATATACAGAACAGAAGCACATATTTTAAAATTTAGAATATATGGCATATAATTATGTAAATTTTCCTGTGCAAAGTCCATGATTATGAAGGGCTATGTTAAGGTTTTAAATATGCTATAGGAACATATCTTCGTTGGGGGAAAAAAAAGCTAAAGTGCTTTTATTAATTCATTATGATTATTATTTTATTTTAGTATAATATTACTAGTCCCTATGCCCCAGTCATGGACTAGGACCCCATTGTGCTAGGACAAACACACAACAAAAAATCTGTCCCTTGTCCCAAAGAATTTCAGTTATGGTATATCAGTGACGATATTTAGATGAAAGCAGTGCCCTTAGAGCAAGTAATACAGAGCACTGGGATATCGTATTCTCCTGTTGATAAAACTACAGTCTCAGTGCCAAGGTGTCAAGTGTATATAGTAAAGTAACACAGTTCTCCTTTTAGTGAGGTCCTTGAGGTTGCCTTCTTTACCTTCAGAGGCTGAACTATATACTAAGAGTGTATTTAGTGATACCATTCCAAAACACTGCAGGGTTTGGTCATATGCTATAAAGAAGTTGGTGAAAGTTGAGTGGCTTAAACCCCATACATTCCCATGGAAAAATTGCTCCTAACGTCCAAACTGATTGAACCAATTTCTCAGAATAAAATTTCTAGTTTTTATCATGCTCTAAAGCAAAGTTTCTTTCTATCCCTTAGTGTCAGCAGCCAAGCAATCCTAGTATGGGGATAATATGAGAACTGAATGAGTAAATGCAATACATAGCTGACACTGCACCTTCATTTAAAAAACATGGTCTCTATTGATTCAGACCTGTCAATACTTAAGTTCACCTAGGAGACTGGCAGTTTTCAATGACTCAGTTTTCACTGGCTTTTTGTTTTCTCCTCTGTAACATTGCCATTTATTTCAGCAACTATTTTAAAATGTTTTTTTAATGTCTCAGGAGTCTTTTTGTTGTCTTTAGTGTAGTTCAGTGCTTCACATTGAACTGGGGCTCATCATTAACTCATGCACTGCAGTGGTATGAATTATACTTTAAAACTTAAACAAGCCAAATACCAGATATGACAGTATAAAGGGATTTTCAGTATTCCCTCCAAATTTAGACCAGTGTGGTAGTTAGTAATAAAATAAAATTCTGAAATTTGGTAGAAATCATTTCCATGGAGAGGGTAATGTTTTGTTTTGTTTTAAAAAGACTGATATAAATGATTTCTGGTTATTAAACACTGGAGACATATCTCAAAGATTTATAAATGACTAACTAGATAGTGATTACTATTTGGTTGTTTAGCTGCATTGTATTACACATACAAATTACCCATACTTATTGTATGACTACAGAGTTAACAAAGTCCTGTGGCACCTTAAAGACTAACTATAAAGTTTTGAAGCATGAGCTTTCGTGGGCTAATACCCACTTCGTCGGATGCAAGCAGTAGAAGTGTTCACATACAGGCAGTTATAGAAAAGTAGGTAAGAGCCAGGGGGGAGGTGAAAAGGTTAGTCCAATTAAGCTCATAGTAAATATACTTAACATTTTTAAATGTAAATACTACACTGTGAAATGCTACAAGTCATCAGTTTACATTCTCCAGATTTCACTATCCAGTATGAATATTCTTATTTCTTATTTTTATACCTAGTTTAAATTTGGTTAAATACTTACAGAGATATACTGAATTTCTATATTGCATTTAAAACAAACATATTGAATTCTGTTACTACAAATGGTGGGTTTTTTTAAATTGCTACTTTTCTATGAACACAGACATTTTGAAATTAAGAACATGAGAATGGCCATACTTGGTCAGACCAATGGTCGATCTAGTTCTGTACCCTGTCTTCTTACAGTGGGCAGTGCCAGATGCTTCAGAAGAAATGAACAGAACAGGGCAATTTTGCATGATCCATCCTTTGTTGTCCACTCCCAGCTTCTGGCAGTTGGAGATTTAGGGCCACACAGAGCACAGGATTGCATCCCCCACCATCATAGCTAATGGCTACCAATGGACCTGTCCTCAACAAATGTATCTAATTATTTTTTGAATCCAGTTATATTTTTATACATTGAGTTCCACAGGTTGACTTTTATCTGAGCAATTCACTAAAATGTCAGCTAGGACCTATTCCTTTAGTGCTTACACAGAGCAAATGCAGTAAGAGCTAAGTCCTGCAGCAGCTACCTAAGTAGTTACAGTAATTACAATGGGAGTTTTACTTGTCTACAAAAAGTAAACTTTGGCCCTCACAGCTGAATCCTGCAACCTCTGATTACTGAATACAGAGGTTACTGGAGCAAATAGCTGCACTGAAGCCAATGTGATCATGACATTATGGTACAAAATAAAACGGGCAGCCAAGCATAGAGCTGGATAAAAAGGTTCATATAAAGTGATTGATTCTGCAGGGTTTTGTGAGGGGCTATGCAGACTAGTAAGGGTTTACAGGACTGGTCCGTTACACCTCAAGGAAGGAACTCATCCACCTAGGTTCCTGTGTCCAAGCAGACATTCCCCCCTGTAGGACTGAAGATTTGTGGATAAAATTTGAAATATGAAAAATATCTGCCCGTTATCTTTCTGATGGCTCCTGCCTTGTGCCACTGGAATGGTAGAACTGCAGAGATGGTGTATAAAAAGCAGTAAAACATCTTTCTTTATACATATCTTTCTAATAAACACATTAGTGTGGCAGGGTAGAAGGGCTTGGCACCATTAAGTTCCTTGATAGTGAATTTCCATCTGCAGTATGGTTCTAGATGTAATTGTAAATATGACAGTAACTATGGATATTTTTGCTCTGGGTCATACTGTAGTTCCTGAATCAAATAAAGGCAGGAATACAGCAATGTTAGATCAGCAGAAAAGCAATGGTCATTGTTTGGGGGAGCAGTTAAAGCTTCTGGCCGTCTTAGCAAAAATGAGACATTCCTGAAAATAGGTGCCGTATGAAATTGAATTGAATTTAATTAACTATCACAAATGTCTATTTGGTCCTTAATTTTACAGTAGCTTCCAGAAATATTTGATAATCTTTCCTAAACATTCTAAAAAAGTTTCTGCTTTACATAAATATAATATTTCTATAAATGCGCAGCAAATTTGCTGTCATTTTGGGTGCAATGTGGTCTTAAGCAAACCTCCAACGGACTTTAACATGAGCTTTGGCCTGCAGAACAAATTTTGTCCTTTGGCCTACATTTTTAAACCTAGGCCCATAAAGTTTGACTCCAAAATCCATATTTACGTTACTAAATAAAAATGGCCTAATATTCAGAGCTGCTCAGCACCTTCAAAAATCAGATCATTTTTATTAAGTTGCTTAAATATGGATTTAGGAACCTAACTTTAGGCACCAGTCTTTACAATTTTGGTGTTTGTATGTGAGGCTTTTCAGCCAGCTCTTTACTACTTAGTCACCCTTTTTATTTCAGCTTGCAATGGAGTATGACTATTATAATTAGTAACCTTTAAACATTCTCTTTACACAGTAAGTCCAGTTTTCAGATCACAGCCACACAGACATCTTCTGTTCTTACAAATGCACTAAAATGAACTTCATTTAGGTTCTCATTATGTAAAAAGATGAATTTACAGAGATACATTTAAAGCCGTCCTACAGCCCAGATGATATGCAGAACATTGTTTTTAATAGACGGTACCATGTTTTATGCTGCCCTCACTCCACGGCAGAACAGCCACTGAAATGAATGGAAGCTGTGTGTCTAGGTCTAGGATATTATGTTGTCTGTTGGTTTCAGGGTGTGCAATCCAGACGAGAGTGGGGTTGTGTCACTGTGTGCTCTGTTAGCCCGGGCACCTGAAATGCCCTCTGTTGTGGCTCAAAACCGGAACCCCAGCAGCCAAGTTTGCAGGTCATACTGTGAGTGCCCTGAAGTGTCCAACCTTCTCCTAGATCACTCCAAGAAACAGTAAGGTCTCCTTAAAAGAGACAAAAGCATTATTAACTTAATTGCAGTTTATACTTTAAGCACTGGTGAAATAGTTTTAAGTGATTCTCAAGTGAAAAGGCTGGGAACAGTCGAAGAATGGTCGCAGTTATATTATTCTCTTTTTGTTAATTTCAGGCGAGAGAAATAGAACAAGATAATGTGTAAAGATGAGTAGGTGGCAAAAAAGGCAGGAGGAGCAAAGAAATGGCTTCTGAGCTCACCAAGAAGCAGGTAGAAGAGCTGTGTGTATGGTGAGGTCTGTATGTAGCTGATCAGAAGAAATCGGAGCTAGGAAAAATCCAGGAGAGATCTAGGAGAAATCTGCCGCACTCAGATGCAATGAGGTAGCATGGGCACCTGCTTCCAACCGGGAAGGAGTGGGGGGGCAAGAAAGAAATTATTATATGGCACTTAGTGTTAAAAGGGCCATAGAAAATTGAAAGGAGAGGTGTTAGATTTCCTCTTCTCTTAACAGATAGGGACCCACGTTATTCCCTCCAGTGACAAAACCCACAGGAGGGATCTTAGAAGTAAAAAGTTTCAGTGAGTATCCCCTCATTAAGATCCTCACACATGTTCAGGCGGGTGAGTACAGGAAGTTGCTCTGCTGTGTTGCTGATGTTTAGGCTTGCCCCCAACAATCAGCAGGAAACACCATCGTAGGCCCCCCAGTAGACACCTCACCAAGCCTGCCCAGTCCACCATACAGGCCGCCTCCATCTCCCTCAATGCAAATCCTGGACAGCACAGAGAAGTTGCTACAAGGCCCAGAGGGGGAAACCAGCTCCACATAGACAGGTGAGCTCTCTCTTCCTTGTAAAAAGAAAGAAATCCATGTGTGGAGGGTCTCCTCTGTGCATGGCACTGTGGGGGAGAGCACAGTCTGGCAGAGGGGTACATTCTGCCTTTAGTGACACTGACCTAACACCATTACCTTCACCAGGATAACAAAGTACAGAATTGGGCCCACTGTGTTTGTTCGGCCTACTTGTTTAAGGGATTTAAATTGAATACCGTTTAGTATTGCCTAATATATGGTACTCCTGGTGGAACATTTTAGACCTAAATATGAGCAGATCAGATATAAACAAGGTGCTGCACATATAATTTTGTTCCTTAAGTCTTAACACTTCCTAATGTCCCATAGAGCATTAAGATAATGCAAATGGACAAAAGCTCCAAGACAGGCTTCTGAATAGAAAATCTACGTCCTGCAAGTTCGATTAAGCCAGCTAATTTTCAGTCAAACAAGCTAATTTCCAGACAGATTCTTCTGATGTTTTCCCTCTGTTTGTAATTTGCATCATTAAATAGCTTGGTGTTTCAAATCACCCACAGTAGTGAGGTCACAAGGTTTTATGTTAAATAGCAACAACCTCATCTTTTTAAAGAAGAAACAGAGCAGCTGATCTGCTGGTGCATAATTTTCTTTCTTTCTCTCTTTTTTCTTCGGGGTGGGAGAAAGAGGGATGGGAGCTTCTTATGGATCATAGACATTTTACTTTGGAAGGGAGAGCAGCTCTTTAGGTCTTTGTGCTCTAGAAAGTACAGATGTACTTGATTATCAAGAAATCTTTTTTTAATGGTTTCCCCTTCCCTCCCCTCAAACAGCAGGTCATCTTTCTGACATGAATATATCATTTTAAGTGGTACAAAATTCAAATTTAAAAGGAAAAATTAAAATACCAGAAAAAATGCATTGAATTTGAAGATAAAAATTGGTTAACAACATTCAATATTCTAAAAAGTGATGCTGTTCCAACTACTTGGTATATACAGTGATGGGAAAAAGACATTTCACGATTATTTCTGCCTGCATTGTGTTTCCACATCTGATCCACAACACGCCATATACAGAGCATGAATCAAGAACACCTTGGTTCAGTCTTCCTCCCCCGTAAAATAGCATTTTTCTCTCTTTTTTTAATGGTCACACACTGTAAATTGATGGAATACAGCTATCATGAAGCAGTTTTTCCTGATTCAGGAGGCTGCTTGGTCATTGGGATTGGAAAAGAGGGAATCTTACAGCTTCACGCTATTTTCACTGATGTTGAAGACATCAGTAAATATTCTAAAATAAAATTATCGCACCAACCACTCCAGCTCCTGTTTGACTAAGGGCTCCAGCATGCACAATCTGTTGCTAGGTTCTATTGTTGTCTTTAGTGCTACTAACATTTCCTCTTTCCCTACTGTAACATTTTATGTGTGTGTGTACATGTGTCACACATGCACACATTCATGCATAAATGTGGGAAATGTTCAGCAATAAATTGTCAAATATCATGAAGAGCTCTGCTGAAAATGGAGGCATTTCATGCATTTATATAATGCATGTGTATGTTTATGTATTAATACATGCCTGTGCATATGAGGTGTATACTCACATACAGAGTGGTAAGACTATGGTAACTGTAGAGGATTGTAGTAAATAATCTGAATGAGATCTGAAAGGCTGATTTACTCAGAACAGTCTCACGTTTGAAAAGTCAATAGGTAAAGAAATGGCAAGATATTCCTAGAGAGCGGGAAGCCTAGCTTAACTAAACACACTGAAGGGATATAGATGTTCTGACCTATCTACATGAAGTAAAGATAAATGAAATATAAGCTCCATTTTGCAGGAAATATCATTCTAATTGCAATCCCATCACGGGTATTTATTTAGGCAACATTATAGTTTATGATGCATTGCACTCTTTCTTGTCTTGCAAGTTATCCGTTATTTTATTCATTACAATTAAGAGATGAGAGTTGAAAAAATTGTCGTAGTTTAATTCGTTATACATTTTCCCTTTAAAAAGCCATCCTGTGATGTAGCAGAAGATAAGAGAGTGTGCCTTTTCATTCAATATTTATTAAGCAAAATAAAAAAGCCTGTTTTGTAGAAAACAAATTACATCTTGCCTGTCACACGAGGGCCTTATACCAGTGAGATCTGGTGCACAGAATACTGACTGAAGCCAATGATTTTGAAGTAGGCTGTGCAAACAAACATTTTGTGTTAAGCGTCCTTTACTATTAGTATGTGTGGAGACCAAGATGAACTTGCCATGCACAGATCAACAACAATGTTGAGAAAAGAAGAACAGGAATCTATTATCTGCTCTTCCCTATTTAGATACTACAGAAGAATATGAAAGTAGTTCCACAAGCCAAGTGATCCAAGAACAGATCTTCTGAGTGCATTCTGGTGTGTGCAAACATGACATATTTAATTAGTATTATGTTCTATCTTTTATAAGAAACCCAAGATGTGAGATAGTATAATTACCTTTTAACAATGTACAGCTGCTAAACTTCTCAGGTAAACAGTACCCAACACTGATTTTTTGAGCACATCACAAATAACCACTTTCCTCACAGAGCTATTATAAATGTCAGGACACAGAACAGTAAAACTACTGTAGGAAGGGAAACACTTTGAGTTCTTATAGCTAAAGCAAGGCCTCAGAACCTCACGCCTATGCAGTAATCAAACGTGATTTAAGGCAGAACAAACAAGCAAAAAAGCCCCATTAAATAGATCATGAATTTGCTTTTGGGTCTATAACAGATGTGTTACTAAGGATGCTTTGTTTACCCAGTTGCCAGTATGTCGAAGAGAATCTTCCGTGGGATGCTGCTTATCGTGCTTTTAATTCTGCTTGGGCAAAATTGTTAGCCTTGAAAAAGCAATTTTTTGGCCCCACTCTATCTGGCTGCACAGAATTTTCAAAGCACCAGTATGTTGTAGAAAATGCCCTTTTAATCAGATTACCGTTGGCGAATGTCCCAAACTCAGGCTGAAGTGCAGTGCTTGTGGTTTCTCAACAGCTTACACTAAGCCTGCACCATGGAAATAATCTACTTTTAAAACCCAGGAAACAAATCGACTGCACTAAGGACATAAGTCGCTGTCATTAGGGAGTGATTAGGCTAAACGTTTTTATACACTCTGGTAGCCCAGTTTCATATTGTGCATCTCTGTGCTGATAGAAAGAATGGCACCTCAGATAACTGTTTGACTCACCCACACCCAAAAGATCCCATGTTATACAAATTCAAATTAATTTCCCTCTAATAATTGCAGAAAGCAATATATACAGAGAATGATTTTCTTTTAATAAATTGGAAAATATAGTAAAATCAGCTTTATATTCTGTCCTTGAACAGGAGATCGAGAGTTTGATTAAAGGCTATACACTATAATATTTTTTGACGTACATTAGCTTCTCCTAAAAATCCTGTCACCTCCTATTAAGTTACTGCTACTTGTTTTATTCAAACATTCTTCCTTTAAGACATAATTTATGTAGGAAATTCTGTGTGTTTTTGAAGAGGCAGCTACCATTTTTCCAATTTACCATTATAACTCCATGTCTCCAGCTTTCTGTGATGTCGTATTTTTCATAGTGGGAAAATACAACATCACGATGTTTGAACAGAAATTATTCTGCTCCCCTCCCCATTTTTCCTGTTACAAAACAGAAAGAAAAAAGAATTTGGATTTGACTCTGTCTAATCAAATTATCTGGTGTCTGAGTCAACCTTGCTATTTTTGTACACACAGAGCCCAAAGAAGAAAGGATCTGGATGTCAGGTCCTGGTGATTGAAGAGCAGAAGGATTAATTTTTTCAAACTGGAGGTTGATCTAAGATCTGACAAAGATAGGATATTCAACTGGTCCAAAGCATAAGCCTGGGCCACTCTTGATCCCTACTTTGGCCATTCTGTTGATAGTTTCATTTCTAATTTATGAAACATTTCATTAATCCTCAATCTGTCAGCCCCTTCTTGACAATAATGCAGCCTGACATTTGAAGGATTAATATTTATTAAACATCCTATCCTTCAGAAGTCATAGAAATGCTCAATTCATTTCAGCAGCGACATCTTCCAACTCTTATCTAGCTGCAGACACTTCGCCACACCCTCAAAAAAGCAAACAAACAAACCAAAAAATCAGAAGGCTACAAAACTAAGTGAAACATGCAGGAGAAATAATAATAATAAAAAGTAGTTACACAGAATACTCCTTCAAAAGATTTTGTTCTATGTACATTTAAGGTACATTCCTCTTTCCAGGCATATGTTCTTGCACTCTTCCTTCCACTACGCAACCCCCCTTTCCCACCTCATAAATATTTCATAGCCTGATAAATATGCAATTTCAAAAAGTGCAGACATGGAAGCACTGCATTAAAAAAAAAAAAAAGCTTGTGCTTTTCACACAGAAGACCTGAGCTGCACTGAACGGATGACAAATTTTCCAGTATTCAGAAGCTGTATTGTATATATATATATATGTGTGTGATAGGAGTGAGACTGCGTTTCTGGTCTGATTCCTTGCCTTGCTAGACATGTTGCAAATTGTCTGTGGAAAAGTGTAACACAAAGCACATTTTTTTTAAACATGAAGTTAGCTACATTTAAAGTTTATTATAAAAAGTAGAGATTAAACGCTTTCAGAAAAGGATTGAAGTCATTTGCTCTCTTGTTTATCATGTGCAGATATTGCATGTACTGTACATAATTCTCCAGTACTAACCCCATAAAGGTCTCAATATTCTAAGTTTTCTTTTACAGCAATAATCATTTATTGGACATCATGGGAATATTCTTTGGAGGCCCATTTAACAAGATCAACAGCAAGCTATTCTGTCTGTTGCTTTCCTACAGGTAAAGATCACCCAAAGTAACAGGCAGTATAAAAAGCAAAGCAGAGAACCTCCATTTTGTGAACTAATTGCTTGATTACCAGACTGAAATAAAATGGAGGAAAGACTTTTTTGCAAAAGCAGCTCAGTGCTGACATGACAGAAGAGAAAAAGCATTAGAAGAAACATGGTGCTTATAGAACATCAGTCACAAAATCACAAATATAATATGGAATATGAAAAATATAGATAATTCATACATATTCCTAGAGCTACTAGATGCCCGGGATTCTGTACAGATGGTATTTTAGTTTAGCAACCAGTTAAAACACAAAAATGATTTCAATTCATGAAGTGTAACCTTTTGGATGAACACTTAAATTGGAAACACCATGGGTAAGAAATAGAACTCAGCATTTAATTTGGACTGGCTAGTTGGAAGCCTATATTTACTGTACAATAATTTCAGATTTAATTAAATCACTCTGCTGCTGCCAGTCACACCAACACTGTAAAGATGATTAATTGCATGGTTAAATGAAATATAAACTGCCTTAAAAGTAACATCAATGTACAGCTCTGCAAACAGACACCATGTGATAGATTTAAGTGCAAGAGCCTACCTGTGTCTCTTAGAAGCATGCCATAGTTTGAAAGTGGGCCCTGTATAGGAAAGTAAGCATTGCACCAAAAATAGAAGCTTTTACAAGGCACTGTTTTTCAAGACAAATCTGAATCCTTCCCCTCCCACTGACATGATTTGTTATCTTATAGAAGAGTTTTCACACAATTTGCATTGTCATCTTGTGAATTGGCTACCGGTATACAAACAAGAGCTGACACACCATAATAGCAGGACTGTGCTGTCACAACAAGGCAGCTGGACAGTTATATATTCCACTTTGCTTGCATTGTATTTTGATTCACAGCAATAGCAGGACAAAGGGCCTGACAGAGCTAACCATGGATTGTCACCTTGATTTGTCCAGTCTAGCAGATATGCAGAAATGAATTATATACTCCTGCTTATGAACACAACACAGAAGCAAATAAGCTTGCAAACAGCATTTCCCAAACTATAGTATCTAGAAACATCAAGCATCTTCAGAGATGCGGCATGCTGCATATCTCCATAGGGGGAAAAAAGCAGAAAGAACTAGCACATTAGTGAAGACACTGAAAGTCACCTCTTCTATAATGCAGGAGATTGTAGATATTAGAAACAAATTCTTTTACTGATTGGTATATAATTTGTCCCGTGCTCTGCTTTTATTTTTGATTAATGCTTTCACAATGCTTCACTATTCAAGTTTCTATCACTAATGTAAGCTCTTTGGGGCAGGGTCACTTCTTATACTTTTTTTTTATAAAGGCCAGCTTATTTATGGCGTTATATGCTTAATAGTAATAATGTTGAAAAGAAATGTGCTTATCTATATGTGGAATCCATTACCTATGTTGAATTAAAATGTTATCTTCTAAAACAAAAATAAATTGCTTCAAATCAGTTTCTACTATTCTGTAGTTCAAAACGAAATAGAAAGAATGCCCTAATGATTATTGGCTGGAAGGGTTTTAAGTATGAAAGCTTCAAACTATGAGGAAATTCACAGCAAAGTAAACACGACAATGGTTTGCATTACTAATTTTTGACAACGTTTTTTAATGTAATGTGCAGCATTTTAATAGACACAAATGGGTACCTGAAACAAAAACACCAGAATTTTTCAAAAATTATAAAGAGTAAATTGTCTTCTGCCATCTTTCTTAGAGGATAAGAAATCTGGCTCCCTCTGCTTATCAGGAAAGCAAATTCTTACAGTAAGCGATGTACATTCTTGTATTAAAAATGATTCCAGTAAGCAAAGGTCATTTTAAAAATACTTATTTTTTTTATACAGGACAACAAGCAGGGGAGTCTTCATTGTGGTTTTCTACAACCACATTTTTATTATTAACTTTATGAAAGACATAATCAAACTCTCATTTTGCTTAAGCTACACACCTCATCAGAATGTGCAAAATACTTGTCTCTGAAGACAAGCCTTTCAGAAATTCATCAGTTATACATCTTTTTTGTTTATGAGATAAGGCTTATCAGAAGATGTACTGTTACATATCACAATAATGTGTTCATTTTTGAGCATGCAATATCTTAAGTAGCTATGGAAAACTAAATAGATGTAATATTTGTACGGTCTTTATTAGGTTTGAATTGTAAACTGGGTATTTTTGCAGTTGTATATACATTTTTCTTCTACCATTCACTGTTCTTTTTTAAAATAGTGAACATACACCAAAATATTACATGACATCATAATGTTTCTAAGCATAGCTGAAGCTGTATTATGTATTATAGAAAGAAAAAGTAAAAAAAATCTTACCCAGATAAAGAAATGCTAATGTGCATCCATCAAAGAGCTATACATTCATAGTAAAGGTTTCAGCACAAATAAAGCCCTTTATTTTAGTGTACATGTAAAAGAAAAGTACAAGTAAAATAAAATAAAATTAAAATAAAAAAATTTTATGATTTCTTTACTAAAATTGTTTAGGAAAACCTAAAAGCACCAAAAGACCAATTTATTGTCCAAGGAGAAAATTGTATAGATTTGTCTTTCCTCGGAATTCTATGCAGCCAACCGTAATAGCTCTTTGACAGTTCACCTGACTGCAGCAGAAATGGGAATGTGATGGTTACAGTGGATGACAGAAAGGGGCCATTTGAAGTGCTATTATGCAGTTTACATGAGAAAATTTCAGCAGATTTCAGCTTTATCTACTTATGCCATGAACATTTTTTTGTTGTTTTTTTTCTAGTTGTGCATGGCTTATAATAATGAAAGTTGCATTCTCTTCTGGTGTTGCCATATAGGATTGTACACCTTAAGATGTAAAATTTCATTAAAGATTTATGAATTGGCTTTGGTGGTTCACTATGGTTTAACAGTAAAACAAAAATTCATACATCAGTTCTCTCTTGGCCGTGAACTATATTTTAAATAACTGTTATGTTTGTTTTATTCCATCTGGTTCGTCTTATAATTTCAGGTCTAATATAAATCAGATATTATATTTTAATACTTAAACTGATGAGCATACATTTTTTCAGTGTCCATAAGAACAGACTCTACCGTAGAACGCTAAACATTGAAAATGATCTCCTCAAAGCATGTCTTTAAATAATTGAATTAAATCTTTAAATGCTTTGATGTAAGGATCCAATTCTGCAAGATCTTATTCACCTAACTGGTCTTATTGAAGCCTATGAGACTACTCCTGTGAGTTAAGACTACTCCTGCAAACATGGGTTTGAAGGATGGGCCCTTCAATTGTTAAAAATGTAAAGGGTCCCAGCATAGCTTTTGAGGTGTCTTTCTCCTGCAGCTTTGATATATTGTACAGATGTTGATCTTAAAGGCAGAAAGAACATGTTAATTCTATTATAGTAACAGCTAAAAATACTAGTTCTTTTTTATAGAATGCAAAAGCAAAACCAGATCCAAAGTGGCCGTTAATATAGTAGTAGTTTTACACCAAAATATTCTACATAACAAAATAACCTGAATGATAAGGACAAAAAGAATAGTGGTGAGGTAAACTACCCTAACTTACATTGCATTTACAGGTGATTTATAGGTATTACAAAATAGAGAAACTAAGCAACTGTATCCTTTGGCATATTGTTAAGCAGATCATATATGATTCTAGTTTCCACACCGGGTCAAAAGTGTTGACATGGGTTTAATCAGCTACTCCTCCTAAACCATGAATCGGAACAATAGTTGTCAGTTTCAAATGGTACAATTGCCTGAAAATAGCAAAATATATAAAGTAAGAACACACAAGAGTACTAAAAATTAGAAGTATTAATTGTAAAACAGATTTAATGACAAGCTTTTTCTGCTTTTTGAGACACTGAACTGATACCACAAACATGATAGCCTCAATTTTTCCACACTTTTTGGTGACATAATTACACATGCTAAATATATTGCTCTGCCAGAATGTGTTCTTTACTTAAATGCAAAACTTGTATATGTCTTTTCATATGTACATTTTTTATCAAAATTATATAGTTATACACAATATATATTTTATATGCCATGTATGTGTACATGTATTGTGCTACCTATTTTGTTGTTGGCTTCTTTGTCAGTGTGTACTTGCTAGGATTGGAGAATATTGGGTGCAAAGTGTCTTCATGAAGGGGAAATGAAATCACTCACCATTAGAGATAAGTATGGCAAGCTCCTTTTTACACTAGGTTACACTTGTATTAAACAGAATGGCAGGGTGCCTGAGTGAGATTGCATCTATTACCAATGATGGCATGAAAATGGACACTTATTAATCACATGTTTTGAAAATAATTATCTATAGCTTTATAAATGCTATTTAGAGTACATCTAAGTCAAGATTTTTTTTAAAGTACATTTGCATTTGCAAGATTGTTTTCTCATTAAGTAGCTTTAGGAGTTTATATTTTCTGTAAAACAAGTATTAAGTATGTATAACAAATCTATTGTTTCCAAATGATTATAAAGTTAACATGACACCAATATTGCACGGCTAGCTTAAAAAGAAACAAATCATAGTCATTATTCTGAAACAAAAAACTTGGGCGATGTAGTATTCTATGGATGAATTTTGATTAACAGGATATAATAACAAAAAATGTCCATTTATAACTAAAAATAAATAATTAATGTTTTGGTACACCAAGTATTTAAAAGGACATTTAAAACAAATATGATGATCTGAAGGCTCTTTTGGTATTTTTGTTAGTAAAAATGATTTTTGTGGATAAATAGTTTTCTGTGTATTTTGTTTTTTAATTCTCTATGCAATTCACAATACAGATTAAGCAAATGTAATCTTGGCAATCAAACCAAATATAGTAGTATGAAAAAATGTATTGTAAAAATGCCTTAGAACATTTTAAGGTATCATAGTCGAGTTTCTAATATGCATAAAATGTATCCATTAAACCCATATTTTTCATCTGACCAAATTATATATATATATATATAAATTTTCTCCATATATATATATATACAGTACAAACATTTGTAAAAAATATTACTGTAAGAAATAATTATATTAAAAATCCATTATCTGCACTAAATATGTGCACACAATGCTTTTGTTATTACCATATTTTATTTAAATTGAGGCTTTAAATTTCCTAAAATAGTTGTTAAAAATGAAGTGATTAATAATTTAGTATTTACAAGTAAAAAACTATGTTGCACTTTGACAAAAATCTATCTGCACTCTATTTTGATAGAAATGATTCACAGGATGTTTGCAATGTTCCAGAGCCTTCTTGGAAAGAAACCGAGCTATGTTGTAGGATTTCAAATACTGAATGTTTTGGTTAGTCAGCATCTTGAAGCTTGTCACTTCTAGATATTCAGAAGGTTTGTGTTTTGCTTTGTAAGACTATTTCAAACTGTTACTGCTGTAGTTATCGTCATCATCTGCTCCAAACTATAAAAATATGATTTACGATTGCCAGTGCATGATGTGTGGCAATTTTAACATGTTTTATTTTGTGAAAAGAACAAATTTGTAGAAGGAAAAAATGCCACAGGAAAAAATAAATAAATGAATAAATAAATAAAAAATGGTCTGGCTTTGGAAAATATTTGCAAAGAAGGCATATCTAGTTTTTAAATCTAAATTTAAAAAATTAATGCCTTTTATAATCAATGGAAAACTTGAATATTTAAATAATTGTTTGTTCAGTCTTATAATAAATAATGGCTACCAGAACTTATAGTAAATGTTTTGACAATGATTTACAAGTCTAATAAAATTATTGTAATTGTTTCATTCTTGAAAACATCTACATATTTTATAAATTTGATCCAAAACGACATAGAGGTCTTAAAAAAATATTTGGAGGAATTTATTTTCATTTGATAACATAAAAACCAAAATCTAAAACAAACCTCCCCTAGGCATCTTTTTTATAAATACAGACAATAACAAAATGCATTTTTTAAAGAGTTTTTCAGAACTTCTTTTCTAATATTAATTTGATGTTGTTATCAAGAGATCAAATTAATTTGGGTGTTTACAGTACATTATTAAGGATTAAACCCTACATTTATTTGCATAGGTAAAAGATTGATCGTAGCATAGGTTTGGTAATTTGAGGTCTACAAATAAAGCACTCTATATAAAGAGGGGTCTATGTCCCTTTTTGTGGTCTACTTATGAATTCAAAATGCAAAATATGGTTATGTGTGTAGTTACCCAGGAATACAGATCATCAAAAAGATTGAAATACCTGCAAACTGATCTTTTAAGCCCGTGGAGCTGACCAAAATAATTGCAGGTTGAATGTTTGGTACTGTACCAGCATATTTATAACACAGTTTTTTTAAAAAAGACCTTTTTTTTTTCTGAAATGAATGAAGAATATGCTTGAGGCACAGCAATGGTTAATCTTTTGGCAAGGCAACTAATACATTTATGTATCTCTTTAAAATTCTCACCTGAAATACTTGTACATGTCAGTCTTTGGCCATGCACCATCCCATGGACTACAGTGTTAACTTGTTTCCTGTTATTTTACTTGAAGGAGATAAACCACTTCTCTGCTTATATATGATGAAAGCTGGAATTAGTAAAATATACCTGCATTACATAGGCCCTAATTCAACAAAGTTCACTAAGCACATACTTGATTTTAAGCACATATTTATGTCCTCCCTGTTCAGGAAAACACTTAAGCATGTGTTTGCATTGCTTTGCTGACTCTCATGCTTCATGATACACAAACAAATGCACCATGTGATACACTAAACATGCATTCATTTCTCTTCCTCTTAATGCCATACTTTTTTCTTATGCTTTAAAGAAGCACTGACTTACTGTACACACTGTAGGTACTCATATAACTCTCCTACTGTATATTATGGCACACTGACTATTTCTTGAGTTTTATCTGTGTCAAGTACCCCTGTAAAAATACTATGAACTGCACATATATGTGCAGGAAAAACAATTCAATAAAAGCAGCATAAAAGCTGGAATTATGCAAAACTGATGACCCCCCCCCCCCCCATGGAAAAATGTAATTTCATTTTGGGTAATTTTGAACCCCTTCAAAGTTCCCTTTATGAAATGTGATTAAAAAGCCTTTTAAAATTAAAAAAAACCACACAACAATTCAAAGTTCAAAGTACAAATTTTGAAGGCACCTTTTGCCCAGAACAGGCTCATTTTTGCTTAGAAATGAGTTCTCTTCCACTGGAACATCAGTGCAATTTTGAGTTAAATGAATTTTTGGCAAAATGTACACACTTTTTGTCTGGAACAAACTGAAATAGAGAGAATATTGCTGCAAGTATTTCTCATGCTTCTGGTAAGAAGTATTTCTATTTTCTTCAGCCTGCATCTATTCTGCTATGTTTTATTGCACAGCTGAGTGTAGCCAAAATAAATTCCTATGGGTAATAGTCTGAGGACCCCACACCACAGTTAGCTTTCCCAGTTTATCGCTTTATAGTAACAGTGCTGTGGCATTTTGAAAATCCCTTATATCTTATCTACGTTGTAGTGGTCTGGTAGTCAGATATATGCTGCAGTATAAAACATATATAGGACAGACAATGGCCTAAAGACATCTTAAAGGGAACTATTATTTACACTAGCTGGAAAGTACTCTGTGCTTCTTTACTTATCTTGACTTTGATTCAAAGTTTACACTTGGCGTCAATATTTAGCGGATTTTGAGCGTTAAATTCAGATCCAAGGACTCATCCTGGCTGAGGCTGCCTCCAAAAACCACATGGCTGTGAGCTGTGCAGAAAAGACAGTGCCACCTCAATGCCTTCCAGTCACTGCCTACTTCTCCAGTACAGATCCCAGACTCTGTGGAATCCAGAATAGAAGGAATAGAGGTTCAGAGGTGGCCAAGTCATCTTCTGTGCAGGACAGGAGAGATAAACATGCATGGGGGGTCCCTTTTGTTTGCAAATCTTAGAGGGGCGATCCAGGTCCAAAGAGGGAACTGTGATATAAGGATTGCTTTGAGCCAAGGAGTCTCCCATTTTACTGTTGCAAGCTGCCACCTGAGTAGCTGAAAATATTAGAGAAAGGAACATGATTGTGGCTTTGTATCCATGACAATCTTATGTGGAACTTGTTCATTTTTTTAGATGAGAGTGAGGCGGTGTTTGGTTGTGACTTTTGAGGGTGATAAGCATGGGTAGTTACCTAAAAGTCTAGAAGGGACATCAGCGGAAGCCAGACAAAGTCTGTGATATTATTTCTTGGTCAAGATCTGCAGGAGGATCTGGGCAAAAACAGTGTAAAATTATTATGACAGCTTTTTATAATGTGTTGATTTGATAAGAGAGATGATATGCAAATAAAAATGGTGAACACTGTTAAAGATCCATACACTAACTCAGAGCCTTTTAAGTAGTAACAACGGGCTCTCGCTCTCTCTCCGACACTGAAAAATTCCATTTATTGACAGGAATGTTTTTTATTCCAATGGGAGTTTTGTGAGTTTTTAGGGTTAGAAAGACATCCCAGGGAAGACTGCCTACCTATTCAAAACAAAGGGCCCAATTCTTCTGTTGCAGGGTAGGAGTATTCCTCATTGATTTCAGTGGGAGTTACTTACATAATGCAACAAAAGGACAGGGCACAGGGAGGAGGTACTTGATGTTTGTCAAATCATTTTTTCCCACCTGCTTTAATACTGAATGATATCACCATCAGAGAGGATAAAAGAAAATTCTAGGAACTTGGGGGCTCAAGATTCTTGAAAGTGACTAACAATTTTAGAGTCCTCAATTGTTACATGTCTAATCTGATACCCTTTAAAGAGGCCTGATTTTTCAGAAAGTGGGTTTTTCAGCACTGTCTGAAAATCAGGTCACTGTCAGGTGTCTCCAGCTGGGAACACACACACAAAAGGCTCCCAAAATCACCAATTACTTCTGAAAAATCTTGCAAGGTTGAGATTTTATTGCAAGAGACTCTACTGTTCTGAACTGCACTGCAACACAATTACTATGCTTTATAAAATATCAAAAATGTGTATGTACATATTATAAATTTACACCTAGGATCAATCATGAGGCTTCTATTTTTCATTTTAAGTAACAGAGTATATGAGATATTTTCAATGACGGCTGTACACAGTACATTTAATGATACAATCTATCAATGCTTTAAAAAGAATGTTAAAAATAAAGGATTTTGCCTATTTTGTTAAAATGGAGATGCCATAAGTTGTGCCCTCTCAGTTGTCCTGCTGATTTATTTTAATATGAATAAAATCTAATCTCTGCTTGTAAAGCAGATTATGCATGTATTAAATTCTTTAAAATTAGAATATACTTAATGCTACATTCGTTCCAGACATGCAAAGCAGGAGAAAGTATTATACACCTAAACAACAAGAAGGGTTTTAAGCTTAGATTTCTACTTTACTACAGTTCTCATTTCGTGAAATAAAGAGTTGTACAATCTACCATTCTATGAAAGGCAATAAAGATTTTCATTTTTCTCATCAAATCACAATGTAAAAGAATCTAAACAGCTTTATTAATAGCTGGGGAAAAAAACCAATCCAGTGTTTTAGCCAGCTGTATACTTGGCTCATCTGCCCTTTTTTCCCCAGGAAGTTAAATTTTATTTTGCGGTTAGAAGAAATGTTTTCAAACGTTCCATTTTTGATCACTAAGGCTTCAATTCTGCAGACTGCTGTGCCCCAGTAGAGCAGTGCTGACTCCTATATATTTGTGATATCGAGGCAGAATGCACTGTAGGACTGGGACCTAAAATGCCTTCCATTAGCTCCCTGGGTGGGAAACCTGTTTGGACTTGCGGAGGAGTAGGTAGCCCCAGAAGTAGGGACGGAAGTGCATGCTGGGGAATGAAGGCATGGAGCCCTCTTCCTCCAATGGCTCTCTACGTCCCATTAGCCAACCAGAGGAAGATGGGAGCTCATTGGCCCTTGCTCTCCTCCTCATCATTAATTTAAATATTTGCTCGGGCTTCTGGAGCCTCTTTCTCCCTTTAGCAGCTTGCTTTATGGACAATGAACTACATTCCTAAAAGTGGACCCTCTCTATTAGTCTTAAGGCAGGTAGATGTAATGGTGTGGGTAAACTTGCACTGAAACTGCTTACGCTGTATCTTTGCCATGGGTAGTCAGAGGACTTCAGTCTTCAGGGCTGTAAGTCTGGCACCTTTCATAAGTACTATTATATATAATCTATATATTTACATGTCACTTGTTCTACAGAATAACTTGCCTTTGGCTTAAGGATATTGCAGTTCTGTTCCCTTTTGTTGTTTAGGGTGGTTGATAGGAGCACTGATATTAATGCTGACCAATATGGACATTATTGTCTAATCATTTTTAAAGTAGATAAACTCAAAGGTCATGGCAAGTGGTACAAAATAAATTATTAAATCATAAATTCACTACAAAGAAGGAGGCTACAATGAAGCTGCTGTCCCCTTTCCCTTTCCTTGATGTGAGCGGGCCACTTATTGCCTGATTAGCTCCCAACAGCAGTGGAAAAGCCAAGGAATGGGAGTCAACTGATAACAGACCAAAGAAGAGAGAGTGGAAACCAGCCAGGAAAGGATGAAAGGCAGGCTTAAAACACTTGTTCTCTACCTGAGCGCCCCCCCCCCCCGAAAATATGGGGCTGAGGCTGAATGAAAAGTTGTACATTGAACAAAGCTCTGAGAGGCAACTGCTTGAATGGTGGCCATTGGATTAGGCAAATTCAAATTATGTAAATTTTCAAGACTTTATTGCTGAATGCATTGAGGGTTGAACTCTGCCTAATAAAGCAGTAAAATAGGATGTCATCTCCTTTTTATATTCATCCTGAAGTGTCCTAGCTATATGGAGAAAGATTTGGCTTCAGATGGGGGGGCAACATTGCCCATTTTGATCAGTAGAAGTAAGAGTGACCCACGGTGTTATTCCTTAGGCAAGATGTCTGTGGGATAATGTTTCTAATGTTTCTGTTGGTGAAGTAATGTTGTGGCCTTTTCTTTCTAATCAATGTGGTGGCCTTATTTTAAGGGATAGATCAGAGGCAAGGGTGTGGTAAACAGTCTCCTGAGGTATGATGAGCTTTAAACAGCACATTCTAAAAAGAAAACACTTTCTAGAATGTTTTTGGTGTTGCTTCTTATTTCAAATTCTGTTTATGTTGTTAAACTTTGCACATATCCTTTTATAATGACTGCTACATGACTGAAAGATGGTGACAGGCACACTACCTGAAGCTTGTTAATATTAGTTCATTAAACTAAAACAGACTTGATTGGCAATGAGACCCTGTTCTCTTGAACATTGTAGACAGGCTTTGAGGTAAATTATCTACCTCACAAACTATTGACCACACTATTTCTTTCTATTTTATCTCAGGTTCTTGTACATTCCCATTATCACAATATCTGAACACCTCATGATCTTTTAATGTTTTTAGCTACATATCTTATTTACCTATTATCTAACCTCCCTTTTCTAAGCACACTAATTGAGAAGTTAGCAGGAAAAAAACCCTCTAGTGCCAACTTTCAGCTGCCAGGATCCTGGATCCTTCTCTCAGGCTTCAGGCCAGGGATGATACTGAAACAAGCACTTGGTGCTCTGGCAGGTGGGCTCCTCTTACCTATAGACAGGTGTGTATCCACACTCATCATGTTGTACCTCTCCGCTGCATGTGGTATCACTGATTGCCACATATTCCAGTCACACCTCCAAAAAGCTGCAGGGTGAATTTCCTCAAAGGCCAAATACAGAGGACTGTTATGAATATGTTTTCCTCCTCCTCCAAAGGCCCCACTTACAGAGTCTCACAAGGCTCAATTCCCTCAGTCATATTATTCAGTGTTTATATGAACCATTGAGACAGATGGAGAAATGATGTGGACTGAAATGTCAGTAGTACTCAGATGACACCCAGCTCCACAGCTTCTTTACTTGAAACATGAACAGCATCTCCTACCTGTGAACATAACTTCCATGACTGACCTTCTCCTTCAGCAATGAAGTTCTGAACCAATAGGAGGAGGCTCGTGAACTTTAACGGGGCTGGACCTTGGCTGTGGGATTCACTTCTGCAAAAGACAAGAATGACCCACCACTTTCAGACCTAATCTTTGAATTTAGCTTTCCCCCAGGGAGTTCTTCATACATAACACACTCATTCATATGCTTGTGTTCCCTTTCTCTCTCTTCTAAATTAATTAGCTCATTTTCCTACAGTCTGGGAATTAAGAAACAGATATTATTATTATTTCTATTTTTGAATATTGGAAGGCAGTCAGATAGGACAACTGGACACGTATGTGAGAACATAGGGAGATAGAAGTTTGTGCACTAGCCAGGTGATCTTTTACAATTAAAATGATATATAATTTGGAAGCTTAATATGAACAATCAAATAATCTTCACATTTTCAATCATAAGATTTACAACTGATGATAAAAGTTTCACATACAAAAAAATTCTTCTAGCAACTATTATAATTGTTTCACAGTCCTCTTTCATGGTAACTTATGAAAAATGTTCCAGAAAATAACCAGTCTATGGAAAATAAAGATATGGAACAGTAGCTAGCTATTCCATCTGTTCTGAATGATTAAAAATAACTGCACCCTACCCTATTCCTAAATAAACCCATTCTCAAATTGGAAACATCAGAAATAACATGCTGGGCAAATTGTAAATATTCAGTTTCATCTCTATATTGCCTGAAGGTAGTCTCTGTCTTTGGACTGTATTACACTACATGTCCATCACTATTCTAATATTACAGACAACAACTAACTCAAGTACTTTTTAGACTAAAGATGGATAACAGTACTGTGTACTAATAATCTATTACTAGTCATCCCTGAACCTTATTAGTACAAATTATTATTATTTTACAAGTTGCATTTTGGGTATCAAAACACAAATACCGATAATAGGAATAAACGGCTTTGTTACCTATGCTACTATCCAATTATAATCATTTCAGTAAGAGGGTTACATCATGCCAAGTAATTCTGGGTGCAAATGTCTAGTACGCATTTCTGATTTCCTTTAAATAATCATATTTGATTTGGTTCCACAGAAATAAATATAAAATACTAGCGAAAATACCTGGCGTTGCTTGGGTCCATCGGAGGTGGGGAGGGGGCAGAGAGCTGAGTGAGTGCAGGGTCCGTTGGTGGGGGGGCAGAGAGCACCCCACCTCACTTACCCCTCGACCAACCCCGACTCACATTTTCACCCCCCCACCCAAACCAAACATCCCCACGTCACCCCCCTACCAACACCCCCTGACCAACACCCACACCTCACCCCCCGTAGACCAAACCTGACACACCCATCTCACTTTCCCCCCCAACCAAACCCGACACCCCTACCTACCACCACAAACAACCCCGACACCCACACCTCACTTACCCCTCGACCAACCCCAAACCTCCTCCTCACCCCCCCAACCAAACCCAACACCCCCACCTCACCCCCCCGACCAAACCCGACCCCCCCACCTCACCCCCCGACCAAACCCGACACCCCCATCTCACCCCCCGACCAAACCCGACACCCCTACTTCACTTACCCTCCGACCAAACCCAACTTGGGTCCGTCGGAGGTGGGGAGGGGGCAGAGAGCTGAGCGAGTGCGGGGTCCGTTGGAAGGGGGAGGGGGCAGAGAGCTGAGCGAGTGCGGGGGCCGTTGGAGGGGGATGGGGGGAGAGAGCTGCGCGAATGCAGGGTCCGTTGGAGGGGGTATTATGACATCATAACTATGTCACAGAGAACAGCAGCTGCCCAGCTGATGTGATTGGCCTTTAAAGAATTTCACCCCTGGGGGGCGTCAGAGGTGAGATTTGAAAAATTTTCGACTCTTACCCTGATTAGGACCCTAAGACCTCTAACTGTACCAAATTTCAAGTCTCTAGCTCAAACAGTGTGGAAGGAGTAAGTGCACATACATACACGCATACATACGCACACGCATACACGCACGCATACACCATTTGACTTTTATATATATAGATAAAGAAGCGTTTAATATAAATTATAGAATGGCACTAGGGAATCCTGCTTTTTGATGAGTCAATATCCTTCCTAGCATCATCCCTCCACCCCACAGTATGTTTGGCCTCTAGGGTGACCAGACAGCAAGTGTGAAAAATTGGGAGAGGGGATGGTGGTAATAGGAGCCTATATAAGAAAAAGACCCAAAAATCGGGCCTGTCCCTATAAAATGGGGACACCTGGTTACCCTACTGGCCACTCTCCCTGGCAGCTGGGCCTGGGTGGGGAGCAGAACAGAACCGTTTCTCATACGGCTGAAGCTGGCTGCTCAGGGTCACTGCTCCGTGCAGCACAGTGGCTGCCTGAGAGAGCAGCTGGCTGGGACAACAGGGGTGGCTACCCCTTGCCCAGACCTGGCTGCTGGGGCTGGGGCCAAGCAAGTCAGAAATGTGCCTGGGGTTGGGGAGAAATTTCCGGCTCACTTGGTGCCTGTCCCCTGGCAACACGGCCTGGTCAAGGGAGTGGCCCGCTGCTGCCTCTCCAGCCAGGATTTCTCTCAGGCAACTGCCATGCTGCACAGAGCAGGGACCCTGAGTGGCTGGTGTAAGAAGCAGCTGGTCCTTGCCCCCCTGCCTGGGCCCAGCTGCCAGGGACAGGGGCCAAGCATGCCGAGGGTCAAGTGCAGTGGGAAAAGAACAAAGCCTTTCTTCCTCCTTCCCAGCAGGCCAAGCAGAAATGGGGGAGAGGGGAGGCACTTGACTCTGCACTGCCCCCCTACCCAGCACCAATGCCCACAAACCTGAGTTTAGAATTTGGTGTAGATATCCTACTAGTCCCATTGGTGGGGGAAGAGGGAGGGAGGTATATTATAGGATGTGAGGAGTGCAGAGTGTGAGAATTTGTCACCTGCATCAGAGTAAATGGTCCCAGCGGCCTGGTGGAGAATTCTGCCTAGTAACACCACATGGGCCTTATATTCTTGTTAAAAGCATTTACAAATGTTTTTTGGCTAGTCTGGTAAAACACTGAAGGCTGTAAGGACTGCTTCATGCTTAGAAAATTTGTAATTACATTTACTAAAGCTGTGACCTAGTTTTCATCCAAAGATGACTGTGTCTATCCTCACTGAAGCATACACATAGCAAAAATAAAATAAAATACAAAAGTCAAGTCTTCACTAGGAGACAAATTCCACTTTCACTCACATCCCTCAAGACCTCAGTGGATCTGCATGGGATGTAACTGAGGGCAAAATCTGTCCTTACATATTTTTAAAAGATACCATATAGCTAATATTTGCATAACACTATAAGTATAATTGTTGTATCCACTGTAAAACACAGACTAATTACTATATTCATTTTACTTAAAATATGTGTTCCTTGGTACCTCAGTCACAATCTGCCTACCCAGGTACTTATGTGGCACTCATCAGTGTATTATCTGCATACCTTCCTTGAGTTCAAATGATCACAATGCTCTCCATCTCATTAACCTTCCTTCTTTTTTCATCTCTTCAGTCAAGCCACCAATTAAGCATGTATATATGCAGCTGCTAGTTCTAATACACTTTATTTAATTTTAGTATTTACTTCACTACTTTTAAAGTATGTGTGCAGATGAAAATATACGCAGCTGAGGAGGTTGTTGCTGAGCAAGAATGATGGGTACTACTCATTGCTTGACAAAATAGAAATTATATTTGGCTTTCCAGTAGTCCAAATACTGAAAAGGCCTGGATGCTGGCTATCTAGCAAACTGGCCCACTGTGTTTAGAGGAAAGGTGGGCCCTCAAGCTCTGCTTTTAAAATTGTATTTTTCTTCTAATTTTTCTTCCCCTAAAAGAACCAGGAGAAATGAAACAAACTTAAAATAAAAATAAAAATACATTAATATGATGATAATGTTGAGTTTTAAACCCAATCAGAGTGGAGGGCAGTTCAGAAAAAGCTGCCAAGCTGACAGCTGTAGGGGGCACTGGTTCCTGGGGCCTGTGAATACTAGCAGGACATGTTTACTACTCATACTCCAGTGCTACAGTATGTGCTGTAACTTGACACTCCTAGGGCAGGTCTACACTAGAAGCGCTACATCAACACAGCTGCACTGATGCAGCTCCACCACTGTCGCGCATCTGGTGAAGACGCTCTATGCTGATAGGAGAGTGCTCTGCCATCGGCATAATACTCCACCTCCACAAGAGGCGGAAGCTGTCCAGGGGAGAGCATTTCCTGCTGACATAGCACCGGTGTGGAAAGCACTTACGTTGCGGTAATTTGTGTCATTCAGAGGGGTGTCTTCTTCTAACCCCTGAGCAATATGAGTTAGATTGACTTAAGCAGTAGTGTAGCCCTGCCCCCAGTGAATCAGGATGTTTCCCCCTTTAATGCAGCCTGGACTGGGTACATTACAAATTCTCTACTCCCTGCCTCCCCTCAGCCTTCCTCTTCCCTGGCATAACAAGAAGCCTCTTTACTATTCTATCCCAAACCAAACAAACACACACAAGTTCTGGACATAGTGTCTTCTCTCATAGCTCTTCTGACTCATGGAATGGAAGCCCAGCACCCCCAACCCCAGGCAGGCATGACACAGAGGTTTGGTTGCAGCATTCTTGTAGCCTATTGAATAAGAAAGATAAGGTGTGTGAGGTAATAAACTGAACTTGGACAACTTCTCTTGGTGGCAGAAACGAGCTTCACAGAGCTCTTTTTTGGGTTTGCAAGAAGCTAAGTAGAGTGTCTCAGCTCTATACAAGGTGAGACACATTGTTTGTAATAAGGGGTTAATGTATGTTGCAGGAGACCACTGAAAATTAAGTGAGCAATTACCACCTCTGCAGCCATATGACAAAGGAGGGTTAGCAGGTAACAAATTGTTGTAATGAGCCATAAAAGCACTGTCTGTTGAAGCCATGATTTTTAGTGTCTAACAGTCTTGTGAATTTAAGTTCCCAGGTTCATCTTTTGAAAGTGTTGTGCAGGTTTTCTTTAAGGATGAGGAGTGAGAGGTCACATATGGCGTGAGTGCTCTGTGAAAAGTGTTCACTCATGTTTTTGTCTTTTATCATTTTTCTGTGAGAGTTCTTTTGAGAGCATAGTGATTGGCTGGTTTCATCCCTGCAGTTGTTGTTCAGGCATTTGATGCACTGGATGAGATACACCACATGCTGGGATAGGCATGTATAGGACCCATGGATCTTCAAAAATGTGTTGCTGGGGGTACTGACCAGACAAGACTGGGCCTTGCAACCTGTGGGTCAACCTGAGTAACTTCAGAAGGGATCCCCAGACTTGCCAGAAATGGCCCTACAGCAAAACCCAGAAAGTTCAGAGTTATATTTTCTATGGCAATCTCGTTTCCTTCTGACAAGACAACATTGAAGTCTGCAGGGAATGTTTCCTAAATGAGCAGGATTGGCTCTTCTACCCACTTGTGTGTTTTCATTATGACTGTATTTTGTGGCTTTTACTCCATTTTTATTAATATTTCACCTCTGTGAGAGTGTGAATAAGTAAGACCAGGAAAAAAATGGTGTAAGCACCTATGGATTTTTGTCCCAGTATTTAGCTTTAATTTCTCACAACCCAATTATTTAATTTCAGCAGAGCTGACCCATAAGACATGACTTTTTGTAATGCAGCACTTACTTAGATTAAACTATTTAAATTTTTTTTGAAAAATAATAGTTTGAGACACCCATTTTGTTATAGTAGTTTTCACAACTAGGTACTATATCTATGTGCAACACACAATTGGGTGTTTGCATATATAAGTGTGTGTGTGTATACATAAATTAGAAAGCTACAGCTCTGAATGACAGCTTTATGTAGACTTAGATTAGTAGATCTAAATAGTTTAGGTATAAATACCATGTGGACATTGTAATATTAAATATTTGAAATATTCTGGTAACAGTGATAAAATGAACTGTATATAAAGCAAAATACACAAGTCAGTTTTCTGATAAAGTCATTACTGCCTATAATTAGACATGGTTACTTTATATCTCAAATCCAGTATCACAGGTTTATTTTCAAAACTGGTATTATGCTTATCATGAGGATACTTAGTAAAACAAGGCAAAAACTGCATGACAAAAACTGCATGTGGGCAGAGGGGAGCCACACCTATCATGTTCTTAAATCAAAGGTGATCGTGAATCTCTCATTTATTTCTAGTAGTTGAAATTAATGAAAATAACTAGACATAAAAGAAATCTTAGCCCTAACCATAAAAGTGATGTCTTTATAAAAAATTAAATATTTAAAACAAAATATAGACACACACACACATATATATATATGATTATTTTAACATGTGTAATCTCGGGACCAGAAAAGAAATGCATTTTTCTTGGTGAATGAGAATATAATAAAAATCTCTTCTGAAATTAAATTTCAATATTATACTTAGTATATTATACTCTATTTCCAATACTTCTGCACATTTAAATAAATTCAACAAAGGTACCTTAACATGCATAAATGGGCAGCTCCACACATGATGATTCTTTGTTTTGTGTTTAATTTTGATGGCAGGCCTGGTTGGCATATGTTCGTTATATGGCAGGATCCCTGCCTGAACTCCCCTTGAGTCAGTGCTGCTCAGAACTACCCCCCAAAATGGGTCTATCCCAACCAGATTCTCTGATCTGTGATTTGTACAGCTGTGTGCGTATAGAGACACATCTAAACACACATCCACATATGGGTTATGGGTCCGAATGCACCCTTTAGGTTTAATGTCACATGGAGAGGTGATGCAAAGCTCAATAGCCCCAGAAGGGATTGTACTTCAGATTGAAAAAATCACTTCCCCCCGTTTCATTCTGAGAATGCTAAGAGCATGCAGAGGAGGTTCCATCTCTTCCCTGTCTCCTTGTAGCTCTTGTCTCCTGACCCTGTGCTCCAACTCAAAGACCAGGTATAATCTATCCAGAGCTACAGGTATATTATGGGTATAATGCACAACTAAAATTATATGAAACAAAAATATTAGCACTGATGTAGTGTTGAGGTTGTGAGAACAGCATTCAAGAAGTCAGGAAACCCCAACAATTTGATTGAACAGCCTGTATATTTTTTGGGATACAGACAAAGAGTAAATCAGTGATGCTCTTTCCTCTCCTTTGCAAGCACACATAATGTCATATTCCAAGCCAGTGCACAGCAAATTTCCCTATTTGTGCACTGAAATTGGCTGTGCACCAGCTTGGAATATGACATTGTGCATATCCATAAGAAGGCACAGATCCCACTTCACTGCCACTCTGCCCACTGTCCCCTGTGCAGGACTCCAGTAGTGGTTTCATCTTGCATGGGCCACCTGAGGAATTTCATCCTTAGGACTCAATCCTGTATCATTTTCCCAGCCAAAACATCTGCTGAAGTTAACAGTGTTGCAAACCTCAAATGTTCAAAAATTTTGGGATTCGCTTAAAAATATTGCGATTGTCCCGAAAGTCATACAATTATACAATCAATAAATGGTTGGTTATTTATACTTGATTTCTAGAGTTAGAGCCTTTAGGGTTCATGTTATCAAGCTTTTTCTCCACAGCCCTCCATAAGGGTTAAAAAGTTTATTGTTAACTAGCATAAGTGCCCGGCGCTGCTCGGGTCAGTCGGAGGTGGGGAGGTGGCAGACAGCTGACACCCCCTGACCAAAGCCAACACCCACACCTCACCCCTCACCCACCCCGACACCTTCCCACCCCTGAAACCCGAAACCCCCACCTCACCCCCCGACCGAATCCGACACCCCCACCTCACTTACCGTCCCACCAAACCCAACTGGGATCCGTCGCAGGGGAGGAGGGGGCCCAGAGCCGAGGGATTCCGGGGACCTTCGCAGGTGGGGGGGGCACAGGGCTGATGTAGTCCGGGGTTCCGTTGGGGAGGTGGGAGGGGCAGAGAACTGAGGGATCTCCGGGGTTCCGTTGGGGAGGTGGGAGGGGCAGAGAACTGAGGGATCTCCGGGGTTCCGTTGGAGGAGGGAGGGGTGAGCTGAGCGAGTGAGGTGTCTGTTGGAGGGGGGTATTATGACATCATCACCACCTAACTGCCCAGTTGATGTGATTGGCCCTGAAAGACTTTCACCCCTGGGGGGCGTCAGAGGTGAGATCCGAAAATTTTTCGACCCTTACCAGCATCTAGACCCCAAGACCCCTCACTGTACCAAATTTCAAGTCTCTGGCTCAAACGGTGCGGGAGGACTTCGCAGTCATACGTACATACATACATACATACGTACATACATACATACACCACTTGACTTTTATATATATAGATGACAGCTGAGATTCTCAGGTTATTGCATGACTGTAGGAGCTGGGGCTTTAAGAAAAACACCAAATAACATGAGACTCACAATAAAATCACAAGAGACAATGAGTGAATGAGAATCGTGTTTGCCCAGCACCTTGCAGTAAGTGCTATCAAGTGTCTGCTGTATTGTATATAAAAGGTATATAATTAATGTTGTTTATGAGCCAGGGTTGGGTTATGCGTTTACAGGCAGGTAAAAAGACAAGATCCTTGCCTGAAAAACTGACAATAGAAAAACAAATGGGCAGATTGTTGGTGGCCTTTATACAGACATTGGGAGGGGCACAAGGAATCCTGACCTCCTATTCCACAAACCAATGAAGGGACTGTCTCAATAACATTCCTTACACTCAGTACCTACCCAAAGCAGGCTGGGAAGGAGGTGTATGGTTAGGAAGAGGTAGTATGTTTCCTGAAGCACCATATCTCTGCATCTCCATATCAATTTAACTCTTACTTAGGTTGGTGGCTTTATGATGTAATTTGGCCGAAGGGGACAGAGATGGAAAACTGTAGCAATCAGCGTGAATGAGCTGTGGTGAAGTTATACAGGGATCCTGTTTGTTCTATGACTCTCATTGAGATTTCTTTTTTGATTCTTTCATAGCAAAATTGGTCAAATATTGTACCTTGATTTTATGAAGAAGCCAGGCAAAGCTAGATTAGTAGTTCTGACAAGAACATAGGTGTCCAAGTACTCATTTTAGAAACAAAAAAAGCCAAATGCAGAGCTGGGCATCCTTCCTTAGGCAACCAAATTTGATAATCAGCCTTCCAGAACTGGTATCTGCCAGATGCAGGTACTGACTTGACCCAGTGTTCTGACCTCTATTATTATGCTAAACAGGCTTAATAGGGTTTTGGTACTGGCTGAGGGGATTTCATAATAAAGTTGTGTGTTAAATGTATTACTGAATCAGTGGAGTAACTTTGGAAGCAATGTTGGGTGGGGCATAGACACACAAAAGGTCATTGGCCCATGAGTCTCCCCTATCCAGGTCTTCCTCTAGCTGGTTGCCACCAAACTACCCAAAATCCCTCTGTCACTGTTTTCTCCCCATTTCCTCTCCATCACCAATTCAACTCTTATGGCAAAGTCCTTATTCTGAGGCTGTCTGTAAGATCCTACGGCTGAGTCATCTCAAAACCCTTTGAGTGCTGTGACCCTCCTTACATCCTACATCCTCCCTCCACAACCCTGAGTATGGTTCATCCTGCTCAGCTCCGCTCTCCCCCTTCCTTTGAGAGTGGGACATAGTTGGAGACAAGCTGGAGCTTGGTAGGGGGCCACAGGGCTTTCCTCCTGAGGTGGTTTACTGCCTGGCTGGACTCCCTTTGATCTGCATGCAGAGCTGTGGGGGGTGCCAGGTAAGGAACTGAGTAGGTTCCATAGAGCCCAGCAGAGAGAGCTGCAGCTAGTGGCAGGAGGATGCAACTGTGGCTACCTCCCTCCTTTGTCCAGGGCTATCAACTCAACACTTAGGTGGGAGTAAAAACAACTATGCTGAGAGCATCAGGCTGCTCTCTCCTCCTCCCTCTGCTCTCCAGGTGGATTAAGGAGAAACAAAATGATGTCCCTGTCCCCTACCCTGAGCTGAAAGGTGGTGGAAACTGTCCCCCATTCCTCTCTAAAATTACACCCGTGACCTGGAGAGTGAAATGCGGTAATGAGGCTAGATTTTGTCCTGCGGTGTTTTTAATCTGTGAAGTGTGCTGTGCAGGCATTTTATTTAACACACGATCTGAGATACAGAAATATTCAGGAACTTGCCCAAGGCCACATGGCAATTCAGTTACAAAGCTGGGGATTAGAAACTCGGTTGAATTTTTTTCCAACAAAAAAGCTCTTTTCGACAAAACTCTCTTTTCAAAAATGAAAAAAAATGGGGGGGATGACAAATTGACAATGTTCTTGTTCTTGAAATGTATTGCAAAGTATCTCCTGCCTTTCTTCAGATGTTTCCCCCAATTTTTATCATTAATGTTATTGAAATTGTTATTGAAATTTTTAATTTACAAAAACTGGTAGTTTAAAAATTCATGAAAATGTCAAAATGTTGAAATTCAAACAATCAACATTTTGGAATTTTTCATAAAAATAGTTTTTCAAATGGTTTTAACAAGAATACAATCTAGAGCCCTTTCTCCCACTCAACATGGCGAAACATTCTAGTGCTTGCAAATTCTGGAAGTTGTGAGCAAAAGAGTGGTGCTACTATGTGGTGACATTCATTCTCATGTCATAGTGCTGCATAGCTTTGGAGTCAGGCTTTGGTTCACCAGACTTTGCTTCTAGATCACAAAAAATGAATGTTTCTGGATTTTCTTTATACCACTTCTACTAAAGAAATCACACCAAGGCCTTCTGTATAATCACTGGGGAGAATTATGGAGTCACCCAATGTATCAAAAATATGTTTGCAAAAGTGGATGACATTTAAATATATTTACATAGATGGCACCTTACGGGGCCAGAAATGTGCATGTGTTTGGGGAGAGAAGATATTACAAAGCTTCTGGGGACAAGCAGTGGCATGGGTACTTCTGGAGGCCCCTCACCTTACGAAGCTACATCTATGTCTACCCATGAGGTTATTCTAGAGTCAGACACGTTAGTAATAGTGATAGTTGAGGTCTTGTCACTCATAGGTACAACTGATTGCTACTGATTCATTCTGGCTTACTGGGAACATTAATATCTCCTGAAGCGATGTTATTCCTACCTGAAAAGAAGTATGGCTCATTAGCAAGGCCAACAGAACATTTTGTGGTGGGACTGATGTCAGTTTATTGCTACTCCTACAGTTGTTATGACATGTAAATAAAGCTGCAGTCTTTATCTTCCTACATTTATTGGGAAAAAAGAAGAGAGTGTGGAAGATTACCAGGTTTAAAGAAACACAAGTTCTTTATTAAAAAAGGTGGCAAATAATTGAAAATTATAAAACATTTAGTTCCATTTTAAATTAGGATTGTTACATAGCACTTCTAATCAACCATTGTTGTACTAGCAGGCTTAATCTATTTAAACTATGAAACAGAGATGCATTCCTTATATTTTGAAATGAATTACCAAGTTTTAGAACAAATATAATTCAGTTTAGCACTGTGGCTTAATGAAGAAATGGTGAAAGAAAGAAAGTGCACATTCTTTGCTTTATTCACAAAGTAAATATATACATTTTTGCAAAGATATTCCTGTCTGTGGGATATAAAAATGATTCCAGATCAACTTCATCATTAGCATAATAGCTAGACAATTATAATGGCCATTTTTCTTTCCAATATGGACCACATAGTATTTGTCCATGCGTTTGTGACTCTCGCCTGGATTATTACAATCCGCTCCATGTGGTGCAACACTCAAAGACTACTCAGAATTCTCAGCTCTTCAGCTAGTCTAGAACATGGCTTATCATGTCATCCATATTTGTTGATTTTGTTCTATATAGTCCTATATGGTTCAAACCAGGGCCACCTAAGAGATGGCCCCTCTCCTTGTCTGCTGCCATGACAGTTGAGATAGTTAGCTGAAATACTCTTTGCAAGTCTCTACAAGCCTGTGTACCTAAGGCAAGGTATTTTTTGGTCTTTGATTCCAACACTCACTGCAGCTGATGGTCCATCAGACCTCAAGCCTGTTGACCTTCAGGATGATGTGTGGTATGCTTACTCAGGCTGTTCCCTGAATGAGGAAGGGGGATAATTTGAAGGAAATATAGCTATTTGCAGGAGGGAGTCCATTTTGTTTCATACTGTTAATGGGTTGTTTATTGTTTTCACTTTTGAGGATGAGAACATTTTATAAATGGTCTAGTACAGAAATCAATATTCAGTATATAACAGGGTGTACAGGCCATTTGGGAACGTAAGGGGTTACCTTTTTGAGACATAGACACTCCATCTCCTTTAAACAGCATCACCAAAACCAAGGCAGGGGAAAAAACTGCTGGACTTAATCAGGCACGACTGCTTCTCTCTTCCTGATCTGACTGTGGAAGGAAGGTTGATCAGGTGGATCCTCTCCCCAGTGAAAGAGGCTGTCTTCAGAAGGAAATTGGAGACTTATGGGAAATACTTATATTGCTGGGTGGTTATGTCTTGAGGCATGTGTTTTATTTGGGATTGTTGTTATTATTATAAATTGAAGGAAACTGAGGATCATATTCCTGGAAACAACTATGATATCTTTTGTGATTATAGAGCCAGATCTACTTTAAGTCCTAAAACCCCATCCCTGGAAGCTGATGTTGTCATTTAGGCTTAATGAGAAGCAGGTTACTCCCAAAGTTAGAACCAACCCAGATTTTTTATATCCTACACAGTAAAGAAGTTGACAATTAGATGGGGGGGAGGAGGAGAAGGCTGTCACTCAAAGCTATTTTATATTGTTCTTTTTATCAGATTAAATCCTTAAAAAAAGGAAATGGAGTTACAAATGGTGTTTTTGGCTTTTGAGGTATCTCCAGGCTGTAGAGAAAACCACAGCATAGTTCAGCTGAATAAAAACATAAATGGTGCTTATCAGAACACAAAAGGGCCTCCTGGCCAAAATTCATGTTTAACATTCATTTTTATACAAAATTCAATTGCAGCACAGGTTAATTTATACAGTAGGTCTAGGACAAAATACTGCAAAAATAGCAATAAGACAATACTCCTCATAAGAGAGATGCACCAGCCTTGTCTAGATTAGTTGCTTTCAGTACACACTCACTGTATTAGAGGAGATGAAAACATTGGAAGTTTTATGGGTGTATATATTGCCTGCTATCTGTTTAAGACTGGATAGGGTGACCAGTCGCAAGTGTGAAAAAATCAGGACAGGAGATGGGGGGAGGGGGGGTAATAGGCACCTACATAAAATAAAGCCCTAAAATATCAGGACTGTCCCTATAAAATCGGGACATCTGATCACCCTAAAACTGGATTACCCTGTGATTGTTATCTCAGAAAAATACTGTGTTATAGCATAGTTGTTTCGTTCAATCAATTTATTAAAACTATAGCTTATAGATGAACAAAGTAGCATAAACCGTGGATGTGTTCTTAAGAATGACGATGTTAAGCTCTATCTCATTTTGTTTTGTCAAGATATTTGTGGTTTATGCCAATCAATCCACACGAGCATTTACAAGCAACCTCTCATTTTTGTAGTCCTTTCTGTTCTTCATGCCTCATTAAGTACATTAACATGTTTGATTTTTAATTTGCTAATTTAGTTCAGAGTCCAGCATGAATGCACTGCGCTATCTAGTATAGTGATACCTATTAAGCCATTTTTGTGTACTTCTGACACTTAGTATTTCTGATTTTAGATGCTTGTAAGCTAATTGTGGTTTTGTGGTGAGAAGTCAGACAGAAGAAGCTGCATTAGTTCCTAGGAGAATAGGAAACGGGACCTGACAATTGTTCCAAAGCAATGTTTTCTTTAATGCAAAAGCTATGTGAGAGATTAAAAGCCTTATTAGGTCACCTAGTTTATTCCCCCTGCCAAGGCAGGATTCTTTTGAACCCAGAATTTTCCAGTCTAATATTCAGTTTACCAAGTCCTTGGCTTCTCTTTCTCTTGGGAGACTATTCCAAAGCCTAATTGACCCACTAGTCAAGAAGTTTTACCTGCTATTCAGCCTAAATATTTGCTTTCTAATTTCAGCCCATTACTCTTAATTTTAACACATTAAATAATTTCTGGTGAGGGCTGACCCTTTGAATATTGTAGACTAATATCATCATGTCACTAAATCATACATTTTTAGCTCTTTTAATCTATCACCATAAGTAAACCTATCCTTCCAGCCCACTAATCATCTTTTAAATTTATTTTCTATTAAGACAGGAACAATTACAAATCATTCTTGCAAAAAATCAGTTGCCGAAGTCAAATAATAGTTTATGAACATGATTCTGTGTACAGAAACTGTGTTTAAATGTGGAGATAGATATTGATGTATCAAGATATCGCTCCTCAGGAAAATCCAGAAAAGGAGACAATTAGGTCAGAAAACATCAAATTCTTCTTCTTGCTTTTCTTCTAATACTCTCTCAAACAATAGCCTGTTAATATCCTTCTGATAAGGATAATTCAGAACTAACTGCAAAATTCCAGGAGCAGAGCAGTCTAGATATTACTGTTTATGCAACACTAAATTATACTGGGCTTTTTGCAATGCAAATTCCATGGCTAATGAACTAGCCTATAAAAATGATATGCTCTCCTTGTTTAAATCCCTCATTTAGGCCCATTTATTATTATTAATTATTTTTAGTTGTGTAGCACCGAGAGGCCCCAGTTATGGATCAGGGCCTCACTGTGCTAGGCACTGTACAAACACAGAAAAAAAGAGATGGTCTCAGCCAGGGGAGCTTTCAATCTAAGTACAGGACAAAAAACAACAGGTGGATACAGACAGTCAGATCACAAGCAAAGACAGAAATGATACTTCAAACTGAGCCTTACTGAGACTGCTGAATCAGGCCCTATGTAGTCAGATTTCCCAGGACTCTACTGAGTGCTTTACTAAATTCCAGGAGTGGAATTTTTAAGGAAGAGCTGATCGGAGAAATTCCAAACACTTGTTCATTGGAATTTGCCAATTTGTTGAAAGCTAAATGTTTTGTGGAGACAGTTAAATTTCAGGGAAGCACCCCTGGAACCCAGGCAGGGTTCCATTGACCCCATCTGGTTTTCTGCCAACTCACCTGCCTGACTCCTCAGTAGCCAGCCTGGTGGGCTATGTGAGAGTCTGTGGCTCTCAGGCAATGTCAGCTGATTGCAGCAGGACTACTCAAGAGCTTAACACTGAGGACATGCATACATGCTTTTCTGGACTGGAGCCAGAGTTGCTCCACACTTTGTGGGATTAAGACTTTACACAACACCTCTCAAAGCACTTCAAAGTCTTTATTTAGTTAAGTAGACCTCAGATCACCCCTCAGGCGAATGTATTATTTATCCCAATTTTACATACGGAGAAACAGAAGGATGTACAAGTCAGTAGTGAAGCTCAGTATTCCCTGATTCCCAGTTGTCTGCTCTAACTATTTGAGTACTTCTGTATTGTATGGTGACGGAAGGCAAACCCTGTATTCACTATGCCTCATAAAAGAGGAAGAGATGGAACTAATCCCTTCATTTTTCTCTGAGTACTCTCACTCCTCCTCTTTTTCCTTATGAAGATATTTTCTGATGATCTAATCATTCCATGCTATTGGAAAAGTGAGCTTTACTAAGAAAAGAATATTATGGGCCAAAGTCTTCACTCCTCTGTGGAGTTGCCCTGGCGGCACTGCATGTCTCTTTGAAAATTGCAGGATATGGCCGTGCTGTACAGTTCCTGATTTTGGTTAGTAAATGGTTATTTCTACAGCAAAATCCAACCATACCCAGCAATATTTATAACTAGTGAAAATACCCGGCGTAGCTCGGGTCCGTCGGAGGTGGGGAGGGGGCAGAGAGCTGAGCGAGTGCGGGGTCAGTTGGAGGGGGGAGGGGGCAGAGAGCAAACCTGACACACCCACCTCACCCCCCTGACCAACCCCGACACCCCCACCACACTTACCCCTCGACCAACCCCAGCTCACATTTTCACCCCCCACCCAAACCCAACACCCCCATGTCACCCCCTACCAACATCCCCTGACCAACACCCACACCTCACCGCCCGTAGACCAAACCTGACACACCCACCTCACTTCCCCCCCAACCAAACCCGACACCCCTACCTACCACCACAAACAAACCCGACACCCACACCTCACTTACCCCTCGACCAACCCCGACCCCCCTCCTCACTCCCCCAACCAAAGTCAACACCCCCACTTTACCCCCCACCAAACCCAACACCCCCTGACCAACCCGAACACCCACACCTCACCCCTCACCTACCCCGACACCTTCCCACCCCCCCAGACCAATCCCAACACCCCTACCTCACTTACCCCCCGACCAAACCCGACACCCCCACCTCACCCCCTGACCAAACCCGACACCCCTACCTCACTTACCCTCCAACCAAACCCAACTCGGGTCCATTGGAGGCAGGAGGGGGCAGAGAGCTGAGCGAATGTGGGGTCTGTTGGAGGGGGTATTATGACATCATAACTATGTCACAGAGAACAGCAGCTGGCCAGCTGATGTGAATGGGCTTTAAAGAATTTCACCCCTGGGGGGCGTCAGAGGTGAGATTTGAAAAAATTTCGACTCTTACCCTGATTAGGACCCTAAGACCTCTAACTGTACCAAATTTCAAGTCTCTAGCTCAAACGGTGTGAAAGGAGTAAGTGCACATACATACATGCATACAGACACGCATACACCATTTGACTTTTATATATCTAGATCTTTCGTTGTGTTCCTTCCCTATAAATATATCTTAGCTGTGTCTTTGGGAGATGAGGGAATTTTGTTTTCTAGTCAGTCTGCCCTATTTTTTCCATTGTATAATTTACATGTGTCTGTGAGAGAATTGTCCCATAGGATGAAAATCAAATGAGCTGATCTCAAAAAGAATTGTATGGTCCATTTAATAGAACTTTTTAAAGTAAACTTTACCAAACACCAAGAAAAGAAAAGAAAAATCTAACTCTTATCGCCAGACTAATTCCATTGACAATGGGAAGACTTTTTTCCCCTCCATGTTAATTTAGCATAAATGCATCTCCTCTGTATGGAGAACGGTATTTGAAATGTGAACTATACATACACTGCACAGAAAAATTAAAATTTGTCAAAACTTTTTTTCAAGTCTTCTATTGAGGACATGTATGTGTCTGAGCCCAAATCCTAAACCTTATAATCTGTTTGAAGGGGTTACATCAGAGCTTCTAATCTTATTTACAGAATACTCATATGTCTACAGGTCACTTAAACACATTAATATTCGAAATGGAAAAGTCTGGAAAACGTCATTTTTGTCACCAAATTCTTTGTGTGATCATTTTCACAATTTTTCAAGGACTGTGTCGGCCTTCAGCACATTTGTTAAAGTCTACTGAGACCTAATAGCTTGGTTATATTCTTTCAGAAGAGGACAACGGGTGAAATCTTGGCCCCACTGCAATCAGTGGCAAAACTCCCACTCTCTTCAATGGGTGTCTATTCAACCCAGACATTTGTTTATTTCTATAGAGCATTTTGGAATAGAGAAGAGTTTACTTACATCAGCCCTCTTTGTGTAACACCAATATTTGTAAGACTGCTATCGCACCATATAAAATGCTCTTAAATATCTCTGACTTCTTTAATTTCATACTTAAACTAACATAAAATTGGCATTAGATTCTGTATGCGAGGAGGACCAAATCTCCCACACTGCTATAACCTAGCTAAAATACTTTTAGTCCTTTCCTAATCCAGTACTATTTCTTGATCTACTAAAGAGTGTGTGTGTGTGTGTGTGTCGGGAGGCTGCTGTGGGTCATATGCATTTTATGTATTTATTTGTTTTAGAATAATTCTCAGCACAGCACTATCTGAGCAAAACCATGCTCATAGAAGTATTGCTTTTGTTTGTTGGTCAGACATAATAATCAAAAAAAGGCGTGGAATCAGATTAGTCCATTTGTTCAGCTAACAATTATTTCTTATTAAGTCCCAGAAAGTTTCATGTCTGGCTAATCTTGAATGATAGTCCTAATCAAACTTTGTTGTCTCTTTCTCCCCGCATCTGAAGAGTGTTTAAAAAGTAAACACAAACGATGGAAAGGGAATCCCTATGGCAGAAATTAAGAAATAAAATGAAGGGATTAACCTCCAGCCTTATGTGCCTTTATCTCTAGTCTGCCTTGCATCCAAAGGGAGACTGTTTAACCATTAAAAAAGATTAAAGGTATTAATTAGACTAAGAGATAGAAACCTATCACCCTTCTGTCAGAGCAGAGCAGAATAAACCTTCTACCAGATTAAAAAACAAAATCTATATTTTTAGAGTTTGGCTAAACAAAAGTCCTGTTGATCAGCTTTTTTTTATTCTTATTGTTGGCTAACAGATTAAACAAATGGAGCTGAAATTGAATAAACTGTTTGATACATTTGTGTATGAGAGGCAAAAACACTACTTTCTCCTCATATCAAAGTAGTTTACAGCACTACATACAAACAAATACAATTATGTTAGGATTTCATAAATCTATGTAAACAAAACATTAGAAGAAGATTAGCAGAAAGCTCCAGCAGTGGAATTCTGAGTTGCCTTGTTTTCCAAAAATGAATCTACTATAAAGTACATTTAAATTATGTAGGATACTATTTTAAATGTCCTTTTCAGCAGAAACAGATATTACACCATTGTCAGTTTTATGTCATATCTCACAAGAAATTAAATGTTGTTTAGAGTCAGTTGTCATGGAAAGATTACAAAATATTATTCAAGAAAGGAGACATTTTGAAGAATATGGTTTGTTTTTATCCAAGAATAACCCATTTTGTATTTTTTTTCAATCTTGTGTATGATTTTGAAGTATTTCTTACAGATTAAAAATATTTTTTCTTTCAGATTTCTACTCCAAATTAGACATCCTTATAAAAAGAATTGATGTTAATAAAATACGTTCATCTCATCATGTGCTAAAGGTGACCCTGTTAGAAAAATAGATTATGATGAGGTTGGAGAATTATAATGGGCTCTATTAAATAGCACTACAGTATTTGAAATATGTTGAAGGCAGCTGCTAAACAGCAAATTGAAAAAAAAAATGATATTAAAGGTCACAATCAAAAAAATACTTTGGGTATATACTAAGAGCTGATAAATGACAATAGACAATTTTGCATAAAGGTAATACACACACGCACACAGTGTTATAGTCTGATCTCACCTCACCATTGTACATCCCGAGTAACTGCCTTGGAGATGGTAGCAGAATATACTGGATTTATACTGGTGTAACTGTTATGAGTCTGTCTCACTATATTCTGTGTCGCCTTAACTTTTATTTATTTAATAGCTATATCAGAGGAGAATTTCTGAGAACTGAAAAGAAGTATAAACAAACAAAACATTTGAAGAGATGCTTCTGGTCCTCAAGAGCTAGTTTACTCTTTCTCCATGTTTTATGGTATGAGTAGAAGAACAGGAGTGATCACTTCTAATTCATTAATTTTAGGTTTTCAGTCAACATAGGCCAACTTCTGCTCAATTAGGCTAGTGTAAATCCCAAATAACTTCAGGGAGGACAAATTCAGCTCTCAGTAAGACTGGTATGAATCTGGAAAAACACTTATTTGGAGCAAAATTTGGCCCCATCATTTGAAGTTAATCTTCACTTATTTAAAATATATTTAATATTGTTATCCTGGCTTCCTGATGCCTAAAACTAATACAACAACAACAACAACAATTTGCTTCTGGAAAATAGTGTCTCTGGTTAAATTATATTCTAGCAGTCTCTTCTAGACCTCAGTATCTCATTATAAACACTGAGCAAAATTCCAGCTCATGTTGTGCACATTCTTACATTTTCAGACACCAGACTGAGGTGCTGGAAACAGAATCAGTGATGAATGTACTCAAATCCTGACATGGCACAAAGTACACAGACTTTTGTTTCATAAAAGGCATGCTGAAGGGTGATTCAGAAAGGGGCAAGGCCAAGGGAAGAGAGCCTTAGCACTGCTGTGAAAAAAGCACAACTGTAACGGATTTTAGCCAAATGAACTACATCATCCATGGGACTTCACGGATCACGAAAAGGCTATTTCAGAAGTGGTTGATCACATCCATATGGTAATATGCTTTACCTCTGGTTAAATTCTCATGGTTGGGGGGGTGGGGGGATAAAAATACCTTCCCTGTGTAATTCTCGCTAGACATGCGCTCAGTGGGAAGTCATTGGACACGTTGGGTATGCCAGGATCAGAGTTCTAGCAATTGGCATTTCATTAGTCAGTTTTGTCAGCCTAAACTCTCAAGCTTCTCATCCCAATCTCCTCCTCTCACTCACAGTCCTGGTCTCATTGCCCAATTATTTCACTTCTGCCTCCCAAATACCCAACTCCTTGTCCTCAGTCTCTTTACATAGCCAGTTCCTCCCGCCACTGCTCCTCATCTAAATCGGTCCCTCCCCCCTAGCATGGTCTCCAGTCACCTCTGCAAATACCTGCATTCCCCATTCCCACTGGCTCCCAGTTTCCCTCCCTAGTGTCCAGTTTCAGTGCTCTCCCCCCCACCCTGCTCCTTTTCATGGCCAGTCCCAGTTGTCTCCCTGCATCCCAGCTGCTTTTCAGCTCTATCTCCCCTTCCCCATTACTTCATTGCACCCTGTTCCACTGGTTCTCAGTCTCCTTGGTAGCCAATAACAATCTCTCTTGGCTCCTCCTGGGATCTCAGTCTTCTCTCCATCTACTGGCTCAGTCCTTCCCTGTTCTCGTCTCCAATCCCAATCTCCTCTCCAGTCGCAGAGTCACTCTCTAATCCCAGTCCCAGTTTCTCTCTGCACTCCTGCCAGCCTCCAATCCCACTTCCTGGCTTCTCATCCCAAACTACTCCCCCATCAATTAATGATAGATGGTGCTACCATCTGTGCTTGTAATGAACATTTGGTGTATTTGGGCCAAGATATGTGCAGAACGGCATACTGTCTGATATCCAGTATGTTATATGCATTTTGGTATGTAATGTGGGTTTTGGTCACCATGTTTAGAATCTTGCCATTTGGTTTTAACAACCTTCAAATCAATCTAGTAAAACAAATACAAAGAATTCTCTTGAGATAGAGTTAATTGTCTGACTTAAATTGACCAAAAGAATTAAAATTCTTAGATAAAGCAGACTTTTCAGCCTCAATTGAGCTCAGTGTATCTCTATGTTGTAAAGGCGTTTCTGAAACAGGGTGACATTTCATACCAGCAGCTCCCATAAGAATAGAATCAGATTACCAAACTTGCTACCATGCGGATCTGAGAAGAGAATGTTGACCTTAAACTAGCAAAAGCAAAGAAGTTACTGCATTGTCACCATCACTTCATTTTTCATGTATGCAAAGGTGCAAAGTTTTGTGGAATATTTGACATCAATGAGAGCGCCATGCAGATAGGAAGAATACCAAAGTAAAAAACTATCTTGTGGAGAGAAGAATGGTGACCTGTTCTTATTACTTATTTTAATAGATGATGTGTTTTATTCTTTTTGTTTTTTAATGGGAGCACAAAATAAACAGGGAAGGGGGGAAAAGTGTCACAATCATTTCGGCTATTATATCATGTACACAGCTCTTAGAACCATTTACAGTGTGACTAGAGCATTCTTTCACTTTTCCTGGAGCCATTGCAAGGTCAGCCTTTTGTTAAGACATTATGCAGTTCATGCAATAATATGCTGAAACTTTGCATATTAAGAACATTATAATACTTTCTTAAGAAAGGAACGTCTATGGATAAATTAATTAATTAAAAAACCCACAGGGGCAACATGGGCCAGTCACCTGATAAAACTAGAAGCCAGGCACTCAAGTTTAATTCCAGTCTTCCCAACCCTACTCTCATGGTACTCCATGGGGCCCAGATCCTCAAAGGTATTTAGGCACCTAACTCCCCTTGAAATCAATTTGAATTAGGCACCTAAATAGCTTTGAGGCTCTGAGCATTGGATTTTTCCCAATCACTTCAACAGGGCAAGATCAGCTTATATTGCAGACCTTTGGAAAGTCACTAACTCTCCCTCCATCTGTAAAACTGGAATTACTATACTTAACATAATCCTAGCACTGTAAAGATTAATTAATCTGTATGCAGTGCTTTGAAGATTGAAAGTGCTTTATGGAGTTATGTTTTTATTGGTTAACATCAATATTGTGGGTACAGTTTTGGGACCCACAATTACACCCATTTGGATGCCTAACTACCTGACTTGTGGATACAGTCATGTTAGACTTCGAAATGGGTACAGCTATGGGTAAAATTAAGTGAACCTTCATTTAAGTCTGGGTGAAAAACTATGCCTGCAATATTACAGGTCTTTTTTGAAGTTGTAGGCCTGTAAGTATTAATTATTAAAAATTATTGTTGTTGTTATAATCTATGTATATTAACACAAAAAGTTCAGTCTAGTCCTAGATAGATAGATAGCCAGCCTTCGTTTTAGCTATAAAAATCTAAAACAATCCTGATGGGTTTAAGATGCTAATTTGTCAACTAAACTATAGCTAAACTGTTTTAAATGCATTTTGGGGGGGAAAACGAGTATGGACGGAGAACTTCTATGTCATGTGTCAGTCCAAAGCAAATTAAAATGTCGGAATTACTGTGGAAAACACTCAAATACAAAGTCCATAATGGATCTGTTAACAGACCCTTAGCTATAGTGATAATGCTGAGTGCCTCTATAGCAATATATTTCAAACTAGTGTAAAAGCCCGTGTACACGGGCCAACCGTAAGGGCTCGTGCCCCCCGCCGCCCAGCCCCCCTTCCCCCTGCAACGACCCCCCTCACCCAGCCCCCCTCCCCCCTGCAACGACCCCCCCTCGCCCAGCCCCCCTCCCCCTGCAACGACCCCCCCTCGCCCAGCCCCCTCCCCCCTGCAACGACCCCCCCTCGCCCAGCCCCCTCCCCCCCGCTCAGCTCCCTCCCCCCTCAACTCCTCCTCATGCGCCTGACAGCCCAGCTAACTTTATATGTATAACTGCTCCTTGGTGCTCTAGATCGCTCAGGCAGGCATGCGCGGCGGCCATTTTGTGCCTCCGAACTACAACCTCCAGCATGCCATTCGTCCGTGCCGTCTCTACTGCGCATGACGGCTTCACACACCGTTCGCTTGTCTTTTATAATATAGGATGATTTAGTTGACTAAGTGCTTCAAAAAACACAAGAAAATATCATTTAAAGCACTCCCTTCTCTTCATGTGTCAGTATAACAATGCCTGCATCTGTAATTTTCACTCCATGCATCTGAAGAAGTGGGTTTTTTCCCCCACAAAAGCTTATGCCCAAATAAATCTGTTAGTCTTTAAGGTGCCACCAGACTCCTTGTTGTTCTTGCACATACAGACTAATGTGGCTGTTTGATATTTGATATAACCCCCTGATATTTGAAGCACTAGTTCAGTTGGGCATTTTGAGCCAATGTTGTTTTGAAAGCATTTTAGTTGGCTTTTCACTTGAAAATCCAGAGATGGGCAACTAATTTTGACACATAGTGGACCTGATTTTCCTCATGAGTTCACTGGAGACTACCTTGATTTCAATGGTGTTACTCCTGATTTTTATGGGGTAGTTCTCTGAAAACATCCACTCAATGTGCAGTGGTAGTCAAAAAAGCAGACACAATGTTCGGAATCATTATAAATGGAATAGATAAAAAGATAGAAAATATCATATTGTCTCTATAAATCCATGGTAGACCCACATCTTGAATACCGCATGCAGATGTGGTCGCCCCATCTCAAAAAAAGATATATTGGAATTGGAAAGGGTTCAGAAAAGGACAACAAAAGTGATTAGGGGTGTGGAACATATGCCATATGAGGAGAGACTAATAAGACTGGGACTTTTCAGCTTGGAAAATAGATGACTAAGGAGGTCTATAAAATCATGACTGCTGTGGAGAAAGTAAACAAGGAAGTGTTATATTACTAGAAGGAGTAAATAAGAACTAGGGGTCACCAAATGAAATTAAAACAAACAAAAAGAAGTATTTCTTCACACAACACACAGGTAACCTATGGAACTCTTTGCCAGAGGATGTTGTGAAGGCCAAGACTATAGCATGGTTCAAAAAGAACTAGATGAATTCATGAAGGATAGGTCTATCAATGACTATTAACCAGGATGGGTAGGGATGATGTCCCTAGCCTCTGTTTGCCAGAAGCTGTGAATGAGCAACAGAGAACGGATCACTGGATAATTATCTGTTCATTCCCTCTCGGGCATCTGGCATTGGCCACTGTCAGAAGACAGGAGACTGAGCTAGATGGACCTTTGGTCTGACCCAGTATGGCAGTTCTTATTTTCTTATCTGTAATGTTCCCTTCCCACCCTTTATATTTCTATTCCCCATTCTGTTGGTGTACAGGCTACTATACGGTGCTAGGAGGGACACTGACTTTTGAATCAGAATGATGATACAATTGCAAATATTGCACTAATATATTTGTATGTTCCTCTACCTTTTGTTTAACTGAAAACAGCACCAACCAACAAGATAGGAGAGAAAGCAGCATTTTTAAATATTAACAGAATGTAAAGTAAACCCACTCTGTTACCCTATTATGAATCATAACCTTTATGTGAAATCATTACAGTACTATTGTCCCTGCCAGTAGGCAGACCTATCAACCACACATTTTACAGTGAATGAGCACTAAAAAAAGTACCTAAAACCCCCTTTATATTCCCCTTTGGCCACCTTTCTTGCTCTGGCCACATTCTCTTGTTTCATGGGCAAATGCCCAGTTGGCCAGCCCTTCTGGCTAGTCCTTTGGCCTTTTCAAAGAATAGAGGAGGAAGACTAGGAGTCATCATTTTAATGTGCTTCTCCTTCATCCCTTAGGGAAAACCCCAGCTGATCCAACCCTTTCTTGGATTTCTCATCTCCTCACCAGTGACATTTCTCATGGCGTCTCAAACACACCCCTCATATGACACATTAAGACCCAAAAGCACATTGACGCCTCCGCTGTGACCATTCCTGACCTATTGGTGAAATCAAACTTTACTCTCTTGAGCATAAGCACTAGCCTTTCAGCTCTGAAAGTGCTGTGCCTTGCTGCTAGTTCTTCCAGGTGCAGGCAATTGATAACAAAGGGATTTAATTGTGTTTTAAAAGAGTGCTGCTATCTACAATCAGCAGGTATAGTGGCTATATTTAAATTCAAATTTCTACCAATGCACCTTTGTGAAAATGTACATAAGCCTGTGTATGTTCACTATACTCAGTCTTAGGAAAAGGGTTTAGTCTTACATCTAATTCTAGGTCAATGAACCCCAGGGCATGCAAACAATATCCTTTTAACAATAACCTGGCTTTATTGCACAGGAAATATAATATTAATAACCAACAGAGATGAATATGGTAGTGCATGCAGAACTGCTAGTTGATCACATTTAGTTACCAGAGCGCATTTCACTCTGTTATGGAGGACAGGCTGCACTCTGTTTTCATTCAAAATGTCTTTTTTTTCCCTTGGGTTTCGGAATATTTGAATTTAAATATTGGCACAGCCTGTCAAATGAAAAAATCTTGGCAGCCATGCACTCTGCTGTAGAGACATTTTACTTAACACGAGTACCAACATTACGACATTTAAAATTGCCCGTATATATTTTTTAATTACCCAGACCTCCTTTGTTTACATATGATCTTGGATATTCTGGCACTGATTGAAATTTACCAGGTTCTAGCACTGAGTTTATCCCGATAATTACTCTACCTCTGAAATGAAAGCAGCATGAAATAGCCTTGAGTTGTACAAAAGCCATTCAGAGGTTCCACCTTAAGATCTGATTTGGTGCAGCTCCGTAAAAACCAAATGCACATCCCAGGCCAATAGGCCATGTCATTTCCAATTATTCCAAAGCCAGATTAAATGCCTTGTCAGCTTTTTCAGCGCTGCAGTTCCAACAAAGATTCCTACAATCAAGGTAAACTGCGGCCATTACCATCCTAACTCTAGATCTCTTACTGCAATGATTTCTAGTTTGTTTTAAGTTCTTTATGAAAACATTTGCTATAATGTGTCTTTAAAATCATGAATTCCTACAAACAGGCTTCAGAGGATATTAAATTATTTTTATGGTTAGACTAATTCCGTTCCAGACTTACCATTCACACAGGCACACATACTTTCAGAGATGCTCTTTTTGTACATTTTTATTTTCAATTGTCCATTATGCTTTCTTTTTAAAAATGTAAAGTTCATTTTAGTACATATGGTTTTAATTCTGAGCCCTGTGGCCTAATGGAGAGAGAGAGAGAGAACTTTGGAAACATGACTTCTGTTCCTGGCTCTGTCATGGGCTTGCTGGATGATGTTGGACAACTCACTACACTCCCTGTGCCTTAGTCTGTCTGTGTGTAAAATGGGATAATGATGCTGTACTCCCCCGGAAAGTGCTTTGAGATCTACTGGCGAAAAGCACTGTACGGTGGTGGTGTTGCAAAAGAAACCAGACTGACAGTTTCAGCTTGAACATTCAAGTACTGGGCTTAAACCCAGAACAGGAACAGCACAGTGCATCAGAATTGCCAGCTTTCTCACACTGCCCTTCCAATGTGCCTCAGTTTTGATTAAGAAGCATCACTTGGAAGGAAGTTGATAGTTCATTCTTCCTATCCAACTGAGACTTCAAACATGGGTGTCAATTAGAGTAGTGGTTTTTATAATGTATTAACTATAAAATGGACAAAACCCACCAACTTATTGTCCATTCCTGATCAGATCTCCCCTTAGAGCAATGCAATTAACAGTGCTAGAATTAAGCATGTGTTAATGTCTCTTCCCTTAAACCACATAAATTGATTCCAAAAGCTTGCTATGGACTGTAATTTAGTATGCTCTGTTTTGGCCTAAGATCAAGAATCTGTTGGTTGTTTTTTTTTAATTTAAAGGAAAAAAGTGACTTTTAAATTGAAGGAGAAAGAAATTCAGGATACTTCCCAGAGATGGTCTTATTATTCCTCTGATTCAAACAAATCTTTTATTTTAAATGATATTTTGCAGTCCATTAGCTAATGATGTGAACCATTGCCTTTGGATATTAAGAATAAGAAAAAATATTTTCCTTTTTTAGAAGAAACTACAGAATCACTCATGTTCAAGTTACTTTTATTTTTAGCAAGATTTTTTTTAAAAAATTGTTCATTTATGGAGTTTGTGCACAACTATCTCATCTTAGAGATGCCATGACACTGCACTGCACCATTGATCTAGGAACAAAGGAGTCTTCAAGCAAGATATGTACATAGTTAGAAGTGCTGAGGTAAGCATGGATAAGCATAAACTGAAATGTACATGGAAACATTTACACTAGTGATTGGCAAACCTAAAAATATTTCAAGATCTGGTTTAGTTCTTATAAGCATTAGAAGTGGGACCCCAATATTTTTTCTTGACCCCAGTGCATTTATCACTCTAGGGATCAAGAGATAGCTATGCAAAAAGAGATTGGATCCAACATGGAATCCTTCTCTTGAACATTTTATATAACATGCTGAAACAGTTCTACTGAGCTCATTAATTGGCAAAGCTTAAAAACCAATGAGTTTAATTTCCATTTGTACCAGACAATGAAGTCTTCAAGAAAAAGAACGCTTGAAGATTCCAATACCATATTATGTCACACTGTATCTCAAAATGGCACCCTGTGCCCAAATAGAAACCACTGTTATATGATTATGATTTGTACAAAGTATGCCTTGTGAGGTATCATTTGAGAAGTCATGATTTGTTTATCATTACTGTCCTGTTGAATTATGTGTTGCCATTGTATGTGAAGTTAGGAAGTTTTGCTATATGTATGTTACTGAAATATGAAATACCTTATGACACGTTCTCTTCTGGCTAACTTATTTTCTTTGGGATAGTTAACAAGCAGAGAAGTTGGCCCCAAGCCTGGCTTTGCCATACACGCAATGGTCAGATGTTCAAACTACCTGGTCTTATCCAAAGAACACCAAAGATTACTTTATAAATCGAACATGAATAAAAAAGATGGGCAGTCATCCTCATTTACATTCCAGTCTTCCCCGTGCTTATCACCATCCATTCTCACTACACGTATACATCAGTCCTAGCACAAAGAACATAATGACAAACTAGCTAAGGGCCATTCATCTCCTTTCACCACTGTATCACTAGACTGCTAATCCACCAATATATTCTGTTGTGAGCATGTAGCTATGTGTCACCAACATTACTGCTGCAGCATATCTGCACCATATTGGATGGGGACAGATCTTCAGATGGGGTAATTAAGATAGGACATTGGGGTCACCCAGTGAAATTACTTTCTCTTGTTTGTATTAAACTTGCTGCCTATTACTTTTTCACACAACACACAACTAACTCATGAAACTTATTGTCATGGGATGTTGTGATGCTCAAAAAACCATGACAGTTAAAAAAAGAACTGGATACATTCATATAGGCTAGGTCTGGGAATGGTTATTAGCCAAGATGGGCAGGGATGCAATATCCTGTTCTAGGTGTAACTAAGCATCTGACTGCCAGATTCTGACAGTGGACAAAAGATCACCCCATAATTGCCCTGTTCTGTACATTTCCCCTGAAGTTACGGTATGGGCCACAAATGGAGACAGGACAATGGGTATGACATACCAGAGAATAATGCAGATTAAAGAGTAGCTGTGTCACTCCTGCCCTCTAACCTGGGGTGCCCTTTACACGGCTTTGCTGCTGTAGCTTCCAGCCTGGACTGTTCACAAACAGCCTACAGCATGCAAGTCACTCCCAGCTATGTCTGCATGTGGGCTGCAGCCAGCCAGCCACACCTTGGCTCTTACCAGCCTGGGCAGGATGACCCAACACATTCCAGTCTTAGATTTTCTTCCAGAAATATATGTCCTGTACTGCCCAACCCTCTCCTGGATAATACAAGTTTAAAGTCTGTAATTTCTTTAATAGAAATGATACACACACAATTTACCACCCCAAAAGGAATTTCTCAGCCACTTCAGTTTAAACACTGTGGATTATATAAAACAACAAAGGACATTTGTTAAGTACAAAGGGATAGATTTTAGTAAGTTCAAGTATTAAGGCATAAAAGTCTGAAATGGTTACAAGAAAATAAAGGTAAAATGCCACTGGTGCCTAACTTAAACTAAAGGAGATTCAAGCAAAGTTTCTCACCACATGCTTTTAGCAGCATTACTGACGAAATCCTTTAGTTCTGGACTGCGTCACCTAAAATTCAAAGCTTCCTTTCTTGCTTCAGGTGCTATAAATGCAATGGATGGGGGGGAGGGGATTCCTTGGGGGTTTTGTACCTCCTTTTTATAACTTCAATCCCCATCTTGAAAAACATTTCCAGTTGGATGCCAGGACATAAAAAGTCTATTGGGAAGGATGTTCCCTGCTGGTTTTTTCCTCACCTGTCTAATGACTTTCTTTACTGATTAAATGGAAATTAAGTGGAGCACACATTCCTTTGTTTAGGACAGATCTGTTTGCCAACCTCAGTTTGAAACGTGTTAATAACAACAAACACTGGAATCTTATAACTTCTTATACAATGTTGACATACATTTTATCAGGACAATAATGACCAGCAAATTATGAGTTTTCAAATGATGCCTCACAATATACAATGATGATTACAATACTGTGGAGGGTGTGGAAAAGGGGTACATTCTGTCACACTAGGCAAGATGGACTATGGTCTGACCAAGTATGGCAGCTCTTGTGTTATGTTTTCATGATTTACACCTGCTGAAGATCTCCCCTCCCACAGCACATTTATAGGAGCAAAGTGGAGGGTAGTCTACACATCAACTGTATATTTATAAAAGTAACATGCCCTTGTGCATGTGACAACAGTATATAAATCTGCATTTATTTCTCCATGATCAAATTTAGGTTCACTTCAGTGGAAACCTGACCACAATATTCAATAGAAATATTCACAAAATTCCAAGCCCCTTGAGGCAGAGAGCCTCAGAATTCTAGAAGAAATATTTGTTTGGATTTCACAACAAATTAGAGATATAATTTAAAAAATTGTTAAATAATTATTTTTGTGTAAATTTAACACTAAGGGATTTAAAATATAACATTACACCAAACCAATATGGCTTTGCCCTTAGTAATACAGATGGACCTGAGTGAAGATCCCAGACCCTCAGACTCTGCAGATGTCTGAGATTTCAGTGCCATTTACAATTATTGATTAACATAGCTTCCACACATACGTGTGATTATTGTCTCTCTTTTACAGAGCAAGAAATAGGTTAATAGAGGTGGAATGTCTTGGCTGGGGTCATAACTTTTAGCTGCAGTAGAACCCAGGACTTTCAACACCTAAATCTCTATCCTAACCACAAGACAATCCTTCCTCCTTTTGATAACACTGTTACTACATTTTACTACAAAAAAACTAGAAATTCATTTTGCAATTGCGCTTAATTCTAGACATTTTTGCATTTTCACTTTTTCTACTTTGTCACAATGTTGGGCTGCTGTTGTAGCTGAAATGTTGTGAGAATATGGCATGTCAGAAAAAATCATACCCTGGAAAATAATGAGTTTCAAAATAAAGATGAAAGGAACCATATGTCTTAAAAGCCTTCCCATGGACATATAGATGATTATCACTAAGACCTGAGAGATAATCTAGACAATTTTCAACGTCCAATACATTCCATAAGTGGTTTTGACATTGTCTTTGTCTGTTACAGCTTTCCCCCTATTCCATTTTGTTTCTTACAGCTGTCCCCTTACTCCATTTTGTTTTTGTTCTCCTCCTGTGGCCGCCCCTCCCTGGCTGTTAAGTTGTTTACCAGGGCCACGGCCCTTCTCAAAGGGAGGGCCCCTTAAGTTGTTTACCAAGAGCCATTGCCCTTCTCAAAGGGATGGCCACTTGTGCTGCGTGCTAAGTGGGACAACTGCCCTGTTCAAAGGGTTGGTCCTGTTATCACCTTGTTAAACCTGGGCTCGGTGTAGGGTAGGCAATGTCCAGAGCTGCAAGACCTAATGTGTTTTTGAGATCCTGGGCATGAGTCATAGGCCTCATGTGCTTTTGAGTCCTGAGGTGGGAACTCACGCCTATGGTCCAGGACTCTGCCCAGGCATGTCTCTATGCTCACCTACAGTTTTTTCCTGTATCTCCTCCCCTGTGACAGAAGGAGCCTATCAGGATTACTGGCAGGGAAACTGCCTGAGTTTGCCTTTAAGAACAGGCATTTTTGAAACAAACATCAGAAAGGTTCCTGAATTGCTACCTGGTCTGATCAGCCAGGGGTTCTGGGGGGTCCTTTCTCCGCTCTCATTTTATTTTTGAGCGTACCCCCGTTTTTAACCCCCCCCCCCCCCCACGAAGAATGAATTGCTGCCTGAGAGAACTCCTGATTATCAAGACCGTACCGAGCCCTCCTTGCTTCTTCTGATGTTGTTGCTGCTTCTGCCTTTGCTGCTGCCTTGGGGACTGGTAAGAATCCCTCTGTGAAACTTTCTATACTTTTATTACTTTAGATGCTGGCTCTGTTTCCCCAGCACACAGACTCAAACCTTGGTCTGTGTCTTAAAACCTCTCTTAAACTCCTTGGTCTGTATCTGTAATCTGTTTCTTGCTCTGCAGCGCCTTTGCTGCTAGAAATAAGCCTGTGCCTTCCTGGACTGTATCCTAGGCTGCCAGCTTGCAGCCACCACTAGTTAAATCCCCCACCCCCCCCTTGGAGCTGTATCCTGGGCACACGCCACTCTGCCCTCTGAAACTACCCCTAGTATAAGGTGCACCCATTAGGTTAGATTTTGTCTTTTAGTCTAGATAAGTTGTAATTTCATTTTGCATAGCTGTAGTTAAGTTAGGTTTAGGAAATTGCTTGCATTGTACCCTGTAAGTTAGCCTTAAAGAATTGTTGCATTGTGTTTTGTTACTTGCTAATTTGTGTAGTTTTGGTTAAGTTAAATCATAGATAAGATTTTGCTGTGTTTTGTATAATTGTCTCTCTGCTGCTTAAACTTGCAGCCTGTCTGTTCTGTGTCTCCCTGAGTTTAAATCTCCCTCCACCACGTGATCCTCTTCCCCCATCCCCCAACCTTACTTCTCTACCACTTTCTTTCTCTCTCTCTCTCTTCCTCTCTGCTGTTTCAACTTACAGCCTGTCTTCTCTCTCTCTTTCTAGCATAAAACCCCATTGGTTACCCCCTTTCTCTCTAACACACCTCACATTTTACATTTATACCACTGAGACACATTTTTACCTAAAGTTGTTGGTTATTTAACACATTTTACCCATACTGTTAGTTGGTTATATGCTGCTGTGACACACTCTTTACATAGAAATTGTTAGCTACCTGTTACATTTATACTTCAGTGTTAATTGGTTACCAACTGTATTGTACCCCACTGTATTGTACCCCACTATTGAAACCCCCTATCCCATTTACTAAAAGAAACCCCTCCCCAATTGTCTACTTTAACAAACCCCATACCCCTCACTATTGAATTTTCCCTGTTTTTGCATTTTCTTAATAAAGTTTATTTTGCACCCCACCTGTGTGGTAATTGCTCCCCAAGATCCCATATACCTGCTGGCAGGGACAGTCTTTTGGTTGAAGCTCTGCTCTCTTGAATTGTCAGAGGGCAGTTACTGGATGGAACCCATCTCTGGTTTTATAGTATACTAGCATAAGTGCCCGGCGCTGCTCGGGTCAGTCGGAGGTGGGGAGGTGGCAGACAGCTGACACCCCCTGACCAACCCCAACACCCACCCCTCACCCCTCACCCACCCCAACACCTTCCCACCCCCCCAAGCAAGCCGGACACCCCCACCTCACCCCCCGACCGAATCCGACACCCCCACCTCACTTACCGTCCCACCAAACCCAACTCAGATCCGTCGCAGGGGGGGGGGGGGCCCAGAGCCGAGGGATTCCGGGGACCTTCGCAGGTGGGGGGGGGGCAGTGAGCTGATGTAGTCCGGGGTTCCGTTGGGAGGGGGGAGGGGCAGAGAACTGAGGGATCTCTGGGGTTCCGTTGGGAGGGGGGAGGGGCAGTGAGCTGAGTGATCTCCGGGGTTCCGTTGGAGGAGGGAGGGGCAGTGAGCTGAGTGATCTCCGGGGTTCCGTTGGGAGGGGGGAGGGGCAGTGAGCTGAGTGATCTCCGGGGTTCCGTTTGGAGGGGGGAGGGGCAGTGAGCTGAGTGATCTCCAGGGTTCCGTTGGAGGAGGGAGGGGCAGTGAGCTGAGTGATCTCCGGGGTTCCGTTGGGAGGGGGGAGGGGCAGTGAGCTGAGTGATCTCCGGGGTTCCGTTGGGAGGGGGGAGGGGCAGTGAGCTGAGTGATCTCCGGGGTTCCGTTGGGAGGGGGGAGGGGCAGTGAGCTGAGTGATCTCCGGGGTTCCGTTGGAGGAGGGAGGGGCAGTGAGCGGAGTGTTCTCCGGGGTTCCGTTGGGAGGGGGGAGGGGCTGTGAGCTGAGTGATCTCCGGGGTTCCATTGGGAGGGGGGAGGGGCAGAGAACTGAGGGATCTCCGGGGTTCCGTTGGAGGAGGGAGGGGCAGTGAGCTGAGTGATCTCCGGGGTTCTGTTGGAGGGGGGAGGGGCAGTGAGCTGAGTGATCTCTGGGGTTCCGTTGGAGGAGGGAGGGGCAGTGAGCTGAGGGATCTCCGGGGTTCCGTTGGGAGGAGGGAGGGGCAGTGAGCTGAGTGATCTCCGGGGTTCCGTTGGGAGGGGGGAGGGGCAGTGAGCTGAGTGATCTCTGGGGTTCCATTGGGAGGGGGGAGGGGCAGAGAACTGAGGGATCTCCGGGGTTCCGTTGGAGGAGGGAGGGGCAGTGAGCTGAGTGATCTCCGGGGTTCCGTTGGAGGGGGGAGGGGCAGTGAGCTGAGTGATCTCCGGGGTTCCGTTGGAGGAGGGAGGGGCAGTGAGCTGAGGGATCTCCGGGGTTCCGTTGGGAGGGGGGAGGGGCAGTGAGCTGAGTGATCTCCGGGGTTCCATTGGGAGGGGGGAGGAGCAGTGAGCTGAGTGATCTCCGGCGTTCCGTTGGAGGAGGGAGGGGCAGTGAGCTGAGGGATCTCCGTGGTTCCGTTGGGAGGGGGGAGGGGCAGTGAGCTGAGGGATCTCCGGGGTTCCGTTGGAGGAGGGAGGGGCGAGCTGAGCGAGTGCGGTGTCTGTTGGAGGGGGTATTATGACATCATCAGCACCTAACTGCCCAGCTGATGTGATTGGCCCTGAAAGACTTTCACCCCTGGGGGGCGTCAGAGGTGAGATCCGAAAATTTTTCGACCCTTACCAAGATCTAGACCCCAAGACCCCTCACTGTACCAAATTTCAAGTCTCTGGCTCAAACGGTGCGGGAGGAGTTCGCTGTCATACGTACATACATACATACATACATACATACACTCATACATACACCACTTGACTTTTATATATATAGATATGAGCACTTCAGTTGGTTTCATATTTAGGACCTGCATAAACTATACAGCAAAACTGCAGCATATACCGACCTTGTTAACAAAGACAAACACTATTACAATGAGTGTATATGTTTAGAAAAAAAATCAGCTTAATGGCCATAAATTCACAACTGTCCTGATATACAGTACATTCCTTTGGCACAATTAACTTTTTAAAGATGATGGGAATAAAATTCATACACACACACGTAAGGTTGAACATATATTGCCATATTAAAGAAGGTAAGAACATTAATAGAATGTTTATAATTTAAAAAAGAAAACAAAAGTTTACCCTACTAAATCACAAGATTTAAGGTTAAGATTCTGACATAAATCTCCGCTGTGTCCCTATGAACCACACAAATTCTCAGCAGTTGCCTCCCTTGCCAGTTGAAGACCCCTTGCCAGTTGCCACACAAAATTTAACACCCTTGAGCACATGAATGGCTTAAGTATATGAATTTCAGCAGTATGTTCTAAAAACTACACATATCCTTTCATTATATCATAGCTATAAGATGGTCTGTGCTATGTATCAATAGTTTGTCAATGGATATAAGGTCATATCACTGTATCCTTGAGATGTGACGTCTGTGCTGAAGAGAACCCCCAATGTTTTCTTAGCAAACAGTGCATAGCCAATTGCTGATAATTACAGTAACAGCAAGTATCAGAGAGGTAGCCGTGTTAGTCTGGAATAGCAGAGGTAACAAAGAGTCCTGTGGCACCTTAAAGACTAACTAAAGTATTGAAGCATAAGCTTTCATGGGCTAATACCCACTTCGTCGGATGCAAGCAGTTGTCTAAGTATGCAGGACCCAGGCCAAGTGGATCATGTAACAGGAACATATAAACCTCCTCAGGAAATGTCATGTGATCTAGTGACTGACCTAAGGAACAAGGGCCAGGAGGAAGCTGGTAGTCATGTGTTGTGGTTCAACCAGGCTAGCGGGGCTGTCTGATACTATTGTTCTAAGACCCCATTCCCCACTACGATGACCAGATGTCCCGATTTTATTGGGACAGTCGTGATTTTGGGGTCTTTTTAAAATAAAGGCTCCTATTACCCCTCCACCCCATCCCGATTTTTCACATTTGCTGTCTGGTCACCCTATTCACCACCTGTGTGAGTGGAGGGAACTTTATTTGGCAGAGCCTATCTTGGCCATGTGAAAAGTGGGGACTGAATCCTCTGTGGCATCATTTTTTACTGTGTGAGGCTATGCAGAAACTGCCCTGCACAAACTCTGTGGGGTTAGGGCTCTGCTGTGTTTGGGGGGAGGGGGGATGAGAGGAAGTGGATGAGGGAACAGCCAGCTCCACAGAATTGTCCTCTGCTGACCCTGCAGATTTCCAAAAGGAAATCTGATCAGGAGTTAATACAGCTTGAAGCATTAATCTCTGCTGGGTCCTATCTATAGCTAAAACTGCACAACTGTAGGGGGCCCAGATAATAGTAACATGGTTCCGAAAGGATTGTGATGGGGGTCAGTAGTTGTGGATTAACACTAAATCTGGTGCAGGACCTGTCAAAGAAAAGGTGTTTCTCCGGCATGTCAGAGTATTCATTGTGCATACACAGTACATTTGATTCTAGGGCATAAGCTTCAGAAAAGGTCTCACTGCAGCAGAAACACATAAAACAGGCAACCTCACCAGAAAGTGGCACCTCACTAATCCAAACTCTGACCTCATGCCTCGGCTGCACTGGAACCACTTTTTGGTGCACTCTGAGCACAAATGGAAAGTGGAATTGCCAGCCCACAGGAGAACAGTGCAACGGGAGACTGAAAAATGGTGGATTCTATTCCCCTTCCTCCCAAGCCCCGATAATAGAAAAAAAAAATCCTAACTATGCTACTCTACAAAATAGATGATTCTGGAGCCCGTTTAGTCACAGCAAATCACTAAAAAGAATAAACTTATTCTCCTAAACAGATTTCGATGTGTAACCAATAGGGAGGTGACAGCACAGAGATTGAAATGCAAACTTCTAACACCGTGGAACATCACCTGAATGTGTGATCCTCCTGCAAGGCTTAGAATCAATAAACTGATGGCTGGATTACTGTGATCTAGATGTGTACAGATGGTTTTTCTCTGTGGCAGGTATACTATTTCTAATATTTTGTATTTTAATAGTTAATATTAATACATGTTCAGGTATCAGTGGATATATAAGAAGTTAGGGCATTCACCTAAACATTACGGATCAGGCACACAAAAAGTATAACATTTAAGACTGAAGTCCAATATCTGATCTTGTTACATTTGTGTAAATTTTGAGTGAACTCCATTGCAGAAAAATAGACCATTCTCCAGGCAACCTTAGCTAGTGGTGAACAAAGCATATATGACCCTACAAACTAGTGTACAGGGAAGAACTCCTGTATTAAGAACAGTGAGGTTATACCATTACTAAGATACAAAAGCAGCAGAAGGCATGAACAAACACCACAGCAACGCAAGTCTTGATACTGCTTGTAGCAGGGCCGTGACTCACCCTGCAGCGCCTCCTGCTGGTTTCCAAGGAATTAGCTCAGGTCCAGCCTCTGGAGCACCTTCTGCAGGCTGTTGTTCCACTTGCTTCTGGCCCCGTGTCCCGCCCAGACCCCGGTGCCCTCTTACCGAGGGTGCTGCACCTCTGCAGTCTCAGGGTCTCCCCTCCTTGGGGAACCCTCACCCCCTATCCCCACCTCGCCTCAGTCTAGGCAACTGCCAGTCACCACTTGCCCCCGTTCTCGGAGGCAGAATGCAGTATCATTGTCATTCATCACAGGCATGGGAGGTTTGGACTGCTGCCTCTACCTATGTAGCCATGGGCTGCCCCCTGCACTCCCTGTACCCTTTGTTGGGCCTTGCCCTAGGCCCTGCAGCCTGGGGGTTTTCAGGCAGGAGCTCCCCGAGCTCCTATTGCCTTTCCCCAGCCCTGCTTCACTCTGGGTACTCTGTCTGGCTTCCCCAGAAGCCAGGCCGGTCTACCTCTGCAGCCAGAGGAGACTCTCCCTGTCCTCTGCACCAAACTCTGGGCCCTTTTATCAGGGCCAGCTGGACCATAATTGAACCAGCCACTGCTGTGACTGGTCTGCCCCAGCCGCTTTCTGTTGCAACCCTCTGCAGGGCTGCCTTTCCATAGCTACAGCCCTTTGCAGGGCTGTTTTAACCCCTTTTTACTTGGAGTGGGGCAGCAGCTCCACTACACTGCTGATGAAACTTTTTCATAACAGTTTCCTAGAGGAATACACACACACAAATAAAAATGTGCTATCCCAAAGTGCACCTGACACACACCCAACACAAAGTGCACCTGACACACACCCAACACAAAGTGCACCTGACACACACCCATTCAAAATGTGAAAGCTGTGTGTCCAAATGAGCTCTATGTTCAGAGAGCAACACATAAAAGAAGATACTTGTAAAACAAAACCCGCAGGTTTTGGAGCATGTAACATGCACCCAATAAGTAGTGCTGTAGTAGAACTCAGCAAATGCCCGGCAGTCAGTGCCATTTGAAGGTCATAGTGCAAGACACAGAAAGTGTTGCTTATTTGCATCTGGCAGCATACTTAAGCTATTGCTAAAACCCACCTCCCCAGTCTATCTTCCTTACTAGCCACGATCTCCAAACCTTTTCATCACTACTACATTGGCTCTAATTTTCAGTAAACTCACACCGTCTCCAGTATCCCATTTCCTGTTTCAAGCTCCAGGAGCCGAAGTGTGTTCTGTTACATTGTTGTAAATCCACAGACACTCCAGTGAAGTGATTTACAGAGATTTCCTAGTTCACATGTCTGCCTCTCTTTAAGGAAACTGCAATACAGTTGTCAGCATACCGAGCACCCCAAACAAGCCCCTAATGTTGGGAATGTCTGTTGTCCACCCAAGTAGCTATTCAACACTGAAAATGTTTTAAATAGGTATCTTTGTACAGTAGATAACTATGGCATCTAAGCAGTATATAGTGAAAATCAGTTTCAAATATTCACCGTTGTATGTTTTAAAAATACACATATTATAAATATACTAGCATAAGTGCCCGGCGTTGCTCGGGTCAGTCGGAGGTGGGGAGGGGGCAGACAGTTGACACCCCCTGACCAACCCCAACACCCACCCTTCACCCACCCTGACACCTTCCCACCCCCCCGACCAACCCCAACACCCCCCGGCTCACTTACCCCCCGACCAAACCCGACAACCCCACCTGACCCCCCAAAACAAACCCAACACCCCCACCTCACCCCCCGACCAAACCCGACACCCCCACCTCACCCCCTGAGCAAACCCGACACCCCCACCTCACCCCCCGACCGAACAGTGTATTTAATAATCTGTGTGCTACACAGTGCACCGTGAGCCGGGGGGGGGGGGGGGTGTCGGGTTTGGTCGGGGGGTCAGGTGGGGGTGTTGGGTTTGCTTGGGGGGGTCAGGTGGGGTTGTCGGGTTTGGTCGGGGGGTAAGTGAGCCGGGGGGTGTAGGGTTTGGTCTGGGGGGGTGGGAAGGTGTTGGGGTGGGTGAGGGGTGAGTGTTGCGGTTGGTGGGGGTTGAGGTGGGGGTGTCAGGTTTGCTTGGGGGGATGAGGTAGGGGTGTCGGGTTCGGTCGGGGGTAAGTGAGCCGGGGGGGGTGTCGGGTTTGGTCTGGGGGGGTGGGAAGGTGTCGTGGTGGGTGAGGGGTGAGGTGTGGGTGTTGGGGTTGGTCAGGGGGTGTTGCGGTTGGTGGGGGGGTGAGGTGGGGGTGTCGGGTTTGCTTGGGGGGGTGAGGTGGGAGTGTCGGGCTCGGTCGGGGGGTAAGTGAGCCGGGGGGTGTCAGGTTTGGTCTGGGGGTGTTGCGATTGGTGTGGGGGGGTGAGGTTGGGGTGTCAGGTTCGGTCGGGGGGTAAGTGAGCCAGGGGGTGTCGGGTTTGGTCTGGGGGGGTGGGAAGGTGTTGGGGTGGGTGAGGGGTGAGGGGTGGGTGTTGGGGTTGGTCATGGGGTGTTGCGGTTGGTGGGGGGGTGAGGTGGCGGTGTCGGGTTTGGTCGGGGGGTAAGTGAGCCGGGGGGGGGGGGGAGTGTCGGGTTTGGTCTGGGCACCCACCCCAACACCTTCCCCCCCCAGACCAAACCCAACACCCACACCACCCCCCTCATCCCCCCGACACCATCCCACTCCCCCAGACCAACCCCGACACCCCCCCCGGCTCACTTACCCCCCGACCAAACCCGACACCCCCACCTCACCCCCCCAAGCAAACCCGACACCCCCACCTCACCCCCCCACCAACCGCAACACCCCCTGACCAACCCCAACACCCCCACCTCACCCCCCGACCGAACCCGACACCCCCACCTCACTTACCGTCCCACCAAACCCAACTCAGATCCGTCGCAGGGGGGGAGGGGGCCCAGAGCCGAGGGATTCCGGGGACCTTCGCAGGTGGGGGGGGGCACAGAGCTGATGGAGTCCGGGGTTGAGGTGGGAGGGGCAGAGAACTGAGGGCTCTCCAGGGTTCCGTTGGGAGGGGGGAGGGGCAGAGAACGGAGGGATCTCCGGGGTTCCGTTGGGAGGGGGGAGGGGTAGAGAACTGAGGGATCTCCGGGGTTCCGTTGGGAGGGGGGAGGGGCAGAGAACTGAGGGATCTCTGGGGTTCTGTGGGGAGGGGGGAGGGGCAGAGAACTGAGGGATCTCCGGGGTTCCGTTGGGAGGGGGGAGGGGCAGAGAACTGAGGGATCTCCGGGGTTCCGTTGGGAGGGGGGAGGGGCAGAGAACTGAGGAATCTCCGGGGTTCCGTTGGGAGGGGGGAGGGGCAGAGAACTGAGGGATCTCCGGGGTTCCGTTGGAGGAGGGAGGGGTGAGCTGAGCGAGTGAGGTGTCTGTTTTAGGGGGGTATTATGACATCATCACCACCTAACCGCCCAGCCGATGTGATTGGCCCTGAAAGACTTTCACCCCTGGGGGGCGTCAGAGGTGAGATCCGAAAATTTTTCGACCCTTACCAGCATCTAGACCCCAAGACCCCTCACTGTACCAAATTTCAAGTCTCTGGCTCAAACGGTGCGGGAGGAGTTCGCAGTCATACGTACATACATACATACATACACACATACATACATACACCACTTGACTTTTATATATATAGATATTTGTATTAATCTATGGAAAATATATATTATGCCTGCAACAATATTTTACAGCAGAAGTAGCTCTATAGTTAATATAGTTAACAAAATATTTGTCATAAATATGAGATTCACGAAGACTATATTATCTATTTGGGAGCATGTTACAATTCTGTAGCTAAATATATAAATCAGCATTAGTAGATTTTGCATTTATTTTTGATATATATTAATTGTAGGTAAGGCTAGTAGCACGGCTGTTTGTAAGGTTACCTGACACTTCACATTATAAGACCTTGTTTTCAGTTGCTTATTACTTTGCCAAACTTTAACCATTTGGACTGAAATTCTTGGGTTTCTGCCCCAGGCTAATATATATTATATACATATAAGTTCTAGCAGCCTAGAGTTTTTCAAAAATTGGGGACTTGAAATGTGGAAGAGGGTAGCCTTGGTGGCAGGGATGTGCCTTTTGCTAGCCCTGTGAAAATCAACCTAAACTTGACCAAGTTATAAGCCTTTGAAAAATCACAGTTCACACATGCTCTTTACAGACTTGCTAGATTTTAACAGCTAAATACCCTGAAAATTCTATCTGGACTGAACATGCTCCAGCCTGAGCCAAATGGGACTTTATCTTCGATTGAAGTTGGATCCAGGCATCTGACCTGAGAGCAGGGACTGGGAGCCTGTCTCTCCTGTGCACTCAGTGCTCTGCCTGCTAGGTGCAGGAATTATGGTGGAGGATGTTGCCTGATTTGAATGCCAAGGGGACAAGAGTTGGAGCTGCTGGCTATGTAGAGGCAATAGATTGGGGAAATGAGCTGGGACTGAAGGTTGTCAGGGGTGCAGAATGAAATGAGGACTAGTGGTAGAGGGGAGATTGGGATTGGCTGGACAAAGAGACTAGGAGCTGAAGAGGGAAACAGTGGGGTGGGGAGGGGAGACTGGAAGCCGGTAGGAGACTGGGACTGAGAACCAGCATGGTAAGGGGAGAGGAGAGACTGACCTAGCAAGAAACTGAGGTGTATAGGGAGAGTTGGGACTGGCTGGGAATGGGAAACCTGATGTGTGGAGATTGGTACTAAGTGGAGATTGGTACTAAGTGAGGAGAATTGGACTAGCAGCTAGGTGTGAGGAAAAGACAGGACTCGGGACAGGGGAGTGGAATGGGCATAAAAGTCTGTACCCAGTAGAGTACATTCTTTTTCACAGCCTGCAATAGAGCCAAGATTACTGAGTCTCACCAGTCCTCTGCTGACAGAAAATATTTATTAAACTCACTGGCAAAGTATCCCGTTCACCACTAATGCTGGTTCCTATATAGAATGACAGCCTACTATACCCATCATTTACTCCATTATTTGAAATGGCAGAGGTTTGGGAATTTAAAGTTTCCAGTCCTGCTGATGACCTCTGTGTGTGTCAGTATGAGGTCACATAATGGAATTTCTGTTTGATCAGTTTGCTTTTTTTAAAAAACCTAGGAAATCATAGAATCATAAAAGTGTAGGACTGGAAGGGACCTCAGGAGGTCATCTAGTCCAGTCCCCTGCACTCAAGACAGGACTAAGTAATAATTAGACCGTAAATGACACAGACCACCACATTAAAAGAACATTATCAAGGTTGCAAAGTCATAAGAATATAAGAATTGCCATACTGGGTCAGACCAACAATCCATCTAGCCCATTATCCTGTCTTCTTATTAGTGGCCAACGCCAGAGAGAATGAACAGAAAAGGTAATCATCAAGTGATCCATCCTCTGTCACCAGTCCCAGCATCTGGCACTCAGAGGCTTATGGATAACCAGAGCATGGGGCTGCATCTATGACTTATATGACCAATAGCCACTGATGGACCTATCTTCATTGAATTGATCTTGTTCTTTTATGAACCCAGTTATAATTTTGGTCTTTACAACATGACATGGTTATAAGTTCCACAGGTTTGCTGTGTGTTGTGTGAAAAAGTACTTCCTCTTGTTTGTTTTAAACCTGCTGCCTATTAATTTCATAAGGCCCCCTGTTTCTTTTGAATTGTGGAAAAGAATAAACTAACACCTCTCTATTCACTTTTTCCATACTTCTCATGATTTTATAGATCTCTACAATATCCCTCCCACAGTTGCCTCTTCTGTTCGATAAACAGCCCAATTTTTTTTAGTATCTCCTCATATGTTCCATACCTTTGGCTATCTTTGTTACCCTTCTCTGAACCTTTTCCAGCTCCTTTCTGAGATGGGGCAACTAGAACCAGATGCACTATTCATGGTATGGGTGCAGTAGAGATTAATTTTTGTGGTATATTTTCTGTCTTATTGTGTATTACTTTCCCAATAGCTCCTAATATTCTGTTAACCTTTTCCACCACTGCAGAGGACTGAGCTGAAGTTTTCAGACAACTATTCATAGTGAATCAAGATCTCTTTATGGAGTGGTAACAGCTAATTAGAAGCCACCATTACATATGTGTAATTGGGATTGTTTTTTCCAATGTGCATTACATTGCATTTATCAGTGTTGAAGTCAACCAAAAGTTAGGAAGTGTCTTAATTAGATCCCCTGGTTCATATGCATTATGATATAGTCTTTAATTATAAAATTGCAAACTATTTTTTGCCTGGGACTTAGAACTTGTCTATATGAAGATCTGTTTCAAACAGCCATACATCAAACTACACTACAGAACTTCTTGTCCACAGTAGAAAAGTCCACATGGCAACTTAGTACCCAGCAGGCTATAGCAGTGTACATTTGTACCCCAGCTTGCTGTGAACTTACTTTCCTTATAAGCAAGCCCTTATACTCTCTCATTTGCACTTTTGACATTGCAGAATACTATGATCTTCTATATAGTGATTAAAAAAATATTATTAGTAGTAAATTTTACTCTTTTTTTGTCAGCGTGCCCTAATAGGATTTAAGATCATTTAGTGCCACTAAAATCATTCAAAAGGCTTTGTTTTATTGCAGGAATTTCTGAGTGAAATTCTATGGTCTCTGTTATACAGGAGAAAAGACTAAATGATCATAGGGTAGTATTACCAACTTCATGTGTTCAAAAAGAATGAGTCAACACCACCTCCCGCAATAATCATAAGATTATCTTAAAAGCATGAGAGATTTTTTTAAAAAATCCAAAAATACTGGGTCTCTCTTTTTGTTCTTTTGTGCCTCTTGGGATGGCAAGGGTCACATTTTCTAGCTTTTCTCTACAAATAGGAGGGCTAGAAACTGTTTTTAAGTGAAAGCTGAGATTCTGACATAATCATACCATTCCTAGGGCATACACTTAATTTTTTTTTTACAGAGTTGGCCATACTGTCAATCTATCTCCATGCTTCATTTTAAACAAACTGCAATTACTGTTAATTGTTTTCAAACTTACTTTATATCTGCTCCTTGAAAGCTTGAAAATGAAATCTTTCCTTATCAGCCTTAATACATCAAATGCATCTATGAGTACAGTTATTCGTTATTCAAAAGTACAAGGTTATTGACATTACTATTTTACTTCAGAATAAAAGCAAAGGCAACTCACTGTTTTAAAAAAATACATAATATAAGGAATTATAAGTACTTAGTAACTAGACAGAAAGACAAATTAGGCAGCTCAAATCAGGGTCTGCAAACCTTTGACAGTGTCATTTTAATGAGATAATACAATAAACTTTCCTCCACCAGACATGTTTCTGCTGTTTTTCTCCTCGTTCATGGAACTGTTGTCACTCAGGAATGACATGCTCAACACAGTTGGAAAGACTTTGATAGTGACCTCAAGGCCTGACACAAATCATTACTGCGAGCACATTTGTTATTACATATTTGTAATTGCTCCAAATACTTTGTATCTGGCAAAACCATTCACCGCAGCATGAACATCTTCTTTCCTTGTAATGAGAGCATACTTGAAGAAATTAAACATTTTAAGTGCAAAGCTTATAGTTGCTGTAATTAAAGGTCGCAAATCTGTGTTGTACAGTTGCACATGACTGAAAGAATCCTTGCTAACAGTACTGCATTATTCTCTGTCAATGAATTTGGGACGCTAGCTCCACCAAATAGCATCAATCATAAATTTCCTGGTGAGCAGCTGAAATGTTTGGATGGTTTTATTGAAGGGAAACTAGAAAAGCCTCATTACCAATACCAACAACACACAGGAATGCTGGGAGAAAGCACGACAGTCGTAATCTCAATGGAGATACTTGATCATGCCCTGGACAAGAAAGGATGGGTGTAGAGGAAAAATCTAGTGTTTGACACTCAACAATAAAGGAAAACTGAAATGAACAGTTATGGATAAAGATTGTAAGGAACTCTAGAGTGTGTTTAGAGAGGATATGCTCACTGCATAGGAATCAAGGTCAAAAACTTAGAAAAAGATTTTTAAAAAAATTATGAGTGATCCCTTAAGGGAATTTTTATATGTCAGTTTTATACTTTCTTATGTTAAATGAAGTGAAACCACGGAGACCTCAGGCAGCTAACTGCTCCACCAGGAAAGGATTGAGTTAGTAATTTCCTTTTTATCTGGACAGTAAAAAAATATTACTGTGCCACCATAACTTATAGGTTACGACAAGGCACAACTTTATGACTTCTGGGTTTCAAAATAGGTTGTAGAATAAAAATCAAAAAAATTAGTGCATGATTCTGGGTTTTGTTTTAAAGAATGACTTTTAGAGATTGAGATTCAACTAATAGATTAATGGACAAGTTCTGTTGTATCCTACACACTTTGTATTGACTTGAGATTCCCAGGGAAGACAACCCTGACCTAGTAACAGCTTAAAATAGGAGAGTTCAGCTAGGGTAAACTCTTAACTTTTCCAAAGCCAACTGTTAAAATGATGATAAATTAATAGGACTACATCATTCCTTTAAAAAAAGAAAACAAAATATCATGGTTGCTTTTCTACAGCAGAGACAATATAATCCTTTTCATCCTGATTTGACTAAGGACTGGAAGCCTGCTGAATTGGAGCAAACATCCAAAGGGGTTCTGTCTGTCTACTTTCCTAGTTTCTGTTGAATATCTTTCCTGAAAGCTACTACAATACTGAGACTAGCTTAAAGAATCAGTCATAGGTGTTTATAGAGCTTCTATCACTGTGGTATCTATGCACTATAAAAAGACACCTCCCAAACAGAAGGCTCTCTCCAGATAAAATTTGACTCTGCAGGTCCAGAACAGGTTCCACTAGCTTCCTGGATTACAGAGTTACAGAAGCTGCAACTCTCTTGAAGAAGGGTACTTCCCCTTTGGCAGTGCTAACAATAACCATTCCAATGGTGTCCAAGGATAGTTATATCATGGACTCAGGTAAATGGGAAAAGTAGCAATGTAACCATCAGGATCCTTACCAGGTGAGGATTCCTTACTGGTTTACAGATAGCTTACCAGGAAAGGCATTTTAAAGGCACCAGTAACTAAAGCATGATGTCCTTCTGAACAACTGGTCCACAACAGAGTTCAGAAAGGGAAAAAGAAGAGACAGAGACCCCAGGGTCAAATATTGTCCCCTCCCAACTCAAGGTGCTCATGAGGCAATGGAAGTTGCCCTTGAATGGCACTCATGAACAGGAGAGTCCAACGGTATAACATATCATTAAAACTGAATTAGTGTAAATTTACAAAAGTTCTTGACAAACTGGCAATTTATGTCAATGTCATGCATATACAAATGCCTCAGAATGATCAGTATATTTTTGTCTTCTCTGTTACTTACTAGGTCCCAAGCCCAATCCCAAATATGGGTGCCTCCACAAAGTCCTATTGACCTCCATGGAACTCTGCTCAGATACAGGGGTCTGTATCAACACATCTGTTTTCAGTAGGAGCTGCTACATGTCCCTGTGTAATACAATTGACTTCACCATTAGTATGAATAAATAGAAGCCCAGTCAGCACCACTTATAAGAACACTTGTTACAAGAACTCTCTGGGTACAGCTGCTGATTCTCACCTGTCATGCTCAAGGGGAGTTTTCCCATCTATAAAAAACACATTCAAGACTTCCACATTATCACTTGTAGCTGAACAATTCAAGAAGTCCATTTTAATTAACCCTTTTGGCTTCTGTACTTTAAGTGTAGTTGATCAGCACCCCTGAAAATCAGACTCTCTTTCATTTATGGACATACACACCCAGTTTTGAAAATTTTGGCTGCAGCAGAGCTGTTAAAAAAGACGAGAGAGGGAAAAAAAACTTCTAGCAGCAATAGAGTCTTTAATTCATTGGTATGAAAATGCAAAATTCACACTTCAGCAGTTTTACGGGAAAAGTGAAAACTCATAATATTGCACTGAGTCTAGAAATTCCACTAAATTGTTTAAAAATCCATTTTTCTGCTTCCATGGTAGGTGCAAACAGTCATCGGTAGTGACATTTTCAGCAGTAGCTTTTTGAATGGCAAAACGTGTCTGTTCATTTAGGGGCAGTAGTTCCAGATGTTGTATGATGTTGTATTGGATATCAGCTTACATTCCTCATGTACACAAACTCCCATTGAATTTGCACTGGCAGTATGAAATAGGAATGCAGAATCAGGACCTTTTCCATATTACTTTGGTGTTTAATTCATGCTCATTGCTGCCTCTGGAAATAGTTGTTTCGGGGGAGGTTTTAAGTGCCAACTTTGCCAATTTTCAGTTTATGACAATTGATTAAAATCATTTGTTGAGTTCCAGTTATGGTACCGGAATGATGGAAACTTGTTTGGAAAGCAACATTTTAATAGAGGCCTATTATCTAATAAAATCAGCAACAGCAATAAGATTTAGGCATAAAATGTAATGGTGACACATTTTCATATCACACACAAGTAGTACTTTTTTAACTTGGCTATTAGATTCCAAGAACTTGTCTGCCATTTACCATGAACGATAAGAGTCCTCACATAACTATCACACCTCTGCCTTTTCTTCAGTCACTGTGTATAATGGCATAATTCATATTAACATTAAGGGGAGTTCCATTCATACATCACTTGGGGAAAACACCCTCGAAAATATTTTAATGTATCTTCTTAGACAGGTAGGTATGGCATTAATGATGCAACCACAATGTGCATCATTAAAGCAACAAGGCAATGAAAAAAAGAACCACACAGATTTCCAAACACTTTCTTATTAAAAGAGTAAGATGGACCAAATGGGAAAGCTTTGAGAATCCTGCAAGAATGACATGACTTAGCTGCATATTTCTCTGTAATTACAAAAGATCTAAAACCAGCGCACACTCTTTTTCCTTCCAGAGACAGCAAGGATGTGATCATAAAGACCGACCTCATTATGTAAGCAAATCACAGATAAGATGCTCTTAATTTATCATAAACATCTAGAGAGTGAAGAGAGAAAAGGGAGTTTATGCAGGAACTGGTTGACCTCTGCCTTCTCTTTTTTTTTTTTAAGGTATAGATTTTCTTTCCTATGTTAATATTTCACTAGAAATGTTTATCTATTGTATATATTTGGGGGTGTAGAAAAAGTAGTATTTGCAGATAGTGAAACATGAGTGGTTGGTGCTAATCAGGGCTTTGGGCTGAAGGGGACTCTCAATCTCCCCAGTTTTTCCCAGGTAGAGAAGAAGGTGAGGAAGGAGTAGATAGACTGAGGCAGCAGTACATTCTCCCTTCTCTCCAAGATAGCTGCCTGAGAAAGAAAGCTGCCAGCCTACTGATGAAGTGGGCTATAGCCCATGAAAGCTTATGCTGAAATAAACTGGTTAGTCTGTAAGGTGCTACAAAGTCTTCCTCGTCTTACCTAATTCTGGGAACACTCTTCTCTTTAATAGCTGCCAAGTAGATGATTTTGCTTCCCTGTCTATGTTTGCACTGCTCCCTTCCCCCTCTGCTTCCTTGCACTATGTGCAATATGGGAGGTAGGTAGGGTGACCAGACAGCAAGTGTGAAAAATCAGGATGGGGTGGGGGGTAATAGGAACCTATAAAAGAAAAAGACCCCAAAATCAGGACTGTCCCCATAAAATTGGGACATCTGGTCACCCTAGAGGTAGGATCTTCAAATGGAGAGAGTTATCATAGTTGCCATCGGATAACTTTATAGCTAACATGAAAATCATAATTACCCAGGTCTCAAATTGGAGCTTGCAAACTCTTCTTGATGGGTTTGCCCAATAGAACTGAACACATTGTATCCATGGGGCAAAATCTTGCCTCCATTGAAGCCAGTGGGAGTTTTACCATTGACTTCAGTGAGGCCATGATTTCACCCATAGGACTCATAGCACAGATTGCTATAATAAGTATCAATCAGTTGGGATCACATCATTGAGTACAAACCTTTCAACAATGGCTATGATGCACATTTCAAACACATGGATTTCACTAGTTGTCCGTTAACAAATTATTTGCTAGAAGCCACTTTTTATTCAATAATGCATTTTTAGACTAACAAAGGCAACAATTTATCCATCTTGGTACCACAAACATTGACCTAAGGCCATGCAGAAGAGCAGCATCACTAACATTACACGGGCCCCTAACGGGCAGCAGTGGGTGCATCTCTAAGGTTGAGATTTGGTGCAGACGGATATGCATCCAGATTCTCTGATTCTATGCACACCCTTCTCCATACAGCAACATGTCCTTGCTTCGGAGTAATGCTTAAGAACATATAAATGGCCATACTGGGTCAGACCAAAGGTCCAGCCTAGTATCCTGTCTTCAGACAGTGTCCCAGAAGGAATGAATAGAACAGGTAATCATTAAGTGGTCCAGCCCCTGTCATCCATTCCCAATTTCTGGCAAACAAAGGCTAGGGACACCATCCCTGCCCATCCTGGCTAATAGCCATCGACAGATCTATCCTCCATAAACTTATTTAGTTCTTATTTTGTGTCTGAAAAAAATACTTCCTTTTTTTGCCTTACACCTGCTGTACTATTCATATCATTTGATAGCCTCTAGTTCTTGTGCTATGAGAAGGAGTAAACTCTTCCTTATTTCCTTTCTCCACACAAGTCATGATTTTATAGACCTCTATCATATCCCACCTTAGTTGTCTCTTTTCCAAGCTGAAAAATCCCAATCTTATTAATCTTTCCTCTTATGGAAGCTGTTCCATACCTCTAATCATTTTGATGCCCTTTTCTGAACCTTCTTCAATTCCACTATATCTTTTCTGAGATGGGGCGATGACATCTGCACACAGTGTTCAAGATGTGGGCATACCGTGGATTTATATAGAGACACTATGATATTTTAGGTCTTATTATCTATCCCTTCCTTAATGATTCCCAACTTGTGTTCACTTTTTTGACTGCCACTGCACATTGAGTGGATGTTTTTAGAGAACCATCAACAATGACTCCAGGATCTCTTCTTGAGTGGTAACAGCTAATTGAGACCACATCATTTTATATGTATTGTTGAGATTATGTTTTCCAATGTGCACTATTTTGCATTTCTCAACATTGAATTTCCTCTGGCATTTTGTTGCCCAGTCACCCAGTTTTGTGAGATACTTTTGTAGTCTGTTTGGGACTTAACTATCTTGAATAGTTCTGTATCATCTGCAAATTTTGCCATTTCACTGTTTGCCCCTTTTTTATAACCCTTGGTGGTCTCTTGCCCTCCTCTGGCATATTCAGGGCATAGATAACAGATTAGTTTCTCTCTTTCTCATCGTGCACCGGGGCATGATCTTGTAAAACTAGCCACTGGTGTATGTGATGGGTATAAGCCTTTGATAATCCTGTGAAAATCAGGGTTCAGACACCCTGGAAAGAAGAAAACAGAATGTTTAACCCTGTCCAATATAAGCAGTTAAACCAACTGCCTAAAAATACTACATTATTTTAGTGTATTGAGTAATGGTTTTTGTGACAGTTTGTATTGCACTGACCTTACTAGTCAGTCTGAGATATGTCACCAGAGTGTGATTAATAATGTATGTATTATATGTATGTAGAAAATTATAATTGTAACTCTGGTGCAACTTCAGCATCACCACACAACGGGGAGGAAGGGGCTACCTCCCCAACCAGATGAGACTGGCTTCAAGCACCTAGCCATTGTCCAGACCAGGAAAAACAACAAGGAACCATTAAAGCACATGGGAACAGCTTATGTAACTCTTTTTATAAAATAAATTTTATCTAACATGAAAGCATAAAGCATGATGTTGCATCTTGATGTTTGTTTTCTGTGTAACTTGTCTATGTTTGCCTTCCCCTTATTAATTCATCTTTGGAACTTGGGTTTTTCCATTAAATCAACTTTTTTTTATTTTCATCTCAAGCAGGTCTGGGGGGGGGGGGGAGGGTGTCAAGGAGAGCTGATAACTGGTTTTATGCCTTTGTGGGTGACAAACCAGAGGAGAACTGTTTGAACATGTGGTAATTAAGAACTCAGGAAGGATGAATTTGGGGGGACTCTGGCCTGGAAGGGCTGTTCATGTTACCCTACAAGGCTGGCGAGAGCCAGTGTGTATCCTCGTGCTTGTGAGCAGCTACCGATATCAGGGAACTGAATCATAGCTGCACAGCACAAAGTCCCCCTAAGTTACAGGGCAGGGCAGCATGAAGTCCCCCTAAGTTACAGGGTGGTTAAAGGGCAGTCCCCCTAAGTTACAGTAACAGAACCACTTACTGCTTGGGCAGACCCCAAAACATCACAAATGCCTGTGCATGTCATGTGACTGGGACTTGGAAATTAACATCAGTCTTTTACCAGCACTCCTCAATGTTTATTACAAGCCTATCCCACTTTCTCTAGCTTCTCAGGGTGAGATAGGAGCAGCAGGGCCAGTTAGCTTGGAAGGGGTTGTAGAGATGATCCCATCTTTCCTTCCTTCCGGGGAGGGCACAGAGTTCTTTACTTTTTCTGTACTTTACTGTATATCTTGGGAATTTGGCCTAGGAATGTCTTCACTGTTTTATTTTGCTTTCTCTGTGTGGGGGAAGGGGTCTAGTGAAGGGAGTAATGAATGCAACGAGGAAGAAAGAAAAGCTGCTGCCTCAAAACAGAAAGAGCAGCACGTCCTAGTAGCAAGAGGTGCATCCTTTAGCTGTTACTGCTGCCAATAATATTATTGTCACTGTGGCTATTATTAAAAAATACTCCTCAGCTCTGAGATATGGGAAAACCTCCCCCCTCAATGGTAGAACAGGGACTTTGCACACTAATGGTGCAGGGGGGAGGGGCCTCAAAGAGGGATTCCAGACAGATAAACCCCTTCTCCCCGTCCCCTTGCTGGAGAAAAGTCATAACTGCCAGGAGTCAGTCATCTCAGGGAATTATTTGAGTGGCAGGCACAGTCACTCTGCCACTCATCTCAGCTGAGATGTCCCTCATCAGCAGGGCCTCAGACACTGTGACTGTGTGTGAGAGAGATGTTAAGTAGGAAAGAGACAGAACAGAGAAGTCTGATGGGCTGCAATGAAGCCAGTTCTTTTCAGCCTCATCATCCAGACTGATCTAGCAGTGGGCTATATTTACCTGATCTAAATAAATACGGTACATTAAAGTGGAGGGTGAGGGTTGGAATCATGACACCCAGGAAGAAAAGCTCAAGCTTTTCTAGTATAGGCAGGGTGTTCTGTATGCAGCTCCTCCTCCCAGCGACTAGGCGCTGTTCTCAGGCATGATGATCAGGCATACGAGGCTCCCACCCCTCCCCTTGTTACTGCTCCTCCCCCTGACCCAGTTGTAGCTCAGAGTCAGAGGGGGTGAGAAACAACAAGAAGAAATGGATCTGTGCAGGCAGAGGTGTAAAACACTGGTTCATATGTGTTACAATCTTCCTCAATGCCCAATCCGCAGAGTCTGTTACAGCCCCAGCTAGGTAGTTTTAGCTAAAGCTATAGCAGCTCTTGCTTTTCTTTCTGGAGGTCTACAGTTCATTTCTCTGTATGTGAGCTAAGATAACAGCCATCAGGGCCTTTACAATGGAGGCCACACATGCAGGAAAGTGTGCAGGATAGAGCCCTAAATCTTCATGGCAGACATTTCTAATGCTTTATGGAAAATTTGTGAGCTCATTTTAAAAAATGCTTAGCTGCAGTTGAAATGGAGTTCCAGTGCTGAGGTACAGTTATCACCCACCAACAAACTGCAAGTTCAACATTTAGGCTATGTCGATACTAGAGAGCTTACAGCGACACAGCTGTACCAATGCCACTGCAAGATCCCTTCTGTAGCCGCTCTACACCAACCAGAGAGAGCTCTCCCATCAACATAATTAAATCACTGCCAATGAAGCTCTCCCGCCAACGTAGTTCTGTCCACACTACAGCTTAGGCCAGTTAAATGATGTATGCCACTCAAAGGGACTTTTTTTCATACCCCTGAGCAACACAAGTTTTGCCGACATAAGTGATAGGGTAGATATGGGCCTTAGGAAAATTAATGTTTCTGGATATGGGATGTGTATGGATAAGATGGACAATACAAAGCAGTGTGGGGGACAGTGATAAAGGAAGGGGCAAAACTATTATTCAGATTGCCAGCTATTGGGGAACAGTGAATGGTGTCCCTAGCCTCTGTCTGTCAGAGGGGGGTGATGGATGGCAGGAGAGAGATCGCTCGATCATACCTGTTAGGTTTACTCACTCCGGGGCACCTGGCAATGGCCACTGTTGGTAGACAGGTTGCTGGGCTAGATGGACCTTTGGTCTGACCCAGTATGGCCGTTCTTATGTTCTTATGTTCTTATGTAACAGGCCTTCTTTTAGTTGTGTGTCTGTACAACTCTTAGTACAACAGGGTCCTGATCCATGATTGGAACTTATAGATGCTACTACAATAGAAATAATAGTAGCAGTAGAATTTGTGCAGTTAGAGAATCTTCTATGCATAGAACTGCAAGATATAAACCTGCTACTGAAAGACAATATCAATTCTAAGACATGGAAAATTATTTTAGCCAGAAAATCTCCTTAAATACTCTGACAATACAGTATAGACAATAAATTCCAGGACATCTAATGGAATAAATATCTCTACCATCATCCCCCCAGTACTTTGATATGGTACATTTAAAAAAAGAAGAAACAGCTTATGTTATTTCAGTGAACTCAGATTTTAGAAGACAAAATGTTAGATTCTCTCAAATTTTGCTTTTATTATTTGATTCTCGAATTAACTATTTGTATTATGAACATATGAAGAGGCATAATAATGTATTTATAATGTCTTTGTTGGACAAAGTATTCTTGTGAACTAAAATCTAATTTACATTCTAACACATAGATGGTCAGAAATATAGAGTACATCACAAAATTGTCCTGCAATTTTAACATTTGGTCAGTACACTAAAATGTACTCTATTTACTAGAAAATACGAGTGCCAAAGCTAAAATGAATTATAAACGTTCTAAGTGATCATATATATATTTAAGAGGGTTTTGGTTTTGTTTGTTTTTTAATAAAAAAAGTTTATCTAATTGTAAGACATTAAGAGTGGAGTCCTGGCTCCATTGAAGTCTATGGCAAAATTCCCACTGACCTGAATAGGGCCATGATTTTGATTAGTGCATACACTATATATAGTATAAACCCATATTGACATGTGACTTCTTCAGATATAGAGTCTCCTGCTGTCAACTGACAACCCAGATAGATAAAACTACTTACCTATTCCATGTCATAGCCATCTACCTGCAGTGTTGGCAGGCTATTTCCATTTTATAGGAGGCATGCATACCTTTGGTTGTATCACCATTGGTCTTAAGTCCCATAGATTCTGCAGTTTTTTTGCAGCTCTTCCAGCATTTCCATCAGTCAGTCACTGCTCTCCAAGTAAGCCACTATCATCCACATACTTGAACTCTTCAAAAGATGAATCTTTAAATATCTTATCCTCTACTTTGGCCTCAATCAGTTTTGTCATCAGATAGTCTATGAGAACATTCAATTATGTTGGTGAGTGAATACGTCTCTGGTGTACTCCTGTTTCTACTGAAAACTGTCTGTAATACAACCATTGACCCACACACAGCTAAATGTACTGCGGCATAGTTCCTCCACTAGTGACTAACTCCTCAGGCACCCATATTGACATAGTAGTATCCAAAGTGCTGATCGATACACTGAGTCAAAAATGGCTGCAAAGTCTGGTAACATTCCACAGAACATATATAGCATGGATTGTCGATCAACCTGTATGGAAACCATATTGATTGTCTCTCATTTTCTGGGTTGAGATAATATGCCAGTTGGTTCAGTAGTATGAGCGTAAGTCCCTGGGACTGACAACAGCGCTATTTTCCTATAATTTGAGCAAGCTGATCTCTCTCCTTTTTGAATGAAGGGATGATAGTTGGAACTGTATCCAACTTTCTGGAGCTTTATCGGCTTCCCAAACTTTAAAGGCTATTCTATGAAGTCAGTGAAGCAACTTTGGGCTTCCACGTTTTAGTCGTTCTGATTAAATATTGCCAAAACCAGGTTGTGATGCTGGCAGACCAGGTGCCATCTCATGCCAAGGACTCCAGGTCTCAGTTGAACACTGACAAATACATAGCTGGAATCAATCTGATTCACAAGTGTGTTCGTATTATTAAAATAGGTATTATGATTGTATAAGAATGTGTTTAATGTTTAGACTTTATTGAATGCTTGCGAGTTTCTGCATACGTTAATCCAACTTATAGCAGCTGTAACCCATATTGTTAAGGTAATATTTTAATATTTGTGACGTAAGCTTCTGCGACTGTGTAAATTACTAGACAGGATAGAGACGTTAACTAGTGTAAAGTGTTAGAAGATTAAAGAAAACAGAAGACTTTGTTCTACTCTTTCCCCTCCCCATGAAGATGAGTCATGCAAATGAATTCCTCCCATCAGCTGAGTGTGCAGCTCAGAACACACTGGGACAAGGGGGGAAAAAACCTAAGAAGAAGGAACTGGACCTCTGTGCTTCTTGGACTGTGGGGGTGAGTTTTCTAAGCATAAGCAAGGGATCCCCAGATGCTTAGCCTGGGTAACGCCCTAAAGTATATATAGAGCTTGCTTCTTATAGAAGCTTCTATTACCTTTTGAAACTTAGATTGTAACTCATTTGTGCATGTATGTTTACCTGCTTTAACCTTGTATATAACTCTCATTTCCTTTTCCTATTTAATAAAACATTAGATAGTTTATGATAGTATTGGTCAAAACATTGCTTTTGACTTGAGATCTAAGGTGTAACAGACCTGAAATAAGTGACTGGTCTTTTGGAACTAGGAATTACCTGAATATTGTGGTGACTCTTGGTATAAAGGACTATCTGTGACAAAGGTAGGCTTATTTGGGTGGTAAGACAGATCAGAATAACCAAGGGGACTGTTTGTGGCTCCATGATTAGGCTGTTATAGTGCCCGAGGAGTTTACACTTGATAATTGGTTGGTTAAATCTAAGTATAGAACTCACAACCAACTTGGGGTTTGTGCCATGGTTTTTAACTTTCTGCCCTGAGGTTGGTACTTGTGTTCCTGAGTCACTGCAGGACAGTTTGACACAGGTGCTTTATCATTTTGTAACTGTTTGACCACACACATCACTTCCTCCCGTGTCACTGGCCTGTTTTCTGCTCAATTCATTTTTGGATTAGGTTGTACTTTATATCTTGGGAGGGATCTGTTCATTAATTCACAAAAAATCTCATGCCAACACTTACATTCTGCATTAATATCTTGGCTGTATTCCCCATTTTTGTCCTTAACTGGCAGAAGCTGTGAGAGTGGATATCCAGTTAGGACCCTCACACAGTCTCAAATACACATTTCTGGCCATTCCTTTCAGAAGCTTCTTCAATGCACTGCATCATACTATTCCCACGATTGATTATGATCATTTTGACACGGCTGCCTGTCTCTTCAAAGACCTCCCTTTTTCTGTACTGCCCATTTCCTTCATTCTTCACTGCCTCAGACCTTCCAATGCATCCACTGCACCTCTTTTTTTTCCTTTCCCATAATTTTATGGTATCATCTGTAATCCAAAATTGCTTTTTCATTCTCCTGAGTCCAGTTGTTCTCTAGCAATCTCTGAGATAGAATCCCAAACTAAAATCCACTCTTCCTCCACAGTAGGCAGATGGCATACAACAGTGGTACTCAACCAGGGATCTGGGGGCCCCTGGGAGGCCACAGGCAGGTTTCAGGGGGTCCACCAAGCATGGCTGGCATTAGACTTGCTAGGGCCTAGGGCAGAAAGCCAAATCTCCCATATTGACTGCAGCCTGGTTCCCTGGGGCTGAAGCCAAAGCCTGAGCAACTTAGCTTTGCGATGGCTCCCATGATGTGGGGCCCTGGACAGTTGCCCTGCTTACTACTCCTTACGCTGAACCTGGCTTTTATATGCAGAAAAATAGTTGTTGTGACACAGCTGGGCCATGGAGTTTTTATAGCATGTTAGAGGGGACTCAGAAGGAAAAAGATTGAGAACCCCTGTGGGTGACATATTGGATATAATGTCATCTAGCATGGCATAAAATCTATACCATTGGGTGTCTTGATCTTATTGCCAGTCTCATGCCCTACTGGGAGTGGGAATATTGGGCAATAGCCTGGCAAGCCATCCCTACAAAGTGTGTCCAGCTTTGACATGAGCAAGAAAAGGACATAACACTTTGGAGGTTCATCTGCTTTGACAGTTTCATCTGCTACTCACAATGGAACCAAGCTTCAGTATTCATTTAATTCTTCTACTACATGCAGAGGAGGCAGACCACATGGTAACGGTTCCTCCATAACCCACAGACGGGGAGGAGGAAAGCCCCCAATAGAAAGATTGTACATTCACTTCTGCAGCTACTTTCGTATCTGAAGATGGGATAATGGATGCTTTGATCATTAAAATCTGTTGGAAAAATAACTGTCCTGGCTGAAGAACTGGAAAGGTTGAATGTTGATATATGTCGCATTCAAGCGACATGGTGAAATCTGAACACTGAGAGCACAGTTCTGACTTGTAGTGGTCAGACCTTTTAATTGTTGCATGCCTATGATACATCCGAGAGGCACACTGTGATTGTCCTGGTTTTGGCCTCCTGGGCTCGATTTGTGCACTTGACAGGCTTTCCCTCCACATCTGACAGCTGCCATTTTCAGTTTAAAGGTAGGGCATATGCTAATTATTAGTGCATATGCCCCATATGATGCAAGGCCTGGTGCCAAAAAAGATGCTTTAGGAACATCACTGCCCAAATATTCAGTGGGCCTCTGATCTTTATGCACCCAAAATTACTGCAGGCAAACAGAGCAACTGCCTTGGAGAACAACTCCCCCCTCCCTCCCTTGCAGGCACAGAAGGCCATGACTAGAGAGGAACCAGTGTGGCTCCATTGTGTGAGCTGGAGAGGGAGGCATGCTTCAGCAAATCAGTGTATACAGGAGTGTGACAGTGTACCCCATAAGGCTTTATGGGAGGGTGCCTATAAATATATGCATGACATTACTGGAATATGGTTTTGCTACATATGCCATGTAACATATCTATGTAAAGGTAATGATCCACTGGATCTGTTCATCCTATTTGTATGTATGTGTCTGTTTTGTAGTCAAAGTTATGAATATTGGTTATGTGCTTGGTTAGTTGTAAGTAGACTTTGGAAAGCAGCTGAGCAGCTATCTGACAGAGAATTATTCTCAGTTAAACATAATCAAGAACCAATGAAGATAACAATGAACTTTGTAGATGTCTGTCCACACCCAAGCTTCCTCAGGAATGTGGCCTGGCTGGTAATGAGCGGAGTCTGGCTCAAACCTGCGACTGGACCATGTGCTCTGAGACTCCATTTTACAAGTGGACTCTGCATCAGAAGGAGGAGGGGCTCTCCACCCACAAGAGGAAGTATATATAAACTCGGGAGAGACCTCTCCATTTTGTTTTCAGCTGGCTCAAAGAATAGCCCTCCACCCCCCAAGGATACCTGGAAGAAACTGGAACAGAGGACTGTGACTGCACGGGGGAGGGGGGAGGGTGCGAGTGATAGTTGGACCCAGGCTAACGGGGAGGTTAGCCTGAAAGAAGGAATTCACTCAAACATCAAGGGTGAGGCTTTTTACTGTATTAGAGTTAGATCTGCGTGTTCTGTTTTATTTTATTTGGTAATTGGCAATTTTATTTGGTAATTCACTTCGTTTTGTCTGTTACTACTTGGAACCACTTAAATACTACTTCCTGTCTTTATTAAAATCACTTTTTACTTATTAATTAACCTGGAGTTCGTGTTGGTAACTGGGGGGGGGGGCAAACAGCTGTGTATCTCTCTCTATCGTTATAGAGGGTGAACAATCTATGAGTTTGCCCTGTATAAGCTTTATACAGGGTAAAACAAATTTATTCAGGGTTTGACCCCATTGGGAGTTGAGCATCTGAGGGCCAGAGGCAAGAATACGTCTGCCTGTTTCCAGGCAAGTCCATAGCTGTTGGGGGATGTGGCTCAGACCTGGCAGGGTACTGAGGTCCTAAGCTGTTTGGGCAAGAAAACTGAGGCCAGAATAGCCTTGGCACATCGGGTGGCAGCTCCTAAGGGGGGTTCTGTGATCCCAACCTGTCACAGGGAGAACAGTGATCAACAGAGGCTCCTTCTGAAGCAAAAAGTTACAGGAGCAGGGATTGGGGCCTGTGTATGCAGAACCATTCCTCCTGCTGCCAGGTTCAGGAGGAAGGCATGAGAGGAAAATTCAGGCTTGAAGCTGTTATTCCATATAGCCTCTAGGGAGAGGAATCTCTTCCCCAGGCAAACTTCCTCAGAGCACATTCTCATCTATTTAGGCTGCAGGCTGGAAAGAGGATGAGACCTTCCCATGAAAAAGCAGCTTCAAGTCCCACATTGGTCTTCAGTGTTTTGTGCAGGCTCATTCTACTTGTGCACACACTGCAGGACTGGGGCCTTAATTACCATTAAATCCGACGCCCACTGAAAAATATGGGTCCCAAACCTCCCACCTAAGTAGCCTATTGTAATCAATGGGACTAGCTGCTTGCATATGGGTTACTTGTTTGTGAAAAGGTTGTAAAACCAGGTCCATATTTATGTTTGTTTAGTAGATCAATAACATCCAAGTATTGACATTTTCTAAAATATTAAAATGCATTTGAAAAACAGCCTCAACACATAGATGTAGTTTTTCAGTATCTTATTAGCTTGTATTTCTGCATCACACAACTTTTTTCAAGTACAAGATTAGAGCAGAAAGTTGTTTCAGATATAACTATTGGATAACAAAAATAGCAATGCAACATTGCTTGGGGGGATCTAGTTACTATAGTACAGCATGTTGAAATTGTCTGACCAAATCATTTAGAAAATGACTTTTAATATTTACCACTAATATGCTGTTGATATTTTTATATGGAACAGGAGGAACAACTACTCAGACATTAACAACATCATCCAGGCTCTTAGATAACCAGTTTAATCTTCTGCTGCATGTTTTGCAAAAAGAAAATTAATATTCCTTTTACATGGAGCTTGAAACAAAGTCTAATTTAAGAAGATTAGCTGACAATTTAATGGATTGATCCAAAGATTGTTTTAATTTGCAAATAATCTCCTAAATGTAATGAAATCTCTCAAGTAACATGAAAACTATTCTGAATCCAAAACTAATGAGCTATTGATTCTTTTGTTATGAAATCATTCTATTGGTCGGCAATATACCTTTGGGCCACAATGTATTACATGAGTAAATTACAGTAGCTGATGCTGACAGTGAAGAAATGACAGCAGAGTTTTTCCTCATTAAAATCCATGCTGGAAAAATGTAAAAGCTAACTTTTTCCTTTAGAAAACAAACAAACAAACAAAAATTCAAGGCTTCTTGTTATGTTTCATTTCTGGCTGAACACACAGTATATATACTGAATAGTTGAGTATCTAGTGAACCTAAAGCATCTTTATTTGCAAGTCAGAAATCTATCCTTATAGTTTTTATATCTGCATTGGATGTGGTTGTAGAGAATTAGACAAAGCCTGTGTAAATATATTTTGAAAGGCCAAAATTGTCACATCTGAGTGGAACATAAATGAGCTAGGCACCTAAATCTGTGTTTAGGTGTCTAAATTGAAGTGGTCTGATTTTTGAAATTGTGGGAAAATACTTTCATTGATTTTAAAGGGAGTTCTGAGTATTCAGCAGTTCTGAAAAGCTGGCAAAATTACTTAGGTGTCTAAATGTGGATTTCATGTGCAAGTATGTGCAAGTGAGGTCAGTTCTGACATTCTTAATCAGGAAAACTCCCACTGACTTCACAGATGCATGCTCTCACTCTGTCATCCACTCTCTCGAAAATGTGAGTCAAGCATAATCAATATCTACCTAAGTCTGAAGAGAGCCTGAAACAACAGCTCAAGGAGATGTGAACTGTCCCATGCATTTTATCTCTAAAAGTTGCTGACTTGGGGGCCCCCTCCAATATCACCTCAGCTAAGGACTCTATATGGCAGGCCCCTTGATTCTGCCATCCTATAAAAGCTCTGCATTGGTGATATCAGTGAGGGCCTTCTATGCAGCATCCTATACACCAGAGGATGGGAATGAAAGCCCTTCTCCAGACACTCCGTCTGTCTGAAGCCAGGGAAAGGTGATTTGGGTTGAGGGAGACCCAACCTACCCAAACAAGAGAGATGGTAGGTCCCTCACCAGTGCAGAAGACAGCTCCTGTGTGAGTGTCCCCTGCCACTGTCATCCCAAGAAGAGGAAGCTGTACAATACATGGTGGTATGGAAGGATTCCAAAATGTGTGGTGTAGGAAGGGCCCTGGATTGCCTCAGTCCAGCACTTGCAGAATTAATTAACTCTCTCTAACCACACTCTATGATCTCCTACAATCAGTCTATTCCTGTTCAGGGAGGAGTACACAGTACTGAAGATGTGTGTCGGGGGAAGCTACACAATCACGTGATTAAATCAGCTACTTGCTCCACATGCAGCTCTCTCTTCAATAAATTGGAGGTAAATCCAGGCATGATAGTAAAGAAAAGGCCCTGGGACAGGCCAGCTCTTGCTGAACAGGGCAGGGCAGGAAAGCACAAGTATTATCCAGTCCTCATGTACAAATGCACAGAGTAAGATGTAGGAGGGATTGCTTGAGTGGAACCAGTACCACCAGCTTGCACTGAGGGGAGGCATCATCTCCTCAGGACAAAATGCACCGATAAGATTGTCTATCCCTGTACCTGGGGATTTTCTATCCCACCGATCATCACAGTATCTCAACATTTACCCTGCCAACCAACATGGGGCAGCCTTTTCAACAAGAACCTATTGAAATCAGTTCCCATGCAGGTAAAGAACACAGTAGGGGAAACCAAGAGGAAAGTGTTGCCTGCAACTCACCCCTGGAACAGCACTCACTACAGCACAGGCACGGGTTTGATCCACTTCCCCCCTGAGACAAGATTTTCTCTCTACATGGCTGCTACTCATGGTGATTTAGTGCAAAGTTTTGGACTTAATGCTCATTTCTGGTCCTGTCCTATCTTCACCTCCAGCATGCCCTCCCTTTTCAAAACTGCAAATTTAGTAGAATGTGGCATGAAGGCATAAGGGGAGGGTGGCTGGTAACATGCCAAGACTAGCTCTGGATGTGTAGTTGATTTTCTGCTTTTGAGTAGGCCACTTACGCCCCTGGTGGGAGATTTAACTGTTTTACACAGTAATTTATGGCAGCTGTAACCCTGAGCAGTATTAAGTTTTTTAAAAGGCTGGATCTTGCTCTTCAAGTATTCCTATTGAAGATGGTGGGAATATGCTAAATCAAGTGGCATTTGGTCCTGAATTCACAGAAAATGTTTTCCTGTTGAAAAGAAATGAAATGCAAAATTAACTAATTCTGTCTCTCGTACAGAACTGAAGGAATAAGAGTGCTTGATCAAAATGTGGTGAGATGAATGGTGGAGTCCGAATATATTTCCTGAATATAGATTATGAAATATATTCGTTTCCTTTTTAATTTATTGCATGCTTGTTGTTGATTTTTTTTTCTGAGCATATTACTATCCGAGTGGACACATGTACTAAATTGTCCCACCTCTCTAAATAGATAAAGATTTATTATAATATGTAGCCAGCCATTTGTATTTTTTGTGTGCCAGAAATATCAATATGTACATCATACCAATTTTAGATATAAAGAAATCATTAAATTATTGCTAAGTGCTCTAAATGAAAACTATGGCAGTTTTTGTGAAACATCAAGAGACATTTGGAGTATCCCTAGTGGTTAAAGGACATTTCCATAAAGTTGGGTAAGGTGGAAAATTTGCAAGGACAATCTGACCATCTGTCATCAGCTGGGTTCTGTAACAGGGAGGGCTCCTCTGAAATGGCCAATAGTCCTCATGCATAACCAAGTCCTTGTGCTTTTGCATATGTTGACCTGGGCAGATAATCCTTTATCATTTTTTTTTGTAACCATCTCCATGCTGCCTTTTTAAAGAAAAAAATTCATTTATATAAGCTAGAAAATAAGTCTAAAAATCTGATTCTCTGTTGACACTCTGCCTAAACAAATGCATTGCAGATCAAAGACATTTTATTAATAGCTCTTTTGAGTATTCCATAAAAGCTAGAGAAAAACTGTTTTGCTAAACTTCTGTGTGACTTGGATGCTTCATTTAAACTGTAAATGTAGATGGTATGGACATACATTACACTGCAAAGGTTTATTGCTAACAGTCTCATTACAACTAGATTATTTAAAAGCAGAATCCATTCTGAAAAAAATAAAAACATTTCTGCAGCTAACAAAACCATGTGAGCCTGGCTGTATAGTTGCTCAAATAAATAAGACCACATCTAACAGCAGAAATCAAAAATAAATTGTTCTTACAATGATGTCAAGCACCACTTAAGACTTGTAATATGGTACTATCACATGGTATGTTTTTCACTAATATGTAAGGATTGCCGCTAAAACTCTTACCATATTGGTGAAAGGAATTAAGACATGTTAGAAAAATCAACTACCAGGACACATTTTTACACTTTAGCTTATGCACCTTACTGATTGGAAATGAAGGACTAATATAACATATGTCCAACATTTGCTTCTATCTGAACATCCAATTGATAGCAGAGTAACAGGCACTGTCAGAAGCAAATGAATGGAATGAATATATGATGGAAGTCTCCCTTCTGTCAGTATAAAGACATAATCCTATGGGCAACATTTACATACATAGCACCAACTCCCACCATCTTCAAGCAACACATTATAGATTGTGGAAGTATATGGGGGAGAAATTGTTATACCACAGTCCATCACTGTATTCTTCTACTAAACAAAGCCTTTTAATTACTTAAGGCTACATTCTCCTCTCTACAGACATAGATCCTACTGATGTTAATGGGAATTACACATGAATACTGAAGGTTGAATAGCTCCGTTAAGGTCTAGGCCTGCTCTCATATCTGCACCAAACACAGTATCACAAAAATATAGAATAAGCTAAGCATCTCCCCTGTACTTTTTATTCCACTGGGATACCTCTTTAAGCATTGACATCCAGAACCACAGGACATATACAGATCTTGAGCTGTGGGTGCACCCTCTATCATGGGATTTCCGTATAACCTATAAACTATGACCTTGCACATCTTTCATATTAGGGATAGTGAGTCTCTTAAGAGACTGCAGAGCCAGCCTCTGTGACCTGTGAATCCAATGGCTGCTGCCTTCTCCTGATTTGGGGACCTAGAGACATAGAGGAGTATCTTAGTGTCAATGCGTTTCTAAAATTTGCAGCTGTAAAACTACATAAACTGATCACTAGTGTTGCAAGGTTAGTGTTGGTTATTCATGAAGATCACAGATTATTCACACTGATTACAGCCACCCTTTGGGGTCTGTGAAAAACATGCCCATAGGTACCTTGATTTTATGGGAGGACTTCTACACACTTTGCAGCTGTGGAAAGCACAGCTGTCCAAGTTCCCATGCTGGCATTACATGAGAGTTCCCAGGGGTAACCAGGGTTGTCAATTATCTTGCTACCGCCTGCCCTTAGCCTGAAGAAACGTTGCCTGCCTGCTGTGGGTCAGCTCCTCAGCCCAACCAGCCACAGGTGAGGCAAGCACTGACTTCCAGGCCTTCTTAGGCCCCACTCTCTCTCTACATGTTAACAATAGACACACTTTAGCTCCCAAGCACTCCAGGCATCTCCATGGTGTCCAGCCCCGACCCTCTATTCACTCACAGAATCTCCAGAGCTGCCATTCTCCCCAAAAATACTATACACCAGCTTCCCAGTTACATCTCCAGATCACCACTCTGTGCCCCACACAGCATTTCGATGTATTTATAGTCAAAACAAGAAGTTTATTTAACACAGAACAGAGATTCAAGAAGAAGGAAGTAGAAATATTGGAAACAAATGGTCATATGGAAGATAAAGCCTTATCACACTTCCTAGAGCTTAAACTGAACTAACAAGATATGGTCATTTCATACAGAGCAAAAGCTTCACCCCAGATCCTTCAAACATATTACAGCCAGGCTTGGCTGTCATCTTCCACTCATAAGACAAGTCATGCTGTCCTCTTGCCACCTCAGTGGAAAGATTCCCTGGGTCGCTTTGCAATCCCAGATATGTCAAAACAGTCCTTTGATCCTGATTCATAAACAGAACATTCCCCTGCTGAATGTTCTTTCCTGTGGCCTCCCTCACTTTTTGATCTGGCAATCTTTTAATTAGCATCAGGATCCGCATGCAGATATTGTGCACTGTGTATCTCACAGTGCAGCCTACACACTTGACCAGACAAAAAGAGATAAGTATCTCCTATCCCCTGCCTGAACAGAATTTGTCCAAGGCCAGTCACCTCTTGGTGACCTGCTTTTAACTATAAGTATTTTCAGGACATACATTTCCAGTGTAGATACAGAACCTGAATAATACTCATATATAAATTTCACAGTGACTAAAATTACCCCTGTGTTACTGGCTATTGAAAGAGACCTCACATGCTACCCTTTGGTGCACTATTATGTAGAAATGAGACCCAGGGATCCCTGTAAACCCCTATGTACCCCTGTGACTTCTTCTAATTGGTACCAAGAGGTTTCTGGATCACAAATTATGGATGATGAAAGTTCCCTCCCTGTTGGCTACCTCCAGCTAAGCCAACTCCCCTCTGAGCTGACAATGTTACCCTTAGCTAGAAAGAGGGGGCACTCAGTAGCAAAGAGAGGCTATGTAGCCCTGGCATGAGAGACTCTGAATTATTAACTACAGCTCTGACACTGACTCACTCTATGGCCTTGGTCAAGTCACAAACCTTCTGCCTTAGAATTAACCTTTTACAGATGGGAAACTAGCACGTCTCTGAAGGAGAACAGAAGAGACAAGCTCATTTTCCTTATGGGAAGTAAGTGAGTTTGTGTGTGTATTGTGTGGTTTTGTTTTATTGTTCTGCCTTTTTTTTCCCTGTTCAATTTGTCAAGGCTGGTAGTGGGCAGTGTGTTGTGAGACAGACTAGGAGCAGGACTTCCCTGATTATGATTCCTCTAAATGCAGCCATACAGCCAGCCAGAGGTAAGCAGAGCTGTAAACTGGGGAGTTTGAATGAGAGTTTGTTTGGGGGAGAAGAGTATGTGGTGGTCTGATTTGGGTTTGGTTTTTCTGTTTCCTGGAGAAAACTTTAGGTAGGAATGACGTGACCGAAGGAACGGAAGAGACAATGAAGATGCCTGGATATGGAAGCTGCTGGATGTACATGATCCTGGAGTGAATACCTGAAAAACGAGATTTTTTTGAAGTGACACCTGATCGAGTTGACAGAAGAAAAGATCCAAGGTCTGGAGACGCAGGTGGAAACTATGGTTGAGTTTTAAAGGGGATTCAAGCAGATGATGGAGGGAAAACAAGAGGAAGCTGAAGGGAAGAGTCAAGACTCGCAGATGGAAGCTGAACTGAAGAAGTCTGAGCAGAAACTGCTGGGTGGAAAAAATGGCTATTCAAAGCATGTGACTACAAGAATCAGACAGAGGAAAAGACCAACTAGGATTTGTCTTTTGTTTGTTTGTCTTTGCTTTCTCCTGCAGCAGAGGACACAGGTCAATGTGGAGGTTTAGACTAATGTAAATGGTGGATTCTCTGTTACATGAAGACATGTTAAATCAAGATTTGAGGATTTCCGTAACTCATCCAGAAGATGTGGGTGGGTGAGGTTGTGGCCAACTATGTGGAGGAGGTCAGACTGGATGATCATGATGGTCTGTGATGATAAAGTAACTAACAATTGTAAAGTGCTATCTGAGTGCTAAAATCCACCAGACTACACACTCAAAGCTCTGTTGATTAGTGGCCTAATAGGCCAGACATTCCTTGTAGAAACTTAGACATGTTTTGGCATCTGCGCACAACCTGCAGTCAAAACAAGTCGAATCCACTTGTACAGCAGAAAGGGGAACTTAAAAGATTCCCTGGCCCCACCTACACGTTTAATGAGTCCAAAAAATCTGGGATGTAAAATCACCTTTTTTCAACCTTCCCAACATCCTCCGAGCTCCCTCCAATCATAATGATGTAATTGCAATGGATTGCAGGGGTCTGTTTATATTTTGGGTGAGGGCAGTGACAAGCTATTTTGGAGACTTGCCCCAAAATGCTATGGCTAACTCTGAGTAAAAGGGTGCAGTTTAACCAAAAAAATAATTGGATTTAACCTCATACTTAAATTCTTAATGCTATTTCCTGAACAAGTGACCATTCAGCTAATTTAGGAGTATAAACTGCAAACATAATAATATGAGAACATAAGAGTGGCCATACTGGGTCAGATCAAAGGTCCATCCAGCCCAGTATCCTGTCTACCGACAGTGGCCAATGCCAGGTGCCCCAGAGTGAGTGAACCTAACAGGCAATGTTCAAGTGATCTCTCTCCTGCCATCCATCTCCACCCTCCCTGACAAACAGAGGCTAGGGACACCATTCCTTTCCCATCCTGGCTAATAGCCATTAATGGACTTAAGCTCCATGAATTTATCCAGTTCTCTTTTAAACCCTGTTATAGCCCTAGCCTTCACAACTTCCTCAGGCAAGAAGTTCCACAGATTGACTGTGTGCTGTGTGAAGAACTCCTAGTATACAACCTTTTTTGGAATATGTTACTCTCTAGAGCATCATTAGTTATGTTACTAACAGCAAACTGTCAGTGTATATATATTTTAAGCATCTCACAGTTAATTTAAGGGATTGAAATTCAAAATACAGCATTCCAAAACATCTTTTTTCCCTGACACTCCCTGCAGGATGTAGGCTTTGTAAACTAGTGAACAGATTACTACAGTTCTACATAAAGTTAATATTGCCATCTGTAATAAGTATAGCTGTGTCCCTATGCTTTTTATACTTCATGATTCAGAACACCATATTCTATATGAGAACACAAATAAAGATTGCACATATCTAAATGAAAATCACATCTAGACCGTGCCATGTAGTGACTGACCTTTGCCAAATACAGGTGTGAATCACACCTCTGCCCACAGTGACTTCTATGCCACAAAATATGCCAGTCACTAGTGCATAGTGTGCAATATATAAAACTCATTAATACTTCATTTCTGGACTATAATCAGGGCCCAGTGGACTGTGTGGAAAGTCAGGCCTAAATTCTGCATCAAAGTTCCTGAATTCTGCAGCACTCTGATGAAAATTTTGCAGCAACTTCAGATATATAATTAAAGTGGAGGTTTTTAAGGAACATGGGTTTTGCTGAAAATGAATAATTCAATGAGCACAGAAGTCTCTTGGTTATTTTATACTGCCTGTTGGGTTCCATTTTCAATCTGCTACAGGTTGACATCTTCAAGAGTTAACATTGCATTATGATCAGTGAAACTGGAGTACGAAGGCAGAGGGACTGTTATTGATGGCACATCAGTGGAACAGGGAACTGGGGAGATTGGCTGGAAGGAACTCAGCCATATGGATAGAGCAGTGCACAGATGTAATGAAGTTCCACTTATCATGCATTCAGCTTCCCTCTTTACAAATGAAACATGGTGGCAGTGCTGGAGCACTGAGTTGGCTGACGTGTAGTAGCTGGTAGCGTGAGCCATGGAACTCAGCCAGAAGGTCTGCAGAACCCTCGATTTTTCAGACATAAACCTAGTCCAGAAGTGGACCCAGTGGAAGGAGGAGTTTGAGCTGTATGCAGACATTGCCTAGCAAAAGGACAACAACAACAGGAACGTATTACAATTATTTTACCTTTTTGGAGAATAAGGCAGTGGTAAAAGTCCAGGGGCATTATGTAATCTAGTACAAAAGGAGCTCAAAAGTCCACAGACCAAGGGTATCATAATACCTGTAGAGGTCATTACAACCTGGATAACCAGTATGGTGGTGGTAAACAAACTTATCAGCAAATTACACATCTGCATAAATGTAAAGCCGCTGGACCAGGCATTGAAAAGATGACACTATGGACAACTCACAGTTGATGACCTCTTGTTACAACTTTCCAAAGCCAAAATCATTGTGGTCTATGATGTGAGGAATAGGCTTTGGCACATAAGTCTGCATATAGAGTCCAGCATGCTGACAACCTTTGCAACACCATTTTGTCACTACAAATTGCTGCACATGCCAATGGACATAAGCCCAGCTCCAGAGGTATTGCAGAGAATGGTCTCCCAACCACTGGAAGGACTGCGTATAGAGAAAATAACCCCTAGAGCAGGGGTGGGAAAACGTTTTGGCCCGAGGGCCACATTGGGGTTCCAAAATTGTATGGAGGGCTGGGTAGGGAAGGCTGTGCCTCCCCAAAAAGCCTGGCCCCATCCCCTATCTGACCCCCACCCACTTCCTGCACCCTGACTGCCCCCACTCCGAACTCCCAAACCATCCCCCCCCCCGCTCCTTGTCCCCTGGCCGCCCCCTCCAGAGCCCCCCCCCCCCCCGCCCCATCCACCTCCCTGGGACTAAACCCCTTAGCTAAGCCCCCATGCTCCTTGTCCCCTGAATGCCCCTTTCAGAGCCCCCCCTGCCCTTATCCACCCCCTGGGACTCCACCCCCTACCTGTCCCCCCTGCTCCCTGTCCCGACTGCCCCGACTCCTATCCACCTCCTCACCCCCTGAGAGACCCTTTGGACTCCCACACCCTATACAACACCCCCTCTCCTTTTCCCCTGACCACTGCCCCATCCAACCACCCTCTTCTCCCTTTCCCTGCTGACTGCCCCCTGGAACTCCCTGCCCCTTATCCAACCCCCCGGCCCAGCCCCCTTACGATACCACGCAGCATGTCTGGCTCCGCTAGACACACTGTCCCACAGGAGCGCAGAGCACACAGCGCCGCTGAAGCTACCGGCAGGAGCTATGGGCCAGGCCGCTATCCGCACGGCACGCTGAGGCTGCAGGGGAGGGGTGAGAGTGGAGGAGGGGCCACAGGCCATAGGTGGCCCACAGGCCAGTTTGCCCAACCCTGCCCTAGAGACTATCATAGCAAAGCCCTTCTTAGTGCTCCAAAGAAACAGCAATGCATGTTGCATCTCCAGGGCTACCAAGCAGTGATCAAATATTATCGAGGATGATTACTGCTGTGAGTTGACACCCTGAGCACGGCATATATTCCAGCATCAGAGAGCTGAAGGAAGAGGATCAGGACACTGAATCCATTAACACATTGCACTATCTCCCAGTTTCAACAGCGAAGCTGAGGAAAATCAAAGAGCCTACAGAAAAGGACATCCAGCTACAGGCAGTCAAGAGAGCAACACTTACTAACAGGGTGGCCGGAAGGCAGAAGCCAAATACCGGCAAGACACTAATCATTTTCAAATTACAGATGAGCTGAATGTGTAGGATGGAATCATATTTCCAAGACAGAGAGGAGTCGTCCCCACTTCATTACATAAGCATGTCATGCAAAAAATACATGCTTCAGACCTTAGACAGACACAAGAGTGTGTTTATTGGGAAATGAATACACAAATCTGCTCCTTGGTAGAAGGGTGTGACACCTTCTTGTTGTGTGATAACCACCACCAGAAAGGGACCGACCACATGAGCTGCACATCTGGCCATGGGAAAAGGTCAGTGCAGACTGATTTACCTTCAAGGAAAAGCAGTACTTCATTACAGTGCATTACTAAAATGTTTAAAGGTTGATGCCTGGCCTGATGCAAGAAGCAAGTGAGTGATTAGCAAACTGAAGTCTCCCTTTGTGAGACAAGGCATTCCAGACACTGTATTCACCAAGGAGGGATTCCAGTTTGCCTCAGAAGAATTTAAAGGAATTGGCAGGCAAATGGGAGTTTGATCATCACACCTCCTCCCCACCATATTCACAGATAGGGTGACCAGATGTCCCAATTTTAAAGGGACAGTCCCAATTTTTGGGGCTTTCTCTTATATAAACACCTATTACCCCCCACTCCTTGTCCCAGTGTTTTATACTTGCTATCTGGTCACCCTATCCACAGAGTAATGGTAAGCTGTTTTTACCGCTAGTTCCACCTCAGACACTAACACAAGGCTTTTTTCTGTTTCAGACCCCTTGTTAGCATTGTTGGCATAAAGAAAAACCCAACCCAGGGTGCCAAAACAGGTCAGCACAGGCATTTATGGAATGAAGGACCAAAACGTTGCTAACAGTGAAGGGAGCCCTGTTGCAGCCAGAAGGATGCAGATGCTACCGAGAGGAGATCGCCAACAATCAGAGAAAGCAGGCTCTAGAGAGAATGACAGGTCAGCAAAGAACCCTGGAAACAGGCACTCCTGTGAGATTCCAGCCATTCGAGAGACATCAGAAGGTGTGCACTAAAGGAGGGGTGGAACCCAGGTCATATGAGGTGACTACCCAAGAAGGGCAAGTGATCCGAATAACAGGAGACATGAGCTAGGAAACATGACACCCAGAGAGAGCTCTCACAGAACAGAGAGCGAGAGAAAGAGAACAATCCACCTAACTGAGATGAATGAGGCAGTTTTCATGTACAGGGTATTCTTTCAGATTGTCTGCAAACTCATGAACACAATACTGCATCAGTCACGCAGAAGCCATATTTTTGCTGCTTTTATTTGCAACCAACAGGGCTAGAAATATTTTTTTAATGAAGCTGAGATTCTGTTACCAAGGTCAGGGCTGAATTAGGAGCAGTAGGCACTTTAGACCAGTGACTAGGGCTCCAGCTGCTGGAGTCACATGATGAGATCAAAATCTTAGCTTTCAGTTTAGAGAGAGATGTTGAAACCCTTGTTGAGCTCCTCCCTCTGGGATGCTCTCCAGGCTGTTATGCTGGACCCAAACTTGGGTCTCACTTGCTCTTGACTTGCTGGGGCTGGGCAGAGTTTAGGCCTTCTCTCTCTGGTTCTGGGCCTATGGCATACCCTCCAGGTGCAGACCCAGTGTCTTTCACTCCTCTTGGCAGTGTGACCCCACAGTCCAGTCATGGAGGCCCTGAAACAAGCACTGACTCTCAAGACTTGCCAGGAGCTGTTGCACCAAATTGTGGATACTCTGGTTTACTGTTCCCCACTAAGGGGGAAGCAAGTAACCCACAGACTCTGCAAAGGAATTTCGAAACATACACAGATTTTACTCAAAAAGAAAACACCGATTTACAGAAAAATAACACAGCCCGCACACAAATCGCTCCCCTCATTGTCCTCACCACTCTCAGAGGCCTATGGGTTTTGGTCAGTTCTTTTAGGAGTCCCAGCTCCTTCCTGCCTCCTTCTCCTTCTACTGAGTCTTCTGCTTCTGATCAGGGTCTCTCTCTCTCCTTCAGCAAGCTCCTCTTTGCTTGTTCAGTTGCAGTGGTGTAAGGTGGCTGCTCAGAGTATTTCCCCTTTTAACAGCAGCTCCATTCCTAGCATCTCTTTCTTTACTCCTGCTCAGGATTTTCCTTTGGTCCAGCTTCACCTCCTGCAGCCCATCTGGGAGAACCAGTTTCCTTTAGTTTGGCCATTCTCTTTAGCACACTCATTGTTCTACTGGGGCAGAGCCATTCAATGTTGATACCATTTTGAGTGTCCTGTAGCAGTTTTCAGTAAAGGTTTGATTGATACGTGACCAGACTTTGCTAGCAAATGGCTGGTTCAACATACACAGAATGTTAGTTATACAAAGAATCATTAAGATCAATCGGAATTCATATTTCACATAAAAAAATTCTCCAAATGGTCACTATATATTGTGTTTCTAGCCCCCCTAGATGAAAAAAAAAAAAAGCTAGAAAGCATAACCTGCGCGTGATGCCTGCCTGAGTCTGCAGACATTAAGAAACAATAGTTTGAATCCAAGAGGTATGAGCTTCCCCATTTGTCTTAATTATGAGACCTGCTGCTACCACAAGGAAAGCCAGGATCACAGGTTAGGCCAATAATGGGAGTGTGCATAGGGCCACAGATTACATTAATTCAGCCCTCACAAGTGGTGACTTCCGCAGCATATTCTGTGACTGCATAATGGTGGAAGACATGGGGCATGGTTATATATAATGTAGTGTTTAGTTACAAGCTAATATTGCTGAAATCTAAACAATCATAATACTGAAAGGGACACTAGACTGCTGTCTGAGCAAAGCATGTGCAAACTTCTTACACTCCAGGTATTTTGCAACACATAATGTGTGTAACTTACACCTCTTCATATTTCCTTGCCATAGGCACTTTTCTGGTACATTGCCCGGTACATACTTTTTGCCTTTATTATGCCTTTATATGTAACATTTTTGGTAAATATAGACCAGGGTAACCATTATGGAATCACTACTTAAATTATCCACTGGGCCTTTAGAATATAGGCACAAACATCAACATGGTTCAGATAATGGTATCTCCAGTGAGGATAAATATTAGTGTATCTCCAAGAAAGAAATTAGCAGAGAGCCCATTCTGTCTTTCAAAGCCAACCTGGCACACCTTCAATGTGGAAAAACAATGCTTTAACCTAGTCCCAGACATTGGATTCACCAGGAGTTGATAGAGCACGTGTTTCAAAGGTAAGGATCTGCAAATGCCTTGCATAGGTTACAGATAGCTGGATATGCAAACCACCCAAATCTGTGAAAATCCAACAAGCCACGATTCAGCAGGAGTTCTGTTGCCCTTGCAGCATATAAAGATCTGCTGAAATTATTGGTTTAATCACTTCTTTCTTCCATGGGGCAGCATTTGGCCCCAAGTCTTTTTCATTTACATTTTATTAATGAATATTAATGAGTTTTCTGAAAGCAAAGCTAGTAAAAGGCAACAGCTCCTTAAGCCCAAAGTAGAGACAGTACTTCGAAAGTCAAGTTTTACTTAGAAAAAAAGAATAACTTGTAAATTATTAAAAATATATTTTTTATTTTTAGAGCCATCTCTAACATATCCACAGACTTGGTATCCGTAAGACCACGGATTGAAAAAGCATTTTCATTGCTGCTACTAACTATGGTATTAAAAGTTGCCCTAATTTGATCTTTTAAATAAAAATGTGAACTACTAAAATAGTACAGAAACTGAGAACCGCTTCCTTAAAAACATAAAACACCAGACTTAACAAGCTAAGTTTCCAATAAAAATATGTAAAATTTAATTTGAGTGGAGAGCTCTGATAAAACACATAGTAAATGATGTTCTGACATATCAAAACTCAGATTACAAAGTGTAAAGCGTACATCTTTCTAGTTCTACAAATGCCGAAATGGCACTTCATGTCTGCACTTGTGACATCAGAAGGCTGTGATTTTCACGCTTTAGAAAAATAACAGGATTGATTTGGCTTGTTATTTTCACTGAAGTATAGCCCTCTTTCCCTCTTCCTCCCTCTCTCTCTCTCACTCACACACACACAAATATGTCTTACAGAAGACCATGGCAAGGTTAATGTTGGTAACTCTGCACCGATAGCCCATGTCTTCTTGTAACTTACAGTTCACTATATTTTACATTCCCGATTAATAGTTTTGCTGCATTTTTTTTTGTCTTTGAAAGATATTTGAGAAACATAAATCTTTTTAAAGGAAAAATTAAAGTGGCCCACATAAAATGTATGCAAGCATCTGTCCTTGACAAGGAAGAATGTAATTTCACTTCATTGGCCAAGATAATCCACAATCTTAAGGAGTACCTTATTTTTATATATATATTTGTAAATCATGCCTAAATGGATAAATACTGTAATTTCCCAAAACAGCAATGTTTCTATGACCAAAAATCCCAAAAAACAGCAACAGTAGCTGAGAAATGGTTCATAAACATAAAAGAAGATTTATAGCTCACACCGTGTTTAGGAATGCTAAGGGGGGAAATATGGTATAAGAGAGTTAGAAGAAATATGAAAGGTGTTTAATGATTCAAATACGTATGCTCTGTTGAAGCTCCGAGACAGTGTTATGAAAGTGGTCGATTTATTTACAAACCACTTGGCACCACTATTTCAGTGCCCCCTTGCCATTCAAGGTAGTCTTAGGAATTTTGTGGCTACAGGCATTTCAGCAGTTGAGTGTCTATAGCAAACCATTCTATCTTGAGTATGCAATGAGGACTCACAATTCTCTTTTGTAATACCAGTTAAAGGAGAGGACAGACCTTTTATTTAACCTTTGACTCTAAATAAACATTTCAGGGACATTATTCATGATTTCAGAAACAGCAGCCTGATGTGAAATGTAGTGCCAGAGTCTGCCTTCCATAGAAGGGACAGGTCAGAGCAGTTACTGTTGAAACAGCATTGTTGATCTGCAGTGGAATCCTTGTTCATTTCATTGACAAGAAGTGAAATCCCCAGGACCTCACATGTGAGAAAGAGGAGCAGGATTTGGCTCCTGCTTGCTTTCTCTTGATATCATCAAAGGCTCCAGTACAGGCAAGCTTCTTAAGTATGCAAGCGACTACTTACATACTTGGAGTTATGTGCTGACATTCTTTGCTGGTTTGGGACCAAAGAGCCCAACTCTGTGAGCAAGTGAGAACTTCCTGCCAGGCACTGACTCTCTGATCCCACTTACAGCATGTTTGGCTAGTATAGTATATGGAAATACTTAAACCCTGTTATTCACTGTTGCTCCTGAGCAATTTTCAGTCAATTCAAGTCATAAACTACAGACTACTGTCATTTTAATTTCTGCTGGTTCATTCCTAGATCTTACATACTCTGTTCTCTAAGATATGGTCCACATATGGATTCATCAGTGTTTTAATTGTCCAAACTTATTTTGTACCCTCTAAACAAAACAGTAACTTAATTCAGATTTATTAGATCAAGGATTAATACTGAAAATTCCTCAAGGTAAACGGTGATCCTAAGTATTGCAACATGCCATCAAATGTCAATTATTAAAGCTCTCTATAATGGACTATTATTATTTATTACCATCATTTTCTGACATTTATTTCTCCGTGTTTCAGAGCATAAATTGGATTGTACCTTCCTGAAATAAATCACTATTTTGTTTTCTATATCACATTGTATTGCTGGAAAGGGGACGGAGAGTTCTACTGCTTATAATTCTGGTTTTAAAATATTTCTCAAAATAAAAGAGCAATATTTTTGGACTACTGCATGGAGAAATGACAAATCTCTTCAAAGGAATGTCTGTGACCTGAAGAAATCAGCAGAGTGTTAATATAAATTCAGGCACTCGCGTTGAAGTCAGATTATTTCTAAATCTTACTGGATAAGCACAAACATTATCCCCTCTGCAGAATAACACTGCCCAATCACTCTTATGCAGGCTCACTTGCCTATAACCTATAGGAGGATGCTTTGCGCACTGCAGGTTAATACAGTATGAAAACACTCACTGTTTAGATAATGAATTGAAAACATTTTCCTCATAGGGTTGAATGCTGATCGACTGGTCTATAAGAACCTAGTGTTGTGCTTCGTCATATTTAAACTTTACTGATACATTCTTATTATGTATATGTGATATCACTGGAGTATATGCAATTAAATGATGCAATTGTTTCTGCCATGATAATGTTGCACTGGCCACATTTTTTTAAAAGTCAGGAAACGCAGGAGTTGGGGTTCCTATAAAAGCATAAATGTGGCCACAATACACAAATGTAATTCCATAAATACTATATAACAATTAAAAAAAAATGAAAGCCCAAATGAAAATAGCAAGCTGCCAGTCTCCATACAACTGTATTATTTGCAAGCACTTTTAGATTCCATAGTATGCAATCCAGAATCATTGTAACCTATAGTATGCAACCCAGAAGGGACATTGTCCAAATAGTCCTGAGGTATAAGGACTTGTCTACACAGCAAGTTACTGTGCAGCAGACTGGGGTGTCCATATGCAGCGCAACCAGCTTGCCATGCAGTTATGTCCTCTGTGGACACTGCTACAGTGCAGTGAAAGTCCCAAAGTGCACTACGCAGAAGATATCTGGTCAGATCTTCCTGAAAACCTGCAGAAGGTGGCTAAGAGGGAGGCAAACTTAATAATGATTCCCTTGCAAAGTTGTCCCCATATTTGGGATTTATTCCCTTGCAGAATGAGCAACAGATCTAGCCCCCAAGTCATCCAAAAAATCTGAGCAGATCTCCTCACATGCTCTGCAGCACCAGCAACTCAAGTCCAAACCCATGCTCCCGAGCAGCAACTCCAACAGAGCTTCCCAGCCAGGTGTTTGGGCAGGACTCTATGAATTAGGGCCGTATGGGGGTCAGTGCAACTTGTGGCCAGACCACACCTAATAGTAATTTATTTGCTGTTTTGCAAATCCTCACAATATTTGGTGGCTTTATTAAAGACCCAGCTTCTGGAGTCATGTGAATATGTGAGACTCTCAGCTTTCCTTTTTAAAGAGTAAGTTTCTAGTTGTTTGTGGCTGTAGAGAAAAGTTTGAAAACATGATCCAAGCGTACCTGCCCTAGAGTTCCCAAAAAACAAGATGTAAATAATGCCATATATGTTTTTATTTATTTACTTATTTTTAAAATCTCATGATCTGGGGGGACATAACTCGTGCTTTTTGAAAGCTTAGGATTAGCAATGATGCATTTGATCCTGTGCAGGAGTGAAATGCATGCAATGCAAATCTCTGTCTGAGTCATAAAATGGGAGGCAGAAATAATGGCTGCGTGGCAGACAAGAGAAGCCCTTATTTCTTCCATCTCCTGTACCTCAGATTCACTTGCACACCTGAGAGAACTTCACTGCAAATGTAGATTTCTCTCACAAAATAATTAAGATTTTTTAAATGGTGTAAAATATTGTCTGACAAGTGTGTGGATAACACAAGCCATCCAAAGCTAGCCAATGTTCCAGTCTAGTCTGCCCTCTGACTGGCTATAGGGTTTCAAACACAAAAATAAAAAGCAGCCGAGCATTAAAGGCACCTGAGGGTAGACAAGCCTGTGCCTAAGAGTTTTTGCCTCTGCAGCATGATTTTCCCCTGAGTCTGTGCAATCTCCCTGCCATGGGACCTGGGCTGGTGTGGAAGCCTCAGGTCTCAGCTTAATACTGTTACTGCCACCGCATCATAAATGACCATAGACAAAGTCTACTTAATTTACATGGTTTCCCTCTACCAACCCAACCCTACTTTGAGCAGGTTCCAGGGTCAAGAGGTCGCCCGGTTGCCTGGGTCCTGCAGAAGTTGCTGTCTGGGAGCCAATGTGCAGGATGGCAGAGCAGAGACATGGGACCTCCCTGAAGAAGGCTCTTGCCTTTTGGTAGGTGTTCTGGGACCAGTGTGTGTAGAGGCACCAGTCACTGTTTGTGAGGGAATAAATCCTACCTCTTCCTGAAGGAATTACTGAGAAATGCCATAGTTATCTTTCCATTTGTGGTGTTTGTCCCATAAAAATGTAGGTAAATAGGACAAGAAATACCCAACACCCCACTCCCACACACACATACACCTTTCAGCATTCTTTCACAAAGCTACCACAGATCATTTTTGTTGCTGCTTCAAGAACAGACCTTGCTCAGGATTTAATAAAGCATTAGTGTCTTAATCAAAACACAAATATGTGGCCTGGACTCTCACAGAAAGCATAACATTGTGAACAAAGAGCCTCTGAAACGGTATCTGAAGAATTATTCTAAAAAGGCAGAATAACATCTAGTTACCTACTAAACAATTCAAAACCTCTGAAGTCTTGTGGGCAAATGGCTGGCCAAAAGAGACATCTTTAAGGACACTCTTTGATCTTCCTAATGCCCCACATCTCTGTACCCTAATATTTTATCATTTAAGCAACAACAAAAAACCACAGGCAGCATAATGCAATTCTCTTGTTATATTATTTTCCCTTATGAAAGTTTGAGGGCAAAAGAAGATGAACAATTATGCAAACTGGGGAGTGCGCATCTGTAGGCTTCTTAAAACTGGATAGGACCTTTCCAAAAATTATTTTTTAAGTATAAAATGCCTTGAGCAGGTTTAACATCAGGGAACAACAATAAATCATGATAATACAAAAAGCAATATTTGCTTATTCTGCATTACCTAGCAGTCCCTTTGCAATTATCATTCTTTACACTCGTATCAATGAATATATGTTTTATCACTCCTACCTCTAACCCCTCAATCACCTAGTCTCAGATGCCCACTCCTGCTATTTGGTAGCCGACCTCCCACAATCATTTAATATTACATTATATAGTGCATATGCAGGGCTGCAAGCCATGTGATAAATCACATTTATCATGCATCCTTTAATACAGTTACATTTATCATGCCCCTGATGCACTCTGCCCATTAATCCATCTCTGTCCTTGACTAGTCCTGCCATTCCAAAGCTTTAAGCCTCTTCAGTATGGTGCCATTAAAAAAAATTAAACTGTCTTGTTCCTCTCCTTAACGTAGAATTTCTTCCCCAGAATTGTCCCAAAACCCAGGATGTCCCAAAGCCGAACCCCTGTGCATCCAGAGCCCCCACCATACCCTATACCCTGAGCCTCACACACACACCCTTGCATCCAGAACCGCCTGCCAAGCCCTGCACCGAGGGCTGGGGACGCCCTGGCCAGTGGCTCCTGCTAGTCTCAGCTGGGCTAGGAGTGGAGGAGGAGACAACTTCACCTGCACAGAGAAGCCAGGCTCAGGTCAGACCCCCCTCCCCACAGAAACTTCCCCTGGTTCCACCACCCAGCTCGGCTTCCTGCCCCCATCACTCCTCAGCTGCGAAGGGAGGGGTCACTATATAGGAAGCTACTCCTCCAACAGCTCAACCCCCATGCATCTGACCCCCTCATACATGACCCCCTGACCGAGACTTACCCCTGATACACATCCAGAGCTCTGCATCAACCCCATCACACCCGAACAACCACCCTGCCATGCCCCAACCCCCTGTATCTGGACCCCTGTCCATCCCCCGCTGAGATCCCTCCACTTGAACTCCACCCCAATGAGCCCCACTCCTATGCACCTGGAGCACCCTCATGAACCCTCCACACCCAGACCCCCATGCATCAAGCCCCACTTCCCCAGCACCCAAATCCACCAACTGAGCTCCCACATTCAGACCTCCCCCCACCCTCTCACTGAGCCCCAACCATCTTCACCTGGAACCCCTCATTATACCTCCCAGAGTTTCCATTGGTCATGTCTCCCACCTATAGAAGTTTACTAATATGTAAACTTTGCATTTTTAAAACAAAGCACTCCAAAGGTACTTCAACTTAATTCAATAAGGTTTGACTTAATTACTTAAGGCATGTCCAGGATAGTATAGGAAATTGCTATATCCAGCATAATGTTTTAAATTTTGTTTAGCATATTTATTTTTATATATCATTATGCTTTTGTTGAAAATGTTATTTCTGTCTTGCTGATAATTCATGAGTGATAGATGTCATCATTGCTGTTACGACCACTCCTCTATTCTTCACTTCTGCATTCTTTCTTCCTCCTTTGGGTTTCTTCCTCCTGATCTCTGCCTTCCCATTCCCTTCCTTTGTATCCCCTGCAGCTGCTCTTTGAAAGCCCAACAATAGGTAGTGGGATTGCAAAAACAGAGGTCAGCTGTCCACTCTTGTTTCTCCTCCTCATGCTCTTCATCTCTTACTTTTAATGTTACAACCCAAAGACAGAAAGCCAGTCATTACCCTTCCATCTTCCTAGGGGCCATTCAATGAAATTGGCGTGCAGCAGGTTTAAAACAAATAAAAGGAAGTTCTTCTTCACACAGCGCACAGTCAACCTGTGGAACTCCTTACCTGAGGAGGCTGTGAAGGCTAGGACTATAACAGGGTTTAAAAGAGAGCTGGATAAATTCATGGAGGCTAAGTCCATAAATGGCTATTAGCCGGGATGGGTAATGAATGGTGTCCCTAGCCTCTGTCTGTCAGAGGGGGGTGATGGATGGCAGGAGAGAGATCGCTCGATCATACCTGTTAGGTTCACTCACTCCGGGGCACCTGGCATTGGCCACTGTCGGTAGACAGGATGCTGGGCTAGATGGACCTTTGGTCTGACCCAGTATGGCCGTTCTTATGTTCTTATGTTCCTCCTCCCACCATCTCTCTCTTGCGCTCATTGAAAAAAACATAATTACATTGGCTAACATGCCTTAATGAGAACATAAGAACGGCCATACGGGGTCAAACCATTGATCTGTCTATCCAAAATCCTATCTTTTGACAGTGGTCAGTGCCAGATGCTTCAGAGGGAATGACCAGAACAGGGCAGCTTCAAGTTATCCATCCCCTGTCATCCTGTCCCCGCTTCTGGCACTTAGAGGTTTAGGGCACTCAGAGCATGGGGTTAGTTACTTAATTCTTTTTGGGACCCAGTTATAGTTTTGAACCCGGTTATAAGTTCTTTTACATTTTATTTTCTTTAATTACCAACCAGATCATCGTTCCTGCTCATGTGCAAAAATGAAGATCAAGTGATTCAGACAAAGACTTTAAAGGAGTCATATAAATGGGATCAGGAAGTAGATCACTGCACATACAAACAATCAGAAACTGAATGGGCAAATGTTTCCTTCCCTACTGACTTGCTTTCTGTGGTTTGGCTGCCAGCAGCAGGGCCGGCGACAGGGGGGTACTACGGGTACAGCTGTACCGGGCCCCCCGACTTTAGGGGGTCCCCGGTACACAGCTGTACCCGTTGTCGTCCCCCCTTGTCACCGGACCTGGAGAGCAGGGAAGGGGTGGGGAGGTGGTGCGGCTCTCCCCCGGACAAGCGAGCCTGGCCCCAGCAGGAGCTGTGAGCCCGGCCGGCGGCAGCAGCGCTGTCCGGGGGAGGGGGGAGAGAAGAGGGGGGGGGAGAGAAAGGGTGGCTCACGCAGCTCTCGCTGCCCGGGGGAGGGGGGGAGCGCCGGCTGGGCTGGGCTGGGGGGGGCGGCTGGGCTGGGGGGGCCCCCAGCCGCTGTTGGCTGGGCTGGGGGGGGGGGCGGCTGGGCTGGGGGGCCCCCCAAACTATCAAAGTAGGGGGCCCCCCAATTTCTGTCAGCAGCCCTGGCCAGCAGAGCAGAGTGTGCAGGGTTTTCCTTTCATAGAGTCAATCACAACTCAGAATTCTCCCTCTCTCCAGTGGGGTCTCCACTCTTCCCTTCCTAGTCTACTTCACCACACCAGCTTGTTCCTTCCATTGCTATATTTGGCTATCTTTCTACTCTCGCAATTCTTTCTTGGTGAGTGTCTAGTTTATTGTCACCAAGTCACAGAAAGCAAGTTAGCAAGTAAGGAAACATTTGTCCTAAGAGACTTGAATGCCACAAAGAGACTGTCACCTCTTCATTCTCCAGTGGCTTCAGGCTTTTTTCCCCACATTACAATCCTCCTACCCAGTGCTTCTCCCATCCATATTTTGTAAAAGGGTGCGTGCAAGTTTCAATTTGCAGTCTTTTCTTTCATGTGCCCCTGAAACGACAAATTAAAATCTATGGCAATATTTTCCTATATGGCCACTAGTCTCGCTTCTGTTTTTGGAAATCGATAAAATCCATCCATTACTTTTGGATCTGCAATGGTCCAGATTCTGCAACTCTTCCTCGTGTTGCTTCTGATCTATCCAGCAAGGAGCTCCATGTGGACTTAGAGGGCTGTATGTGCAAAATTTCTTGCAGGATCAAGGCCGTTCTACAAGTAGCCCAGTAAGATTCCATCCATTGTGAGTAAGGGTGACAGAATCAGGCCCAAGGAGATTATAGTGTGGGATGGGGGAAAGAGTTAATTTGAACCCAAATCTTTCCATACATCAGGGTCTGCCACAAACCATTTGGAATGATTTACGCAGTTCTAATGACTAATCAGTCCCTAATAACTCAAAGAATTAATTTCAGGCTCCTCAAGGACTTCAAACCGCAGGAGGTAGAAAACTCTCAAAAACCAAAATATTGACAAATCAAAGACACTCACCCTCTATTCCTGGGCACAGCTGAATTAGCCGCTGTCCTCACATGTTATGGCCACTCAGAGCCTTAATCATGAAAAATTGCTTGAAAAAGAATTAACCAATTTAACTAACTCTAACAAAGCTTCAAAGCTTTACCAACAGCAGGAGACCTCTCACTAACTGGGAGCATATATTTGAACAAAATTATTCAGTATAATGAATGTATTTCATGACTGCCTAAAGATAATTTTAAAAGAATTTATATCAAAATTACTAATATTCATATTAGCCTAAGAATCTTGTTCCCAGCTCTCTCCACTCCATTTTATTTATTATTATTGATTATTATAATTGTATTGTAGTAGCATCTAGGACCAGAATCTTATTATACTAGGCACTATGCAAACACAGAACAAAAGATGATCCCTGAATCCTGTGTCTCTATGTTTTTGAACAACTAACAATTGTTTCTGGGGAAAAAAAACGGGAAAACTTGAGAGGCACTGCAGGAATGGAGGAATGCAAACGTAGAATGAATTTTCAAATGGGAAAGAAGAGTGATGCAAGCAGTTACTTTGAGGCACTACAAGCTTAAGTGAGAACCACCAAAGTTTAAAAACAAACAAAAAACCAACCAAACAAAAATAAAACCCACACCTATCTACAGAGATTTAAGCATTTCCCATTACATGGTGCATAGCTGGAAAAATCTGATATAATTTTTGTGCATGCACTGTGGCAGGGTGCTGGCCAGGAGTGCCTGAGCCAGCCCTGCGGGCCCTTTAAGAGGGAGCAGAAGCCTGCAAACCTCCCCTTGCAGAGAAGGCTAATCAGCCACCTGGGCTGCAGGGCAATTAGCCTGGAGGGATTGCACCTGGCAGCCTCCTCAGGGGGATAAAAGGCCTGCGAGAAGGCAAGCCCAGTGTGGTGGGGATGGTATAGAGTGAGGTGGTGGTTTGAGCTAGTCAGAGCTGTGTGTTTGGAGTTGTAAACTGTAAGCTGGACTATATAGAGTCTGAAGAGCTGTAAGCTGGATTGTATAAAGCTGTATATATTGGTGGTGGGGTCCTGCACTGTGATTAAAGAGCACTGTTTGAAGTAAAGAAGGGTTTCCTGCCTGTGTTCCTGAGAGGGGTGAGAGAGCGGGTCTGTCACAGCACCTAAGTTAAGGGCTGATCCCACACCCCCTGAAATCAGCTGGAATTTTCACTTACTTCAGTGAGTTCTGAATCAGGTCCCAACAGTTTTATCAGACAAGTCCTAGCCACTTGCATTAAAAGTGATCAAACATGTGAATAAAATGGATTCACCATGATTTAAGAACTGAGGTTTTCCAGCAAAGCAACCTCACCTTCTGCCAGTGTGAAAATGTTTTTTCTACATAAAATGTATCAAATAATGGTAAATTATTGTAATGCTTCTGTAGGAATTTATTATGACTGTAAAGATCACAATGAAAGACTTGTATTAAGGTTTTACAATACTGATCAGAGTAAACTATTCTGCTTAAGTCAAAAATGCCAGTTGACCATCAAGAACTGGTAAAACAGATGAAGATTGGCTCGTTTTATCCGAATATATTTTTAAGGCCAGCATTGTTATCCCCCTATTATTATCCCATAGGGTGGGTGGAAATAAATATATCTACATGTATTGACAATTAACATTACAATAACAATATTTGATTAACAAGTTGGATAACCTTAGCACATAGTGGAGAATTTCATAATGGAAATACAAAAATATTACTGTGACTAACAATAAATAATAGCATAAATAATAATAGATACTTCTCTTAATAAAATAATAAAGCCATAACAACTTGCAAAGCCAGGAAATTCAAACTCTGACTCGATTCATAACTCAAGCCTTGGGGGGAAATTATTAAATTTAAATAAATTATTAATGTAAAGGATTTTATTTTAAGCCTAATTAAAAGCAAGTGTGAGGCCACTGAAATGAGTGGGGGACAGTCCTGGTAAAGAAAGGCCCCAATCAATACATCAAGGTGGTTGAGCACATGCTTAACTATAAGCACAACTAGTACCATTGACTTCAATTAGGACTGAAGTAAACCCCACTTGTGGGGGATCTGTCTATGTGCAATGTATGAATTCCAGTTTGATTTTATGAACTCTCTGTATGTTTATGCCTTATAGCTGTCTTTCTGTAGTCTTGCATCACACTTCTGGATGGGGGAAGCAGTAGATGTGGTATATCTAGACTTTACCAAGGCTTTTGATACTGTCTTGCATGACCTCATAAACCAACTAGGGAAATGCACTGTAGATGGAGCTACTATAAGGTGGGTGTATAACTGGCTGAAAAACCATTCCCGAAAGTAGCTATCAATGGTTCACAGTCAAGCTGGAATGGCATATCAAATGGGATCCTGCAGGGATCAGTTTATAAAATCATAGAATATCAGGGTTGAAAGGGATCTCAGGAGGTCATCTCGTCCAACCCCATGCTCAAAGCAGGACCGATCCCCAACTAAATCAAAATCAGTTCTGGGTCTGGTTCTGTTCAATATCTTCATCAATGATTTAGATAATATCATAGAGAGTACACTTATAATGTTTGCAGAGGATACCAGCTTGGAGGGGTTGCACATGCTTTGTGGGATAGGATTAAAATTCAAAATGATCTGGACAAACTGGAGAAATGGTCTGAAGTAAATAGGATGAAATTCAATAAGGACAAATGCAAAGTACTCCACTTAGAAAGGAACAATCAATTGCACACATACAAAATGTGTAATGGCAGCCTATGAAGGGGTACTGAGGAAAGGTATCTGGAGGTCATAGTGGACCACAAGATAAATGTGAGTCAACAGTGTAACACTGTTGCAAAAAAATCAAACATAATTCTAGGAGGTATTAACAGGAGTGATATAGGCAAGACATGAGAAGGAATTCTTCTGCTGTGTTCCATGCTGATTTGACCTCAGCTGGAGTATTGTATTCAGTTCTGGGTGCCACATTTCAGGAAAGACAAAATTGGAGAAAGTCCAGAGAAGAGCAACAAAAATGATGAAAGGTCTAGAAAATATGACCTGTGAGAGAAGATTGAAAAAACTGGGTTTGTTTAAGTCTGGAAAAGAGAAGACTGAGAAGAGACATGATAACAGTTTTCAAGTACATAAAAAGATTGTTATAAGGAGAAGGGAGCAAAATTGTTCTTCTAACCTCTGAGGATAGGACAAGAAGCAATGGGCTTAAATAGCAGCAAGGGTGGTTTAGGTTGGACTTTAGAAAAAACTTCCTGTCAGGGTGGTTAAGAACTGGAACAAATTGCCAAGGGAGGTCATGGAATCTCCATCATTGGGGATTTTTAAGATCAGGTTAGACAAACACCTCTCAGGGATGCAGGGGATCTGACTAGATGAACTCTCGAGGTCCCTTCCAGTTCTATGATTCTATGAATCTTGTGTTAAGAAGAGGGAGAGGGTGCCTGGGTGTCTCTTTGAATGTAATGGTTGTTAAGGACCATGAACAATGGACCAGGCACTGTCCTAACAAAACAGCAATGCTCATGCTAAAGAGTGTGGCCAAAGCTGCAGCTTTATAAGACTGTATTCCAAGTGGGTGGTAACCAAGTAACAGATCACATGGTGGGGGAGGGGGCTTGAGGCTGACCAGGAGTGTCACATGGCAGAGTGGACTGGAAGCTGTGAAAGCACAAAATCCACTCAGAGCAGCTTTTTCTCAGTGACCAGAACAAAAACAGAAGCCTGCGTTAGAGAAGTGAATTCCAGCAGAAGGGACCTGGAATCTTGAAAGGACAATGGCCAAATCCCAATGAATGCTCAAGAATGGTCAGAAAATGGAGGCAGGGAGATGTAAAAATGTTTCTTATTTTGTATGGCTCAGTACATCTCTTGTGCTGTCTAAAGTAAAGAGGGATCGGTTTCAAAATCCCTCTATGTGTCTTATTGGCTTCAGCTAAGAGGTAAACTGTGAAATGGAGTACCCAAGACAATGGAGCTCTGGGCAGGGTGAGCAGCACTCTTCTCGCAGCTGGACCATAGCACCACAAGAGAAGGGTGCCAGAGAGAGAGGGAGAGACAAGAGGCCAAAGAAAGAGACAGTGCTTGGAATCTACTCAGGCTGAGGGGAGCTTAAAGCACCCAGACTCAGCATGTGGGTCCAAACACAGCAGCCTGGCATGTGTCTGACAAGAGGATCCCGCCCAGGTCTGTGACAGTGCTGCAGTACTTGTGTTTAAAGTAAACCACGTTCACACATTATTTGCTGAATGAGGGTTGTTGGGTGACACACATTTACAGGCTGCGATTTCTAACAGTTATCTAAGGTCTTCCTTCTAAAATAATTGTAGCGGAACCTAGATATTTCTCCTTCCAACTACATACACTTGTTTGGCTTCCCTTGAACTGCAAAAATGCATGGCCTTTCGGGATGAGAAATCAAAGAAGCCAACACCTCATTCCCCAGTTTAGTCCTTGAATCTTGGGCAAGGAAACTCAGAAACTGAGAGAAATGATTGCTGGACTGAGCTAAATAACAGATGCAGGAGGTGCCTTCTCCCTTCTCTCTGATCTCCAGTTCTTCTTCTGACTTGCCCTTAGAAGAACAGGAGGAGTGCGAGCTAAAGTAGAGAAGGGCAGGAAGAAAATAGGACCAGGACCCTGCCTGCCTCCACACCAGCCTGAGAAGCTGATCCATCATGCGGGAGGAGGCAAGCTGCAGCATCCCGAGGCACAGTCCCTCTGAGGAATCTCCCTAGGCCTAGCAGCTATGCCAACACAGGTTTGTGCCTGTCTGACACAATCTAGCCCACAATATTTTAAAGAAGGATACAATCCTGGACATGAACGGGGGAGGTTTTATCATTATGGAAAAGGATTTGGGAGACTAAAGCACCACAGCTTGTCAAATGTTCTGCATGCCCTCCTGTTTCAATCACAAAAGTGCTTATGATCATGCTTGCAAGGCGCCTGTGTAAGAGCAGTTTACTGCACAACATGAGTAACTGACATTTGAAGATTGGTTCTAGGTGAGGAGCATATTCATTATAGTCAGTTCAATTCTGCCTCATGCACAGCACATCCCACCTTAACCTTTCCTCAGCTTTACTACCACCAAACAATGTATCAGCTGCGCAGCTGTAACCAGTCATCGTAAGTGACAGCCCAGCAGGAAGAACAGCCTTTATTTGTCACCTAAAGTTAATGGCATAAATTCAGAGACCCCCCTCCTTCTGCCCTTCTACACAGAGAACTTGAGGCCCTGATTAATATGCAGCCCTATTAACTCTAGTGGCTCGAAGGAGGTGGTGACTGAAGGGGAAAATTAATGACCTCCTGCCCAGGATTTGCCCCTTATCTGAGAGGTGAACTTAAAAGCTGCAATCTGAAAGGCAACAGAATTATTAACTATTGTATAGTGAATTCATACAGAAAACACTCATCAGAACTAACAGCTCTGATAAAATTCAATTTTCATTCATCTTGTTTGATTTGTCTTTATTGCTGACTGGCACTGGCCCAACCAAGCTGTTGCTTCTCCTCCCCTTGCCATTCAGATGAGCTCTGAAATAGAAAAAAAAATACTTCTCTCTGTGCTCTGCTTGAGTGGAGTGGGGTCTTTACTAATCCGACACGTGCCATGAAGGGGAAGAGGCACTAGTTTAAAAAGTGTCCACCTAGGAGAAAACTCCCTAAAAAATCTTCAAAACCCAATTCTGCTGGTCATGGTACAATCAGCACTGTAAAACCTGACTCAGCAATTAGACAAGGATCTGCAATGAACGTAACTTCATCTTTTACTGTCCGATTCTCTTTTATCCTCCCCATTATTTTGAGAACAAGTACTTAGCACAGTGAATGTGTGCCATCTCTCAGGATACAGCAGGATGAAAGTATGTTGACTCAGACCGTCTGAAAGGATGGGGGAAGATGAACATATACTAAAATGGCTCCCTTGCCCCCTGTCCAGTACTCGCAAACAGTGCACTCTTAGCCTCTTTTATCTGATAGTATATGCTGTCATCTTTCTCCTGCATAATAGTAGGCCAAATTCATGCCTGGTGTAGACCCACTGACTTACAGTAGCCATGGATTTGGCTCATTGTTTCTGTGCAATAATAGCTTTACATTGAGGATGAAGTTGGCCAAATGTATTTTTTGTTGGTGCCCTGATGAAATGGTGCATGAAGTCCAAGGACTGGATTGTGGTGCTCTTGTTCTCAGTGGTTCCTTATTTTACAGTGCTCTTCCTTTTAACGGGAGTCACAAGCCCTCCTTTTCCTCCATATTCTAAAGCAGAGGTGGGCAAACTGCAGCCCAAAGGCCACATATGGCCCGCTGCTCATTTTTTTTCCAGCCTGCGAACTCTGCTGGGGGTGCAGAGCCAGTGGCCTGCGCTCCTGGCCGAGTGCTGGGCACTGCAGGGCCCCGCGCTCCCTGGATGGGATGCCAAGCTGAATACAGTAAGTGGGGGGGGGGGGGACTTATGTGGTGAGGGTGGGGAATCTCGGGAGGGGGCAGTCAGGGAAGAAAGAGCAGGAGATTAGATAGGGGATGGGGTCCTGAGGTGGTGGTGGTTAGGATGGGAGGGGGTCTCAGGAGGGAGAAGTCAGGGAAGAAAGGGGGGGCTAAGTAGGGGGTGGGGTCCTGGGGGGGAAGTTAGAGTAGGGGTCTTGGGAGGGGGCAATCAAGGGACAAGGAGCGGAAGGGAGGGGTTTGGATGGGTTGGGAGTTTTGAGGGGGTCAATCAGGGGCTAGAAAGCGAGTGGGGGTCAGATGGGAGTGGGGCCAGGCTGTTTGGGGAGGCACGATTTTGAACCTCAATATGGCCCTCGGGCCAAAACGTTTGCCCACACCTGTTCTAAAGTCTTAGGCCTGACTATCCATTTACTCATGTTGTTGTAAGTCAGGAGAAACTCCACTGAAGCCAGTGAGGTTACACTGGTATAAAAGTTAGGAGAGAAGTAGGCCCCATAGTCTTCTTTCTTCAGACATTATGAAGTAATTTGAAATGACAGCCCCCTAGCTCAATGGGGTTCAGGTCCATGTCGGGGGCTCCTCGGCATTATAGTAATACAAATAATAAACAAACAACAAGAACAGTTCTCTATTCAGAGTAAACTCTGTTTTATTCTATCCTCAGCCCAAGTCTCATTTATGCTCTCTTTGTTACCCCGAAGAGCATTTCCATTTCCTCTTCTGCCCTGCAGTAGATGTTTTCAGTTTTGCTCTACACTCAATATATTACATTATTTTACTTTCCTTGACACGAGTGTCTCTCATTCCCGCTGTCTGTCCGTAGGTAGGGCATACAATCTCTCCTTATTTATGACAGCTACATTGTTCCCACTTCCCCTCTAGCCTCTCTTTCAAGGTAACAAGTACCTAAAGACCCAAGCATCTGGCTACACTGTAGTTTTTACCTCAAGCTAATTGACTGTCAGTTAACTAGAGGTAGTTAATACATTTGTAAAGGCTAGTGTGGAAATTCCATAAATGGTTTGTTCCGGGGCAGAGGAGTATCTAGGGTAAATCACAAACACTTTGGTTTGGAACAAATACTTGTGCTGTGTCCACACTAACATCCACAAATGAGTTAGTTACCTCAAATTAGTTCGCATTCGATTAAACTGAAGTAGAAAATAAGTACAGACAGTGACAGCTCCCCATATTTCCTCAGTTTCCTGCCATGGTTCAGTGACATATCACATTGCCAAACCATTTCCACTTCCAAACTTCAGATGTAGTGGGATGGGGGAAAGAGAAATTTGCAGCAAGAAAAGGCTATGAGTTGTGGTAAAGTTTATCTTTTCCATTTTGTTTGGTAAGTATACAAACCAGTACTATTGGAATGAAAAATAATAAATTATCCTTGTTTTAGTCTAGCCTCTTGTTTTAATTGAATTTCAATGTATTTAAATAATGGAATTAAAGGACGAGTAAACGTGATTCAGAATGAATCATGGGTTTCAGCTTTAAAAGCATCAGAGAAAAGCCAATGCTTAGACAATAATTGTTTTTGGTCAAATAAGTATTTCTGGACTTTACATCTTAACACACACTTAAAATTGTTTCACCAAACAAGAACAGAGAAGTAGATTGCATCATGGAATGGGCCACCCAAATGCCTCAAGAACCTGCTTCAATATATGGGAGGGAAGCCTCTGACTGCAAACCCCTGGCTGTCACCTACCACCCCACACTGGAATCCATATGGGGTATCCATCATTAAACAATTAAAATCCACACTCAATGGGGACCACAACCTGAGAGAAACCAACCCCACTCTTCTGGCCTTCAAACAAACCACCCCTACCCCCAACCTCACCACCTCATCATCAGAAGCAAGTTCCCCTCAGAGCAGGATATGCCAACTCAAATCAGCACCAGAACAACAGATTCAAAACCTATAGGCATATCTCCACTACTATGATGATCAATACCCCTTACAACACGCCTTTCAAGATCCCTGGGTCATGCACATGCCTATGACAACATGTGGTGTGCCTCATCAAATGCCCCCAAAATAATTCTGTGGTTAAACCAGACAATCACTATGCTCTCACATGAACTCACACAGAAAAATGATAAAAGACAAAAAACACCAGGTCAGTCATGGGTGAACACTTTTCCTCAAAGTGACCACTCTATATCTAACCTCTCAGCCCTCATCCTCAAAATAAAACTTCACACCACCTTAAAAAGACAAACCTGGGATTCAAGATAAATTCATAAATTCACAGACACTAAAAATCATGGACTTAATTAAGACACTGGATTTATGGCTTATTACAACAATCTGTAACCCTCTAAACCTGTTTTATCCTATGACTCAAGAGGTGTTAACTGGCCACTTCACCTTGTCTCTTACAGTATGAGAGACAAGATGGGTGAGGTAATACCTAAAAAAATTAAAATAAATGGAGATATACCTATTTCCTAGAACTGGAAAGGTCATCAAATCCAGTCCCCTGCCTACACTAGTAGGACGAAGCACTGTCCCCTGACAGATTTTTTTCCCCAGATCCCTAAATGACCCCCTCAAGGATTGAACTATTCCCCCCCCCCCACAGCTAAGGAAGGGGAAGAGACTAAATTGCTACCACTGAACACCTAGCACCCCTTATCTGTACATCTCCAAACATTTCCATGTTTGATAAGTAGCATTACCTTCATTTTACAGATGGTGAAAACAATAGTGCATAGGTGACATGCTCCAGGTCACACAGCAATTCTGTGTCAGAGCCAGGACTCGAACCCAGGAGTCCTAGGGGCAAGTTACCTTTTATTGGACAAACTGTGTAAGTTTCAAAGTTTCTCTCTCATCAACATAAGTTGGTCCAATCCTATATTATAAAAGACAAGTGAACGGTGTGTGAAGCCGTCATGCGCAGTAGAGACGGCCTGGACGAAGGGCATGCTGGGGGTTGTAGTTCAGAGGCACAAAATGGCCACCGCACGTGCCTGCCTGAGCGATCCTCACACGGAGCTAGAGCACCAAGGAGCAGTTATACATATAAAGTTAGCTGGGCTGTCGGGCGCATGACAAGGAGTTGAGGGGGGAGGGAGCTGAGTGGGGGGGAAGGGGGTTGTTCAATATACAAATCAGACCTTACCACAAATCACGCTGTTGCCAATCCTTTAGAATCTAAAATCTAAAGGTTTATTATACAAGGAAAAAGGTATAGGTGAGGGTTAAGAATGGTTAAAAGAAATGAATTACATGCAGTAATGGTACATCGCTTGGTTCAGTCTTGCAGCTGTGGTAGAATAAACTGCAGGTTCAAATCAAAGTCTTTGGAGAGCATCTCCTGCAGAGATGGGTCAGTACCTTTGTCCAGAGTTCCCTGAGTAGCAAAGTTCCATCCAAAGCTGGAAACAAGGCAGGCTGAAGACTGGAGGTAAAAGACAAAATGGAGTGGCTGTAGCAGCTTCCTTTATAGTTTTTTTTCCAGGTGCAAACAACTCTTTCTTCCTGCTGAGAAAAGTCCAGCCCTATGAAGTCCTGGAGTCACATGGGCAGATCACATGTCCATGCATGACTCATCATTTGCAGGCAGAAGCCATTATGCCCAGGCTTTCTCTTGTAGACTTTTTGTCTGGATTGGAGCATTCCAAGCTCCCAGAGTCCATTGTGTTGCTGATAGTCCCTTAATGGGCCATCAGGCAGCCCAAGCCAAGCTGACGCCCAGTATTCAGGAATCTTCTTCCCCAGCAGAGCACAATATTTGGAAAGACAGACAGTCCAGAGCCAATATTATAGCTCTAACTACAAAATTGTTACACACATATCACTGGCATATTCATAATCAGCCATTCATAACCTGGTTGTAGGCACCCATTATGACCCCCTGTACATAAGATTTGGTGCCACTATAGGACCCTGGTTGCAGCAATGATTTATAGGGTCCCAAATTATTTCAGTAACGTGACAGTCACTCACCTTCTCTCTCTAATATGCTGGGACCCACGTGACTACTACATTACATCTTGCATTTTGTGTTAACTGTTTATGTTAACAACCTGTGCCATCTTGTAGTTAGCTGTGACACTTTCCCAGAACCAGAAGAAGAGCTCTGTGTTGCTCAAAAGCATGTCTCTCTCACCAACAGAAGTGGGTCCAATAAAAGATATTACCTCATCCTGCTCATGACTTTACATGAGACATTTATGGTCACTCTTCACTTACCTGTTTACTCAGGCCCCTAAGAAATAATAAAACAATTTAAATACAGTTGTGTCCATGGCACTACTGTCTGCCTTTGGTGCATTTTTGTCTTCATCATCAAGTACTAAGTCCTTGTATCTTCCTTCCATCTCTTTTCTTAATAAAAAAAAACCCAGAAGTCCAACAAATGTGCTTTGATATACTCCCTGGATTCTTCTTAAATATTTGTGTAATATCAGGTTTTCATGATTTTTAACATTTATATTGAGGGTGGCCAGGTGCCTGGTTTTTGACCAGAAAGTCCAATAGAAAAGGGGACCTGACAGTGTCAGGTTAGATCTACTGACTGGACACGGACACCTCCCTGCCTCTACCTCCCACAGTAACCAGCCTTATATGTATCTCTCTCCCATTCATTTTAACAAAGCACATGGAGACAAATTCAACCACCGTTACTTCAGAATGCACCCATGTAACTCCATTAACAGGGTTTACATCAGTGTGACTGAGAGGAGAATTTGCCCCAGTGCATCGATAGTGCACACACATTTAATAGACAGAAGGAGACGATTGCCTTCATTCCTGTCCATTCTCTGTTAGTTATACAGCTTAAATTCCACCTGCATGTTTAAATGCTTTTAAAGGTAGCCTACACTTATGGTTGCCAGGAGCAATCTTGCAAAGAGAACAATGGGGAATATCCAGGGCAAGGAGTGTCTTGGCATCTGTGTCTGTACAGCACCCAGCACAATGGGAACCCGGTCTTGATGGAGTCTTTGTGTGCTACAGTAATCTAAGTGAATAATAAAAATAAGCGTTTCTGATTACGGCTCCTTATTTTTATCTGGATATTTAAAAAGGAAAGCGCAAATGATTCAAATGCACCAACAGCCAGGAGAGAGTTAAACCTATCTCTGCACTTACATTTATTTTTCCTCTATGTTGGAACTTCCCTGGGTCTTTCTCTTATTAAAGGAGATTTGATTCACATTCAGAGAGCGCCCTAAGTCAGGACCAGTTCTCTATTCTTTCACTGTGATATAGTTAAAAAACTGTCCTTCCTCTATTACTCATTTAATGTATGCAGCATAATACATTTACTTATATATTTTGCCTGAACAGTTTTCATTTTAATATGATTATATCCTTATTTTTGCCAGTCATGAGTTCAGTCTCAGCTGAAGAGAATGCACTTTCCCCTCATGTTATTTCCCTCTTTTCACTTTTCTGTCTGTTATTTTATTAACACACAGAGCAGGGTATGGGATTAGTATTAAACAGCAACATTTTAAAGTTCATTTCACTGTTACATAAATGTTACATACATCATAGAATTTAGCTCATAATATACATCACCTGCAGTGCCACACTATTTCTAAACATTTAAAGGAGAAGGTACTACTTGCTTTTTAAAGTTTTTTTTTAACCCATGTGAGGTACACTCTACATAATTATTGTTTTTCATTTTTTAAAATCTGGTATTTTTTCTTTCCTTTTAAAAAAATATCTCTATGTCACTCTACTTAGTATTCAGTCATAAAAGGGCCACTTGGTATCAGAAAACTCATACATATTTGCCTAATAATGCCTTTTAAGTAATCTGCCCCCTTTGTTAATGGCTTTTTTTAAAACCAGCAATACACTAGGAATCAAAATTAGCATCTAAATGAGGATGTTTTAAACGCATGCCTAGGGGTTGTGGTTTTCACCTTATTTTTTTAATAGTTTGCCATGTTAAATTATGTAAAATAGAAATGGTATTTTAGTTTTTAATGAGCTAATGTAGCCCTATCAACCCTCCCTCCCTTTCACACACACTCTCTCTCCCTCCTTCAAACAGAGTCCACAAACTGTTTTGCAGGTATGAAAAATTGCCATGAATGAGAAACAAAGTGTCAGTCAGCAGACAGAACAGACATCCTCCTCTCCAGCAGAGACTGCCTCTCTGCGCTCCTATACGCTGGGAGTTTGTCTGATGGTTCTGTTGAAATGGAACATTTCTTCTTTATTAATCATTTATAATATATAAAAGAACCAATCATTTTTATATTTAACTGCAGAAGAAGAGAGTTTATTATGGCTCCAGTCAAATTGCCTTTTCATTTAATTATGGAGCAAGATTAAAAGAACTGAATATATACACTGTAGCATGGCCAAAGGGTGACTGACAGGTGTAGAGCAATGTGCTTACCATCTACAAGGGTTGGATGGGTGTAAACAGCTACAAGGGGAAGGAATTCCTTAGATTGGTCCAAGGAGGTCAACTAAATGGGATTGGCTCAAGGAGAAAGAGCAACAATAGCAACTGGAGCAGCAGAGGACATGTCCTCATAGACTCACAGACTTTAAGGTCAGAAGGGACCATTATGATCATCTAGTCTGACTTCCTGCACAACGCAGGCCATAGAATTTTACCCACCCATTCCTACAATATACCTCACCTATATCTGAGCTATTGAAGTTCTCAAATCTTGGTTTAAGGACTTCAAAGTACAGAGAGTCCTCCAGCAAGTGACCCAGGCCCCCTGCTGCAAAGGAAGGCGAAAAATCTCCAGGACCTCTGCCAATTTGCCCTGGAGGAAAATTCCTTCCCAACCCCAAATATGGCAATCAGCTGAACCCTGAGCATGTGGGCAAGACTCACCAGCCAGACTCCCAGGAAAGAATTCTCTGTAGTATCTTAGTTCCCATCCCCTCCAACTTTCCATCATATACCACCAAGCCCCTCTATTACCATAGTCAAAGATCAATTGCCAAAATTATGTTTTCCCATCACACCATCTCCTCCATAAACTTATCAAGCTTCGTCTTGAAGCCAGATAGGTCTTTTGCCCCCACTGCGTCCCTTGGAAGGCTATTCCATAATTTCACTCCTCTAATGGTTAGAAATCTTCATCTAATTTCGAGTCTAAGCTTCCTGTTGACCAGTTTATATCCATTTGTTCTTGTGGCCAAATTAGTACTGGAGACCCGAGATCCTTCTGATGTCCTCAGGAAATCTCTTTGGACAGATTGTTTCTATAGGAGAAGGGGATTGGACCAACTGCTATGTGGGAGGAGGTTGGGAGTGCAAGGAGTGGGGAGTATATGGATTGGATAATCTACTGGGTATCTCAGAAACATGGGCTGAAACAAGCAGGAGTCCAAAACAAAACCAAAAATAAAGAAGTGAAAAGAACTAGCAAGATGTTCATATACCATGATAGAATCACCCTATAACCTACTACAGTCTTCTGCTCCCTGTTCTTCTTTGGCCCTTCTACCCTGTTGTTTAACCCTCCCATTATATCATGTCTAAAATGAAAGGAGAAGCTCCTCAGGGCACAGAATGGGTCTTTTTCTTTTTTCTATAGCATCAAAAGTGGTACTCTTTGCCCACTTTTGATGCTATAGTAATTCCTATGCAAAGAAACCTGTCTTAAGAAACCCTCCAGAAACTGACAAAAGTCCAGACATAGTTTTCTAATAAAGGTGTGGAGATTTATACTTCCTACATTTAGACTGCTATAAGGTATTGCCTCAAGACGGGAGTTGCTTATTAAGGGTTGTCTATTGTACAAGTTTTGCAGAACTGCATTTCAAAGTGGCCATTTAAAAGTGAAGAAATCACAGAGTGGTTCTTAGGATTTCGCTCCTTTTTCAAAAGTGTCTCCATGTAAATAACAATGTACACACTGGTGAGAGAAGATACAAGCTAAAAACAAGCAAGGCATTTGCTAGGACAGGGTCTAACAGGCTACAAGTAGCATAAATATTATGCTATATGGAACGTTAGAACAAATTATGTGTATCCATCTGTTCTTTTCTCCCTAGACTGCTGTGACCTTTACTTGGGTCTATTGTAACCTCATCCCTATTCTTCCCAGCCTCCTCTCAAGCTTCCAGTCCCTTCATTCCTGCCATGTTCATTGAGGCTGTTGGTGACTTTTTTTTTTTCCGTTCTATTTTCCGCATTTCTGATCCCCTCCCTGAAGATTTTGGTTCCTTCCAGGCAACCCCAAATTCTTTCCCCAATCCCCCCTTGATAATCCCATGGGAAATTGTTTTCTAGCACTTTATGTGGCTCTCCCTTGAGCCGTGGCACTGTTCTAATCCCCATGGTTCTCAGACTTCCCTCGGAAGAGTACACTGACTACATTTTGCAGCAGAGCTTGCAACCACTGAATGGAGTGGTGTTTGGGACCAGCACAAAAATAGTCAATTTTTATTTTCTCAGGCCAAGAGATAAAAATTCTTGTGCAGGAAGAAGCAATCATACCTTACTAGAACTTAGCCTGGATCTGCAAACAGAAGTTCTAGGAAGACTAAAAGAAGATGACCATGCCAGGTACAACCAGTGGAGATATTGTGAAACAAAATGGGGTGCCATACTTGCAATCTGCCAATGACAGGTAGCTCTAAAAATCCTTTTTATGACATGCAGATAGCACTGGTTCCTATGTATACAAGTGCATAATAGAGATTGAATGAAGTACAGAAGGCTGAATATGAACCTAAGGAAGTCTGAAGTGATGTTCGCTGGAAGATGAAAATGCTTCAAAGGCTGGCGAACACCATCCCTTTGTCCTGCATTTACCCCTTACCATCAAAGAGCAAGCAGACTCATCACAGACCCTAAACAATCAAATGGCAGAAATCACTACACATGCCTCCTTCCGTAATGACTCTCTGACCTTTCCTCTCTGAGGATGACCTGTCCATGCACAGCAGCTCAGAATGGACTACCGTGACACTCTCTTGAGGCCTAATGGCTTAACACCTCCCTCCATTAGAGATCACCTCTTTCCTCATAACATACTGCCACAGCAATCTGTGGAAGCACTCAAGGGGGACCATCCTCAATTTAAGAGAGCGCAGGCTGGTAGGAGATGTGATTCTAAGAGCTCTGGGGGTTCATTGTCATGTAACAGAAACTCTTATCAGGCCAGACAAACTCACTACATCTAATACATTGCATCGTAGTGTTTATCATGAAGAGCATCTTGTAAGGTATCCAATGAAAGCTGGTAATACACTGGTGATTAATATCATTGTGAAATGTATGTATTAATTGTATATGAGGAATTCTGGATATTTACTGATGCCATGCTTTGAAATCTGTGACCAAACAAAGGGAGAAACAGGTTTTCTTCCAGACTGTAGGGAAGGTAGTTATCTCCTGGTCTGTAATGTAAATTGAGCATTGTGGATCCAAATATAACGGAAGGTGCATTTGCATGGAAGTCAATAGTTAAAAGTCAGGTTGACAGGAGGATGTGATATCAGCATGGGAAGACATTGAAGACTGAACCCCAGGGTTTCATCCTGACTCTAGAAACAAAGACAATAAGCTCTGGGAAATATAAGGAGAAGCAAAAATGCATTTTTTTATCCATTTGGTGAGGAGACCCCTGGTAGCACATGGGGGAAATATGAAAATCTGGATCCTGGTTTGATTGAAAAAAATCAGTAAGCTGTATGAGGGTGAAAAACTGTTTTAGCCACAGAACTGAAGCTTTCTAATCTTATTTCTAGTCTCTTAGAAGTGTGTTATACTTTTGCTTTCTTTGTAACTAATTCTGTATCCATGATCCTTGCTGTAGATCACTTACATTTCAATCTTTGTTAACAAACTTCCCTTTGTTTTATCATGAGTAGATCTCAGTAGTGCTGTAATGTTAAGCAAAGGGTGAATTGCTAGTTCAATCAAACAAGCTGGTGTGTACGCTATCATTTTAGAGATAGCAAACTTGGTAACTTCTGTGAGTGTTCTCTGGCAGGGACTAGATACTCCTAGGGAGGACTCTTTCAGCAGGCTTGAGACTTGGGATGCATCACATGTTACCTGCAAAGCAAAGTAAGTGCTGGCAGAGTCCAGGAAGCTTGTCTGGGGTGGCTATCAGACTGGATGGCAAGGATTTGCCATCCGGTTTAGCACTAGCAAATCTCTCTCTCACCGACGCAGGGAAATTGCACAGCGACCTTTGGTTTTGGACACCGTGAGAAATTATCACAGGCAGGTGTTCTTTGTAAGAGGCCCCCAGCTATGAAGCAATCCCCCCACCCACCCTGATCTGAAAGGTCTGTTGGCCTTCAGGATACCCTAAAAGGTATGTCATTTGTGAGAGCTGATGCAGAGGTTGGGGGTCTGTCCATTGCCATGAGCATATCTCTAGGGATGAGGAGTTTTGCGTTTTGTAGATGATTTGGTGCAGTTGAGGGGGGCAAGTTGCTGTTTAATTTTACTTTTGTAACTTCTGGTAGAGGTTTGAGGTTTGGATAGGACCGTCTTTTTAGTATTGCAGAAATTCATATACATAGGCAGACAATTAAGGAGCTCATGAGGAAGCTTAATTGGGACATAAAGTAAGATTAGTCACACAATTAAGAGCTACTTGCATGAGTAAGAGTTGCAGGATCAAGGCCTCCATTGCCAGTTCTAATTATTCTTGAGTGAGTAGTTGATAAAATACTGGAAATTTACACAGAGGACGAGGATCAGTATTTTGAGATCAACTCTCCCAAGCACGGCCAGGAGGCACTGAATATCACAGGAGTCATCCAGTGTCCTGTTGATCAGAGAGTTAGATATTAGGGATGGTGATCAGAATGTCTGAAAGAGATTAATAGACCCACAAAATATAATGCCAGAAGGGACCACTCTGATCATCTGGGCCAAACTCATGCATGACAGTGGCTGTGGAATCTCACCTATGCCTTCTTTATACAAGGAAATTGACAGTCATCGCTATTGTGCAGGTTCCTCAATAGCAATTCTAAATAACTCCCTGTATGGACATGCTATTCTGGAATAAAAGCAGGTACAATAACAGGAACAAGCAATAGAACTGAAGTTTTAACACAGGAATAATCCAATTTAGTTATGGATGTAATCAACTTGAGCAGATGCCCTTGTTTATTATATCATCCAAGTTAGATTATTCCCTCATAATCCATAGCTCCTGTTGATGATCCCTTAAACTGATAACAATTGTTAAATAATTAATTAGTTCAATATTTGTTAAATTGCTATTTTTAAACTTTTCATTTGGATTCTTCCCATATTGCTATTTTTAATTTTCTTTCTTTATTTTTTTCTTAAAATTATCTGTTTCATTTTAGATATTGAGACTACTTATTCCTTATATTAAGCTTTGGCTTCATCTCATATATTTTTAATACCATTTTATGGTTAGTTTTTATAATTTAGCTTTCTGTTCTTGAGACTCAGTTCTCTAAATCTTTCAAGTTACAAATCCACTTTTCTTCTCTATTCATTCTCTGAGTTATTTTTATTTGGTTATTTTTCTCCCCCCATTTTCTTTCATTTCTTCTCTGTTATTTCATTCAGTATATTAAATGCCGATCACAAAATAAATGTACATTCACAGAAACTATTTCCCTCCCTCTTTCACTCATCCAACATTATCTAAATGATGTGAAAAGTGAAAACAAGAATTGGATTATAATAATCTATGTATTTTCAATGTTATTCCCTTCACTCGTAATTTAACATTAGGAATGTGTAAACTCCTACTTGCTGTGCTGTGTGGCAGGGTAACAAAGCCTTTGCTATTTGTTCAGCCGAGCTAATTATAGATTCCAAGGACTGCTTTCTGAGTTAGTGTTCCTCCACAATCTCTGAAAAATAGTCTCTCTGAGGACATTTAAAAAGCCCACATTTTTTCTAAGATTATTCAGACACTTAATAATGGAACCAGAAAACAGAACAAGTCTTACATTTATTGCAAATATTATGACCTGTGAAAAGTTTACTTCAGTCCTAAATAAGGGTCTTATAGCTGAATCCAGGTTCAAATTCACAAAGGGGACTTAGGTTTAGCATTGGACCACCTGATGTTTAGGAACCCTATCACCAAATTAAATTCTCGTACTCCCTCCACCCACCTGAAGACCATGCTTCTGCCCTTTTGATTTCCAGTGTGGGATGGTACAACAAAAGAGTAAGTGAAGATGCAAATGAGAATGATTATCTGCTCCACAAACTATCAGAGGACAACGTTCAGTTCCCAAGCCAGCTAATGCGGTCATCAGATTACTTAGCACTGAGACTGATGAAATGATGTGTAATTCAAGGAGTACATGCATGGGGCTATTACTCAGAAGGGAAAGGATGCAATGGAAAGCCCGGGACAATCTCAGCTCCTGTAAAACTGGTCGCTTGCCTGTTTGAACTAGAGTAAATGGTGGATTTTCTATAACTTTAAGTCTTTAAATCAAGATCTGAGGATTTCAGTATCTCAGCCATAGATTATTGGCCTATTAAAGGAGTGGCTGGGTAAGGATCTGTCACCTGTGATGTACAGAAAGTCAGACTACATGATGGTCTATCAAACTACACCTTGGGTTTAAGCTGTGTAAACTATGATTATTTCAATACACTAAAATAAATTCCTATGGCAGAAAACGAGTTGACTGTTACCTTAAGTTTTCACACCTACGCTTTTAGTGTATTAATAATACCTTGCAAGTGTATAGCATCTTCCTTCTGAGCAGTCACAATGCTTTACAATTTTCCATAAATTCAGACCAAGATAGTTATGTATTATGCTCATTTTACAGAGGGGACAATTGAGGCACAAAGTGGTGATCTGATATCCCCAAGGTAACATAATAAATCAGCAGAAAAAATGAGAACATAGAGCAGAACCTCCAGGCTTCCAATTCTATGCTTTAACCACTAGACCTTGTTCTGACTCTTTCAAAGCCTTTCCTTCAAAAATTAACATTCATTATGGACACAACATGTGAACATTCTTTATTCTTCATCCTCTTTGCATTATGTCTCATTTCCAGCCTCCCCTCCTCACCCCTACTGTGTTTTATTGTGTGGGGAATAATTTGTATTGATTAATACAAGTCTTCTGCATGCACTATACAGGACATGAAAATCAACCTTACACTGAGCTTCACAAAATAGTGTTAATAATCTTACTGGCTGGAAGTTAGCCAACTATCTAATCATTACTGTATGAGTACAGACACTGCACAGCATGCCGTATCACTGAGGTAATAAACAATAGATTTGTTAATTTAGTCCGAAAGCATTTTCAGTTCTCTTTAGTTTGCATCCACCTCCAAATCTGTTTTACATATCTCTTACACTGCAGTTACCTTTAGTTGTGTCCCACAATAGAGAGTCTGAAAGATTTGCATGAGTGTGTGCTAATTTACAATATAACTCACATCAGACCATTTCATTCTGTTCGCTGGTCTCCTCTTGTGGGCACTTGTGAGTTAAATCAAAAGCATATAGCTGCAAGACTAGAGTTGCTTCTGGTGATTCATTCATTATCTTTACAAAATGTTCCACCTGTTTATACCTATGAATTCAATGAAACCAACAACAAAAAAGTAACATCTCCTTTATGAACAGAAATTTGGCCAGGCGTGCGTCTCCCCAGTTATGAAAGAATTAGCACTTGATAAAGTTTCTAGGGATTAAATTTCCAAATCTTTATCAGATACCCTGGATTGCATTTTTAAAGATTACTGTACTTAACTACATAATTATCCGTTGGCAATAATAATTTATCTTATCACCATGCTACATGCTATCTTAAAGCTACCTTACTATACACAGTGCTGATACAGAAACACTTGATCAGTTATTAAAAGGACCAGGCAAACTGATCTGTAAACCATATGAATATTTTATATGACTAACCAATGATAAACAATTACCACCCACATTTTGTGGGATTATGGGGGGGGGTTAATTTCACTGCTGTTTCTAAACTGAACTCATGTTTTCTTAGTAATGAGAAATGGAAAAGACTTGACAGGTCATCCAAGTTTATTCTTTCTGCTATGGTAGGATTGTACCTTTTTTAGTGTTTTATCCAATCTCGTTTTAAATGTTTTTAACACTGAGGCTTGAAAAATGTCCAGGATTCCATTCCAGTTTAGTGACACGCAGAGAGGCATACACAAGCTAATGCGCTATATTAAACCCAGCAGATCCTATGCCCTCTCTCAGCTCCCTGGACTCAGAGATGGGGGAGGAAGGCAGAGGAACGAACCATTGTGAGACACTGACCCCAGCAAGAGGCAGCTGCAGTAACTCCTAGTGGAAAGAACCTGGCACGCAGCAGGGGCAGCAGTAGCTGAGTGCACTAAGTGGTCCAAATGGGCCTCCTGCAGCGTTGTGCCCCCAAGCCACTCGGGGGGCTGTGGTAGTGAGATTTGCTCACCTGGTTTGCAGGCTGTTTTAATTTAACCAAAGCACACATTTAGCTCTTTTTCTTTTTCCTCAAAAATCAATTTCTTCAGACCTTAGCTAGTTTTGCTGCATTTCTGGATGATTTGTGTCTACACTTGTCTCTCTGTATCTTCCAGGTTACTCCTCCTCAGTTTTACCTCAGATGGTCAGCTTTCCCAACTGAATTGCATTTTGTCACTTCCTGCCCATATTTCTGACCTTTGCAGCAACCCTTTGTGTTATGATGTTTGTCCTCACCACACCTTCCAATTCTGAATCATCTAGAGAGGTCATTCCTGTGCTGTTTACAACCTATTCCAAACCATTAAGATATAAAAAAAAAAAGGGGGGGGGGAACTAACAGTAACATCACACCATAATAGATACACTGATCTTTATTATTACTCTTTGCTTTAGCACATATAGCACCTTCTGTCTGAAAGTGCTTCAAAAATGACTGATTTTGGCCAGGTCTAAAATGTAGGTCAACTTAGCCACATTGCGCAGGACTGTGAAAAATACCATGCCCTGTGCGACACAGATTGACCTAACTCCTGCTGTAGACACCTCTAGGCCAATGGAAAAATTCATCCATCAACCCAGTTCACACTTCTTGGACAGGTGGATTACAGTGATGGAAAACCCCTTCCCTCAGCGTACAAAGTATCTACGCTACGGTGACATAGCTGCAGCACCATAGCTGTACTGTAGTGTACTATGCTGTAGTGTAGACAGCCCCTAAGAGTCACAAAACCCCTGGAAGGTAAGTATATAACGTTCTATTATATCCATTCTACAGATGACGAAAGGGCCCATTCCAGTTGACTTCAATGGTCTGAATCAGACCCAAAATGAGGAACAAATAAATGAAGTGATTTGTCCAAAGTGCATCAGTGTCGGGACTAAGATTTGAATAGAGGTATCCTGATTTCCAGTACAATGCTCTAACTGCCTCCTCTTTAAAAGTTTCCTTTAGTAATCTACATCACAGCAATTTTCCTTGCATGGGAATTGCTATATAAACGTATAAGCATATATGATCTTTCAGCTACTTTCCATCTAAGCCCATTTAAATTATTTTTGAGAGTAAAATTCATTAGATTCTGTATCAAATGCTAAAATACAAATATATTACATGTCCTGCACTCCCTTCATCCTCCAAACCATAAATCTATAATAAAATGGTCTAGCAATTGTGATTTTTTTCCCACTCCTATTTTTCAGATACTGTATTTTCCAAAGCAAATTTAGGTCACCCTTGCTCACTTTGAGTGCTATCTTATTCGAAGAGTGGTGATTTCAATTGCACCACTTGCAAAGCAAAGTGCTACTCAGTGGAAGCAAGGGTTTCAGAATACATCCCTTTATTCACAAACTCAGTCCTATCATCTATGAGACACCAATCAAATACAGAGCCATAAGACAGGGAGATCAGTCTGAGAATTGACTCCCCATTCAGTCCTGCTGCCAGCATCATGGGAGGGAAACTGGGCTGGTCCACAAATTTCTTGATTTGCACAGGCCACCACGTAGTTGCATGGGATGCTTGTGGTTCTGCCTCGCAGATACTGAAATTATTCTCCAAGTTGCCACCAAAATACCAGCCAGTCACGCAGTTTAACAAAATAAAAACTGAAATGGATTGGAGACAGTACTCAGACAGGCTCCAAGTCTATTTCATTTGCCAGCCACCATGCTCACCATTTTAAATTGTGATGAATTTGATTGTTCAGCCTTGTCCCACCACAGCTTGGTGCTTGGTGCAGAATATGTGGATTAAACAAGAGCAGCTGTGAATTACATCAGATTTGCTAGTGATACACATAAAATCATAACAGACCCTTTGTGATTAATATAGTCACCACAACCCAGTGATAGAATTATAGCTCTGAGATTCAATATTTACCTGTGTTCATAAGAAGTTTATATGGGTATAGATCTACGTATTTTTTTCCTCCACATCTCCCTTCTCTCACCCTCTCTATTCTCCACCTGTCCCTCCAGGCCAATCTGTACCCTATCCTTACTCTCACTTGACCTGTTCTACTTTTTGTGTCTTTTTCCCCTCAAAAAAGATTTGGTTAGTGCAAGTTGAATGCCATTAGAGGTGCTTTAGCTCAGCGGTCGCCAACCGGTGGTCCACGGACCACTGATGGTCCGCGAGAAAATTTTGGTGGTCCATGGAGAAATTTGGACATTATTTGCAATTTTTATGTTTATTATACTGTTTCATTATATTCTGATTCGTCTTCATGTCACCGACATAGGATCGCTGAAAATTTTCGCCTTATTACGTTGCATCAAATTCACATTCCACGAACAACGACAATCACACTGACAACATTATTTATTGTTGTTTTCGTCTAGGGGCGCTTTTGTTGTCGGGCCACCGCCGACCCACCGGCGGTGTGGCTTGCGAACGGTAGTACGCATGTGTCAGGCTTCAGTGGTGCTTCTACTGCCACAACAGTCAAAACGCTCCGCGAATACCGGTTCTCGTCCGATTGTTTTGTTTTGTTGAAGCGAATTGTCATCTGTCAATGCTATACTGGTGTTTATTCCTCACGATACTCTTCTTAAGTAAGTGACCAGTGATATTTTTATTTTAACTGTGCACAGTGTGATATTTAATGGCATCGAAGAGCTTGAGTTTGATAACTGTCATTTCTTGTTTGGTTTTAGATTTGAATAAAATAAACCCACAATGAGTGAGAAAAAGCAACCAAGCATTTTGCATTTCTTTGGTAATACTTCGCATAACCATGAGTTGATCAATGAATCAGAGCCTCCACAGCCCTCGCCAGGCACCATCAGGAAGGATATTAGAACTGGAGGCGGAGAGAAGAATAAGTTCAAAGTTTCAAGAAAATATGATGGGGACTACTTGAAGTTTGGATTTATTCAAGAACCTGGAAGTGAGCTGGATCCACGGCCGCTTTGTGTTGTGTGTTCTGAGAGTTTATCCAATGATGGCATGAAACCTTGGAAACTCAGCAGGCACTTGTAGTCAAAACACCCAGATTTAGCTAAGAAGCCAGTTGAATATTTTCAAAGGATGTGTGAAAATATGCAAAAGCAAATAAGTTCATTAGCAAAAATGACTGTTGAAGATAAGTCCCTAGTAAAGGCTTCTTATTTGACAGTACTTCAAATCACAAAAAGTAGAAAGCCGTATACGATTGGAGAAGAATTAATTAAGCCTTGCTTGTTACAAGCCTGTGAAGAGGTTTTGGTGAAACAGGCTGTCCAGAAACTGAAAGTAATTCCTATGTCCGCTAACACTGTGAAGCGCAGAATTGAAGACATGGCCGAAGATATTGAAAATCAAGTGATTGAAATGGTGAAAAATTCAACGTTTTATTCAATTCAACTCGACGAATCAACAGCCATAACTAACAAGGCAGTTCTCCTTTGTTTTGTGAGGTTTGAGTGTCAAGGAGAGCTAAAGGAAGAACTCCTCTGTTCACTCAACTTGCCGGGTAGAACAACCGGCTCTGAGATTTTCGATGCACTTAATGGTTATTTCCTGAGACACAGTATTGAATGGAAGAAATGTGTTGGGATATGCACAGACAGTGCTGCAAGCATGACCGGGCATCGTTCAGGAGTTGTTACAAAAGTGAAAGATGTTGGACACCCAGACATCTTGTTTACTCATTGTATTATACATCGTGAGCAACTTGCGGCGAAAAGAATGTCTCCAGAACTGCATGAAGTACTCTCTGATGTAATTAAAATTGTAAATGAAATTCAGCAGAAAGCGCTCAATTCTCAAATATTTGAGGCACTTTGTGAAGAAATGGGCTCTTAATATACTCATCATCTTCTTCATGCTGAGGTGAGATGGCTGTTGAGGGGCAAAATACTAACCCGTTTGTTCGACCTGTACCAAGAAGTCAAGTTATTCTTCCAGCAGCAAAATAATTCGCAATTCCAAGACCTCTTGTCCAACAATGATTGGCTAGCCAAGCTTGCATACCTGGCAGATATTTTTTTCACTATTAAACGAGCTAAACATGTCCTTGCAAGGACAGCTTATGGACGTGTTCACATTGCGAGGTAAAATGGATGCATTTCAAAAGAAAATATTGCTGTGTCAAATGCAGTTGGCTGAAGAAGATCTGCAAATGTTCCCAAATCTTCCTGAGTATATGAAAGAGGAGGATGTCAACTGACGGGTAATAACCATTGTTCGACAGCACTTACGGTCACTCACAGAATCTTTTGTCCATTATTACCCAAAGGAAGAGGACCCCAGACATGGCAATATGTGGGTAATGGATCCATTTTCAGCAAAAATTGAAGACAGCAGTTTGAGCATGAAAGAAAAAGAAAGCCTAATCGATCTATCATCCGACAACAGTCTCAAAGCTAAATTCCACTCGACCTCATCAAGACATCATTTTTGGCTCTCCGTAAAAAGTGAGTACCCAGTGCTGATTGAAAAAGCCATCAAAATTTTGATTCCATTTGCAACAACTTATTTGTGTGAAAAGACATTCTCATCTGTTACGGCAATCAAAAACAAGTACCGCTGTCGGCTTGAAATACAAACGGCTCTCCATGTTGCAGTGACATCATTGGAGCCAAGAATCTATAAACTTATTTCAAACAAGTAGCAACAAATATCGCACTAATAATTTTGTTATAATTAAACAAGCTTTAATAATTTTGCTATAATTAAACAAGTGCATTTCATATTAATAAAATGGAACTTTTATGATCATTATTTTATAGATGTTTGTACCTTTTTAAAAAAATTCATGTTAGTGGTCCGCGGGATTCAAAATTGTGAGTTTAGTGGTCCGTGAGGTCCGAATGGTTGGCGACCGCTGCTTTAGCTGAACTCTGCTCTGCACTATTTGTTGTTGACGTGCAAGAGGCACTTGCTGAAGGGCACAAAAGCCTCCAGGCTGTAATCAGAGACTTTGATCATTCATAGGTGTAATATACGGCCCTCAAATGTAGCTGGTGGATTTTCATCATTTCCAGGTGTGACCTTCAGTCTGTGGAATTATTACTTTTCTGTACACGGACGGTACAGATGTAATATGGACTGCAGGCACAATTGGGTTAAATGTATCACACCTTTCACAAATGCCTCTCTATGGTGACCAGATGTCCCCATTTTATAGGGACAGTCCTGATTTTGGGGTCTTTTTCTTATATAGGCTCCTATTACACCCCAACCCCGTCCTTATTTTTCACTCTTACTGTCTGGTCACCCTACCTCTCTGTGTGGTATGTACCTGTAGCTTCCTTACAATGGACAGCAGCAGCACCACAGAGTCAGGTTCAAAGCTACTTCCTTTTTCTCTCACGTGATTTTTCTGATTTCATGGCAACAGATGCCCTCAGGTGCAATGAGGTTTGACATGCCCTTTGAACAACCTGATAAGTTGACCCTTCATGTTAAAAAGCTTCCGATATGTTTTACCACACACACAAAAACTGTAATAAGATTTGAAACCAAAATCTCAATTCATGGCCAGTTTTGTATTACAACTAGAGGGATAATCTACTAAGCAATGAGCTTCAGACCTCACTTCTCTAGCCAGCTATTTGTGAGGTAGAGGGTTTATTTTGCCAATAAATGTCTGACTTTGCACCTATATTCTTTGATCACAGATCAGTCCTGACCCACCGCAATTTCCTCCATCACTTGGCAGAATCCCTGATGCTGGTGGAATACCAGCACTATTTTGGTGGCACTATTTTACATTTCTTTTACATTCTCCAGAAAGCAAAGTCCTCTTATAAGATCCCTTTTTTGTCCCTTTTTGCATAGAAAGTCATGGAAGTGGACTTTTTCTGAGCTTCCCTTCATGGTATTGTCAGGCAACAGGGGGAATAGTTTGCCTCCACCATGGAAAATGTGCCCCCAAACTTGGCAACCCCTGGGGAATCCACAAGAGGTCAGAGTCTTCTGTATAGATGGCCTATATTAATGCCCTCTCCACTGGATCATCCTTCAGGCAATGCAGTTGCACATGTGAAACTGAGGGTAGGGAGGCTACTACTAGTGATGATGCAAGAGTCAGAAGAACAGTTTGGCTTTCAAATCCCAGGGTGAGTTTTCAGGGCTGGCAAATAGAAAACTTATCCTTATAAGCAGAGCAAATCTAGTATGGAGACAAAATGAGACGAGAACTATGGAGCCACCAACCACATTTCTTAATCCACTTTTTAAAATAACTCCACACTTTAAATGTAGTTTAAAATAAAATGGCAGCATGACCTAGAGTTTATTCTGACTTCATGGATTGTGCTGGGATCTATTCAACAAGCCATTTTTAAAGGAAATATTAAATACCAACAATCACAGAGAAGCCCAGTTCAAACAGATTCCAAACATGACAGGATGCTGATTTGTTACTGTAATTTAATTCATGTGTGTAATTAGTTGTGCAAAGACAGTGAAGGACGTAGTGTCAATCCTGGGTCAGGCAGAGGTCCTACTGGCAAAATATCAACAGTTATTTGGCAGAAATCCCCATGTTTCTTCATACGGTACTCAGGACAGCTAAAATTAATACAGTAGACTCTCGATTATCCAGGATGCTAGGGAAAAAAATAATTCTGGTTAATAAAATCCTGGATAATCACTATCCATAGGAAATATGGGGAAAGGGGATTGGTTCACCAGCTACCCTGCGCCGGGGGAAGAGGTGTCGGTTCACTGGCTGCCCTGCGCCCTGGTAGGGAGTTTTTTCTGTGCCGGGGGCGGCAGCAAAGCCAAAGCCGGCCCTACGAGTTGCACATATTTTATTTTATTTTTGACATCCTGGTTAATCCATATCCTGGTTAATCCAATCCTGGATAATCGAGAGTCTACTGTACCTTGAAATCGAAAAGAGCAGACAGAAAGGTACACTACTATCACCAGCTAAGCAATTTTAAAGCAATAGATTAGAGTTCCTTTATTTTGCCCCCAGCATCTTTCAGTGAGATAATTAAAAACTCTTAGAGGAGTTTGCTGGCTTAGCAGTATTTCTTAACGTGAGTAAGGCAGTGGGCTACCTAGCTGAAAGTACAGTAAAACAGGTCCATCTGTCTCTCCCTCTTGAGGTACGGCTGTGGCCAGCTACTGGAAATGTATTTGTTGGTTAATTTGTCAGCAATGTACTCAAACAAAGAACCCCTTTTTACGGGCAGGTGCAGACAAAGCTTGCAAGAGCTACAAAGACACACAAAAAAGACTCCATAAAAAAGAGAGATGGCCTTGCTGAGATGGTTGTTCTCTCTGATTTTCTGTAATAGACTTCAGTTTGCCATGAAATTATATTTCTAGCATACCTGCTAGACATGAAGAGCCACATTTATCCCTGGTGTAACTCCCCTGAAGTCACTGGATTTACGCCAGAATTTGGAAGGGAGAATCCAGTGGAGCTTTGCTATTCCCTGCCTAGACATTAAAGCTGGCATTTTCATGGGGAGGCCATTTCAAGCCAAATAACTGGTTGTGTGAATCGTTTGCAGAAAGGCTTTTTATAAAAAATGGAAAATGTACAGGTTCCACAAGTTCCAGAAACTATTAATAAAAAGATGCAAATTTAAATGTTGTTTTACTTTGAGAATACTCTTAAAAGGACAGATGCAATATCAAACAATGTAAAACTTATTGGGCCACTGTAGTACCTCCAGGCTTTAATATTCTAAGGCAAACTAGTGCTTTTTCAGGCAGAGGATTGTAAATTAAGCTGAGGAACCATTTTTCACAATAAAATTAATCCTCTCTAGTGGGGCGTGTCTTTTCAGTTTCTTAGTGTCCGTGAAAATTGCCTTTAAGGTAGTCTATATTAGGTTGTTTATAAAATCATGACTGGTGTCATGTAAATAAGGAAGTGTTTTTTACACAAGGACTAGGAGTCATGAAATGAAATTAACCTGCAGCAGGTTTAAAACAAACAAAAGGAAGTATTTCTTCAAACAATGCACAGTCAACCCGTGGAACTCCTTGCCAGAGGATGTTGTGAAGGCAAACAGGGTTCAAAACAGAACTAGATAGATTGATGGAGGATAGGGCCATCATGGCTAATAGCCAGGATGGACATGAATGATGTCCCTAGGCTCTGTTTGCCAGAAGCTTGGAATGAGCAATGGGGGATGGATCACTTGATGATTACCTGTTCTGTTCATTCCCTCTGAAGCACTTGGCATTGGCCACTGCCGGAAGACAGAATACAGGACTAGATGGACCTTTGGTCTGACCCAGTATGGCCATTCTTTTGTTGTCACAGTGGCTTGTGCCCGTCAGGATTTTTGACCACAACAATTGGGCTGAATATTATCAGCACACAGTGCCTGAATCAATGATATTTTTATCATACACTTCTCCTGTCCATTTGTTGTCTCTTATTTTATTCTTAAAAGCTTATCTAAGGGGCAGGGAGGATGGGGTTTTTTGAGTTTGTTCTGCACCTAGCATACTGAGGCCAGCGCTTCTTGGCTCATAGCTCCATACAAGTAATAAATAAAGCATAATAACAACGATTAGAGCCAATGGGAATCTATCCACTGACTTCAGATCAGAAAATGAAGATGGAGATCAGTGATTTTCTCTCTGCTGACATGCCTGTGTGGCTGATGACCATCCCTGGAACATGTTTGGTGTGACTTTTGCAGCTTATTACAGTCAAATGTGGAGCAGTGTGTCTTTCATCAGACAAAATATGCCACCGAATAGCACCTACGGAGCACACAATAGGGCCAGAATGATCAAATTTGGGTGCCCAAAGTTAGGATCCTAAAAAAACTGGGCTCATTTTTTGAGGTTCTGTGAGCACCTGCAGAGCCCATTGAAATCAATGGCAGCTGCAGTTGCTGGACACATACGAAGATCAGGCCACTTCTTCGGGTTCCTAATGATGGGTATAGATGCCTAACTTTGGGTTCTCATGTTTGATTACTTGGCCAAATTGCACAAGAGAATACAAAATTTGGGGGCTGGAGTTTGGCTTCTGATGACTAAGAAGCATTTTCTTGAGTTCCTTTGTTGATGCTGGTTTTCTGCCTAGCTTAACCAAACACAGTGTTTCACTTTATTGGTCATTTATTTTGGCTCTGAAGGTGACATTAAAGATGTTATGCTTATTCTGGAACAACGATGCTAAAATAAAGCTAACAAACAAGATTTGCTTTCAGGAGCTGGATTTAGGAAGACACCATATTGTAACCGGGCAGTAAGATCCTCAATCCCGATACCTATAGAAGAATGTGCTTCCCATGAGATGATGGGGGTACTCAGAGCAGAGTTGGACAGGGCAAATGTTTTCATGTCTAGAAAGTAAAATAAAAGGTATTTTCAATATTACAGGATCATAGAAACTTCGGCGTAGAAGGGACCTTGAGAGGTCAGCTAGTCCAGCCCCACACACTGAGACAGGATCAACTAGACCTAGACCATCTCTGATAGATGTTTGCCCAAACTGCTCTTAGAAACCTCCAGGGATTCAACAGTCTCCTTCGGAGGCCAATTCTAGAGCTTAGCTACCATTATACTTAGGAGAATGTTCCTAATACTTAACCTAAATTATTAAAGGGTTGGGTGAGCAAAGCGTTTTTTTTTTGTTTTGTAAATTTGGACGCTAAAATAACTGCCATGGGGAGAAAGGACACTGAAAATAATATGGTCCCTAAATATTTGACCAGTGATAATTTAGAAGCAAAGTGCCACTTGGTAACATTTTTACTGATGTGGGAGGGAGGGATCCTCCCAAGGCTCTCTATGAAATTTTAACTCCAGAAGGAAAAAGGAGGAAGTTTATGGACAGAGTATGTGTACAAAGGAATCTTCTTCACCTCTGGGCAACACGGTGAGGGCTCCATACAGCCTCTGAATAAAGAGCACAGGGAAGTAGCGTAAAAGTGGGTAATCTCCTCTTCTCCTCCCTTGAATTCAGTAGCTCATTTAAGTGGATCCAGTGGCATATGGAGAAGCTGCATTATACTGCACCCTATCAGTGGGTTGAGACTGAGTTCCAGTCCACCAGCCCTGCTTAGAGCCCTACCCTAAGGCTGGTTCCTCAGTTTTGCAGAAAGAATCATGGATTTCTTCTGTAATGAATACACGGAAACAAGCTGACATCCAGAAAGTTCAGTCATATCTATAGAAGACCGGAAATACAGATTTTACTTGATTTCAGTGATCATTTGGTTGCTTTCATTTTGAAATGCAGGACAGTAAATTGCAAGTGTATGGTGGAACTCTCAGAAGCCTTCAAATAAAGCATGAATCTGGTACTTTTGAGTGCACATGAATACAGAAGAGGGAAGGAAAGAGACAAAAAGAGAGATGCTGTGGATCCAAATGGGCTTTGGATCAGACCCTAAAAGCAGGATGTGCCATCGAGAACAATAGAAATAGGAATCACAAAACAGAACAAGGGAACACTGGAGTAACTAGAAGGCGGAGAAGAGAAGGATCTGGGAACACTGAATGCAAAGAAAGAATGTCTTGAAGCAGAAAAAGGGAGTTAGCAGTCTCGGTGCAGAAAGAGAGGTCTAGGGACCCAGAAGAGCTTGGGAGATGAGTGGAGATTTTGAAACACTTGAATAATTTCCCATAACATTTTGTTTTGATTTTGGAAAATGTTGTTCTGCAAAAACTTTAGAAATTAGAAAGGCGATCTATGTGAAATAGATGTGATTTACTAAGTTTAATTTACAGCATTTTTGGTAAATCTCCTATTTGCATAATCATCTGATCTCCTCTTCCCACCCCTTGAATTTAGTAGTTCAAGTATACTCTGCTTAGAAAGAAAAGTGGTCATATAGTCCTATTGATTTTAGGCAGATCTCCCCTTTGAAAATATGACCCAAGGTTTTTGCTGCCTATTGACAAACCAACAAATATATATGAGTGGTTCTCAGCATTTCACCATCTACTGTTTTACTTCAACCTTCTAATTGCTCATATTCTTCATTGGCATGGTCAGAAGTATTTTACAATTTGCCAAGAACTGAAGGTAAAGAGGGAGACCAGCAAGTTGAGGGGAGGAGGAAATTAACTAAGAGAGAGAAACAGAAAACTCAGAGAATCATACGGGCATGGGAGGAGGGAAGCCATCCATTGCATGGTTAGATTTGCAAGTCCAAGGTAAGCGCTAGCAAAGACTTTTGACTTTTTGTAAATAAATTCATTTCAAAAACTTCACACTGGCAGACCTAAAACACAGGTAAGACATTACCCTTCCAGTTGTCAGAACAGATGCTTAGTCATCATCAGAGTCACTAAAGGTGTAAACCCCCAAGGAAAACTTAATTCTGTGTCCTGTCACTTTTATTTGTGGACCGAGTCTCACAATGAAAGTTTTTCTAAACTCATTTAAAATGGAGAACAGTGCCCATGCAGTTGGTTTAAAGGAATAACGAGTAAATTGAAAGGTCTCTGTGTAATATTTGAGTTTCAGATTTAATTTCAGGAGGATTACTCACCCTCGCTGTGATTGGCTGTGAGCTTTCCAAGTTTTCTGGTTGTCATTTGAAATGAAAAGCACTGCCAGTTTCTAATGGATCTAAAAAAGGACGTTCAACCCCTGAAACACTGTATTTGCATGGTACTTTTTAAGGCACTGTGTAGATCCACTGAACACATGCTTCTGAAGTTGGAAATTTAAAGCCATTTGTTCTATGAGCTCACTGGATTTCCTTTCATCAAGTGATACTGTTTTCATCCATAGGCTTCATTCACTAGACCCTTGTGGAGTTCCCCCTCCCCCGCCCCATGTTTGTTAAATCTTCTCTATTGCTGCTGTGTGTATATAGGTGTGTGTTCTCTCTTATCCAACAATAGTGTCACTCCAGAAGTATAGGATTTGTGGTTGTGGCTTACATAACCAATTTATTCCTATAGACAAAACAGATGTGGATTAAAGCACACAAGTTCTGCAAATGCCTTCCCTCTTAAGGTAGAAGTGCCTAACAATCAGAATCACTGTATCATTCTATGGTATATCAGGCTTTTTGCTAACCACCCATTTCAAGACCCACCATCAGGAAGGGTCTAACAAATGGGGAGACACTCTGAAAATATTACTTGCTCAGTTTTCATTACAATGTTTTAAGTCCAGCATTAGTCTTGCCTTTCAGGTTAAATTAAGGTACTTAAGACACAACTACCTCGCTAGAGTAGTATGCCACCAAAACAGGAAGCAAAGGCTCAGTAATAAATTCAGTACAGATTTTTTTTAAAAGAGATTTTAGATAATGGGCAACATTTTCTTTATTATTTCTCCAAAGGAAGATAACAAGCAGCATAAAGTCTGATTCTGAAAATGATTGGGGGGGGGGATTTTTTTAATCTTGCCCCCTGTAATAGATTTTTTCTTCTGCTCAATTCTCTGTGTGAATAACAAGAGTGGCAGCCATTTTCTCCCAGCTCAACATCAAAACGCCTTTCATCTGCTGTCTAAATGCAAACAAAGCAAACCTTCCACCAGGCCTTTCTTTCCAGATAAATTAAAACTCTCATGTCCTGGGGACTAAATCAAGCCTACAGGCCTTCCCTAGATAAATCCTTTCTGAACCTGAAATCTTCTTGCTACACGTGCTCCTTGTAAGATAATTTTGCAGTAGCTAATCAATAATGCAACAGTAAATTGCATTTAAATAAACATTAGCAGCCCTCTTAATGAATAAAACCTCATCTGCAATTTGTCAAAGTCAGAAGTGCTGGACTCTTTTGATATTCATTAGAATGTTGGAAATTGGAGCTTTGACAGGCTTTATGTACATTGCAATTTTGATTCTTTTTGTGAATAGCGGGACTGCTTTATTTTCACACAAATTTTTGAATAAAAATGGTGATCTATACCACAGGTTTGATAGATTTCAATCACATCCTTGCTACAAGATTGGCAAAAATTAAAATAGCCCATGTTAGAGTCCTAGACTAAAAAGAGCCTGAAATATATTATACATTCATATAGTGTAGAATCATGGTATGAAATTCCTTTATTTTGTATGAAGAATTTTAATTAATTTGCTATGATCATAAGCTTTGGAAAAATACAATTCTGTTCTTGTTTATATACAGAAACATATTATTACCATGGTATTGTATGCATCACAATTTTTGTCATGAGTAACAAAATAAACCCAATTATATATCATATATAGTAAATTATAATTGTTATAGTTTTAAAATCACCATTTTCTCAAGAATGGCACTTCAAATAGATGCCCCCACATGAATTATCTGTACCACCTACATTATTCTTGGGATCTGTGCTTTATAAACAAAGGCTCAATACTGAGGAAAATTTCTTAATTGTGAGATCTATTAGACTGTGGAATAGTCCCAAGGGAAAAGGTGGAAGCCCCATCCCTGAGCTATTTAAAACTGGATTGGACAAAGCACTGAATGATATAATGCAGGGAACAAACCATAAGTGGAAGAGAGAAAGACTAGAAATGACCTAAAAGGTGATTTCCATTTCTAATTTCTATGATTCTGTGGAATGATCATGCTAAGTAGAATGCAGACCACTGTGATGAACAGACACAATAGTTTATCCATGCAGTTTTCTGTGGGAGGGTCTTTGGATGAGATCTCTCTCTGTCTGCTCTCTATGGACATTAAAGATTTCCTGGCACCTCTAGTAAGAATATAGGTTTATTTCCCCAATCTCTTCTCCCCACCCTCCCACACATAATGATGTGCAAAAACAACAAGGAGTCAGGTGCCACCGGACTCCTTGTTGTTTTTGTGGATACAGACTAACATGGCTACCCCCTGATATTTGAATAATGTTGTGATGGGTGCCGATGCCCCCAGCTGTCTAATGAGATACTGCTACCCACTCAGAGGTGGCTGCCATTCAGCCGTGCTGAATGTATCAGTGTATTATGTTCCTTTAGAGAGATGCTAAATTTATGCAAAACACTACTACTGCTCTCCTGGCTTAAGATTCTAAGACGTCCGATTTTGTGTGTAAAAAATAAAAACAAATATCATTTCAGACTTCTCGGTTGTGATGGATCAGAGCCTCCTACAGAGGAGGTTTGAGTTCTGTATATTGGCAAATTGAATACTGACCCTGCAATAGGATCCAATGCATTGCTTGCCTTACTCTCACTATACTACTCAGTCAATTAGAATACGAGAGATTTTCAGTTTGTTACCCATCCAACTATTAACCAGGTCCAAATCTGCTTTGCCTTGAAAATAAGAAAGTAAACACTAGGAAGACTGCTCCAGGTGTTACTTTTTGAATTGGACCTTACTAAGTCCTAGAATATATTTATCCCAGGATTTACTAGGGTTACTGTGTGGAACCCCCAACGCAGCATTTCTGCCATGTCACTAGAAGGAAGCAAGATATGAAGGCAACAGATACAATAATTTTGCAAGTGTGAGGGATGACTTCTTCATAACAGGTTCCAGGACCTGGGTAGGGATTTAGTAACTGTGAAAGGAGTTAGGGTTGGAGCTCACATAACAGAACGAGAGGACAGGAGGTTAGTGTCCCAGTACCTGGGTGGGGGTAGTGTCTCAGATCCACAGGATCAGTGCTCTTCCCCCAGCTTTGGAACAATCTCTTCAAAGAACCCCTTTGGTGTGCCAGACTCCAAGGGGTCTCACTCTCTCTTCAGGGCAGGCCACATGGCCTCACCACCTCCACAAGCCCTATCATTCCTGCATCTCTCTGCGGGTCTCCAACTGGGGTCACAACCCCAAAGTGGATCACAAGTTCATTTTAATGGGGTTACCAGGGCTGGCATTAGACTCACTGAGGCCCAAGGTACAAAACCCAAGCCCAAGCCCCGCTGTGAGGAACTTAAGCTGAAGCCTGAGGGCTCAGGCTCAAGCCCCGGATGGCGGAGCTCACACTTCAGCTTTGGACCCGCACAGCAGGGCTTTGGCTTTCTGTCATGAGTCCCAGCTCTGCGGAGCTGAAACCCAAGCTTGAGCAACTTAGCTTCGCAGGGCGCACTGTGGTGCTGTGCCTTGGACAACTGCCTGGTTGACACCCCTCAATGCCAGCCCTGATTCTAGAGTAACACAGGGAAATGGGTCAGGAGGGGGTCGCGGTGCAATGAATGTTGAGACCCCGCTGCTCTAGCACTACCAGCAGCCCAGCTCAGTGAGGGACAATGTGGCAGGGCAATGGCATCAGAAAAAGTCACATCACTGTGGGAGTCAGTCCTCTATTTCTGCATACGAAGATGATCATATGGCCCTTGGCTATTATTCACTCCATTGTGCTACTAATGGCAGCAAAATATCTGACAGTTCAAAGGAAATGATTGCAAATGCTTCCATTGTCATATGAAGAAGCAGAAAGTCCTCATCTCTAAAACATCATCTTTAAACTTCTCTTCAGTCTCCTCTGTTACAAAGCACAGAGCAGAACTCTTGAATGCAAAGTTTTGGCAGCCATCAAACATTCTCTTTTTAAAGTATCCTTAATAAAAATTGTGTTCTCAGTCTTCCACGTCCTTCCTTGCTCTCTCCTCACGTGCCTCCTATTATATAGCATTCCCTTACAAAAGTGAACCATTTGTTCAGTATTCTGTTTTGAAATTGGAAGAAGTTAAATGTATTCTTATACTACATGTACTCTGATATTATGGGGAGATTTCATTTATTTATGCAGTGAAACTCAGCCCAGATGGAGCATCTAGTAGTCAGTGAAGACTCCTTCTGTGATTACTTGGTGGGGGAGGGGCAGCCAATCTTTAGTTCCTAAGGCCCTTCATTTTGGGGGAAGGGCAGGAGAGGGTTGTTTACAATTTTCTGGGACTGTATAAGTGTTTATTACAAAAAATGTAAACCTTTGAAAATCAGTGCAAAACATTCACTGTCATTTTCTGGGTAAATATCATTCATCTGTTTTTCTTGTTTTTAAACTTTCACAATTTCTCTTATGTTCTGAAAGGGAGAGGGGAACAGTTTTTGGTTTTGAACCATTTTAGCATAAGAAGCAGTTCACTCACTTTTGTTTGCTTTGAATTCTCATAATCAGCTGCACTACCTATAAGCCTGGTAATGTGTATCTGGTGGGAGTGGGATTGACAGCAGTAACCCAGCGCTCAAGTCATTCCGATACTTTTGGTCCAGTTCCCCAGTCAGGAAAGAGAAGGGGTGGCTCAGTATTCTGGCTGACCCTGGGTACCGAGCCACCATCTCTCCTTCTGGAGTAAGGAGCTGTGTCCAGGGAGTTCTGGAACTTACGAAATTCAGGTGAAAATTGGTAATATCTATCAGTCAAAACTGAAAAAGAAAGACCTTATTATTCTCATACTTGTGCAAAAGTTTGCCATATCCTATATTTGTGTCAATTTATTTGCACAGTGATTTAGATTGGCAGTATGCATTAAGAAGAGAGACCTATACACTGGAAATTATCCTTCCTATAATTTGTGGAGGGAGATATTTTAATTTAATGTTATGCATTTATTTAGTGGTACCACCAATGTCTGGGTCTTTCAGCATGTGTTACGCAGTCTGTCCATTTAGACTGTCAGACTCTTGGGGGTAAGAGACTATTATTCGCCATGGTTTTATGCAAAACATCAAGGACATTTTTGATACTTACTGAATAATAAATCAAAATTTGACCCTGTTTAAACATATTGACAGAAGCTATTAATTATAACGGTATTCAAACCTTCATATTATCTCCACATGACTAGAATGGTGTATACTACTTGCCTCAAAAAGCAAGGGGAAAACATCTAAATTGTAGCAGGTGTCTTGATACAAACATTGGACTATGGATCCACTAGATTCAGTGATACCATATAGACAACATGAAAACAAGTTTCCTTAACTGTTTCTTTGTATATAGATCTTTATAAATATTGGTTCCTGAATGGAGGTGAAGAGGAGGAATTATTTGCTTGTTAGTGACACAAGGCTCAAACTACTACAAGGGACAAATAATATTTTTAAGAATACAGCTCTATACGTAGGAGCAGATATAGATTAGTGAATTTCCATTACAATAATTTAAGCTATGACCTTTGGCCTTTTATTTTGATACGACTGAAATGAGGCTGTGGGAACAAAGATGTGGCTCCTAATGTATTCATTGATTATTTTTTTTTACCTGCGTGTGGTAGAAAGATCTGAAAATGATTTTAAATCAGATAGTCATTTTTATCTATGATAATGCTTTCCCCTTGAATGTAGGACTTTGATGTATCTGGCAAAGGCTAACTTTGTCCTGAGGTCAGGACACATTAAAAAGTCCTAATGAGAGCTCTGAAATCCAGTTAGCTGGAAATCGGAAGCATCCCGCATCTCTTTGTAATCACTTCACTTCTTTTCCCATTTACATAGAGTTGGAGGTGCCCATGATTCTTTGCCACACCTTCTGGTCCAAAGCATAGATTCATAGGTCAAGACCTTTTCAGTCCTTTTCTCTTCAAACTTCTTGACACAGTCTTTCGAGTGTATCCTCACCCTTCCGTGTCCTTTCTTACTGTCCTCTCCTCCCATACCTGCGTCCCTCATCTCTTTATAATTACAACTTTAAAACCAAAACACTGGAAAAAAATATGTACTGTGCTATATTGGTTCTGCTAACCTACCCATCTTCGTATGTCCTCTAGCAGCTTCCCAATCTAAAGGGAAATATAAATTATGATGTTTCCTTTTTTGCAGAGCATTTTTGCTTCACATCAGCATGTATTTATGTTAAATTGTCTTGGCAGGGACCAGGTTTCATAAAGGAGTAAATCAGGAACAATTCCACAGAACTCAATAATGTCACACCTGGTATGAGCTGAGTACTACAAGTGTATGAACAAACAATTCATGTTATTGCTCCCTGCAGTGTATGTGTACAGGAAGAGTAATATTGGCATGGCCCTTTTAGAAGAAGCACCCTACACCTCCCTACCAGCTGGCATAACCAACACAAGAGTTAGCCACAACCTGAGCTTAAGGTTACACAAATAATATGGTTTTTGCTCAATAATGATGCAGTTTTAGTCCCCGCAGTTCTACTTTCCTTGTTAAATATGTAGTTTGGTATATTTCTCTTTAATAAATCTAAAGCATAATCTACACAATGTACAATATATCTGAGTTAGCAATACTTTAGATAATTTAACTTTGTACTTATCTTTTTTTTAATGCATAATACTGACACCCCTGGGTGGGGAAGATGGTGATCAAACTTAGGACCCCTAAATCTTCATACATGAGTTGCTACTGCCTGAGCTGAAAGACTTCCTTTTGTTAGACACCCCTGAGCAGGTTCATCAACCAGTAGTTGATCTAGCCACCACTTGAGGGGCAGAGTGCCACACCAAGTAGGCATAGCTTGTAAAGCATAAACACACGTCTTGCACATTGCAAAAAATACTATGCTATTTCATTTCTTTATATTTACATTTTTTAAAACTGTCATGTTTAATGCTGATGTCTAAATGTTCCCACTTATGCTTTGACAGTAAGTGAAGTGAAGTGAAGTAAATGGAAAAGGTGAGGCAGCAGAGCTCACATCCTGGGGAGTTGGATGAGGTACCTGGGGAGGGAACTACATCTATGATACCTCTGTTTGGCTGGAGACAGTCTCAGCTGGTGTAGCTCCCCGGACTTAAGTAGAGCTATCCTTGTTCACACCAGCAAAACATATTTTCGATGAAACTGGGGTAACGAAGGGTTCACTAGGTTCCATTAAGCCTATTTTTAAAATGTCTACTAAGCATGCTCAGAGGTGATTTTTCAGTTGCTTACAATTTGGATGTGGATGCATTACAAACCGAGGATTATTTACATGTCATATTTCAAATTTCATAAGTTCAGCCTTTATTGAATTTTGTGTGAAAGTGTGTGACAACTCAGTATAGTGTGGAATGTGTACTTTTTCCAATACAAAAAAAAAAAAAGACAAATAGATTTTTCTCAAACTTTCCAAATTGTTCTCCTTTTGGATGAGCCCAATCAGAGAAAATGTTAGCCCCAAGTGAAATTTGGGGGGATATTATGGACATATAAAAATAGTTGAAAATGATTGAACCTTTTGCTATTTTAAACCATAGAAATCCCTATAAAGAATGTAGTTGTGCACACGCACACCAGGAGTATCACGGATTTAAAAAAATGTGTCATAAAAATTTCTCAGCAAAAATGTTCTGTAGTTGAGTAATGCAAAAAGGTCACTAGATGCCACTAAAGCAATTGCTTTTACTTCACTATCTGCAGTAGAATCAATGGATGACAAAGGAGATTTCAATCCCTTCTATTACAGCAAAGCACAGCAATGATAGATTAGAGAGACTAGTTTATGTTAAATATGATTTAGCCATGGAACTGTCCTCAGCTGTAACATTAGTTACATAGCTTCCTAAAATCTACATTATACCTCTCGACGTCCTATAAATTGCCTCACCTCTCCTCTCCTCCTACACAATGATATGACCACATCACCAAGAGAGAATGAGGTGGGATACCATTGCTGATTGAAACACCATTTGAGAACTTCAGATGAAAGCTACCATGGAAGAGCATAGCATTATTATTATTATTTAATTGATGTCAATGTGAGCTGCAATTGTGTTACTTAAAAGAGGAAGAGAAATTAGTCACTGTGCTATACCCCCACAGTTTACGATGGCAGCAGACACTATCGAGGAATTCATAGCTTTCTATATCTGATATATGCTGACCCCTTTCACTCTACACTAAGCCACAGAACTTTGGTAGAATAAGGTAGACCCATTCCCAACACAATTAGCACACTTGGAGCAAAGAGCTAATACATGCAGTAGCAGCTTTTGCTGTGCTAAAAGTGTTTATTCATTATTTGAGGTCGTAACACGTATGAGCACACACTAATAGCAAAGGAATTACTATATTAAATGCAAAAACCTACACTGATATGATGCAAGGTTGTACATTTTGTTAAGCTTTGAGGTTCAGCCTCTGTGTACAAACAAGTATTAGGAAAAGTATATCCTCCCCCATCCGCCCACCCATACCTCAGCTAAATCACTCATCTGAATTGAATGTTCTCAAACTTTTTCCAGAAACAAGAATCACCTTTTAGCTGAGATCATGCATGGAAAGCTTCAAAATTAGGGGGCTATTGTTATTAAAGTGTTATTAAAGTGGGGGTTTGTCACGTGACTGAAATAATTTGGGACCCTATAAATCATTGCTGCAACCAGGGTCCTATAGTGGCACCAAATCTTATGTACAGGGGGTCATAATGGGTGCCTACAACCAGGTTATGAATGGCTGATTATGAATATGCCAGTGATATGTGTGTATCAATTTTGTAGTTAGAGCTATAATATTGGTTATGGACTGTCTGTCTTTCCAAGTATTGTGCTCTGCTGGGGAAGAAGATTCCTCAATACTGGGTGTCAGCTTGGCTTGGGCTGCCTAATGGCCCATTAAGGGACATCAACCACACAATGGACTTTGTATATGCCTGTCCACACCCGAGCTGCTCTAGGAATATCACTGCCCGGTCAGAAACTGAATCCTGGAAAATCTGGTGATTGGACCTTGTGACTGTGAGCCTCCATTTTGAACCAGACTCTGCAAAAGAAGGAGGAGGGTCTTGGCCCAGGAGACAGAGTCTATAAAAGCTGGAAGAAGCATTCTCCATTTTGTCTTTACCTCCAGACTTCAGCCTGCCTTGTTTCCAGCTTTGGATGGAACTTTGCTACTCTGGGAACTCTGAACTAAGGTGCTGACCCACCCCTAAATGGGGTGCATCCAAAGACTTTGATTTGAACCTGCAGTTATTCTACCTTTGCTGCAAGCCTGAGCTAAGAGATGTGCCATTACTGCATGTAATTGATTTATTTTAACCATTCTTAACCCTCATCTATACCTTTTTCCTTTTATAATAAACCTTTAGATTTTAGATTCTAAAGGATTGGCAACAGCGTGATTTGTGGTAAGATCTGATTGGTATATTGACCTGGGTCTGGGGCCTGATTCTTTGGAATTGGGGAGAACCGTTTTCTTTATTTGGGGGATTGGTTTTCATAACCATTGATCCCCAGGACAGGTGGCTGCTGGTGGTGATACTGGGAATCTGGAGTATCTTAAGGGGATTGCTTGTGTGACTTGTGGTTAGCCAGTGGGGTGAGACCAAAGTCGGTTCTGTTTGGCTGGTTTGGTTTGCCTTAGTGTGGAAAAACCCCAGCTTTGGGCTGTAGTTGCCCTTTGGAAGCAATCTGTCCTGATCTGACACTCACAGGGGGATCCCACCAGGAACAGCCCCGTCACAGTGGCGTAGTCGGCAGGATCCACAGAACCAGGTCAATTGAGCTTTGGGTCAGAACCCCACACTGTCCAAATTTGAATTTTGGGTGGTGAGAGTTTGATTGGTTAAAGAGTGGTTATAATGAGTGAGCAAAGAGCATATGAATGGCTGGGAAAAAAGGCCATTGAAGATTTGTGTTTAAAAAGGGGAATAAGTTTTAGAAAGAAAACTACCAAGCAAGATCTGAGAGAGCTGCTAATAGCCAAGGATCAAGAGGTGAGAGAACAGTCCTTACTGGATACTGCAGGAAATGCAGAAAAAGTTAGAGAGCAACAAGCAGCAAATAAACTGCAGTTGGAGCATGAACGGGAGCTAGCACAGATTTGAATGGAGCTTCACAAAATGGAACAGGAGACGGCCAAACTTCAGCTCCAAGTACTGGAGGGGCAGAGGAGGTCATCGCCACCCAGTAATCCTCTTCCACACTGCCATGAGAAAAACTGGGAAAAGATGTGTCCCATCTACAATGATTCGGAGGATATAGAGGAGTTTTTGTCAACCTTTGAACGCCTCTGCAAGGTGCATCAGATCCCTGATGAGCAGCGAATGCCTGTCCTGATGACCAAACTGTCTGGAAAAGCCAGGGAGGTATTTAATGAACTGGGGGATGAGGAAGCCTTGAACTATGGGCAGTTTAAAGATGCTGTGTTAAGGCGATTCAGAGTGACTCCTGAGTCTTACAGAGTTAAGTTCAGGAAATTTAAAATGTCTAATGATTGTACTTTTGTAGAATGTGCTCATAAGCTGAGGGGTTTTATTAAGAAATGGGTTATGGAGGCGAAGGCACATGGGAATTTTGAAAAACTGCTGGATCTAATAACTTTGGAGCAGTTCTTAAACATTGTGCCAAACCATGTGAGAGCAGCTGTGTGTAGCAGGGAACCTGAGTCAATCCTGCGGGCTGCAGAGATTGCAGATGCCTATACCCAAAACAGGGCTCGAGATGGGTGTAAACCCAAACCTAATCCCCAGTCTCCCCAGTTCAAGAGGAGGGAAGGGTTCAAAGGTAGGTCTGGTTCTAACTCTTCTAAAGGGGCGCATGAGAGTCCAGAGGGTAGGAAATCTCCCCCCAGAGGTGGGCAGGTCACTTGCTATGAATGTGGGATGCTTGGCCACACAAGACCGAATTGCCCAATCTTGAAAGGAAGCCCAAGTGTCAGGGCAAATGTTAATTCTATGGTCGTAAGCTCGCTGGAAAGCCACACAGAGCCCAGCGATGGTGCCCTGTGTGCAAATGCTATTTCTGTGGTCTCTGAGAAAGGTGACCTTAGGACACATGTTAAAGCTAAGTATGGGAACAATAATGCAGAGTTTATTAGCAGTGCAGAGGTTAATGGAGTAAGGTGCATGGCTTGGAGGGATACTGCAGCAGATATTACTTTGGTCAAAGCAAGCCTGGTCAGGGAGGAAGATTACTGGCCAGGTGAGGAGGTAACTGTTGTAGCCTTTTCTGAGTATTTTGTAAGAGTGCCTTTGGCTAAAATCCACCTTAAGTGGGAGGGATTTGAGGGCACCATGGTTGTGGGAGTGAAGGATACGATCCCTAAAGATCTTATGATTGGAAATGATATCAAAGCTATGTTCAATAAAGCTAACAAAGACTGGGCGCAGAGGAGAATTAGTCCTGAAATCGTGCCTATGGAAGGCTGTTCTAAAAGCTTGTCTATTCAGAGAAGCAGTCTGCCTGTGGATGAAGTTTCTAAATGTCTGTCTAATGTCTCAGAAGTGAGTCTGGAATTAGGTACAGTGCAGGAAGAACTTATAAAACAGGAAAGGGTTTCTCTGAAACAGGTTGCAGTGAATGGTCAGGTTAAAGCCCTAACTGAGGAAGGAAAGGGTGAAATAGTTTTGGCTGGTGCAGCTTATGAGAGTGATTTCTCCAAGTGTTTGCCTGTGCAAGAAAGCAGTTTGCCTGTGGATGAAGTTTCTAAATGTCAGGAAGAACTTATGGATCGGGAAAGGGTTTCTCTGAAACAGGTTGCAGTGAATAGTCAGGTTAAAGCCCTAACTGAGGAAGGAAAGGGTAAAATAGTTTTGGCTGGTACAGCTTGTGAGAGTGAACCTGCAAAAAGCCGCAGTGTATCTGTTGGCAGTGGCCATGTGCCTGGTGAGGAAGGTTTAAATAAGACTAGGCAGCAGTTTGGGAAGGCAAGGATAGTGGAAGAGAAGTGTCCCTATGCCTTAACTGTGTCCTGTGTGGAGAAGTGTAACTGTGAAGGGAGTGTGCCTGGGTCTGTCAGGGGTATTAACTTGCCTGTGGAGGAAGCTACCTCAGTCTCCAAGCAGTTGTCTGTGTGCTGGGACAAGGGAAGTGAGATCCCAAGCTGTGGGTCTAGTGAAGGAAAATGTGTCTCTAACTCTTCTTTGTCTGTAAAACAGACAGAAAATGCCTGTCAGCCTGGAATGGTTGAGAGTGGGGCATTTGTTTCAGAGTTGGTTTTGAATTCAGCTAAAGCTCAGAAAGGAAATGGTCCTGAGTCTGTGTCTGCTGGGAAGGAAGGCTCTATAACTAGGGGTAATCTGGTTAATGTCTTAGCAAGATCCCAGAGACCAAACGATTTGGGTGCTTATACTTTAACTGTGGCTAGTGTGTGGCTGGAAAAGGGTGAAACGACTCTGTCTAATCAGAGTAATATCCTAGCCAGGGCACAAGGAGAGCAGAAAGGTGATTTGGGTGTGTTACCTACCACCAGCTTAACAACAGGGCTAGGAGGGAAAAGAGAATTTGACTTTGCAAAGAAAAGCCACAAGGTGACCCTAAAGGGCCAAATTTCTAATGGTATTGACCCAAAGGCATGGATTGACAAACCTAATTGTAAATGGACACTTGCAATGAAATTATTGTTGTTGCTAATGGCAATTTGTGTAACTACTGTGTTATTACCTGAAACTGGAAAATTGTACAATGGGCCTAGTCTTGTGAAAAATCCTTTGAACATGTCAAGAGAAATACAGGGGAACACACTTTATGTAAAAAGGCCTGGTTCTACTGATGTCACAGTTAAGGCCTGTGAACAGTGGTGAGACTTTCCAAAGGGAAAAAAACATTCCACACCACATGTGCAGTGTAGAAAGGGAAACTGAGGCACAGTACCCTATTGTTTCCATGGCTAAATGCCAAGATTGCTGTGCTATGGACAATGTTAATGTCTATATTAATTTGATGGTACTGGGGTTCCAAACATTTGCCAGAGCTCATATGTATAAAGTAGCTGTTTTCTTTAGCTCTTGGCAAAGATCACATAACACAAACCCACGGATGGGGGAGCTTTTGGGATGCAATCAGTGCTGTTTTCTCATCCCTTCCTGCATCAGTTTTGCGTTGGGGGTGTCACGTGACTGAAATAATTTTGGACCCTATAAATCATTGCTGCAACCAGGGTCCTATAGTGGCACCAAATCTTAAGTACAGGGGGTCATAATGGGTGCCTACAACCAGGTTATGAATGGCCGATTATGAATATGCCAGTGATATGTGTGTATCAATTTTGTAGTTAGAGCTATAATATTGGTTATGGACTGTCTGTCTTTCCAAGTATTGTGCTCTGCTGGGGAAGAAGATTCCTCAATACTGGGTGTCAGCTTGGCTTGGGCTGCCTAATGGCCCATTAAGGGACATCAACCACACAATGGACTTTGTATATGCCTGTCCACACCCGAGCTGCTCTAGGAATGTCACTGCCTGGTCAGAAACTGAATCCTGGAAAATCTGGTGATTGGACCTTGTGACTGTGAGCCTCCATTTTGAACCAGACTCTGCAAAAGAAGGAGGAGGGTCTTGGCCCAGGAGACAGAGTCTATAAAAGCTGGAAGAAGCATTCTCCATTTTGTCTTTACCTCCAGACTTCAGCCTGCCTTGTTTCCAGCTTTGGATGGAACTTTGCTACTCTGGGAACTCTGAACTAAGGTGCTGACCCACCCCTAAATGGGGTGCATCCAAAGACTTTGATTTGAACCTGCAGTTATTCTACCTTTGCTGCAAGCCTGAGCTAAGAGATGTGCCATTACTGCATGTAATTGATTTATTTTAACCATTCTTAACCCTCATCTATACCTTTTTCCTTTTATAATAAACCTTTAGATTTTAGATTCTAAAAGATTGGCAACAGCGTGATTTGTGGTAAGATCTGATTGGTATATTGACCTGGGTCTGGGGCCTGATTCTTTGGAATTGGGGAGAACCGTTTTCTTTATTTGGGGGATTGGTTTTCATAATCATTGATCCCCAGGACAGGTGGCTGCTGGTGGTGATACTGGGAATCTGGAGTATCTTAAGGGGATTGCTTGTGTGACTTGTGGTTAGCCAGTGGGGTGAAACCAAAGTCTGTTCTGTTTGGCTGGTTTGGTTTGCCTTAGTGTGGAAAAACCCCAGCTTTGGGCTGTAGTTGCCCTTTGGAAGCAATCTGTCCTGATCTAACACTCACAGGGGGATCCCACCAGGAACAGCCCCGTCACAGGGTTATTGTGTTGTTTTGCTATCTAAGGTATATAGCTCCTGGTAATGTGCTCTCTTATCTGCTACTATGGTGTGTAGTAATGTGGCTGCCCATAGACAACTTGGTGGTCAGTGAATTCTAGTTACTAGCAACACCATGTTGTGTTTCCCAGGAGACCGAGATCCTCTAAGTCTGGTGGCAATTGGCAAGTGGAAGAGTTTTCAGTTCCTTGAAGTAGGAACATCACTTGAGATAGACAGGAGTGATCAGTTTCTGGCTATTAGAAAAAAATAATGAGAGTGAGTGCTGAAAATTGTGTGGCTCAATAGAGTGGACTGGTTACCCTAACTCAGGTATAGTAAAATCCAATTCCTTAATTCTGTTCAATTCATTTCTGTAATTTCCTGTTCAGTGTAGTGCAAAATCTATATATATAAAAGTCAAGTGGTGTATGTATGTGTGTATGTATGTATGTATGACTGCGAAGTCCTCCCGCACCGTTTGAGCCAGAGACTTGAATTTTGGTACAGTGAGGGGTCTTGGGGTCTAGATGCTGGTAAGGGTCGAAAAATTTTCGGATCTCACCTCTGACGCCCCCCAGGGGTGAAAGTCTTTCAGGGCCAATCACATCAACTGGGCGGTTAGGTGGTGATGATGTCATAATACCCCCCTCCAACAGACACCTCACTCGCTCAGCTCACCCCTCCCTCCTCCAACGGAACCCCGGAGATCCCTCAGTTCTCTGCCCCTCCCCCCTCCCCAACGGAAACCAGGAATGTCAGCTCTGTGCCCCCCCCCCCCACACACACCTGCGAAGGTCCCCGGAATCCCTCAGCTCTGGGCCCCCTCCCCCCCTGCGATGGATCTGAGTTGGATTTGGTGGGACGGTAAGTGAGGTGGGGGTGTCGGATTCAGTCGCGGGGTGAGGTGGGGGTTTCGGGTTTGCTTCGGGGGGTGGGAAGGTGTCGGGGTGGGTGAGGGGTGAGGGGTGGGTGTTGGGGTTGGTCAGGGGGTGTCAGCTGTCTGCCACCTCCCCACCTCCGACTGACCCGAGCAGCGCCGGGCACTTATGCTAGTAATTAATATTTTATAAGTTTCTTATTTACAGGTTAATTTATTTTATAGTTAATTTTATACAGCACATTATTCACAAACTTCTATAACTGAATGTTGATTATTAATGAATCCTTCATATATTTAATAAGTATTTAACATCCATTTTTAGACAAAAGTATATGTATTTTAAGATCTGCATGAATGACAGCGCTCCTAATCTTGCAAGCTATATTCAGTCTTTGCAGTGGAATTTTGCCTGAGTAGTCAATGGCAAGTTTATCTATCTAAGTGAAGACTGAAAAATTTAGCCCCAAATTAATTTAGGTTGTGGGCTTGCTGGTGTTCCATGCATATCTCCAATTCAAGTGGATGGGAATGGTGGGTGCATATCAATGACTTGTTTAATCCTTTGTCCAAAGGCGGGTGGGTGGGCAGAATTTGGTTTAAGAGGTTTAATAGAATATGCTATTGCTTCTGGCATTGATCTGTTAATTCATTTATCAACACTGGCCTTTCTTATGTCTGATAAGAGAAAAAAGTGACTGGCCAAATTTTGCTGGCAGAAATCAGCCTTTGTGCTTGCCTTGGGCAGTTCTTCACCATCCATCTCATTTACTACTACAGTCACAATGTTCATTTTCTCTGCAGCCATATATCAAGTTTCAGTCACTGGAGTGGAAAAGGTTCAATAGGACCCAAGATCAATGAGAAAGTTTGAAGCTTGGAACAAAAACGAGATGTTGCCATTGTTACCATGTAGTCTTGCACCACCCCAATAAAGTTAAGCTGCAAGTTCTGCTTGCTCAAACTGGGTCTCGGTGGATAATTGAGGTGGCATGACTTCAAACAGATTGCTGAAAGGCTAACAACATCCTATTTGGCTGGGAAAGTGGATGAGAGTTCCCAGCATCTTTTAATAATGCTGCCTCATAAAAAAGTGTAGAAAGGGAAATTCTGGAAAAAACATGAAGCCACATAGCTAGGATGAACCTAATATAGCCTGTTATAATATACAACGGAGTATCCAAAGTATTGCAGTAGGATGACTGGTTGTAGGCACGGGCACAACATAGCAATAGCAGAGAAGCAAAGTACCAGAAGACACATATAGGCATGAAGGCATGGCAGCTTTGTATGCTGATGCTGGATCCATTCCCAACAGAACAGACAGACGTGAAGTTAGTCTACCTACTCCACTCCCATCCCCTTTCCTAGAGTCTGGTTTTAGTAGAAATACAAAAACCAATAACCACGGCCTAAACTTCCTACCAAGTTTGTCTATTCTTTAGGATTTGCCTCCAGATTCTCTGTTAAGACCAACTGGACCCATCTGCCAACGTGACTCAGCATAAATTTTAGTGCAGGATTTCATAACCCAAATCTAGTGCAACTCAGACTCACTTTCTATATGGATTCCTAGCCTTTGCCACCCTTTCATACAGGCAGACTTTTTGTCCGCCCTACACTGAGACCTGGATGGAGCTGCAGGGTCACAGAAGTCTTCTCAGAGATGTCCCTCTTCTCTCTCTCACTCTTTCTCCTGAGATGAGGGAAGGATGGCTCAGAACACTGGATGTAGGTTCCCTTTCTCTCTCTCCTAAAGGTCAGGACATGGAAGTACCCAGTGGTTGCTCTTCTCTCCTGTCCCCACAGGAGGTGGGTGCCTCAAGTTGCCAAGCTTAGAGCTACAAGGGAGAAGAATTTCTCTTCTCCCACATCACCAAGTAGGCCAAGAAAGGCATCATCATCTTCCCCTCCCCAACATGGAATGAGGAGGACTGCCCAACCCTAGGCCTCTCTGTCCCCTGGACTATGAGATGTCCCTTAGAGAATCTCAGCCTATGTGAAAAACATTCCAAGGTGTGTATTTCACAATTGTGACACATAAGAGGAAATGTCATTTCTTTTTAGAGGAGTGATTTCTATCTTACATTCTGAAAAATATCATTTGCTTTAAGTAAATGTGAGTAATACCAAGAAACATTTCAGTTAAAAACTTAAGAATTAAAACTCTGGAAATTTACTGTTTGGAGAAATTACATAAATATTAAAATACCTTCACACTTTATCATCTACAGTGAAACCTCCATTTAACGGACTAATTCGGGTGAGGGGGTGTCCGTTAAATGAAAAAGTCCGTTATTTAATAATTAAAAAAAACGAGCTGTCGGAGCACTAGCCTGACCGCCACAGGGTCGGGGCGGCAGCTCCGCAGCCCACCCGCTGCCGGGACCCGGGTGGCAGCTGGGAGCTGTCAGCCAGCCCGCCCGGGTCCGGGCTGCCGGGAGCCAGCCTGCGAGAAATGGATTTGGGATGCATCAGACTTGCTCAGAAATTTTGTCTGTTGCATCCGAAGTCCGTTAAATCGAGGTCCGTTAAATCGAGGGTTTACTGTATTAAATAAATGTAGATTACTACCACTTCCTACTTTTTAAAAACACTGACTGTAAATTACATTGCAACACTCTCCAGACATGGTGAATTCCTGCTTTTGTTCATGGTAAACAAGTACTATATTATGCTTGGTGATGAAGGAGATACTCTGAGACCTACACACACACACACACACACACACCCTATGTGTAGAATTGAATGGATAGATATAAACTATCTAGAAAGCGAGGTCTCCAACTTGCATCAGACAGGTGAAGGTATAGTGGGGTTTCCAGTCCTCATAGGGAGCATGAATAATGTAGGGTCAGTTCTGCCTCACAGTAGACTAAGGGCTGGTCCCCACTACGGCTTAACGTCGACTTTAGCGATGTTAAGTCGATATAAACATGTACCCGTCCTCACATGCATGCCATTTGAGTCGATTTAAAGGGACCTCAAAATCGACTTCTGTACTCCTCCCTAACGAGAGGAGTAGCGCTGAAATTGACCTCTCTGGGTCGATTGTGAACTAGTGAGGATGCATGTGACAACTAGCCTCCGACCTTCCACAATGCCCGTTTGCTCCCCAGGGGACCAGCCACCACTCCGAGCAGCTCCACGGACCCCCCATGCCCGCCTGAGCAGCCCCGTGCCGGCTCCCCCCCCCCCCGCCCGCCCGAGCAGCTAGCTCCGCACCAGCTCCCCCCCGCCCGCCCAAGCAGCTAGCTCCGCACCGGCTCCCCCCCGCCCGCCCAAGCAGCTAGCTCCGCGCCGGCTCCCCCCACCACCACCCGCCCGAGCAGCTCCGCGGACCCCCGTGCCTACCCGAGCAGCTCCGCGCCGCTCCCGTCCCCCCCCCCATGCCCGGCTGCCCCGAAATGGCGCCTGCTGGGGACTCCCGGAATGGTGGGATATCTACCCACAGTGCAACACTCCCTATGTCGACGCTTGCCACAGTTGTGGGGACAGACACTGCCGACTTGCTGTGCTTAGTGGGGACGCACAAAATCGACTCTATACAGTCTGCTTTAAAAAATCGACGTAAGGGAAATCGACCTACTGCTGTAGTGAAGACATACCCTAAATGAGTAGATACAATTCCCAGGGAGAAGAGGAGAAATCTTGGACTATCCCCAAATCATAAACAATGACATTAGCCTCATGTAGAAAAACTACAGACTGAGATAAAGAAAACCAAGGCTGCAGCCCCTTACAACACATCTACGCTAAGTAAAGCATCTGTTGCAAGGACAAGGATTTCATTTAATGGTTGGTTGCTTTTCTGTCCTTGCAGTGATACACTGCATCCCAACAACAGTAAAGCTTCTGTAGCAACAACATCAGTATGTACCCACACAGATAGAAGGCCATGTTTGTACCAGTGTATTCTGGGATTCCTGAAAACCCCATCCCAACTTGGCCACTTAGTATGAATACGTATGGGTAAGTTTATCCCCACCTAATAAAATATTCTGCATTGTGAAGGCCTTCAGGGAAGTTTTCTGTAAGTATTCCTGCATTCCTCACAACCATTTAGTATGTATTGCTATTGTTAGCATGAACCTGGAGCTGCACTACACCATAAATGAGTACTGTTTTCTCATTATATTGGCAATTCATTTCCTAAGAAAAAGGATGGCATGAGAGGTTCATGGGCAGTGGAAGTAGGAAATGGCAGATGATAGAATTCTTGAGTAGGCCTATGGGTCTTCAAATTACAATGACAGGGTGCAGTAAATGGGACATGGCCTAGTACAGTGCATTGAAGGACATTAATGCACACTTTATCCACTTTTTTTAACCTGGCCCACTGTTTTTAGACCATACCACCAATCTACTCAATGTTGACATTACTTAGTTCTGTAATCTATGGTAACTGAAAACCTTCCCACATCTTGTACTGTCACTGTCCAGAGTATGACCCAGCATTACAACAGGAATTCACATGTTAAAAAAGCTCCATTCACCGCCAACAAGAAAATAATGTTTTGTGGAGGCTGACTTCAAATAGAGTACTCCTCATTGCCCCACCTTTGATGTTGCCAACTCTGTGGGTTAGGCCAATGTTCTACAGATGTCTGCAGCAATCGTCATCCTGTGGATGTGTACAACTACCACTAGAAATATCCCTGGTGTTATAGAAGAGTTTTAGCACACTGGGCTTCTCCAGCTGTGGTGGAGCTATAAGTAGAACTCTCCCACTCTTGCCCCATCCCAGCAGCATGGAGTTTACCAAATGGCAATGCTACTACTCCATTGTGATGCTGGAGGACCATAGAAGTCAGTTTCTATCTCATTATCACATTAAATGGTTGGTCAAAGTACATGATGCACAGGTTTTGGGGAATTCGAGTTTGTATGAGAGGGGATAAAAATGGGAAATCTCCCAGGCATCATACAAATTGAACCTCTATTTCTAAAACAATTCTTGAACAATCCTGCTTATCCTTTGCTTCCTTTACTAATGCAACCGTACGGAGACTACGCCAGACAGACACTTCTCATCTTCACCTACCATCTCAGCAAGACTCAAAATGATTGAATATGCCTTTGGAAGGTTGAAGGCAAGGTCAGCCAAGGGAACAGACAAAGTAATGGAAGACTCTATGCAGACACTGCAGTGGTGAATATTTCCTCTTTACTTAAGAGTGCCTATCAGGCTGAGGCTGCCCTGATGCATTCTAAGCTGTTTTACCATGATGATCAGCGCTGCCACCCTAGCATAGTCAAACAGTCATGTCAGTTTTAATGGGACCTGGGTAGGATGCTTTCCCACATAATCTGTTTGCAAAGTTGAAGGAGAAAGATTGATGTAATGACAGCAGGAGAATGGAGAAAGATTAAATCTAAGATTAAATTTTATCTGTGTTCAATATCTGCTCTTATCCTGCTTGCCAACAGCAATGTGCCTGTTACACTATTAGCTTTTTATTGCTTGGTTTAGTGGTGGTGCTTGTAGAATGTAGTACAATTACTTGGCTTTGGATTTGTTTTATTTTATTTCTCTTATTTTAAGCTTTGTTGAAGTTCAGGTGCCGTAGGGGATGACGCAGTGGGAGTAGAATCTTCGGGGATTTCTCCTCTGACTGGGCTACTTCTGCTATCTCCGTCAAAATGGTGGGATCCTGTTCTTTAAACTCCCAGGCTTTAAGTAAACACACCAGTCCACGTCCTCTGCCTGCAGTGCATCCTGCTCCACAATATTATCTTCCTCGCCATCATCATGTCAGCCCCAACCACCTCCTAGCAAATGTCAATACAATAGGTCAACTTCTCTTGATGGCTTGTGCTCCAGAACATAGCTCAGCTACTTAATAGAAGGGGTGGGTGATTCAAAAGGCTCCAAGGCATGATTACTGTGCTGGGCCTCATTGTACTGGATCTCCAGCTCTGATTTTTTTCCCCCAGCACTGTGCTCATGGTTGAGCCATGGAGCAGTCATCAAATAGTAACCAAAAGTCTTTACTATCAACTTGTTCTGGACTCAGATTCCCTAGAAGTAGAAGAATCTCTAGCTCCTTGCAATTTCCAGAGCTAGCCAGTCTGCCTTGTGAAAAAGCCTTGCGCTATGTGCTGGGGCACTTACATGGAGGCGATTGTTCTTCACAGTTCGAGAAAATGATATAAAGAAACATTTGTTTGTTTTAATTGCTCTTTTGGGGGGTAATGAGCCAAATTTTCTGCTTGTGTAACTCTGCTCATGTAAATGGGGTTACGACGGCAGAGAATTTGGGTGAGTTTTAAAATGGTGAATTTCCATAGTAATTTGTTTCATTTTTTTTTCTTTATCAGATCAGCCTTCACAACAACCGGAGGCAGATCAGGCTATTTCTACCTTGACTCCCAATTCATAGACAGGGCCTTCAGTCTCCTCAGGAGACTGCACAGTGCTGCTCACAAACAAGTACTCTGCACTCTTCTGGCAATGAGTGCTGATGAGAAGGTGCAAGCTGCTGTTGCCTGTAGTAAATCCTTGTGAGGAACTTGCTACCAGAGGCAGAATTCCCTTATGAGAGTGGATACAGAGCACTGACTGAGAAATGTGCAACACTGCATTACAAGATGGAGTTACAAGTGAGTTCAGCTAAACTACTGCAGCTACAATTCTTCCTTCTATGCTTGGGAGAACCCACTATAGATTTGTAGGCCAGTTCAGCTGGATCTCAGTGAAATACTACGTTCCAATAAATCATTGAAACCAGTGCTTGTAAAATGACTGGGATAACTTCTGTGCATGGACATGAAGGACTGTAGAGGTGTTACAGACACAAACCATTTTGACTAATTATTTTTAAACAATGGAGCCTTACACACTCTCCAACAATTTCCTCTGTCTTTCCTAGTTTGGCTTACTGATGCTTGTGTTACATCCATTGCTTTGGGACTTTAACCTGACCTTGTAATCAGGTCTGAGTGGTTACAGTGCTTTAAAGATTACTTAAGCAATTCTGTAATTTGTTAAAGAATGAAAACAATCTTATTACTGAGAACAGAAGACCAGAACATATTTCAACTGTGTAATTCTACTGTAGCTCTACTGAAAGGGTACTAATTAGTGCCTAATGGGATTTCTTGTTTTATTTTATGCTACGTAGATGCTTGTGTAATAAGACCTAAATTGAGCCATGGAGCGGTCATCAAATAGTAACCAAAAGTCTTTACTATCAACTTGTTCTGGACTCAGATTCCCTAGAAGTAGAAGAATCTCTAGCTCCTTGCAATTTCCAGAGCTAGCCAGTCTGCCTTGTGAAAAAGCCTTACACTATGTGCTGGGGCACTTACATGGAGGCGATTGTTCTTGACAGTTCGAGAAAATGATATAAAGAAACATTTTTGTTTGTTTTAATTGCTCTTTTGGGGGTAATGAGCCAAATTCTCTGCTTGTGTAACTCTGCTGATATAAATGGGGTTATGACAGCAGAGAATTTGGGTGAGTTTTAAAATGGTGAATTTCCATAGTAATTTGTTTCATTTTTTTTTCTTTATCAGATCAGCAAACCAATCTGTTTCAAACGGAGACATAACTGGCACTAGTTCTGGAAGCACTCATACCTAGTGGCAAACACAGAATCCTACGTACAAATCCTAGGTATAAATTCAACACAGGGAAGATATGTACCATTTTCACAGATTGTGGCTGAACTTGTATAAACATAAGCATAGTCATATTTCCATTCCCCTGGGGATCACTCCCTGTTATGGTTTCTTTGCTTTTTGATGTGCCCTACGTCATTCCTTCTTTCAAAGAGTTGAATCATTACTTGTTTTCTTAACAGCAGTTGTGCTCCTAAGAAGAACCTGGAAATCCTTCATTGAATAAAAGGTCATTATGTAATAGATAACAATGTTAAAGAAAAAAAAAACTTACATCAACTGGTGGTATAATCCCCAAGGGAAAACAGACTTTAGTTGAACAATCAGAAAACGGGCTTGCTTTATGGTATTTACACTGCTGCTTGCTAATGGAACACCATAAAAGAAGCAAAAGGGCTCTTACACCATTGAGTGCGTTATCATGGGAGTCTTCTGAGTGTGCCTTTTTCATTTGCGGCAGTCAGGTTAATGAGCTCACCAGCCCACTTGATGTTGAGGACTCTGTAACAAAGCAATCTCTCATTAAATGCTGCCTGGCATCACTCTCTTGAAGCAAAGGGACATTCAAATTATTGAATGCCTTTGTATTCTTCATTCCTACCAGGCTATGGAGTCCAGCAGTGGCATCAGTCCCACACACTTACTGGCAGGCATCCAGTCATACGCCTGCCCTCTTCAAACTGCATGGGCATTTGCCAATCTAAGCAGCACTGGTAGGCAAACAAGCATGGCACACGACTGCTTTGGCTGATAGCCAAATGTGCAGCTGAACAATCTAACTTGTTTCCCCTGTACAGGGAAACACACTCTTCCCTATTCTCTCCTATTCAGCTGATTTACATGTAAAAGTTTTGTTATGATACAAAGAAATGTGCATTTATCTACATTCTCTTTCTGCTTTAACACCTTTTAGTCTCAGTAGTGCAGGTCACAAATTCATCTGTGACTTTATTTAAATACCTACTTGCTGACAGTTTCTTCAATGAAATGACCCCAGAGTGTTATCAGCTAGCTAGCAGGTGCATCTCTTTATTCAGAATCTTGCAAGCAACAGTGCATCCTGGGTAAAGAGCAATCTATGTATGATCCAGCTTTTCTCTACATTACTCATGAGATTTAACGGATCACTGTCATGACAGAGCTTACAAAGGTGTGTGGTTTGGTTTGGTTTAGTTTAAAGTTAGCTTTCTAGTGGACATTGTATTCTGAGACAGTGACCAAAAAATAATTTAAAAGGTCACATAAGTGTAAATATTTTTAATGCTTTCTCCCATTAAGGAAAATAAAAGTCTTAGCCTTTAGACAATCGATTGTTTCTAATTTGGAGCTATTGAATAAGCATTTTTTTAAACAGTGGAAATATTCACAAGACAACTACTCAGTATCAAATAGTATTTTTGTCACTTTGTTGACACTAATAGAGAGAGTTGTTATTAGAAATACAGAAAGATGCATCATGTTTGCTGATTACATACATGATGTGTTCCTAGTCAGTCAATTTATAATGTTGAAGGATTTTAATGACCAGTTGTTAGTCATATGGGAACAATCTGGGCTGAGTTTTTTAAGCAAAGATTAAATAAAATCAATTATTAGATATAGCTGATTCAGGCAGAATGCCTCTGAATATTGGCATGCAATATTAGAATGCAGTTCATCAGATCACATGGATTCTCAGGCCCACATCCTTTCTTCCTCCAGTGAGAATGAAGGTGGCAAACCTACGGTAATTCCAGAGGATAGAGGGAAGCAGCAATTTGTGGCATTCCCTCCCCCTAAGCCCAGGAAATGGTAAGTACATGCTAATCTTGTCAGCATTCATTTACTAATGTGTTCACCAACACCATTTGGGGCAGCTCCCATCACTGAGAGGACGTTCCAGGATGAAGAGAGCTGGGAACTAATATTTAGGCACAGGCTTTCCACAAATCCTTTTTTTTTTTTTTTTTTTTTTAGAGGAGGGGGTGGGAGGGGACAGGGGTGTTGGATACTGAACTCCCAACTGCCTGCATCAGGGTATGTATGGCTGGTGGTGGTTGAGGTAGTGCGGGTGGTAGGGGGAATCATATTCCCTCAGCCACCCCTGGAAGAATTAAAAAAAACCTGAGGTTTTTGTCCCCTACATGAGAGTAGCACATATAGAGGATGACAGGGAATTGAATCCTAACATGAAGTCAAATGGAATTTTGCCTGATTAGGAGAAGAGCACATGTTGTAGGACTGGACTCTCTGAGCTTGATCTTGCTTCCATTGAAATCAATGGGCCAAGCTCCCATTGGCTTGGACACTTCATTCGCAGATTTGAATACTCCACTCATATTTTCAGAATGAGATTTTTAAAAGATTGCAGAATGCAGAGTCAAGTTTGTTGCCCCCAGAGGTCTTTAGTTTAAGATCAGGCAAAGATAATAAAAACAAAATTCCTACCTCTAAAATATTCAGTATGTGCCAGCTGTAGTGTCCATGTGAAGAGACTATGCTAACCTGGAGAACAGAAGGAGCTCCTGCCCATGACCACTATTTCATGTTGTCTTATCTGCCATGACTACAGGATTTTTTAAAAAATATGATTATAAAGTTCATTTGACTTATTAAAGAAAACCCGGTCCACTTTTTAAATCTTTGTTATTAGAATGCTCATGTAGGCTAAAAGTATAACAGGAACAATTGCATAATTTAACAGCATCGCATATAACTGTATAGCAAAATGCTTTAAAGTGATGTCAAAATTATAAGAAAAAGACCATTCACCTCTGTTATACAGGATGATTATTAAGAAACAGAGTTTGCAACAAAATTTTCTCATAAAAAGATAAGCTAATTTAATAATTATCTAAGTTACTTCTACCATAATAATTTTCTAATAGTTCTTCTAATGCATTGGGAGAAATTTTGCCTCTGGATGCATGCATTTTGCTCCCAGTGAAGTGAATGGGAATTTTGCCCAGTTTCTGATTTACTTGTTTCCCTGAAATAAATCAGATATGGCAGTTTATAAAGTTCAATTACTTGCTTGTTCGAGGTTCATGTTTGTGGTGCCTAGTAATGACAGTTTTATTTTAGGTTATTCCACCCCTCGACAGGGTCCATGCAGGGTTTGCCCCTAGCAGGCGGATAATGAGTCTTGCCTATCTAAAAAGGATAAACTAGAACAATCACAGGTCACTTAGGCTGGATTTTATGTCCCTGTTCACTAAAGTATTCATATAGGATCAATTTCTGGACAGAAAATAATCTTCTAGGGCAACACACACCAATATAGCTCAGCCATGCTTTGCAACTCACTCCTAGTTTCTATGTTTTAATGAGGATACACATTTTGAGGCCAAGAGGACATCTTGTCTGACCTCCTACATAGAATTTCACCCATAATGTAATTGCAATATAGTCTGAGTAACAGGAAAAGAGGAAACCTGCAGTTTTCATTCCTCCCTGCCCCTTCGGAAATTTTATATATTTTTATTTTTAATGACATACACTTTTCTAAAACCGCATCCCTTGATCCTAATGGGTGCGAAGCAGCCACAACTCCATTGATTTCAGTTGGAAGTTGGGACTGTTGGGCTGCTCAGTCAGCATCATTCAGGATCAGGCCAAAAAGCAGGGTTGTATTGGTAAGCAAGCTGAAAAGCTAAGGTCTTTGTAATGTATGAAAGCGTCTCTCTTTTACACCACCGGCTTGTTTTTGCATTGAGAATGTAGCACACTGTAGGCTACATATACCAATGTACAAACACATCGCCAGCTTTGATTTTTGGATCTGTTGGGTACACTTGCCTGAAACCAGACCCCTTGCTCTTATTTATGTTCATGAGTTTTTTGCTTTCTATGAGAGCTCTCATAATTTCAAAAGGTATGAAAATTTGCCAAGTGTGCATTTACTCTGCAGGTTCTTCAATTGTCTCTTTTCTAATAAATATCCATTTTGAAATCTGAGAATAGAAAATTATTCAGAAGCAAGAGGTCATCCACTAATCACATGGATCATATTTTTTTAATCTTGGACAATTAAGCAATAAAAAGGCAAAACTGAATAAAAGAAAAACAAAAGGCATGCTTATTAACAACCCCTTTGTTTGCTTTTCTAATTCCTTCCCTCAGACACTTGTCTCGGTTATTACAACCAAACAGACCATTCCTGCAGCCCTCACTGGTGTGAATAGTGCTTGCTCAATTCATGCAAGTACTCCAAGGTAGCTCACTTGCACATTAGTACTTATGCATGCAATGGCGGGCAGAACGGTGTCCACACTGAGCAATCAAGCACACTGTGTAAGGAGGAAGGCAGGGCCGGCATGTCTACTATGGCAATGCTACTCTTTCCTTCTACTTTTACTGATTTTTTTAAAAATCACATTTTAACTTTTGGATAGATTCTGAATGGTGATTTAACTGCAGATCACAATCTATAGATACCACGTATACTATCCATTTCTTTAGGCAAAGTTATACCCTAACTAGCTAACAGGCAAAAATTGCAGCATGATATCAGTAAGCTGAAAATCCCAACCAGCCTTGTATGCCTGTGATTAGAAGATTGGTTGGCTAAATTCTCTGCAAGCAGCCTTCAGTTTTTTTATCTAGCTATTTATAGAAAACTGCAGAAACAGCTGAGCTGACTGAAGTGATGTCACATTTGCTGATAAAATGGTTTGTTCCATAGCACGCTCGGAGGCTGCATGAGTCCGCTTAAGCCTTGGTATTCAGCCCTAAGCAGTGAGAAGGTGTAAACATGTGCATTTTTCAGCTCCATTGATCAGTACTGCATTGATGACTCTTGGGTGACCTTTAACCCCAAAGGAATACCAATAGCACAGCACTGCATCTTGTAGTCTGCAAGGACTGCGTAGCACAAGCTACAACATTTACAATCGATCAAAAGTCATCTTTGTGAATAAAGCTTGCGATTTCAAGCAATGGCAAACAATTCTTAAAAGGTCAGGGCTGGGTTTTTATTTGCTTGACCTCTGCTTTCAGTTGGTAGCACAAGTTCCTTAGAACCATTAAAAATAGTAAGAAAATTTAAGATTTTTTTCCCCATGTATTTTTAGTAAGCCTTTGGGCATTTTCACTGTCCCTAAAAGAATATGGTTGCATGGCAACCTCCATAGTTGCTATGGAGACTCCATGTGTAAGCAGCTGCTGCAATCAGCATTAACTCCAGGCTGCAGGTTTGTCATTCCAATACACAGGGAGTGGGAGACAAATAGAACAGCACATTGCTGTAAAGGGGAAGTCACCTAGATAATGTCACTCACAAACATATGTTCCACAATTATTCTTTCCACTGTTTTATTGAGGCAATTATAGCTAAACTAAGATTACAAAATTATATGGTTTTAATTTGCCTCTATCGACTATGTTTCACGTCCATTAAAATTAAGTCTAAACCCATTTATATAGCAAACTGTTGGCTTTTGAGGGGGTTGGGGATTTTGGATCACCCATTTATTCCAAGAACTGGGTAAAAATAATTATACCAGTAGGATTCTTCACATGACAAAAGATTTGGGCAAAACAGAATTAACCTGCCATATAAAACGTAGTCTCCTCACTGTATTCCCAGCTCTTTCTTCTATATCGAATTACACACCCAAACTGCATCAGATAATGCTGACCGGAGCCCCAAAAGAACAAGTTATCTTATAATTCCATCCTTAACTCACCTCGTCATGCCTTAGTACTGCAGCATATATGGTGCATATTTGTGTGATCACTTTGTCTTTGAAGACCCCTGCAATAAGCAGACACATTGGGGCTGACTTCAAAATGAGTTAACGCAGCATTAACTCTGAATTTCCTTGCATCTGCAGGCTTAAAATCAATCCCTGAACATTATTTGAATGTATTTCTTTAAGATTTCATTACCTTTGTTTCAAGGTGTTGGTTTTCTTTGTTTGTTTGTCCCGTCCCCCCCCCCCCCCTTGTTTGTCACAGTATTAAAAATAAAAGGGAAAAATCTCATGGAAGCATATGCCAGTTGATGCAACACTACTTAGCAGCTATCTTGGAAATACAGTGGTTATTCATTTAAGAGCACAGACATGTATTTAACCTATTTTAAATGCATGCATTCACCCAGCTAGGTTGGTTCTGTCATGTAAACATGAATGAGTGCAATATTTAAAATTTAACCCATAGAACAGTGCTGGTTACTTCAGAAAGGTTATTCCTCCATTCTGTAAAATAACAGTTTTATAAACACATAGACCAATGCAGATCTATCTTATGATTTACATACTTTTAGAAACTGTCGATTTGGACCCCGATGGAGCTTAATCATCTCTATCTATAGTGTAAAGATAATCAATTAATATTGATTTGCATAATTAAAAATTACATAAACAATAACCAATTTTCATAAATTCTTTCTATCCAGGTCCTTACTAATACCTACATTAAAAAAATCAGCCATTTTAGGTTTCTTTTCAGTTAAAAGATACCTAAACAGGATAGCCTGATACCCGTTTCCTAAGGGTTCTTTGATAGTAATACATAATTGTAGCTGAAATCTCATTTTCATATTTCACTCTCGGGGCTGAACATATTCCTGTCGAAAGGCTTGCAAAATAAAAATGTGCTCCTTGGGAGAGACCTAGCATGCCACCATTTAGACAGGAGCTTATTTCTATGGTCAAGTTACAGTCTATAAATCCACCCAAATAAGGTTTTATACAGAAAACACACATACACCCTTAACTACAGTAATGCTAGTAAGGTGCTGCTATGTTATACAAATCCAGATAGCATATAGTGACCTATTTTCAAAACCAGGCCAAGAAAGATGACATCGAGAAATTGAATTCTTTGCCCTTGCTTTAATAGTGTCTTGTCATGCAATCTTCAAATCAGGAAGGGTGATCATCACAAAACAAATCCCTCACCTGGTGTTCAACATGAGCATTCTATGCTGTTCCGAATGCTAATGCCCAGGGCCCATCATCCTGTTTATGATTACTAGCTGACGGCAGAAGATAGAGGGAACTCAGACCTAAATAAGTCCATATCCTTGGCAAACATTTAAAATGTTTTCATTTCACCAAATACACCTTTTACAACTGTATATTTTGGCATATTTTGTCACGTTATTGAAAACATACAGTAACTGGAACAACCAAATGTTTTCCAAACATATACGGTTAATATACAGAGCTATTTAAAATGAGTTAGAATAATTCCATTTAACCCTTTGATGCGAAGAGTCAGGTCTTCTCATAGCATAACCCTTTTGCAGCAGTAAGATGTACTCGGATAAGAAGCGTTAACCTCCAGAAAAGTTGTGTCTGATATAATTAGCATGACTGTTGCTTCCATTTACTCTTGGTTGTTAATGATAACTAAACAAATTGAGATAACTCACAAGTTCCTGGTTTTCTCTTACTGCATTTTACTTTGTTACTTGTTTAGGACCCAATCCTGCTGCTGTTACTCAGGTGAGTAATTTCATTTCAGTGGGATGATTCAGATGAGTTATGGGTCACAGGATCAGGCCCTGGCACTGACAGTGAAGGCAATAGAGCAATATTTGGGGATATAAAGATCCCCGTCCTTGGGGTAGGCAAAGTATTTGTAATAAAATAAAAAACTATTCAAAAGTCAAAGAATTTAATTATGAAATTGAAAACGGACCCATTTTAGTGGCAAATTTTCCTAAGGTAAATGCGTTTCAAGCAGAAATTAGCCAACATTTTTCCAACGAAAATAGCCTAATTTATAGATTATTGATAAAATTGTTTTATAGCTCAAATTGCTTTTGCAGTAAAAACATTCAAAATTAACATTTTTGCATGACTGGTTTTAAAATACCACATTTTGTTGAACATGCAAGTGAGGCAGAATTTGAGCAGGCATGAAACCAGGTGAACTAAATACAGTGAGATTTTTCAAGTGAAATTACACAAAATTAAATTGAGAATTTTGAACAATTCTGCTTCCAGCTCTTTTTAATTATTTTGCCAACTACAGTGAAGCAAATCCCATTTTAAATGGTTATTCTGTTCATTGTGATTAAAACAGAAGGTTCATTTTCAAATGTACCTGGACTAGCAACAAATCGCCATTTTCACTACAGTTGGTTCAAAATATTTCCCCAGGCGCAGCTAAACTTTTGATCACTACAAACTAAACCAAACATTTCCATGTGGCTTCCAAAGTTATGGACCAGAGTTTTGGAAGTGCTGAGCTTCTACACCTTTCATTATTTCAATGGGGAAGTCAAGTCTCTTAGGTATTATAACTTTAGATACTTGTGTTTGAACATTCTGGCTCTGGTGCTCGTATTAACTTACTACCTACTTGCCTGGTGGCAAACTGTATTTTTGGAACGTATTATCAGTTTATCTGAAGGGAAAGATCAGATTCTTGCAAATTTGAAATTATAAGAAAAAAGAAGGAAAAGAAACTAAAAAGATTCATTCGCCTATGAATGTGTCAGAGCCACATACAAGTACAGTGTGTGGAACCTTTTACATCTGAAGGCAAAGAATTCTGAGGTTGTGGTCCATGGAAGCAACTTTTTATCTGAATGGGATTTATCCTTATTTTGCCCCCAGCACACCGTTTGTATCTAGGGATTTGCTGGGAGACAAATAATTTGAATGTCACAAATAGAACTTGCATTCCATTCAATCACCAATTTTGCATGTTGACAGGAAGGTTTTCATAGGACTAATACAAGAGAGATGAGAGAAGGGATAGAGATAGGAGAAAATCTGTGGATGCTTCCCTGTGTTCATGTTCTTTCTGTTCTCTAAAACAAAATGTATTAAAATATTCCTCCAAAAGACAGTTGTCACACATGCACAAGTCTATACACTACCATCAGCTCCAACTGATGTCAATGGGAGTTTTGCACATGCAGTGAAGTCAGTATATTGCCCTTACCCTGGGTTTGAATTTTAGTGCATATCTTATCCTCTTTTTATAATCCTTTCATCCCATAATCCCACAGAGCTTTAAAAAGAAAGCCAGAAAACTAGGCAGGGCCCAACTATACACCCGTCTTACCTAAAAGAACCTCCCCTGACTTAATATGTAAGGAGGGCAGGATTAGGCTCATATTTACCATCCTACCAATCCCATAGACATAGGCTTCACACATGGGAGAACTGGTAGATTAATAGAACATAATTAAGAGTTTTAAAAGTTCCAGGACTGGATATCATTCATATTCCCCTTATATACAGAAAGAAACAAATAATAATTCAATATTTACCCCTTAGTACTTTTGTCGGGTCAAAGTCAGAACCTCAGTCCTTTGTTTCTTTAAAACCTCCATAACCGAAATTTTAAATAAACAACAAACAATAAATAATAATCATCATAATCATTTTGGATATTTTAGTCCTCTAGAAAATTGTAGTTGAAGTTTGCAACTCAGTTTATTACAAGTCATTAACTATATGTACAATGTTAAAAGACAGAGGCATTTCAATTGTGGTGGTTGTAAAAAGGGGATTAAAGGCCCTGTTTAAGCAACAGATAAGGCAAATTGGTCTCTTTTTTAAAAAATCAGTTACAAAAAAGATGGACAGCACATTGTTATTTTTGTAATTGTCAACCCTGTTTGAAAACCATCCTATAGTGTATATATTGCACACTACCAACAAAGCTTTCATATAAGCTACCTGATATAGTCAGCTAGATAGCCAAACAGAAAGAAAAGTTGTTCTCCATGGTAATATGCAATTGACTTGGTAAACACAGGATCACACACATCACCCCCTCTTACTGTAATAGGATGGCTTACGATATGCATTTTTCTCTCCATTATAGAGAGACGGAAAAATAGGTATCTGGATGAAGTCCTTTCTCAGGCAAAATTCCCATTAAAATCAACAATGTGTCAAAGAATGAGTATAGACGGTAGGATCTGGACCCTAGTGACCAGCAGAAAGACACAGAAAAATAGGATGTACGATACAAGTGCATATCTCCAGAAGTATTGAATCTGGCGTTTAGAATATTGTGTGAACTGCAGTTACCTATTAAACTACTTAGAAGATAGCAGTGCTATAACTGAAGGGAAAGTCTGTAGTAGTTTCACCAATATGTTACCCAAGGGCTGAAACAAAACAAAACAAAAAAACACAAAACCCTTTCTTTCACAGAGATACAGTAGTATTGAAAAAATATTCAATTATTATTTGTTCTTTTCCGTAAATCTCTCTTTCCTAATGAGACTATCCGTCTATTTGGAGGGAAGAGCTCATAAATGTTATGGGACTCATACTAAATAAAATTAATAAAATCTGGTTTCTCCAATATTATTTTGGTCTAATCTGACAACACTATATTGGTATTATCACAGGAACATACTCCAACACAATATTTTTATCACCTGTCCATTATATTTCAGGAAAATATTTTGAGAAACATGACAATTCCCTGAACAATTCTTAGGTAGAAAATATTTGAATGTTGCTTTGTGTTGTAAAAATCATAGGTAGAAAAAAAGGTAATAAAAATGCATCCTCTGTTTGCCTAGAAGAAATAGAGGTCATATTCTCACTTTCTGAAGGCAGAATTCATATTTTCTGTATTTAGAGAATCACAAATGAAAATCACAAGACTTTGCTCTCCAATTTTAAACTTATGAATCTCAGTGTGTGCATGTGTGTGTGTGTGTGTGTGTGTGTAAAAACAGATATATAAAACAGGAGAAATGTTCTTGTCTTGAGAGGTCTGTTTGTATTCTTTCTGAGGATCACAGTTGGTAAATAAGAGAAACAGGAATATATAAAATAGTTACAACATCTGATGGTAAACAAATTATTTTTAAAATGTAATTTCTATTGGATATATCTTCATTATAGAAAGAGAACTATGTCACTCACTGAGGTTTATAATTCAATTAATAGTTTGATTTTTTCTACGATTGGGGCAGAGAGGATGGTCATTTTCCCTAGAAGTATTATACAAATTGTGCAGCTTGCTTTAGAGTGTCCACTAGATTGTATCCTGTGCCTACTATCATTGTTAACAGATAAAAGCAAAACAAAAAACGTATGCTCTCTCTTATGTGATTAAGAACTGTAATATGTAGAATCATTCTTTCTTTCTTTCTGTGAGGTTGTCTCCTTCTTAGTATTCTTCCCAGTTTTCAGACAGGTTTAATTTCTGTTTAATTTTTTTTTTATTTGTGTGTGTTTTATTTTGTATTTTTTTAAATTTACTTTTCATTATCAAAGTGGGTTTGGAAGGGGGACAAAGAAAAATATTAGACTTTGTGGGTACTCCAACATTGTTCAAAACTAAAAACAACAAAAACAGACAACTGTAACAGTAACAATAGTTAGGATTCACATTTTTTTTAAAAACCATTTTTAGACTGTCCTATGGGACGCCACCTATTCATTCATTTGGGAATACCAAATATACTTCCATGGTGACATGTACTAAAAAGAGGGTAGTACACATGGAAAGAAATTTGAAAGTTCCAATTTGGGGCTGGAGGTTACTACTACGTTGCCTCTGCCATGATACACAATTAAACAGCATTAGTAAACACATAACACAAGGACTACCTCACACAAGCCCATTTCTTCCTTACAGACCTTGAAAAATACTTATAATTAACCAATTAGTGACAAATTGTATTATATCCAAATGAGGCACTGAAAGACTAAAAGCCAGATTTTTTAAGTTTTTTAGGCACCTAAGAACACAGATAGGTGCTTTTTGAAAATCCCATGAGGCACCTCATTATGCATCTCTATCGTCACATCCGTAAAAACCTTAGTAAGTTTCAACTGTACCCACTTTGCAGATGGGTGAACTATGACTTACAGTGATTTTTTCCTTAATTCACACTATAAGCCATTGGGATAAAGCTAGGAATATACCTTGGAGCCTTGACTCCTAGTTGTGTGCTCTAGACATCAGACAACACTGCCACTTCTTGAAAGACACAATATCCAAATGACTGCTGCATATTTCATTAGACAGCATTTTCCCTACCCATATCCAGATGTAGTTCCTTCTAGGCTGGGTTGAAGAATAGGTACCTGCCAATTATAATCCTAAAGCTATGCCAAGCTCTTTTGGCCCTTTTAATAACATGTATTCACGTTATTGTCATTGTTGCCCCTTTGAATTTCACAGATGAAATCTTCTGTAGCCCTAATGACCATAATACCCTCTCTCATTCATGTACACAGTCTAGTCAAATAAAGCCAGTTGAACAGAGTTGTGATACTGACCCAAGCACATCAAAAATGTTATGGAAGAAGCCTAATCAAATTGTAGGTTGCTTTTGTAGGCTTTCATAGGAAATTCCTTTTAACAAAAAAATGATATTCACACAGTGATGGTCAGAACAGAAACTAAAGGGTTGAAAGGCTCACCAGGAGAGGGAATTCAACCCACTTATATTAAATCAGCCATTACTTTCTCTCTCCCTCCTTCTCCCATGTACTGGGTACCCAAAAAGAAGATGACGTGAATCCATTTTCAGTACTGATTCTTTTTAATCGTCTAGATCAGAACTGTCCTACAGTTTCCAAATGGGGTTTTTTTTTCCATTCTAAAGGTAAAACATCTCATATGAAACTGTAAAGGGAAAGTCTTCCCAATCTTAGATTTTAAACTCAGCCTCAGGCAAAATATGATGTTTTTTTAAAAAAAGACCTAATCCTAGAAACAATGGGAGCTTTGCCATTAACACCTAGTGAGGCTCAAAGTAATCAATTGCCCAACAAGATCTTATCAATATGGAATCAAGAAAAGAGATTAAAGGAAAAATTATATAATGCCATTTCACAGTAAATAAATATTCTGTTGAGGTTACTATGCAACTTTAGAATAGAATAAGTGATTAAGACCCAACTGTTAAAATAGGTTTTATGTATATACCTATCTATCTATACATGTCTGCCTATCTATCTATAGATAATGATATTTTTAAAGCAATGGAGTTTTCATATGGACTATCAATAAAAAGCATTTTGTGGGCACTTTTCTGGCTTGCTTGAATCTAAATTCTTACTCCTTAAAAGCAGGGTATAGATTGTTCACAATCTTGGGGGGGGGGGGAGACAAATAGCAAGGGAGTGTTTGTGACAGAATAATTGAATTGACTCATACTGAAGCCTCCCTTCTGAAGGCTAAGAAATTATGATAAAAGATGTTAAAATACTTCTTCAGTGTCAAATGCAATATTCTCAGTGTATTAATTGCTGTAAACAGGACAGTTAAGTAAAAATAAAATTATAGCTCCCATCTTCTCATAATAATCAAAGGATTACTGATTTTTTAACCTTTTTAAAACATCTTCAACATATTTAGTTCCTTGTCATAAAAATCAGTGTAGAAGACAAAAATAAAATCATAAACTCATTCTTGTTTTTTCCCCATTGAATGATTTCCCCAAAACTAACAAACTATAAAAGCAGAGATTATTAAAAAAAAATGCTATTGTGGCCAAAGTATCAACACTGTGTTCAGAGAAGGCACATGTAAATATATGACTTGATTAGAGATTAAATTGTTTGTTTTTCCAGTTATTTAATTGACTCCCCCTGATAAAACCACTCCTGGCTTCCCAAACACGCTTTCCATTTCCAAGCCCAAAATGTCTTTGGATCGGATACTGGGATCCTTACTCAGACAAGACTCTCTTGATGCTTTTCATGATGTCTGAATGCAAAATGTGTATAGGTTGTTTCTCTGTTCAATGCCATTCTTTGCACAGCACATACTAGAATCCTAACCCTAACATCTATTCCCTCTTCATTTTTAACCCAATGCCCCACTCATATACTTCAGCTCCTTTCACAGAACCAAATGATTGTGTCACTTTTCTAGATCGTACCAAATTATAATTATTAATGCTCAGCCTTGATTTTATTCTCAAAATGTACCTTATCAGTGGGCTGCAGCCGTTGTTCTGAATTCAGAGAAAATACCAATTATTAATTATAGTATCATATATCATTGTTACACAAACATTTTTGCATGTATTGTTTGCTTAAGTTAGAATACCATGAAGGGTTTCTGAACCCATGTGAAAAAAAGAGAATCTATAGGAGAGAACAGAGTACATTTCTTACCCCATAAAAGTCATAACTAATAAGGAACCTACGTTATCTTGTTCTATGACATTTTGAAAATGTGACAATATTTGCCCAGCCCAATATTTTTGCCTTTTTCCTCCCAATAACAGAAAACTTGTATGGGATTTGATTTTAAAGTAACTTTTCTAAAACAAATAAGTGTTTAGGTTGTACCTTGTATTTTCTAATATACTTGACATACACATTAGGTAGTTTTCTCCCCTGGAGTGCCAGAAAAACCACACGCATTTCTTCTTGCTACAAATCTGTAAATCTAAGAGAAGAGGCCACATGAATAGGAAAGCTCTTCACAGAATAAAAAGCATGGGGTGTTATTAAGGAGGACTGTAAGCCTTATTCTATTCATAGTAATTACAGAATCAGATCAGGTTAATGTGAGGACCAAGGCGAATAAAGTACCATAGGTTCACTCTTTTTAATCCTTTTCCATTCTTTAGCCTGAATTTTTGACAGCTCTGTTTGATTTATAGAGCCACTATAGATAATAAAGATACGCTGGTAATTGTTAAGAGAAGACCATACATTTCTGAATGTAAGATTTTGGGGGAATGAAAGAGGGCAAACTTTAGGAATACTTCAGTACCCCAACCTTTTTCAGTAGGACATTTTGGTAAAATAACTCTGAGAAGCTGGAGAAAAAGCTCATGTTCACAGTGTCTAGTTAGAACAATTTTAAATATTTCTTTAAATATTTTTTTGCTGAGTTTGTAACTGCATCCTCTTCGAAGTTTTAAAATACTGTTAAACCTATTTCCTTGCTCACAATTTTCTACCCATTGCGTATCCACAGTGGTTTGCTTGTAAATTCTGGGCTGCTGAGATTTTGTGTTTTTGAAGAATATATTTTGCAGATTGACATGCAGGAGGAAATACAACTGTTTTTCTGGGCTGGCTCCCACAGTAAATAAATGGGTATTATTCTGCTGTGCAAAGGAAGTGGGCAGGACTCCTAGTCTCCCAGGAGGTGCATAAGAGAAGAGCATGAACAGGCAAGAGTAGAGACTGACAGGTCGTCCTATCCTCTGCCCCATAAGGATATGGGCATGCCTGTTAAAGGAGTCACATGGCTTACTATAGCCAATGAGCTGCAATAGCTTTGTAGAATAACTCCACAGTCATTTTGCCAGAGGAGGGAGCTACCTCCATTTGATGACCTGTCAATCACTCAGCCTAGCTAGTCAGGCCAGAGAGAGGAGTTGTCCCATAAAGGATTATGTAGACTTTACAAACATATTATAGATTAAACAATCAACCCCATCCATAGGCCCATACCGACATTACTAGCACTCCCAAAACTCCCACTAACCCCAAGATTTGGCCCTGTAGATGAAATCTTAGTACCACTGAAATCAATGGCAAAACTCTCATTGACTTCAATGGTACCAGGATTTCACCCTGTATGCTCTTCTCTGGCTCACATTTTGATTTTGATTTCTCTTGGTAATCGATTGACAATGCTTTCCTTAAAACAAAAGCATTTGACATAAATCCCATTACTGGTTTCTCTCACTTGACCCTATCATGCCATTATTTTCTAAGGTGTGAAATCATTGGGGAATCTATAGGAGAATCTATAGGAGATTATATGGACTAATCTAGGTAGGTTCTAATATTTTACCTAAGATTATTATTTGGTACAAAATGAAAACAATAATTCCTCTGAAATGACTGCAAATGTTCTTTTGGAGTACGGTTATGTATATATTTTCCTTATGGAATAGATAAAGAATTTACTAAAGAATCTTTTTCTATACAATTATCAAAAACTATTCTGGAGAAGTAGTATATGTTGGTTTAAAAATTAATTAGGAATTCTCTATTAAATTCTAATGCATTGTTACATTGGTTGTGGAGATTTTTGGAAGAGGGTGTTTTGTTTGTTTGTCTACCTGTGTTACATAGGAATTAAACCAATGGGGTCCTACCAGAATGACTCCAAAAACCTGTGGCAATAATAGAAAAAATAACCTTTATAGGATGATTTAAAAAACATAGAGAGAGTTCTACAGAAGAAATACACTTTTAGACATATATTTTCATACACTGTATTGTATACACATTCACATACTACATTCTATAGCAAATATTATTCCTTTATTATAGAGTTATGTAGCATAGTTTTAGAAACATATAGAAAGGTTTAACTTTTTTCTATTAATTTCCATAGATTTCTGGAATCATTTCTACAGAACCCTAGTTATTTAATCATTATTACATTCTATAGGACTTTTCCATGAAGATTATGATACAGAAATCTTAGGTGACTGGTTCTAAAGCCCAATAGGTAAAAGGTGTAGGTTTCATTTTTACCTTTGCATTTTAAGAATTCCATTTTAACTCAATATGTATTTCTGTGCTCCCATGCACAATTTGCACTCAACTGCAGTCATCAGGAACCATTTAAACTTCCTGGGAAATATATTAGAATGCACATTGTGTCTTCTGTATTTTCTTTTCTCTTTATCAGAAATGATCAGTCCCTCTGTTATTAATGTTTTTTTAATGACTAAAAACAAGAATAAACCATTTGGTTAGGAAATGAGTTATTTTCTTTAGGATTAAGGAAGTAAGAAAAAAACTATTATGAAAGCAGAGGTCATCCCGAGAACCTGAAAAAATGAAAAAGCACCAAAAATGTTAGTATTTGAATGATGTGAGCTCTGGTAAACGCCAGCATGCAATATGGCAAAAATGAATCAATCAGTTCAGCTTAGTTCAGCCTCTGCAACTGGCCATCTGGTGCAAAATCAACCAAATGTATCCCTGCATATTCATCTTCATTTTCACAAATACTCAGGAGAATGTCATTCTAGGGCAAAATAAAATTAAATCACCATAATTTTTAAGACATCTTTTCCTCTGATGCTCCCTTGAGATTAGTGTGTTTATGTGAGAACACTTATTGCTATAGGGTTAGTGAATAATTTGTATTTGTGTACTCTCTTTTTTTATTCAAAAACAAATACCTGATTTTACATTTCATTACATTACTTCAGATTCCATTTTAATATAAACACAAAACAGATATTTTGCAGGAAACTGCTTTAGATGCATTTGGCATAAAACTGAGTCAGTGTCAACAAGCAATTATAGACTTAGGTACCCAACCCTGCCCTGAGATACAGCTGTGTGACTCTCAGTGAGGTAATAGGAACATGTCATGTAGATATTTAACAGCAGATCTGGGCTCTTAAAGGTTAAAACTGATGATAAGATGGGGAGAGAAGATCCTTGGAAAAGTGAGGAAGGACCAAGTGTGATTAAGACTATTTGCCAGTTTGATGTAACTTTTCTTCAAGTGCTCAGATACCACAGTAATGAGCATAGGATGGGTGGATCAATAGATTAGGGCTGAGAGAGAAAGGCAGAGAACCAGAGAGCAGCCAATGTATACTCTGTGTGTGTGTCACAGTTACAGTGCTCTTGGAATGTACACTTTGCATAGTTGATTATTCAAGGTAATCAAAACAATCACAGGTCAGGATAGATAGTTTTAAAGTTTATATCTTTTAAGCACTTGAATTAAAGGCTGATGTGCCTGTCATCACATTCCCACATGGAAGTACCTTCAGATCGTTTATTTACCTGATTGGGTTAGATGCTCCCGGGGTTTTCTTGTTTTTGTTTCTAGCTGCATATAAGTATAATCAAATATTAAACAATCAAGTGATCATTACCCAAACAATTTGACTAGAGATTGATTATGTCAGAATAGATTTTGGTTGCCCTTCTTTTCTTTCTAACTGACATCTTAGCAAGAGGATGTCGTAAGGTGCTTCTGTTGATATTGTCTGCTTGTTCTTGTCCTAGAACTGTCCCACTTCATTCGATAAGGGATAAACAAATGCCCTGCCTCATTTGAATAAACGTGTTAAGCAAATGTTAAACAAGGCACATCAAAAGGCAGTAAATACATTACAATTTCAGGCTGCTAAGATACTCACACTGCACACAGAAACATGTTTCCACTCAGACAGTGAACTGAGGGAACCAGAGCCAGTGTATCTACTTCTATCTACCTGCTTTTGAGATTTATGTTAAAACCCAACACCATAGATCTTTCCTCACCTATGCTATATACACATTTTTGGTTAGCTATAAAAACTCCAGCTGGAAGACTTAAAAATATTATATAGATTTAAGTGTGTTTTTACTGATTGGGGGAAATAACTTTTTTTAAACCATTCAGAGAGAAAGAACTGATTTTGTTTCCAAGTGTTTCATGCACTATGATTATCTATTCCTTTTTAAAAACTGTTAATTACCAAGAATATTGTTCATTGTTTCAGCATCTGAAAAGGTCAATTATAATTATTTTTTATAAAAATTGTACTATAGAAGCTTTTTGTTGTTTTGGTTTGGGGATTTTTTTTCTGTTTCCTAATTGTGCCACATTTTTATGACAACTTGCACTTTATTCAATCAATGCTTTTGTGGGTATAAAAGTGTAGACTAGATAGAGCAAAAACAAAGCTAACAAATTCCTGGCATAAACTAGAATTAAAATCTTATAGCACTTTTCACTTAGATGTAATTTCGTATACTACCCACAAATTATGTTATATTTCTACCTAACATTGTTGATCTTGGTCTACTATTAAACAGAGAGTAATAGCAAACACAGTAAGCCATTAACATATTTTCCATGTATCTTTCCATTTTGTGCATCATTTTTCTGTTTGTATATACAGGTGTATTGTTATCAGTGTGAAAACATTGTTTTTATATCACTCAAAATGTCACTTTAGGAAGGACAGAAATACCATGTCGAATTTTGAAATGCTTACCTGCAACTTTTGTATTTGCCAACTATGTGACATTGAATCTATGCTTGTTGATGAATAAGAAAGTTTGAAAAATTTATTTAAGCCTATCCATAAGAAAAGCTAACTCACCAAATCAAAAAATTAAGAGCTCAATCCCACAAATTCTTACACAAGTAGTCCCAGTTCACACAACCTGCTGTATAGAATATTTGCTTCAATAAGGATAATGCACATGTGTAAGAGTTGCAATCACAAATCCAATATCACCTCATAGATCGTAAAACTAGATCCTGTAAGATGCAGACAATCTCCTGCAAGACACCAAGCATCTACAATTTATACTATCCTAGCTGTAGGTGCTCAGTATCTTGCAAGATGAAGTAAGGAGCAGCTGAACTTAATGTGAAATTGTTATATTAAAACTTAATATTAGACTTTAAAAATGCATATTTTCCACCACAGAGCAAGTTCTTTTGCTTCTTTGTTACAAAAATACAAAATTTTAGGGATTGTGTATTTTATTCAGCTGAGATCATGACAAGTAGTAGCAAATCATCTACAGCTGTCTGTAGTTAAATTTTGTTTCCTGCTATTGACCATACAGATGCAGTGATATATAATATGTATTATGTAACATTTTGCAAAAACCTAACACATTAAGTTAGGTTATGTCATGTAGCTTTAAAGGGTCTTTCTAAAGAGTTGTCATTTCAAGTTGCAAAATAGTTTTTACTCTAATTGAATCAGTATTTCAGTATTTAATAATCTCTTCTTTTCTTTGGCTGGACAATTTGTGTTCGGAACGGACCCAACTTATGAGGAATAATAAAAATGTAAATTGTTTATTCACTCAGTTATGACATGATACTAGCTTTTATTTTGGTTTTCTTGACGATATAACAAATTCCGCTTCATAATTTATCATCCAATTAATATCCTTTAATATTTTCAATTAATTACTGTACATACTGTGCAAGAAACACTTTGAATATCTTAACAGAACTAAATGAACTCATTGAGTAAAAATAGCACATCCAACAGATACATCTTATTAATATTATCTTATTAATATTCAAGACTATAAAAATACAAGTCTTACCTAGAACATTCCATTTTTATATCTATTATATAATTGGCTATATCATGAAGTCCTTAAGTCAGGCTAAAAGCTTATCAACTTCAATGGTAGTTTGACTTAAGTAAGGACACCACCAAATGCAGTAATGGGAGATGAGGTGCCCAGGAGCCACTCAGCATCTGACAGAATCCGGCCCATTATACTAAAATACTATTTTAGGATCCAATTCAACAGCGCTTAAATCAATGGGGCTTCTTACCATTGACTTCAAAGACATCAACTTTGGGACCCCAGTGGAAAGCACTTATGCACATTTTAGTATTTTCCAGTATCAGGATGATTTCCTAAATCAGGATCTGGGACTTTCAAGCATTGAAATATTTCTAATTGAATATATTGGACAACACAACCAAGTTTGAGGAGAAAGTATTGGCAAACTTTGCAGCTGTTTAAAACTTGAATACAATGACTGCTTGTAGAGGGGTGGTATGGCCCCCTGCTGGCCGGGAGGGAGATAACCCCTGGCAGATGCCAGAGGGGGCGGAGCCAGGGCCTGTCAAGTCCCGCCCCCGGAAGGTCAGGGGCCGACCCGGAAGTATAAAAGCTCTGCCTCAGAGCTCACTTAGGAGGCAGCCACCGGAAACGCCAGAGGCTCCGGGGTTGGCTCCAGCCAGGGAGCCGCCGGGCCTGCCGCCCACCCGCTACCGGGAGGAGCCGCCGGGCCTGCCGCCCGCCCGCTACCGGGAGGAGCCGCCGGGCCTGCCGCCCGCCCGCTACCGGGAGGAGCCGCCGGGCCTGCCGCCCGCCCGCTACCCGGAGGAGCCGCCGGGCCTGCCGCCCGCCCGCTACCCGGAGGAGCCGCCGACAGAGCCCTGCCCCTATTACCTGGAGGAGGACTTGCCGGACCTGCTCCCTGACAGTGACCCCGAGGAACCCATGAACCTGGAACCCTCTGAGGACCCAGGAACAGCCCAGGTACCGTGGGAGGGGGAGTTAGGAAGTAGCCCGGGGGGAGACCCCGAGCCGATGTCAGTGTGTTGCGGTCAGGATCCCCACTGACTGCAGCGGGCCTGTCCGCTGCCAGGGCCCCGGACTGGGGCGCAGTGGAAGTGGGTAGGCCTGCGGCCCCCCTGCCATCCCTATTTGTGGGTGGCAGTCTCCCCCTCGACCAGGCACCTGGCCTATAGACTCCTGCTATTGCTCAGCCCCTGCCTAAGGGCCTGAGCCCTGACTTTGTTGTTGCCCCGCCCTGCCTCAGGGCCGAGGCTTATAAACTGCTATTGCTCAGCCCCTGCCTAAGGGCCTGAGCCCTGACTTTGTTGTTGCACCGCCCTGCCTCAGGGCCGGACTATGGAATAGTGCTCAGCCCCTGCCCAAGGGCCTGAGCCCTGACTGTTGGTTGTGGCCCGCCCTGCACAGGGCTGGGGCCTGTTGAGCTACAACAGCTCAGCCCCGCTGGGGCCTGAACTAGAACACCCTGGGCGTTGGCGGCCCACCTGGCCTTGGGCTTGGGCCGCTTAAGATACCCGCCGGGTATTCCCCAACCCGACGAGGGACCCGAACAAGGCGGAGCGGTACCCCACCGCCCCGCGAGGGGGCGACCCCAAGTACCGCGCCCCTACAGTGCTCTATTGGGGTTTTTGCTGGAGAAGCCTTTTAATATGATAATAGATTAGAGACCTATCAAAAATGAGATAGTGGGGAAAAGTGTATGTATTCGCTCAAATTCCAACATTTATGAAGTCTGAATTGTTGCTATTTTTAAGAGTCATACTAAGAATTTTTTTAAAATAGTTAAGAATAAATACAAGAGATTTGACATTTATAGTGAAATATCAGATTCTCTGATGTGAAATAATACTTTTAAGTTTCACATTTCTGATACTCACTGAAACCACCTGTGGCTGGAAGATTAAAACAATTTTAAAGGAAGCAAATAGTCTTAATTCAGACCAGTGCATTTAAATATCCCCACACAGTTGTGCTTAAGACATTTTCACCAACAGCAACTAAATTTCAAGAACTGTTGCTCAGTTTAGTATCTATGCTCTCTAATGTAGAAGTCTGAAGATTCAGTTCTGACATCAGCTAGACCCGTGTCAATCTGGAGTAAATCTATTTAAGTCAATACAGTTACTTAGATTAATTCCAATGTAAATGAAATTAGATGCTGGCCCTCTGATTTAGCACTTTCATTAGTAATTTATGCTATCATTAGGGATTTATATAAATTGGAATGTATAGCTCAAAAGCTAATTGAGAGTTGTTAGTTGCAAATAAGTGCTTACAAGAGGTCTGCTTGGGCTCACCTTAGAAACCTGCTTTTTCCTCACAGCTAGTTAATTTCATATTGTTAAATTCACATCAGAGCCGTGGGGCTGCAAGTAACCCTACTCTCTGTCTCCTGGCTCCACAGTAGCAACTGCAGTAACCCCTCCCCTGTTCCTTCACCAGCCCAATCTGGTATCAGCCCTCAAATTCTGCAAAGTGATCATCTGCCTCCAAGAGATGGAATCCAAGGTGAATATGCAGTCTGACCACTCTGAATGGGCTCCTCACGCTCTGGAGCTGGGCAGGAGAGGATCGCTCTGGCCAACCATAGGTGTGGGTTGCAGATGCAGAGCGGAAATGTTCTGATCCTGAGCCAGACTGGGACAAGGAGGAAACAAACATCCCCTATTAAAAGAGAAGCTGTTAATACTTATTTTCCCTTTCCCCACTGGCCAGGTTAGGAGGAGCCAAGCTGCATTCACTCTGCTGCTGACCCAAGACAAAGTGGTGCTCTACCGGCCAATTAGTGCAACAGCTGCAGCTGTTCCCATACTGGCTTGGCAACTACAACATCAGTTACCTCTCGGACTTCATGCCACTCTTTTCCTTTGAAATGTTTTCTTCACAGTGACAAGGACTTTTAAAATTAGAGCTAGGATTCTACAGTCATCAATAGCACAGGTCGGACGCACTAGAGAAAGCTTCCCATTCACCCTGAGTCTGGATTTTGCATTGCAGAGCTTTAACATAATTCTGCCAAACGTCCCTTCCACAAGCATCCCCACAGACACTTCTATGGTATTTTTAAACAACAAGAGACCTTGCTTTGTATTAGTACTGTAACCTTAACAGATACCTGCCCATTTGCCATTAGATTAAGGCAATGACGTAAATGTATCATAACAGTGGATGAGGAAGTGGACCTCAGTGGATTTGTAACAGCATAACAGAAAATATGGCCCAGATTCAGTAAACAGAACCTGATTTTTATGAGAGAATCTTTCTTCGCTCTAGATATCTTCTGAAATAATGAACAAAGACATCATCCCCGGTGTAGCTATAATGAAGTCAATGGAGTTATGTTGCAGATGAATTTGACCCAGATGCCCCGTCATCATTGAAGATTTCAGTCAAAAACGAACATTAATGCTTTTCATCTACAATGGAAGTATGCAATTTTCTCTGTAAAGGAGTTAAGGGAAGTTAATCTGGTGTTTGTGGTATGCAGCCATCTAGAAGAAGAAAAAAGTATCATATATTTAAGAAGGGAACTATATTTAAATTCGGGCTGGTGCATGTTAACCAGGAAAGGCCAGAACATCTCCTTTTTAAGAAAAAAACACACACATAAGCCAGTAGGAGATCCAAGGAACTTACTAAACACAAAAGATGATAGAAACTTCTGCCAGTGAAGAAGCCAAACTGCAAATACATCTCCAGAAACTTCCAAATGTGGGGATGGATGCTGTCTCACATGCCTGTCAATGTCTCAGAAACAAAATGAAGAATATGGGAGAGATTTTCAAAGGCACACAGAGCAGTTTAACATCTAACTCCCACCAAAAGCCAACAGGAGTTTAAGCACCTAACCGCCATCTGTGCTTTAGGAAAATCTCTCCCTATGTGCTTGGATGGAGATTACAGAATGTCAGGTCCTGGGATTGGGTATCACTCCTCCCACATTCCACCGAGGGCCGGAACATTTATAGATTCTGTTTTACTGGAAACAGTCAAACCACAAATGATAAATTGAAAACATTGAGTGAAACATTTTCATAAACTGAAGAATTTTCTTGAAGTAGACTATGTCACTAGTCCCTTCATCTCTTCTGCCTTTTCCATAGCTAAACACGTCTTTTCTTCAGTGCCCTAATTTCCCTCACAATAATTTTCTATTGTACCAGTGCACTCCAGGGACATAGCTTTATGTGCAAGGAAAAATGGAGAAAAGGGAAGACACAATACAGCACCATGTCCTTTCAATGAACATGTTTCTCCATGTAGAGTCTTTCTCTGCCCTGGCTCAGACACAAAAATCACCATGGCTTATCTCAGCCAGCACCAACAAGAGGGAAAAATACTAGTTCAGTGATGTCTTGCTTCAGCCAAGAATCAAAGAGAGGCAAAAAGTGAAATCAGTCCTTAACTTAGAACTGATGAGTAGCTATGCAACCCTTCTAGGTCCTCAAGATACTCAGTTTCCCAGCTTTTCGGTCCTTCCTAGTCTTAGCTTAAACCAGGATCCTCCACGGTGTTTTCTCCCTGGTGTAAAAAAGCTCTTTTGGAGAGGAAGACTTGTTCGATGGTTAGGACACTACTCTGGAAGACCAGTTCAATTCCCATCTCCACCACAAAATTCTTGTGTGACCTTGGGTAAGTCACTGAGGGCCAGATTTGTAAATATATTTAGGTACTGAAGACTTGACTAAGTACCTATGTTCCCTATGTATTCCTCATTCCCTCTGTTCTCTACCTCTGGTACCTTCCCCTCACCCCCAGTACTCTGTAAACAAACAAACCCCCTCTTGCCGTGCAACACAGTGCCAGATTCACCCATAGGTCCCCTAGGCCAGGGCACAGGACTCCAGAATGAAGAGAGAGAGAGAGAGAAGAGGACATCATAGGCTCAATTTACAGAGGTGCTTAGTGCCTGCAGCTCCCTATGATTTCAGTTGATCTTGTGGGTACTCAGTACCTCTGAAAGTCAGGGCCTAGGTATTTCATGTTGGACATCCAAAACTCCACTCCTATCTCCTCCCCAAAGGACCAGCATAAACATTAAAATGAACTCTATAATATTTTTCCAAAGTTAAAATAAAATAGTGTAACCATCTGTATTATAGTAGCACCCAGCTGTCTCCATTGGGACCAGAGCCCTTTATGAGAGATTTCATAAGTGTTATGCAAATTCAGATCCTGCAGATCCACACAAACAGCCCTTGTGCCCATGTAGACGCCGCTGACTTTACCAGAACTCCACTACAGTGCAGGGTAGAAGATCTTATTGTTCTGTGAAAATCTTATTGTAAGATTGCAGGATCAAGGCCTTGGAGGTAGACATGATCCATACCATAAAGAATTTGTACTACTAAAGATACCAATATTGATTTAAAGATTGTGAGTGCTGGAGAATCTTCCATGACCCTTAATAAATTGTTCCAATGGTTAATTACCCTCACTGTACACAATTCTCATTGAAAGTAGATACAATGACCCTATATACTAGCATGAATATGGTGCTGCTGAACAGCAGCAATTTACTATTATAGTATATTTACCAAAAATAGATCTTCATATATAAGCACTTGTTGAATTGTAAATGAAAATTACCATATTTACCAGTGGTTACCACAGTATGGTACCCAAGATATGAAAGTTTCCTCCTATGATGATTTTTTTTAAAACAGTAGTTGCAATTTGGTTTCATTCCAATAATAAAACTGGACAAAATGAAAGAATTGGGTGTTGCTACTTTGGAGCATATCACTCTCGCTTGGTTAGTAACAGCATCTTATTCATTTGTATTGCATTGATACATTTGAATCATACAGCATGAACGTAGCTAATGTTAGGCCGTTGTATTATTGTAGAATGCTGTATTTTACCCTTGTATATTGAACAATCTGCTGATCAGAGCCCACAATGTATAATGAAATCGGCCATATCTTTGGGCTGGTCTACACTGGGGGGAGGGGTCGACCCATGGAACTTCAGTTATGTGAATAACGTAGCTGAAGTCGGCACATCTTCGGCCGACTTACCTGCCGTCCTCACAGCGGCAGCAGTCGGCAGCGGGTTCCCCTGTCGACTCCAGCTTACACCACTCGGTGAGCTGGAGTTCCAGAGTCAATGAGACTGCCTTTGGCGATCGATTTATCGTGTCTTGATGAGACGTGATAAATCGATCGCAAAAAGATTGATCACTACCCGCCAATCTGGCGGCTGGTGAAGACATACCCTTTGTATACGATTCTTAATAATATTTTGACACTTTCAGCATTTTACATGTTCAAAGACCTAAAGAAATATGAACATTTATTACTACTAATTATAATTATAATAAATATAATATCAGTCTGGACAGGGACTTGGGAGGCCTGGATTCCATTCTAGTTCTACCACTGAGCTTGTGTTTGACCTAAGGGAAGCCTCTGTTTCCCCTCACATCTTGTCTACTTAGACTGTAAGCTGTTTGGGGCAGAGACTGTCTCTCACTCTATGTTTATGTAATGCCTTGCTCAATGAGGCCCTGATCTCAATTGCGGCCCTTTGACACTTTTGTAATACAAATTATAATTAAGCTTCATCTTAAAATAAACTAATGTGATGACATTTTAAAACATTATATGGACACTAGTCCTTTGTGCTTTACTCCCACACTTAGTTCCCATTTAAAATCAATGTACCTACTTGCAGGAAATAAAACAAGTGGATTTGCCTTAGGACGGCAATAGATAGGAATAGATAAATGCAGGATATCCTAAATCAAGCTTGCTAATATCAAGTGGTGTCCCTAACTTCCTTTTCTGGCATTTTACCTTCTTCCTTTTATTAACCATTTCCCACTGAAGTCAACAGGATTATTAATATTATTTACACCACACTATAAAGGTATGATAGGCACCTTGGGGAAGAGATAAGACAAAGATCCTGCACTTACAGAGAGTTTACAATCAACATTGGTTTTTACATGTACAAATATTAATATCTTGTAGGTATTTAGGGCCTGATCCTGTGAGCTGCAGAGTGCAAAAGGAGTGAGAGATTGGGCCTTGCGATGGACCCACCCCATTTAGGACACACTATTTTACAGTAACTCCTCCTCTTTTATTGTAGTTATGTTCCTGAAAAATGTGACTTTAAGCAAAATGATGTTAAGCAAATCCAATTTCCCCAATAGAATTAATGTAAATGGGGGGGTTAGGTTCCAGGGAAAAAATTTTCACCAGGCAAAAAACTATATACCGTATTTTTTGCCCTATAAGACGCACTTTTTCTTCCCCAAAACGGGGGGGGAAAAGTTGGTGCGTCTTATAGGGCGAATGCAAAAAAAAAAAAAAAAAAAAAAGCGCCTCGCTCTCCCGTCCCCGCCCCGCGGGCAGGCTGCCGAGGTTCCCCCCTCCCCGCCGCGGGCGGGCTGGGCTGCCGGGAGCATCCCGGTTCCCCCCTCCCCGCCGCGGGCGCGCTCCCAGCAGCCCGCCCGCGGCGGGGAGGGGGGAACCTCGGCAGCCCGCCCGCGCGGCGGGGACGGGAGAGCGAGGCGCTTTTTTTTTTTTTTTTTTTTCCTCCGGATTTTTTATTAAAAAACGAGGGGGCGTCTTATAGGCCGGAGCGTCCTATAAGACGAAAAATACGGTATATACCCAGTATACATTTTAAACAAACAATTTAATACTATACATAGCGATGGTTGAGGTGGTGAAGTTAGAGGATGGAAGAGGGTGGGATATTTCCCAGGGAATGCCTTACTGCTAAAAGATGAACTAGCCTTTGGCTGAGCCCTCAAGGGTTAATACATTGTTGTTTTAATGTAGCCTCACACTCTAGAAGGCAGCACAAATGGAGGGATGGGGGACAGCATGGGAGACAGAGACAGAGACACACAGCCTGTGTGTGGGAGAGAGAGAGAGAGATGAGATTGCCCCTTTAAGTTGCTGATCCCACTCTTAAGTATATTGTCTTTTTAAGTCAATCAGGAAGTTGAAACAGCAACTTCTCCCCAAGCTCTCTCGGTCTCTCTCCACCTTGCTCTATATGGAGAGGGGGTAAGCGGGTACAGGAGCAGGGGGGACACCCTGATATAACCCCCCCTTTCAACCAACCCCCCACACCGCACAGCAAGCAGGAGGCTCCGGGGAGCAGCTCCAAGGCAGAGGACAGGAGCAGCACATGGCAGTGGGGGGAGGGACAGCTGAACTGCTTGCGATGGACCCACCCCATTTAGGACACACTATTTTACAGTAACTCCTCCTCTTTTATTGTAGTTATGTTCCTGAAAAATGTGACTTTAAGCAAAATGATGTTAAGCAAATCCAATTTCCCCAATAGAATTAATGTAAATGGGGGGGTTAGGTTCCAGGGAAAAAATTTTCACCAGGCAAAAAACTATATACCGTATTTTTTGCCCTATAAGACGCACTTTTTCTTCCCCAAAACGGGGGGGGAAAAGTTGGTGCGTCTTATAGGGCGAATGCAAAAAAAAAAAAAAAAAAAAAGCGCCTCGCTCTCCCGTCCCCGCCCCGCGGGCAGGCTGCCGAGGTTCCCCCCCCTGTGCAGCAGCTGCTGGGCAGCTGCTGCACAGGAAACTTAGGGGAGTGGGGAGCTGATAGGGAGGCTGTCGGTCCACCCTGTTTCCAAGCCCCCACCAGCCAGCTGCAACGGGCTGCTCTTCCTGCAAACAGTGGACAAAGCAGGCGGCTGCCAAACGACATTATACGGAAGCATTGCACAACTTTAAATGAGCATATTCCCTAATTAATCAGCAAGGTAACAACGGAACAACGTTAACTGGGACGACTTTAAGTGAGGAATTACTATAGTTTAAAGCATACCAGGTTTCCTTTAATAACGAGTGCAAGCCATTGTCTGAGGCCATTGCCCTTTTAAAGGTTATTCTTCACAATGTGCTCTGCTTGCCAGAGAGCCTAAGTCAAGGTTAATCATTCACAGTGATTACTCTTTACAGTGGACCTTTGTAAACCAAAACAATGGGAAATTTGGTATTTTACTAGCCCATAATTTGTCAGTTTCTTTCAGGAGAGGGTGTTCTAATTTTGCCCGTTGAATTCTTAAAACTGTGGAGGAAAACTTATTTAATATAGGCAATAACAAAAAAACAAATGAAAGGACCAAATTTTCAACAATTGACCATTAGAAGTGGGAGAGGGGAGAGATAATGTAATATTGCATCACAATTAAACAAAAGTCAGTTTAACATTGCTCAGGCGGTCATGCTAACTTATCCAGTCACTTACTGGCACCAGCAAGTTTGTTAAACTTGGACATCAGTATTTTCATTTATAGAATTTTGTATGTACACAGCCCTGTCAAATGACGTTGAAGACAAAGCCCTGACAAATTTATGGTCTAAAGCAAATACGTAACATACGCATTGGAAAACAGTCAAAATCTGAAGGCGTGCTGACAAGAATGGTGAGATCAGAGCTCTTTTGGGGGCCCAGGACTACATACCCCTCCAATTTTTGAGACTCAGTCACTGCTCATCATGGCTTGCCTTTCAAATAAAAAAATTAGTCTCTCTTTAGCCCTTTTTGTTGCAGAAAGAACCACCAAAACATGAACAGATGCTACAGCTGAAAGTTTGTCATTGTGATTTTTCCTGAAACTTCACAGGCCTTTGTGATCTGTGAAACAACTGCTGTCCTTTTGACTTTGGTGACTACCCTGGCTGCCACTGATGGTGTAAACTCTTTTCTGGTGTCCTACCTATCATCCTCACAATCATCATGGACCTGGACACAAAGGGGAAACTTAGTGATAGGAGAAACAGCATGGTCTAGCAGTCTAACCACAGATCTGGGAGGAGGGGTTATCTGAGCTCTAACCTTAGCCTTGACACCAGTTCCCTCTATAGAAGTCAAGTCCATCAACCTCTCTCCCCCATTTAACCACAACTGTATAAGAGGGAGAATACACTATCTCAGAGTGATGTTTGAACTACTCATTAGTTAATATATGTAAATGCTATAAGTGCTAAAGTATATGGGAGAAAGAGAGGATGGGAGGCCTGAAAAGACAATATAATATAGATAGGACCAAGAGCGACAGAAAGGTGTGAGTCTGGAGAGCACAGCAGACTGAGAGAACAGAAGAAATGGAGCAAGATGGAGGGGAAGTATAATATATATTTGTACAATACTTGGTCCATGACTGCAGCTCCTAGGAGTATGATAATAGAAATAATAATATGGGAGACAGCAACAGCCAACAGAATGAGCCGGGCTATTAAAGACAGACAATGAAAAAGAAAGGAGCTGCTGCTTTCCAAAGGAAGAAGAAATATCAGAAGAGGGTGGCAAGGGTGGATGAAGAAGTTTGTTTTTTTCGTTAAATAACTTTTTTTTGAGGGGGGGAGGGTTAGCTTTCAAATTTGGCACGTTCTGTTTCTAGCACTGGGTAAAGAACTTGTGCCAAATCCTACAGCTCATGAATCTAAACTGAAAACTCTCCCCGGCCTCCTAAGAAAGGTTCTTTAAAAAACCACCCGCACACCTTTAAATGCAAAGCTGGTCTCAATAAGAAAGCTGGCAAACCAAGGGATGGAAAGTCATCCATCTCAGAAGTGGGAAAATGGCACTGAGCAGAGGGACTAACATTTTGAAGGGTATAGGAGAATAAAGCTGGATGACCCTGCAAAGCCATGAAATTGGTGGCCTTCTAGGTTTTTTATTACTATCACTCCAATAACTATTTTAAAATTAGACCCACTGCTTGGGGCATTCTTCTCCTGATCTGGCTCTCTGGCTGCTATTTGCTTGGCTGAATGGGCCCTGGGGGCCTCAGTCTAACATCTCAGCGGGAGGGATGGGGGTCCCGAAACTGCAGGTCGCAGCCTGCTCTGCTGTAAAGAAGGCTATGTATAGAACAACCCTGTTTATGCACATTCTAGAAACTTTCAGAGAAACGGTGATTGACATGAAGGGAGGAGCTGGCTGGCTTTAAAGGGGGGGCAGCTATGTAAGACCACAGAGTCTCCATACAACTTCCAGGAATATTCCCAAATGGCAGTTAACTTTGAGTTTTGGCAAAATGAGAGGTACTGCAATATCATTGCCTATCTTCATTTATATGTACAATGGTTGACTATATAAAAATGGTAGGTACACAGCACACTGGCAGTCAAGGAATTCCCTCAGTCCCAGACCTGGCCCTGCACAATTGCTTCTATCATTTTTAGCCATGTAATGAAATTACCTATATGTATGAAATAGACAATTGTCTATTTCCTAGTGGTAACCAGTGAACTACATGTCATACATATCATGAAATCTGCAGTACTGGTTTCCAAAGTAGGACTCATACGGATTCTGTTTCGTGAAAAAAAGACTGAGGTTTTGAAATTTGTTTTCATTCTGCTAGGGAACACAAATGAGCTTTTTGATTCATGTACTTTTCTACCAATAAAAAATAATAAAGCCTCATTCCAGGATAGCCCTAGGGCTAGGGCACTCATCTGAGATGTGGGAAACCCGGTTCAAGTCCTTGCCTGAGTGAGGCAGAACCTGGGTCCCCCATATTCCAAGTAAGTCCCCTAACCCCTGGGCTATCGGCTACTCTGGTCCCTCCTTCCATCTCTCTCCCCCCCTTCAAAAAGCCATCCTGTATCTGAGAAACCTTTCACCAAACCAGTACATTCCTGCCAATCATTTCAATTTTGATGAACCATCATTTTTTATGAGAAAAAGTTTCACTATTTTTTTTAACCACTCCTGCTAACTAAGTTCATACCAAGTTGAAGGTCTTCACAGAAACCTCACATCTGTACAATCTAAACAGGAACCACTGTTTAGAAGAGACAAGAAGGACAATGCATAGGAGGCAAGTCAAATTTCTGTCAGTCCCGTCTTACCTCACATCTAGCATGGAGATTTACACTGACTTACTTTTACATAATAGAAAATGGTATGCATTAAGGCAACATTCAACAGAGTTTACATTTACACTTCACCACAACCTATTGATATCTTAATTGATCAGATCATTTGGGGATCCTTTTGAATTGAATTTGACAGGATGGTAAAAAAAAGGCATCTACAGCTATCAGGAAAATAAAATAGATACAAATATTTAAATGTATTAAAGTATATTACAAATATAGTCAGTGAATTATATGTCCACTTCATTTTTTGTTATCTCAGCTGTCTCATGGCATTTATATAAAAGTGAGAACACAAGACTGAATGCAGTACCATGGTAAAGTTTTGTTGGGGTGAGTTTGAATGGCTACATTGTCATGAATAAAGAATGGGGCTGTTTGAATAACTGAATATTCAATTCAGGTGTAGGTCTAAAAAATCAGATCGACCCACCACAAAAACAGTTTGAAATTTGCTGTGAACCAAAAGGTCAAAAAACATGATTTTGTGTCAACTGTAATGTTTCAATCAACCTGGAATTAATTGTTTTGTTTCAATATTTTAGTTTTTAAAACATTTTAAAAATGTTTCTTTAAATCAAAACATTGTTCAGAAATAAAAAAAATCAAAAGATTTCATTCTGGAAAATGCCAAAACAAACCACTTGACATTTCCACATTTCTTTTTCAGTCTGCAAAAAATCTACCCAAATGCACTAATAGTTTTGATCAATCCAAATCTGCATGTTTTGGTCAAAAGTGTTCAATAAATAATTTTGCCCTGGTCTAGTAGTGAAATCAAGAGCACTTACGCAAATCATTGCAAATGAGCAATAATAAGCCTTTATAATACCTCGCACATTACAAGTTCTGTATATCTCACTTATCTAATGGAAAAACTAATAGAGAAATATTTCAGTTTTATTTTCTTTTATTGGGACTATATTCTGTAGCCTTCTACCAGTAAAGACAGGCACAACAAGCTTAGCATCAAGCAAACAACTACACAAAACTCAGAGAGAAGGAAATTATAAGTTTAAACTCCTGAAAAAATAGCAAAAATAGGTTTTCTATACATAAAATTGTCACCATTTACAAATTCAATGTCTCAGGACATTCTAAGGCTAGAACCAACAACCAAGGATTGTATATCCTATTGGTAAGTAGGAAACATCCTCTCTCTGCTATGTATAAAGCTCCTACTTTGAGCTTTGCAAAGTTGCAAGATATTAGACCAAATCCTACTACTGGGCCATGACTCAATATTGGCCAGCCTGGACTTCATTCTTCTGTAACTGGAGGGTGGGAGTTGGAATTATATATTTGGGGAGAAAGAAGGAAACATTTTTAAAGAATCAATCTGTCTGAGAAATAAATGGCTGTTTATGAGTTGCTCTGGCATTTGGAATGTGGGAATAAGTCCTGCTGGAGATGGACACTAGTGGACAGAATGTGGAGAAGATGGTCAAAGCTGTATCCTAACTATGATTTGCTATACATACCTACACACATACAGCTACATCTTTGATAATTGATAATTTAAAAGTGTTTGTCATAACACCCTTTTTTATTTTTAGTGTAAGAGAGAGTGACTGCACATACACATTCAGTTATTTTCACCTCTGCTGGCAAGTGGTGCCAATTGACAGTTACTAGAAATAATTGCTGGAAATTAAATTAATTTTAGCTGGTGTTACAAATTCACAAAACAAATTAATTTAGACTGAATATTTCCAGCTCTACAATAGATTAAATCAAATTAAACAGACTGAAAGGCAGACACCAATCACACCCACTATAATTAAAGATGCAAAACAGTTTCCATTGTAAACCCATTTTCATAAACTCTTAACTTTCCAAAACATTCGTCTTTTGAAATGAGATGTCCCATGCTTGGTCTCAGCACAAAGGTAATTTTCATTCCAAAGTCTGAATAAAACCCTTCAAGCAGGTTTTGGATAAAAAATACAAGTGAAAAGACAAGTAGGGTAAATAAAATCCTACTGTAAAAAAAATCATCAAAACAACACCTAATCCTTAGTCCTGACCAGAGTTACAGCCAAGAAGGCTGAAGTTTGAACTTCATCAAGGAAATAGTTGTGCTTTTGTCTGGGTTAGGAGGGTAATAAAAAAAAAGCTGTTGTAATTAAGTCACTTGGCTTGGGGAGTATTCTCAGTAGATGTAGGAGAGCCTAATTTAATAACCCCACACCTTTGTGACATCACATACACATTCTTCCTGCTGGACTCGACTGGGCCCTGGCAGTGATTAAGATCTCATTGTGAAGAGTCCCATAGCAGAAGCTATTTGCAATGCACAACAACTTTTATTAGTCCTAAAAAGCCTCTGAACAATGCAGCATTTTCTTGAGCACCGTCTACTGGTACCACGTTGGTTAGCTAACTGTTTACATATATACAGCTATAGAACATTCTTATAACTGTAATCCCAGCTGGGCAAATTCAACCCTGATTCAAGTTTATGTTACCCCAGTGACTTTTCTGGAGTTACTTTTACTTACTTTATAGCTAAATTAGTCCCACAGGCTTATTCTTCTCAGCCTAGTGATGCTGATCTGCTCACTCATCAGATACACAGCCATGCCTCAGTCCCCACCATCCTTATTCTGTGCCTATGAAGCAATTACACATCACTCAATTAGAGTTGCAAAATAAAAATCTCCCCTTCATGGGGAAGGTTAACTGATAGACTAATTAACCACCAATACTTCCACCAGAAACTTGTTCCAATCTACACCTTTTCCATAGGCTTCCACAGTCCTCTAAGAAAGGGTCTGTAAATAGTCATCCTTTAATCCTTCCTAGCCACAAGAATACATAATCACTCCAGTCAATTCCTAGCCCTTTCATCAGCTCCATAGTGTTGCCACCACTTAGTTTCACCATTTGCAATATTTGGAGTTTCCCTTGAAGTCCCAGCTGCTGCATTCAAGAGATTTGCATTTCCCTTTTTTTTTTTTTTTTTTGGTTTGTTTCAAGCAGTTTCTAGCCTTCATGGTTGGAAGCAAAATCTTGAAAATATGAAACAGATGTACTCTCAAGGCTCAGAAAACAAAAAAGCAAATAAACAAAAGATGTATTATTTTGGGAGAAAAACTCATGATTTTTGAATGCATGGACTTTACAATACTGGCTTCTGGCAAGTAGCCCTAGTCAGGCTCCCTTATTAGGATATAGTTGTTAGCTTTCAGCTAGTATGTGTGTTTACTCACTCACTCTCAGATGAACCAACAGGGCCTGCTTTTATTTCCTGTCTCTTCTCCCAGCATGCCTAGCATTCAGGTTATCCATGTGATCCATCATGTGATACCACCATCCCTCATCAAAATTACAGTTTCCACAATCTTGACCTTAAAGAGTCTGAGGCCTGTAAAAGGCTTGCCCTTAAAGAATCAGTGAGAGAAGGCTCAGATCTACAAAAGGTATTTAGGCTCCTGACTTCCATGTAAATCAATTCAAGTAAAATCCTCCACAAAATCCAAACTTGCCTTCAGTAGAAAAAATCACTGGTGTGAATAAGAGTGCAGGTAAATTTAAAGTGTCTGCATCATTTTTGCTGCATTCTATCATCTTCCTAAAATTAGAGGCTTTCATTGAACAAAAGTGTATCTTTCTCAACTGTGAATTTACAATCCTCACAGTTTTAACAAATGTACTGATTCACTTTGAATCCACTTTTGCAGAAAACTGTCTTCAGACAACAGCACTATGAAACGTGTGAGACTGCAATTTCCAATATGACCAAGTTCATATTTCTGTTGCAACTTAATTTTGCATTTCCTGTGTCTATAGTGTTAACTGTGTGCTCTTAACTTTGAATAAACATAGCTTCCTGCATTAGATTTCATGGGCCAGATTTACCTAGCAAATACATCAGGCAGTATGGTCTATAGGATACAGCAGTGCACATGTGGGCTCAGGAGAACTGGATTCTATTTCTGGTTCTATAATTAGCCTCCTGGATAACTTTAGGCAAGTCATTCCCCATGCCTCAGTTTCCCCATCTGTAAAATGAGTATATTGATACTTACCTCCTTTAGAAAAGCATTTTGAGATCTTCTGGTTAAAAATGCTATATAATACCTAAATATTATTACTACTCTTGCCCAAATCCAACCTGCAGATACTCAAGGTAAGATGTGCACCTGCAATCTCTGTTTTTCACAGGTAGATGTTGATATGTGCACACAAGCCAAGTATTGCATGCCCACTTAAAAATATGGTTCTGTGTGTGTGTGTGCGCGCGCACACGCATGCACGATACCCACATGCGCGCACACACACGGTGCAAAGAATATTTATCTTTCTTTCATCGCCAAATTTCCAGGCACACTTCATTTTATTAAAAATTGTTCTACCTACATACAATTGAAAACCTAGAGCCCAGTTCTGCCTTCAGACATACATGCACAACTACTTGCCGGAATGTATCAGAGGGCAGAATCAAGTCCTTAGTAAAACGCATCACAAAACACAACTCACGGAGGAGTAAAACAATCTTTATTGAGTCTGAGCTGGCCCTTCTTATTCAGACCAGACATAACCAAATGCCTATGGACATCAGGAGGAGTTATTTTTGAATAAGAAGTCCAGGATCCGAGCCTAGATTGTAGATTGTTATTCTGGCTATAAATAGCTTTTTACCTTAAAATATCAATTAAAATATAAGCACTCAAGAACACCTCTTGCTCCCTGTGCTCTTCACCATCATTTGAACTTGATGTTCTTCCCCCATCCTCAGTTTTAGACTTTTTGTCATGCTGTCCTCTATGCATGGTACACTTACCCTGGTTCCATCAACCAAGCACACTTGCCCTCTTCCTTTAGGCTTCCCCACCGTTAAGCCCTACTTCTTCCTGCAATCAATATTTCCTTCTCATCACCAACAATCTCCCCCAGACTCGCTCATCTCAACTATTCCAGTGTCTTGTCTTTGTCTATCTTTCTTACTTAACCCACACATTTTTAGGTACATAATATGTTAAAATATGTTTATAAAGCACTGGATACCATGCTGTATAAGGAATGGGTTCTACCCCATAGTTCCTTGCTTTTCAAATACCTTGCTTAAATAATACCTTGCTTTTCAAATAGCCCCATTCATTCCTATGGGCCAAATGTTGCTGTCTTTTCTTATGTAGCCTAGTATCTTAAAGTACATCTACTCGGCAATGACATACCCACAACACTTAGTCTCTGAACTAAGTTCAACTGACTTGAGCTCATGGGGCTCAGGCTACAGGGCTAAAGATCCCAGTGTAGACATTTGGGCTCAGGCTGGAGCCCGGCTCTGAGATCCTTTCCACTCACAGGGTTTCAGAGTCTGGCTCCAGGCCCAAGCACGAATGTCTACACTGCAATTCTTAGCCCTGCAGCCAAGTCCCACCACCCTGAGTCAGCTGGCTCAGGCCAGTTGTGGCCATCCCCTGGGTCTATTATTGTAGTGTAGATGCCCCTTATTCCATGGGTGTTTCCATAGATTTGGATGGGACTATTCATTGGGTGCTACTCAGCATTTGTAAGAGTAACAGAATCTGACCTAATAAAATAATATATTTAATACATGTAAAAAACTAAACAATACTGATAACATAAAAGAATGTGCTAATGCTATTCAAATGTGAACCTTTACTAAATCTAACACTGAACTAAATCTAACATTGACATATGCCTTCTCTCTTTCAACAAACTTGGAAAATCTTTCCTAATTTGCATGAGCAGCATTAGCGTTAACTGGTATGTTTAAGGGGACATCATTATGATGCTGTGCAACGAATGCTCAACAGAAAATACTTTTTGAAATATGTTGTGTCTGTTTTTCTATACAATATAGCAGAGTAGAATGCAATAAACCATTTTTAAAAGATTTCTTCCCTTGTTTAATACAGTAGCACATATAACCCATGTAGAAACCATTCACAAGGAAACCTATTGAACAGAATGGTGCCATTAAATAATCCTATATCCGGTGCACCAAACCCAGATGTGGCAATGGAATTAGTTTAGTTGTTTTAAACTAAATTTGTGCAAATTAAATGACAAGTTTAATTATTAATTATCATCACTAATTTGCAGTTCACAGGAACCCGAAGTCAGTAGGAATTTAGGGAGAGCAAGCAATGCAGGATCAGGCCTCGACATGTAAAGAAGATTAACATTTGAAACAGCCAGATTTGTTGAATTAATGCATGCGCTGTGTGCCAAACCAAACCCGAGTAAAATAATGGATCTGCTTTCAAAAAGCACCTGTGAAAGGAACGGAGCAGTTAAAAGAGTGACACTGGAGAGCCCACAATATTGTGTGTGTAATAGGTTTCCACTGTATTTTGAATAGTCTTATTAATTCCTTTGGAGAACAACTTGTAAAAGAATTATTCATTCTCTCTGTGCATACAGTTTGAGAATAATTCACAGCACTTTTCCAAATTATTTTCAAAGTGTACACATACAGGAAAGAATACAAAACTTTCCCCAGTCTCTATCTGAAAGCTTGTCAGTACTCAGCACTAAGGCCTTTAATCCCAAGCTTTAAATAATTTAGGTAACACTTGATTACTCCATTGCCAGAACGTCAAGCTCTGCAAAATCAGAGTCAACCAATATTTGAGGTTGGGGCTGGGACAGGGAGGGAAGAGGGAGAATACTTAGGGTGACCATATGTCCTGTTTTGGCCAGGACAGTCCCTTTTTTAACCCCCGTCCCGGCCATCCTGCCTTTCTTTCCAAAAGGAGGCATTTGCCCCGTTTGCTCTTGCTGACTTGGTCAGAGCAAATAGGACGAATGCCCACTTTTGTCAAAAGAGGTGGGGGGTACAGAGGGGGCGAGAAGAGATGCCAACCCCCCACAGCGGGGAGGTACGGGCTGGGGAGGGAAGCAGTGTTCCAGCATGCGAGGGTGTCCCCAGGAGGTTTCAGCGACCAGGCAACTGCCTGGTGCAGGGGGGTGGGCATTGTTCCAGTGACCAGCAACAGCATGGCGGTGGGGGGTGGGGGTGTTTCAGTGGGCAGCTGAGGGTGTCCCATTTTCTTTTTGGGAAATATGATCACCTTAAGAATACTGTAAGCATTTAAGTAAATCATATGTCAGGAGAACACAACATGCTTGTATTTGCAATGTAAACTGAGGTAAATACCAGAGGGGGCTACATACCAAGGCATTCTTTATTCTTGTTTTCATTAACAAAGCCCTTACTTAGGCGTTCCACAGCTCAGAATGTTACAGCCTACATGCCATAAAGAATCATATTCATAAAGTTAAGGGGAAGCTTTTCATCAAATTCAGTTAGCTATTACTATTTAGTGCTATTTCCCCAGATACAGTGTGCACTGCTAGAAAGAAAGAAAGAAAGAAAGAAAGAAAGAAAGAAAGAAAGAAAGAAAGAAAGAAAGAAAGAAAGAAAGAAAGAAAGAAAGAAAGAAAGAAAGAAAGATTCACACCCACAATATAGTTAGCAGACATTTAGACCAGAATCTTCTCTGTTGAGATTTGTTTTCCTCTTAAGAGAACAATTTCCTTTTCTCAGATGATAGGGGATTCAATATCAGCTTTCCCTGTTCATTTGGTAAATATAAACTAGTACAAATGGCTTTGTTTACTTAGATAAGTTTGTGCACTTAAACAAAAACCCAGCTGTCTAGATAGAGAGGATTTTCCGGAAAAGTTCTCCCTCCAAAAATGGTTAGTTTTATTCTAGTCAGACTAAATTTCTTTGTGCAAAGTTACTCGATTCCATTTTCAGGTCTTATATATTTGTGAACATACATAAATTAAGGCTGCGTATTAGATGGTAATATAGGCCTAGCTAATTACACAAAAACACTGGCTTATTTGACAAAAATTAAATTGATCTTGCAAAATTATCAGAAATTAATAAAGAAAAAAATCCCTCCCTCCCCCACCAGATGAAAAGAACCAGCCCTTAGGTGTTAATGTATCTTTTAAGCTCACTCAGCACTCCATTGCCTCTAAACTCTTGTTTACACTGGGAATAAATGTTGCCCTCTTAAGCCTCTGAGCTGCTCTTCAGCAGAGCTCACCATTTTAGCTCTACACAGCGCTAGCCAGCGGGAACAGCCACCACCACCCCGAGGACTGCGCTCAGCAGAGTCAATCAGGGGGCCATTTGCCGCCCTCTCATACCATTTTGAAACAAGTCCTCAAACAGCCCCTGGCCTGACACCTCATCCATCAGCTTTCAAGCGCACCCCGAGCAAACCTCGTCTCTCCTGCGCCATCTCCGGACGTGAGGCCCAGCTGGGAACCAGGCGTCTCTTCCCAGGGCAATCCTACACCTGTCCGCGCAGGCCCTGGCAACCTGACCCCCAGCCAGCCTTACTTGCCACAGGGTCTCCATCCTCTTCGGAGCAAGACGGGAGAGTGCGAGGGAGGGGGGAAGACCAGTCCTCTGGGGCCTGATTTGAAACTTTGTTATGACTTGGAGGGGGGGGGGGGAGAGACACCACTTTGGCCAGCGGAAAAGTGCCTCTGGCATTGGGAGGGTCTGTTCTCCGTCCTCTTTTCTCTCCCACCCCCCTCTCCTTGTTTCGAAAGGGGCCTCTGGTCAGCGCTGATGAATAAGCGGGTTTTGTGGCGGCTCTGGGGAATAATAGGAGATGGCCGGTGACCCAACAAAGCCCAAACCCTTGTGCTCCTTCATTGTGGCAAGCTGAGAAAGGGGCTTTGGGACAGAGACCCCGAGCACTGACCCGCACACATCCCGCGGCTTCCCCATTCATTCGCACAGCCTCCCAGTCGCCCCGGGCTCCCATTGTTTGCCAGACAACAATGGGGGAAGTAAAGCTCCTTTCAGATGCCTCGCTGATGGTTTGCATTTAGGGAAGCCCCGGCCTGGCCGTTTCCCTTGATGGCTGTTAAGATGGGTTTGACGTCGACTCCGAAGATTTGGGAGGGGGTGGGGGGTTGTTCACAGTTCTCAGGGGTCCCTCCCTGGCACCAGAGACCCAAACCCTCAATCCCCTGCTTGGTTGTCTCTGGAAATGCCCGCCCTTCGTTCTTTCTGCTGCTGGCGAAGGACACTTTCGTGTTCCCCATCCCCAGCGACACTGCCAGGAAAAGAGGGGCTGCCTTTATTTGGGGCAACTCGTTGGGCTTTAATGTCCCGTAGGGAGCACTGCGATCCCTAAAAATAGCTGCGGTGCAGCCGCCGAGGGGCACCCGCTGGAGTGCGGCTCCTTTCCAAAGCCAGAGCTTGCAATTGCTCGGGTCCTTGCTGCTCCGATGAGGCAAACCTCGCTTTTGTCTCCTGCTGCTCCCGCCTTACAACCCAGGAGGTCGCAGCCAGCCCCCAAGGAAGGCGTCCGTAGACTTTCTGTGCTTTCCCTGTGGGGCCCGCGCCACAGTTCTCCTTCGCACCCGGGCCTTTAGCTGCACTCTCCCCATGGGAGTAAATAACACATCCAGGCTGTCAGACCAAGACAGCGAGCTGGGCCAGGGGCCTCAGAGTTGGAGAGATGTGCTTAATTGGTTCCACTGACCTGTGGATATTTGTATTGTTCGTTTCTACTACTCCCGAGCCTCTACTTACATCTGTAACCAAAGGGCTGGGAGATTCTGGTAGCCTTGGCCTTGTTGTTCCTTGGGTTTCCTATTTCGGGGGGCTGGCGGGATTTCTGCTGAGAAGGAGAAAAAAAATGCCCTGACTTTCCTACTGGCTGAACAATTTTGAAATGCCCCACTGCTTTGCCAGGAGGTTGACACATCCCTAGAGAGATCTAGAAATGCGGGGGTTTGAAAGCCAGGGGAATGAGGGTCTGCCAGGATGACCTCTTAACACCATAAAGACAGAAGGGGGACAACAACCTAGGCTTTATTGGGGATATTGCATATCAGAATTAGGTCGATGGCCTTTGTCCTGTCAAATATCCAACTGCAAACGCTTCAAAAGTAAATAAAGCTGGGGAAAAAATCCCAAAGGCCACAATCTTAGGATTTGCTAGCTCCATTCAGGGAGCGGGCTCGGAAAACCATTGGGGTTGGGGGTGGGTTGCCAGGTGGTCCAATGCTTCACATGCAGTAGACTTTCACCCCTGGAGGCTAGTATTCAGAGTAGGCTTTGGATCCACGTGAACTGAATCTAGTGGTCTCAGGTCAGTCTTTAGTAGCCGTTTGCCCATCTCCTGTAAAATTGAACATGGGCGGTACAGAGTTGGCAGCTCTGCTCCGGACAGACCCAGAACTGGATTAACCACGGGTGTGACAGACCCCAGAGGGAGGTGGAGAGTTTGCTAAACCCGCCTGGACCTCAGCCTTTCACTTTCATGACTACTAGATTCCCTTCAGATGTTAAAGGAGGTGGGGGAAGGCAACCCCTGTTCTATTGTTCCCCTTCCACATTGATATGCTAATCCCCCTTGTGATGCCATAACAAAGAACACCTTGCACTTTTAAAAGACTTTTGTGTCCTGTCCGGAGAAGTTTATTATCAACTAATTAGCAACAACTTTCTTGCAAATGAGTTGGGTTACATTTTCATAAGCTTTGAACAAGCACACTGGCCTGCGTTGCGGCAGGTGATCGGCTTGCTGAGGAAAACAGAGCCCTAAATCAGGAAGTGAACCTTAATAATGAATGCGGAGTATATGTGGAGCCGCTATCCTACCGCTCCTGCCAAGGCACTGGCTGCAACATGCTTCCAGGCCTGCAAGGACAAAAATATGCACTCTACAGAGTCTACACAACGTCTTTGAAAATGATGACTAGCCATTTTTTGCTTCACATGCAGACCCGTATAGTATATGATCAGACCCTTTCAGGTGGTCCTGGTTTAATCCAGTGGTAATCAGAGCAAAAGGGAGGCACATTAAAATTCAAAAGTGACAAAGAGTCCTGTGGCACCTTAAAGACTAACTAAAGTATTGAAATTCAACATTACAATTAAGAATTCATACAATAAAACCAGGGTTCCGACAGTCTCGGTTACACCTATCAACTTAAACCCATCGGGGTGGGAGGGTATATTTGAATTGACAGATAAGGAGCGAGATTTAGAATCTCTAAGCACATTTTTTCAACGGCATAATATTTATTCTACCGACCTGCCACGGAACAAATTGGTCTCAACGTCATAGACCCGTTCGGATAAATGTTAGCCTTCTTTATAGATTTTTCGTATCCTTTTAAGCACAAGGTGATGCTATTTCCTTGGTTTAAAGATAAACATGGACAGTACCCCAAGATTTGTTTTCGTATCGATGTAGTACGTTTACATGGCGGGTTTACGCGATTAAAACCACACATTCACCTTCCTCTGTCTAAAGGTAACTAGATTCGAAAACGTGTTACTGTTGTGTGCAAATAAACTTCTGGTTCTTCGCTCATCGCTCGCGTGGGGAAACTGAGATCTCTTTCTTCCCGCTGCAACTCAGGTCACTCTCGGATCTATTCTGTGGATTGCACATGCCAGCGCCGTCCATGGACTTCTTGATATTAACTCGTCTAGGCTGAAGAGAAGAGGCTAGATGGCACCTTGCAGGCCTTGAGGCCATTCGCGTGCGATGGCTGTTTGGGGTGCGGAAGGCGACGGGGGGGGGGGGGGGGTTAGCACTGGCTGGTTTTGCAAATTCACCTTATTCTGTGCCAATGAATTCATCGGGGGGGGGGACAACACTCCTTATCGCTCAGTCTATTTCTGCCCCCTTCCTTCAAACGACTCCAGGTACTAAAAATACTAAGAGGTAATATAAAGTCTGATTGGAACTGAAAACTACCCGAGGGGTGGAGGGCTTGAAGGGGGATGGATTAGATCCCTTCATTTCCTTTCGGTAATCCTAAACGCAGCTATCTCTGGCTCTTTAATCTCCTCCAGCGTCGGATTACAACCCATTTGAGCAAGTACAGTCGGCATTAGGAGCCGACAGGGGTATAAAGAAAGTACAAAGGGAAACTTTTTATATAACCAAGAGGTTGCGCTCGCCCCGAAGGGGCATCTCTAACCCTAGCGGTCGGCGTGCACGTGGGACGGGTTTGCGACGCGACAGACAGACAGACAGACAGACGGACAGACTGACTGCCACAGACGCTTCTGGTTAACGTTCTCGATCGCCAGCGTTTGCTCTTTATTGCATTACGTTGGCCGCTTGGTTTCCAAGTGCGAGGGCGCCCAAGATGTAAATGATTTTCTATTGATTTTAGCTCCTCAAAGCCAAGGACTGCAGCTGACTCTCTTTAGCATCGTCTTTTATTTATGACAGGACCCGCCAGCCCTGGCGTCCCCCGCCCCAACAGCAGTTAGCCGGGTACATACATGTAGCGGTAGGAGAAGGAATCAAACGTCCTAAACCGGCCCAAACGAATATGTATCGAATGACAGTGTGTGTGTCTCGGAACCAAATGAAATCCACCGCAAATGACACTGGGTTGCGGGAGGGGAGGGCTGTTTAAACCATCCCCGAGATCTGATTGCAATTGAATTTGCCACCAGGTATATTTAAGATTAAAGCTTTATTTTGAATCCTTTTTTTAATCCTTTCAGGGAGATTCTGTTGATCTGCGACTCCATTGGCAAGTGACTGTGGCCTGTACAGATCCGACCTTTCCAGCATGCAGGGGGCAGGTCTCCGGAGCTGAGAAATGCGGCTCGTCCGTTTATTGCGGCGTCTTCGCAGTCTGAGCGCAAGGTCAGGGCTGTATTCAAAAGGTTACAATTAGCGGTTCAATCGCCAAAGTTGGGGACGTGGTATTTTTAGATGGGGCGAAATACATGATTTAATTATACTCCGAAAACAAATTAAGGCCGGGCCCGCTACACAAATTGGAGGCAGCTAAATGCTCTTTTGTGCCCGCAGCCCTGGGGTTGTTAAGGAGGCTGCTGATGCATGAGAAGGAAAGTGACTGATTTAACTCATTGGGATTCAGGGAGCGACCTGCCCTCTTTTGAAAAAAAACCCCGTGGTTGGGGGGGTGGAGGGGGAGACACACACAGAGTCTTGCTTTACTGAGCGGAGAGCGGCTGAATCCCCAGCAGAAACTATTGGAAGAGACACCGCGCCGCGTCTCTTTCCTGCCTTTCAACAATGAAAGAAACCCAGCGCGGCCAGCCCGGCCGATCTGGGTTTTCATCCAGTGTGAGCCATGGAGAATAGGAGCAAACACCTAAAGGCAAAGCAAGCCCTACCCGGGACGAGGATTACTCCCGTTAGCGCCGGCTGTAAGTACAACCCCCCCGCTGCAATTTTAGGGCGCTGCGGCGAGGGGTGTTTTTGTTTTGTTTTGCCTTTTTTTTTTTTTAGGGATCTGCTGCTTTGCACGGTCCTGAACCCACGGAGGAAAGCAAAGGCAAGCCGAGCCCCGCGCTTCCCGGGGACGGACCACCCCGCACATGCCGCCGCAGTAGCTTAGCCCAGTGGAATGTCAGGTCGCGTCGCAGTTGGAGGGGGGATTTGCTAGTTATCTGTTTTCAACGGCGGTGGAAGCTCTTTTCTGGCCCCCGCGTGCGTTTGATTGTATTTGATTTTCAAGGCAACGTGGCCGTGCTCCGGGTCTAGCCTCTCCGGCGCAACGTGGGGGTCTCGGTGCCCCCAGCTCGAAGGAATCCCGGGATCCAGCGCGCTTTCCCGTTTCGCAAACGCCCTTGCGCCGGCCGGATTTGATTTCACTATCCCGAGATCAATACACCCCTTCCCCGCCCCCCACCTAATCGCCTTTTCTGTGTGAGCGCGCCTGGGAAACCGGATCGGTTAGGGGGGAAGCTTTGGAATCCGTGGGGGGAAAATGTGAGAGAATTCAGCCGGGCCAGGCTTTCTTTGTGTGGGGCTGAATCCGAGGAGCTGCTTTGTGCTTTGGCAGGAGAAAATGGCGAGTCCTATTGTGTTTAGGCCATTTTCTTCCGGTACAAGGGTCCCCCCCCCCCCCAATCCTAAATACTTCAAGGCTCCTTTGAAAGAAGCCACCGACCCCATGAAGTGTGAATGGCTGCAGCGCTGCTTTTTACCCCGCCGCCGGTACCGCGAGGTTGGGATTGCACCTATTTTCTTCCGAGAGGGCAATTGGTAGCCCTGGGCTCCTTAGCCACTTGCACCGAACTGAGAATGGCAGCAGGCGCGTTTGCAGACGAGTTTCTTCGCAAGAGAGAAATGAGAGCGCGCGGGCGGTGTTTTATGCTTATTTCGGGCTGGGGTGGGGAGAGAGTATTGTTTTGTTTAATTGTCTTTCTGAGTTAAGCAAGAACACTGAATAACCCAGACAGGAAAAAATCAACTGGGAAAAGACTTGCTCCAGCCATGAAATGGCTATGAAGGTCTTTTGCAATTTATTAAAGCTTTGGAAGTCTGTAGTTGTAATCAACTAATTGTTTTAACCGGAAAGGGATTTTTAGATACCCATCGCATTGCGAGTCTCGGAGTAGTGTTTGCGATTCTGAGTAGTGTTTTAGAGTCGTGCATATTTGATACCCGCTATAAAATATAAAGACGTGGTCGTTTTTCAGTCGTTTAAATTAAGGTTATGTATGTTCGCTCCCTGAATCATAGTTGAAAACCAATTCTTAATGTCCACGTTAATCCGTGTAAAGAAATGACGAAAGAGCCCTAGATTTTAAGAACATCGTGCCCGTTTCATTCTGATTTCGAAGTGTCGGACATCTGTCAGCTATTTAAAACAATACACTAGAAATAAATGCAAATTCCCCCACCTGTGTTCAGGGTTCTGCGCTGGAGAACACATAGACTTCTTTTTAAAAGTGCCCTGGAGAAACCTGCAGTTTACTTCGCCATTTGACAACAACTTCAAAAGCAGGATTGAGGTGCCAATACACAGCCTTTCATTCTTTAAAATGAAGCATTCATCTCTCATCCTGCAGATCAAAACCATGGACAGCGAACGGATATTATTAAACTAAAATGGGAAAGGAATAACACGCTAGAAAATATAGAGTAAAGCGACCACATGATAATATTCAAAGGACACACGCGAGAAAATAATACGAAAACTAGCTGCGCTGTCTTTCTCAATACACGTGGTTTCAATTTCCTGTCACAGTAAAAGTTTCCAAAACAAAAGATGAAGGAAGTGGCATTTCTAATTTTGCTGCATAGCAATCCGCCTTCTATTCTATTCAATTAGTATTTATAAGGCTTTCAACCGTTGTTACCTGTTACGGAAGTAAAAACAGATCAACCCACTTTGCATGTGTGTGCTTTTTCCTACACGGAGAGACAAAATAAATCTACAATTCAATTCTAACATCAGCGGAGTGACATTGGGGTAAATTAAATTGATTTTATCAGTGACCAAGCTCCACAATTGGAAAAAATTAATTCCACGTTGACAGACAAGGATAATATGGAACAGATCTATACACCAGTTCCTTAGAAATAATCTAGATATTGAAGGGCTGCTTTCCTCACCCCACTACATTATATCGTAACATTTATTTTGCCTGGCTGCGACACCGAAATTATTGAAACAATTGTTTGATGCGGAGAGACTAGGATGATGAGTCATCGACTTTCTTCCATAGCAAATCTACAGCCATGGCTCTCAGGCAAATTTCCTTTTTGTTTTGATCATGCCTTTATTTCAGCTGCCTTTTCAAATCCTTTTAAATCCTCCCAAACCAGTCAATGCAGAAACATGCACAGAAAGCTCCCCCCCCAAACTGGGGAGTTTAAAGATATCTGAGCTTAGAAATGGTGAGTTATGGATGTAAAGGCCTTACCTCGACCTACAAAGATTTACAAATACACTTTCCCTCTATTTCAATAGACCATTCGATTTTGTTTTAAACAAGCCTAAATTTGGAGGAGGCCTTGAGCGCACTTAGACTATCTGGAATTTGGGTTTTTTTGCTTTGTTTTTAATATCTCAGCAGATTTATGTGATACACCACAAGATAGCCCTCTAAAAATCCGGGGAAACCTCCAGTTTCTCTGAATAGGATTGACATGGATAGAGCTAGCCATTCAAAAAAGTTTCTCCTAGTAATATGAAGAGAGTATTTTACATAACCCGTTTAGGTTCGATCAACCCCTCAGTGTTTCAAAGGCTTTAGGGGAAGGCCGTACTGGATTCATTGGTGGGTCTGAATTTCAGATCACAGTTATTTAGGGCAGCGTCTGTCTGTTCCGGTCGGATGAATCAGTCCGCTGGAGGACACGGGGAAGGGCGCCTGTGCGGAATACGGAGAGTTAGAGGAGACCGACTCTGATCAGAACTAGGTTGCGGTCTGCGGCGGCTGATGCCTGGGCCGTGGCGAGCGAGCGGATCCTGTTGTCAAACCACAGCGCAGGAGGCTGTAAGCACCAAAGCGGTGCCGCAGGGAGGGGGATCTCGGTGGGTTCAGCTGTTTCCCGGGGAAGGGTTGAACGGGGTGAGGCTGGGATCAGGAGCCACTTTGCTGCTGTCAATGTGCAGATTAAGGCGATACCGCGGCTGGGGGAGCCGCACTGGGCTCGACCTTTCCCCTCCCCCTCCCAACTTGGTGGGGGGAGAGGGCGGGGGTTTGCTGGGGAGAGAGCTGGGTTGTGGGGCTGGGCTGACGTTCTCTCGTCCCTGCCGGCCTCGGGCTGAGCCGCTGAGGGCTGAGATCCTCCCGGGTTCGCCCTGGCTTCAAGGACACGGGGAGATAAGCAGGACTTTGGGAGCCAACATCTGCCTGGCTGGTGACGTCAGCAGCCCCGTGTAATCCGCTTGCACGGAAGGCAGATGCCTTATTTGTTTGGCTGGAGAGCCATTAATCCCTAATTCGGGATCAGCGAGCGAGGGGGAAAGACCAGCCCGCGCCACCCCCCACCCCAAAACGCACCCGGCGCCGAAGAAGAGCCGAGCCTCGCGCTCGCTGCGGGCTCCGGCGCGGCTCGGGGGAGAAGCCGGAGGCTCCGCAGGTTTGAACCTTTCTTTTTGTTTAGCTGCTTTTGCCCTTTTAGTGGGGTGGGGGGGACGGGGAGTGCTGGGATTTTCCGGACGGAATTAGCGCTCGGCTCGTGTATTCTGGACGCACCTAGACTGGGGGTGGGGTGGGGTGGAGGAGGGACCTTTTGTTGCCTTTTCGGTTCGGTTTGGGGGGCCCGTTTGTGGCCGAGGTTTGCGAGCTCCGGGAAGATCCTCTCTGGCTCTCCAACGTCGGCCGGCAGATCTGCTTGGCTTACATAGAAACTCCGCCGCGGGGCTGCTCCCCGCATCCTTCTCCTGGCCCCGGCTCTGCCCCTCATTAGCTCTTCTCCCTGGCTGCAGGGGCAGCTCGGGAAACTCGATTTCTCCCTATTCAGCGTATCCCCCCCCCCCCCCGACACACGTCTCCTGATCAGCCTCCCCTCTCCTCCTTTGTCATTTGCATATATTAGACGGCGCTTGGCGGGCGGGCGGCAGTGCTCTTCCCCCACCCCCGTCCTTTCTAATTCTCCTGCTTTGTCTGTTTTCTAGGCGATCCCACTCCGGATCTGCGGGGCCCAGGGCGGGAGCCGCGTCCCCACGTTCCGTACGCACAGAAGCTGGGGTGCCGCTGAAGTCCTTGGGAAATCAAACTCCTGGACCCCCCATTTCCGTCCGCCGGGAGTGGAACCGCGCTCGACTAAAGAAATAGCCCCATGTGCCGTCTCTCTCTCTGTCTCTCCCCCACTGAAGCTGACCTTCAGAGGCCACCGGCAGAGGCCAACTTGCCCGGCTGTAGGGCACTGATCGCCTTCAGACTGGGTAATACGCTTTGCACAGCAATCCTCCTGGGCTCAGGGATGCCGTCCGAATCAGTCTGGATTTGATGCCGGTGTAAACGGTTAAAAGGGCAGTAAACGCGTAGGTTGTTTTCCTCCCAGTGCCCAGTAACTCTAGGCGGGCCAGATGGGCTGTCCGTAGCCTCCCGGGAACGGGCAGGTGCGCTCGGGTTAATTTTCTCCGCTTTACAAAGAAAGATGACCCGGCCTGCCCTGTTGTGTTTCAGCGACCCTCCCCCTCCCCCGAAAACCTTCCTAGCGGGGTGGAGCGGAGATTCTGGGCCTGTCTCCGCTGCAGAGTGGCCAAGGCAGCGTGTGTGGTAGGGGGAGGGGGGCAAATGCCACTTTTGCTAGCCTTCAAAAAATCAATCCGAAAAATCCAAATCAGAGCCGCACCAGAGTCTCTATTTCAAGAGACGAGACATTAGGGCAGCAGTTTAGGAAGTGGCGCGCGCATTTCACAGCCCCCTGGCCCTAGGAAATAACAGATGGGCCAGGAAGACAATTCGGAGATGACTAACCTTCAGCCCAGGCCTGAAGGACGAGCGGGTGGGGGAAGGGGGGATCCACCTTCCTTGCAAAGATCAGTTGCTATTTTGGTTCCGGAGTGAGAGATCCGAGGCTCTACCTCTCCGTGTTCACAGCGGACCTTGATTTAATGTCATACAATTAAGGCACGCGGTGAATGCCAAGAGCGGAGCCTGAAGCCAGCACTGAAGATCTGACTGTAGCACAAACCAACCCAAACCCAACAGTAAAACAAAACCTGGCGAGACCCGACAAATAAAGCCCCGCAGCCCGTCGCCTAAGAAAATCTAGATTGACTAGGAATGCACAGCTCGAAGAGCTAATCCTTTGGCGAGGCAATGGCCGCTGCCACTGGGTAAGCTTTTGCAAGTGGCAGTTGTCCGGAGTAGGCTCTGTGGGGTGCTGGTTTATTATAGGCAATGCAGCAGCAGTGCGTTAGCAGGAGGAGTAGGTGACTCTTTGGCTTCTCTGGGCTAACCAGCGTAAAGTCAATTAAAGAGACACACTCTCTATTGTCCTCCTCTTGCCAGGACTGTTTACTATGCATCTTCCAACCAACCGGCCAGGAGCATTGGGCTAGGAATGCCCGAGTGTTATTTTGTCCCCTCGTGAGGCTTCTTCTCGTTCTATTCTACCTGATTTGACTTGCACGCCAAGTACCATGATACCGAAAAAATTAAAGAACCCAAACCCTTCTAAACGTCCGAGGGCCCGGAGGAGAAGGTTTCACAGCTAGGGAAGCTGGAAAGGACAGAGAATCTGACTTCCGTGGAGGTGCTTTGGGTAGACGCGTGCGAGTAGGGTAGTTAGACGTGGGAGTGCTGGAGGTAGGAGGAGAAGCCAGGGCTCAGACTGTAACTCTTGCTGAGTGTCTTTGTTCAGCCCGGCCTACGCCTGCAGAGGAACAAAGAGGGGGAAGATAAGACTCTGCTCGGGTCCCATCGGCAGCGGCCGGAGCCTGTCCTCTGTCCATGGTCCTGAAATCAGCTCGTGCGCCATCTTCCCCAGCTCTGAACAGCAAGACTCCGGTTCTCTCTGACGCTAAATCATTCGCATCAGGAAACCACACTCGACAGCCGGAGCCGGGTTGTGCCAACTCGCGCTTTGCGATCCAGTCTAGTCCTGGATACTCTGACCAGAAAAAAAACAGGCGATTAGATCAGGGCTACTTTATTTTCCTCCTCCCACCAGTGTATTTAATTCACGCAGGATCCGGGCTGTAACTAAAAGTGAAAAAGAGACGGGGTGTAACTATCACACACCTAAAGTTTAACAACAGAATTTTGTAAAGCGGGATTATTGTATTACCCATTCTGACCGATTAATCTAAAGCCCTCTAACCGCTTCCCCCAAAATAACAAGTATCAGGCACCATATTGATTGGCAAGCAGATGACAGAACTCAGAATGCGTCTGTCTACAAAATGCAACGTTACAGCGCCACAATCTATTGATTCCTGGCGTTTCACAGGGTATGCCAGCCGCTGAGAAAGTGCATGCCTTTAAAATACGCCGCTGGGGGAGAAAGGAATATTAAACTAGGCGATATACGGCCTGCAAAATAACTGCAGATAATGAAGGCTCGGGTATTTATAGGACACACTGCTACTTAATCTAGATTACTATATAGGGACAGGAAAGCGGATTACCTCCTACACACTGCCTGTCTGAACATTAGCATGGCAGGGTACCGAGGGCGCAAGCACATGCTGCTGCTAATAGCAATAGAGAAGGGTGATAAGTTTCCACAGCGCATTTAGTCATTTGCTAGGGAGAGCAACTGATCCCTTAACACTCTTCTGCAGATGAGGCGAAAACTCACCTGTTTCCGCTATCTTGGTCATTTCCGCTAGCTTTGGCCTATTAGTTTCTCTACGGTTTAGCCTAATTCTAATGTATTAAAATAATTCATCTAGCAAACATTCAATAGGCCAACCCAGCCACCTCCGGGCATTTAGGTGTAAATATAACAAACATAGGCACCAGAAGCTGTTCTATGCTTCTGACGCAGAACAAAACATGTTAGAAGTGGACCCCAGCTTCCTCAAGTCCTCACTCATGCGAAAGAAACCATTGGTTACAGTGGGAGTTTTGCCCGAGTGAAGACGGCAGCTCGGGTCCATTGCCTTCATCACAACAGAGAACGATTCCCCCCCCCCCCCCCTTTGCCCTCCCCGGCACTTTCACAATTTGAACTCTCCTTGGGCTGACACAGATGAGTCAAAACTGATAGGTGAAGCAGACCCTTTGCTGGGAGCTGGTCGAACAAATGGAAGTTTAACATTTCCTAGCTCTTCCTTTCCTTTTTAAAAGCCCTAACTGCTAATGCTTCGAGTCTGCATGACTTATGTTTACAATTCGTTGTAAACAGCTTTCCAGCATTTAAGGAAAAAATAATTATTGGAATAAAATAACCATCCAGACCTACGCATCACTGTAGGTATATATCTGAGAACATATACTATTTTGTTTAATCCATTAAAATCCAAAGCAAACTCTACCTCTGATCAGGAATAGATTCTAAATTTATAAGTAAACTGAGCAATATAAAAGCGTCGCTCTGAAACATTAAATTCATTGGTTTAAGGATTTAAAATGCTAGATTACTCCAGTAGTGAAGCCTGCCTCTCTCTTTCGAATATGAATTAAGTAAGTGATATATACTATTCAAGGTATACTATATAATACCAAATAGGGCATATAAATGAAATGCCCTAATAACGAGTCAGTTAAAATGCTTCCTCATTCTTATTAGACAAAAGGAATCCTGATATTCTTAAAATATTAATAATATAGTGACTGGAACTGGACAGTATGCTATGATCTAGAGGAACCATGAGCTCATAAAGAAAGGTTCAATTAAAGGCTGAATAATTCCAGGTCTGATGATATTTTTGACTCCTTGGGAATACCGAGAAATTCTCGCGTTTGAAATAATCTCCGAATTTAATGTTTACCACCTTCCTTCTTCTTTCTAAAACGAAGTCAAAAGTTCCGCTCTCAGCAGTTTTTACACCCTGCAGCATAATGTCCTATCCCAACTCAATGAAAGCTTCCCAGTGGGAGGCGAGGGGAGAGATTTGTCTTGGAGCCCTCTCTGCAGTCAGAAGAAGCATTTAGATTTGTGCTCGTGTGGTTAAAGTTAAAGCTTCTTTAAGAACAGTCTTGCCCAGTGAACAGCTCAGAGTTTGTTTGAGATGAAGCAAGGCTGCACCATTGGGATAAGGTATGCAGACGTATAGTTTCTTATTTCACTCTAGTTATCCAGAACAGAAAACTTAAAGAAAGCGAGGAATACTAATTCGATACACTGAGTAGATTAGTTAACCAGGTCATGGCACCATCTACTGGCCAAAAGAGGAAGAACATCGATTTACAAATGTGTTCGATGACATCTAGGAAAAGAACCCGAAACTAAACATTACGTAGTAACGCAATACTTAGAAAGAATACTCTTAAATACTTTGCAATTGAAAGGGGCGAGAGATAAGCCGGCCGCTTGGAACCCAAAGATTTCCCTCTATTGTCTTGAGGTCACAAAGCGGGATGGCGACTTCAGGGAGAAAAGGTTGCGGAGTTCTGAATTCTAGAACGTTTGGTCTGCAGCCCTTTACCAAACCCTCCAGAGTCACTCCGGATCATGGGACTGAGATTAAAGCCTGGGGGCTGAACAAAGTAAAACAGACGGAAGGCAAGATATTGCGCAGTTAGAAAAATCAGGAGAGAGTTCCAGTGCTGACATTTTAAATGTGACGTGGGACAACTGAAATGACGCAGGTAAGTGGAGGGAAGACCAAAGAAAACACTACCACAAAATTTTCCCTCTTGAATTTATTTAAACCTATCCTGAAATCCTCAGGAACAGGAGCCTCCGATTTCAAAGGGTGGAAGAAAGGGTGAATAAAGCATAACATTCAACCTACCAAAGATTAGAGTGTGACAATGGGTTTTACAGCCAGACAACGACCCAAAATAAAAGAGGGGTCCAACAAGAACTAGCAAAGGAACGACGTCCCAATCCCTGCTATACATACACAAACTTCATTGCTTCAATTGCATTATTCAACTCTTCTGATGTCAATTTACTGCCATAAATAGTGATATAATATCAGGTTGTAAATTTGGATGTAAATTAAATTAAGTATCTTAAACTATTGAGAGGTATTGTGAGAAGATAGTACAGTTGTGCTACAGTGATGTATTCTTTTACAAATGAAATACCTGACAGGGTTCCTTTTAAAAAGTGGACTAGAAGCAGCACAGTTGGAAAATGGGGGGAAATAGTTTCACTTCTTCAAATGTTCTGTCCAAATTGGTATATATGTATAGCTGTATTACTTGAATGTTGTGACTTACTAAATTATAATAGGACCATAAATACACTTGAATAATTTTCAAATAAAAGAATACAATGTAATAATTATATCAGTACTGATGTAACAAAATTCGTTTATTGTTCACACTGATTTGAGGGACTAGTTTATAATAAATCATCCAGAAATAAAATCTGATTTATTAAATTATGTCAGTATGCAATGCATAAATGATACTCACTTTAATGCAAACTAAGGATTTACATGAAAATACTTACTACCTAATTTAACCTTAATGTTAAATCAGGCCCTAGAAATTATACTTTTACAAGTTTTCTGCACTAGAAAATATCAAATTAACTATATTGTTCATAAATTGGTAAACCTGTTGTGAATTTCCATCAATCTCTAGGGAATGCAGCAGATAAATTTGAAACAGAAAAGAAAAAATTGTAGATGAAGGTTTGTGCTAGGGCACCTCTCCCTCAGCAATTAAAACTGAAACTCTTCTCTGAAAATTACTTTGCAGTTATTTTAAGAGAGAAAATAATTAGAATATGTATGTCTTTTCTGCCTTTGTCATAATGATACATTTTACTATTGTTAGTGTATATCACAGTACAGAAAGCTTCAGTGAAAGAGCTTTTTGCACTGTTCTCCAAGTGTATAACCCTCCTCAAGATAATATCCAGAGTTTACCAAACATATAATAAAACACATTAATATTAAGGGATGTTTTGAACCCTTCCAAGTTCTATAATTGATTACATTGTTAAAATCACTCTGAGTGCAAGAGATTCAATCAAATCATTTTCAAAGAATATACAGGTCACTACAAAGTAGTTCTCATCCGCAATGCGTGTTTTTCCCCTCGAAACTTAATAAAGAATTTTGTGCAGTAGGTTGCTTCTTTGGGACATATGCTCCTCCTGAATTCAATCCATGCAACTGCCTTTAACTTCAGTGAGAGCTGTGAGTGTAAACTGAGGGGAGCATATATAGAGGATGCAGTTAAAAGTGTATCCTTTACATTTTTACCATGTTTCCTTAAGTGAGACTTAAAATACTCAGATATATTGGGTGCAATCCTGGCCCTATTGCAATAGATAGCAACACTCTCATTGACAGGAGTTCATCCTCAGTCCTTTCTCAGGCAGATGCCTCTTGAATTCTATGGGAACTTGTATGAATTAGGTGAAAAACAGCTAAAAGTACCAGGATTTAAAAGGTTTAAGATTAGCATCCGTGTTAGTCTGTATCCATAAATAAGACAAGGAATACTTTGTAGCACCTTAGAGACTAACCAGTTTATTTCAGCATAAGCTTTCGTGGGTTATAGCCCACTTATGCTGAAATATACTGATTAGGATTTAAAAGGAGAATTTTAAAAATGTAACCATTTCAAAAGATTCAGTTTTCCCACCCTTCGTTGTGTACAATATCCCACATATCATCAGAGCAAAGAGTGTGTGTTTAAAAGACAAAAATCAAAATGAATAGCTTTACACAGGACTTCCTGCCCTCTCCGTTGTCTGCATTTTGAGCTGAGGTTAAACATTAGATACTTCAACTGAGAAATGCAAAGGCTGCAGATCAGAAATATTTCCATATCCTGGAAAAGTTGTCCAGGAACCTGAATCCTAGATCTATTGGGTTACAAGAAGGAGAAGCCAGTCTTAGTGTTCTCAGCATAAAATCTAAACATTTTTTAACTGGTCCCCAAACATGCAGCTGTATCTGTTTGTGCACACAGTCCCCCTGCATTTAAGTCATGTAAAAGACCAGATTTAAAAATGCTATTTGGGTAATTGTGCATCTAACTACCTGGGTTTGAATATGCAACACAGATGACTGCACATGACAGAGACAAAAAAGTAATATTAAAAACAAAGCAGTTCATATCAGTAATAGATATTATATCCCTCTGTCTTAGATTCTGATTCAGGAAAGCACTTAAGTATGTTTTGCAAATTAAGCACATGCTTAAATCCAACTGATTTCAATTTAAGCATGTGATTAAGTGTTGTCCAAAGTATGGATGCTTTCCTCACTCATGACTGACATATCCCCAAAACACTTATGCATGTGCCTAATCCCATTGAATTGAATGGGGCAGCTCACAAGAATAAAGTTACTCACACATAAAAGAGTTGCTAGGACTGAGACCTACATTCTCATTATATACAGACCACTGTATAGCCAAGTACAGCCTATTCAAAGTAATCCCACACAATAATGAATACAAACAAAAGACAACGTCCATGCAGTGTTCAGGTTGTGACCAAAATCATGCAAAACAGAGCTAGACAAGAAATGGTCTCACCATCCTATGAAAACTGGAAGGATAGCAAACGATTTTTCCAACCCAGATAAAGATGAAAAGTCAAAATCTCATTTTTTTTAAACTGAAAAACCAAACACATTTTCATTTCAAGTAATTCACAATGTCCTCTTTTGATCATATTTTCGTTTGATTTTGCTTCCCCCCCCCCCCTTAATTTTCCCACCTTTTTGGTATAAATTTACTACAATTTCAAAACAAAAATTCATTGACTTGGAAAAATAAAGAACTTTACAGTTCAAAAATGTTAAAATGGGACATTGACAATTTCAAACCTTTTCCCCCCAATAATTTCTCTACTCAGGAGATTTGCTGAAACTCACCCTGTTTCAGCATCATTTCCGTTTCAACAAATCAGTATTTTTGGTGAAACATGAATAGAAAATACAAATGTAGTCTGCTTGTAAATTCTTTGAACTAACAAGAGAACACTTCATAGTTTACATTTAGCTAACTACACACTAATTACAATAGCTTCACGTGCATATTCAGTACATTCATGTTTAAATGTAAATCTGTAGACACAGACCTGGTCTACACTGAGCAGGGGGGATCGATCTAAATTATGCAACTTCAGCTAGGGGACTTATGTAGCTGAAGATGCCATACTTAAATCTACTTACTGTGGTGTCTTCACTGTGGCAGGTCGACTGCTGGTGCTCTCCTGTCGACTCCCTGCGCCTCTCTCTCAGGTAGAATTTCAGAGTCGACGGGACAGCACTCAGCGGTCAATATATCGCGTCTTCACTAGACGTGATAAATTGACCCCCACTGGATTGATCACTCCAGAGGTAAGTGTAAACATGCCCTTAAATAGTTTTTGTATGTCCACAAAAATTCCAGATGCATCAATGGTGATCCCATTCTCACACTCACCCATTCATATATAGACACACAAACACACGTACCACAATATATTTAAGAATAGCAGCCGTGTTAGTCTGTATCCATAAAGAAAGCGAGGAATACTTGTAGCACCTTAGAGACCAACCAGTTTATTTCAGCATAAGCTTTCGTGGACGATAACCCACTTCATCGGCTGCATAGAATGGAACAGAAGTAAGATGCATTTATACACACAGAAAGAAGAAGAAGAAAAAAGTTGTACATTAGCATATCAATTCTAAGAGGCTGTTAAATCTGGATGGGCCATTATCAGCAGGAGAAAGCGGACTATCGTCCACGAAAGCTTATGCTGAAATAAACTGGTTAGTCTCTAAGGTGCTACAAGTATTCCTCGCTTTCTTTACACAATATATTTTGAATTTCAAACACCACTGAGTGATTATTTTAAAATTGTATGTCACTCAGATTTGTTACACCATCACCAATTTTTTTTCAACCAAGGTATTAATCATCAATGAAAATTATGTCTAACCCACATTTCTTGTCAAATACCTCAAGTTATTTTTCCTCAAACTTGAGGCAGAGGCCAGTCATGGACAACTGCACCTGAAGATGAGAACATTTTGAACTATTATAATGGTAAACACAGGAGACTAGAAACTTTTAAACTTTGTTTCACCCTTAGTTCTACAGGCAATGCAACAGACCCAGTAGAATACATGGACCTGTAATGTACATTATATGATGTAGCTCATATTATGGATCTGAAAGAGCAGAGATAAAGAGCTGTACTTCCCAAGGTGCTAGTGAGTTGGGAGTTTGGGAGAGCAGAATTTGATTGTTTTACTAGAAGGAAATAAATCATGTGCCAGAGAAAGAGATTAGTACCGAAATGAGATATATTAGTGAAAGCTAGAAATTATGGGCCAGTGAAATGAAAGGGGGAGTGAGATAATATATAAAGTAAATGAATTAGATGAAGAGAAATCAAACAACTATTTCAGATGTTTGAGTGGAGGAGAAGGGAAGGACCGCAAGAGAGAAAGATACTTAGTGCAGAGAGGAATACAGCTGCAAAAAAGTTTTGGCTATTTTCTTGAATTTTTAAATGCATTTGGTTCAGTCATCTTCTCATCAGTTATGTTCGCCTTCTGCTGACATTTGTGCAATTGAGTTGTACTGTTTGCTGAAATCAAAAATTCAATGTTCTGTGGGCAGAAATTCATTTGAAAAACCACAACAAAATATCTTGACATGTAAGTATTATCCAATCAGGGAGCTGAAATAATTCCATCTGGTAAGTAATCAATGCAGCTCAAGTGAATGAATGAATGAACGCATGATCAATATATACAATACATACAAAGAACTGTTCCTGATCAATCCAAAACATTAAAAAGAAATCCAATGAACGCATTTGAAGACATTATGATCTACTCACACATTTTTCAAAATAAATTATTGTAAAATATTTATTCTGCTTTAAGGAGAATGAAGAAAGAAGTTCGGTATTTGAGATGCGGATGGGATGGTGAGTGTGAAGAGATGAGATTAGAAAGCAGGGCTGTCGACAGAAATTTTGGGGCCCCCTACTCTGATCGTTTGTGGGGCCCCCCCTCACTGCCCCGCCCCCTCCATCCCCCCACCACCCCCCACCCCGCCTGACCAGGCCCACCCAACCTAATCTCCTCCCCCAGCCTAACCTCCTCCCCTCCTCACCCATCCCTGCCTGGCCCACCCCGCTGTTGGGGGTGATCTTCCTTTACCCCCGCCCAGCCTCCCCCATCTAACCGCCTTCCCTCCCCCACCCCTGCCTGGCCCGGCCCAGCCCATCCCACCGAACCTAACCTCTTCCCCCCTCCCACTCCCAGTCCAGCCTCCTTCCCCCCCATGCCTGACCTGCCCGCCCAGCCCAGCCTCCCCCCCACCAAACCTCCTTCCCTCCCACCAAACCTCCTTCCCTCCTGCACCCAGGCCTCATCCACCCAGATTCCAGCCTAGTCTCCTGCCCCCCTCCCCGCCCGCCCAGCCTGGCCTCCCCCCCCCCCACCGCCCCCTTGCCTGCCCCCCAGCCCTCCCAGCCATGCCGGTGAATGAACCTCCCGAGGCAGGGGTGAACTCACTGCAGAGCCCACCCGCCTGCCCAAAGGCCCCCCGGAGCCACTGCCCCCCGAGTGGGGCCGGGTCCCCTGCCCCCTTACCTTGGCGAGGCCAGCTCCCCTTGACCCCTTTTCGGCGCCTCCGCTCTGCCACCGTCAGCGCCGCACACCACCAGGGCGGCCGGACATGCTTCCCTGGGCCCCCGCTGTGGTCGGAGTCTGCCGTCAGCCTCAGCCGTGCAGTGCGTGCGGGCGTTTGCCGCACTACAGCACAGCGCTGGGGTGACCGGCGGCGGCTGGGATTGCATGTGGTCAGCCGTGGCCACGCGGCGCGTGCGCCGCGCCTCTGCAGAGGTCCAAGCATCCACACTGCATCGGCGGCCCCCCCTTAAGTCCGGGGCCCGGTACAGTTGTCCCTCTTGTCCCCCCCGTCGCCGGCCCTGCTAGAAAGGTTGTAAAGGTTGTAGAAAGGGGAGGTAAAAAGTCTTGAATGCTTGGATTGAGATTTCATCCTGAAATATGAAATGAACAAGAATCCAGAGGAGGTTTCACAGGATGAGAAAAACAAATTATTGCTTCCATTTCTGCATTACAGACCAGCTGCTACTCAATGAAATATTGAAATCTGGAGAGTTGAAACTTATAGAGACCACGAGGAAGGGAATTGTAGTAGTCAAGATCACAGAAGATGAAGACACGGGCAATTTCAGTGGCATCACTGAGGTAGTGTTAGATATTTCAGAGGTGAAAGCAAACAGGTTTGCTGACCAAAAAGGAAGAGAGTGGGTGAAATGCCGACTCCATTAAAGTCAATGGCAAAACTCTCTTTGACTTCACTGGGGCCAGGAGCCACTTTTTAATTTATGGACTACACACCTGACAATGAAGAATGATAGTTTTGAGCAGAGGAGTGAGATGAGACATTAAGGGATTTATTAAAAGTGTTTTTTCCACTAATTAGAGGGACATAAATTACAGATACACTGAAAAGAAAGAAAGCTATGATGGGCTGAACTAACATGTTAACGTTACACACCACACAACACCCCCCAAAATTATTACAATGCAAAATTATATCATATAAAATCCTCTCTTGCTTTCACACTTTCTTCAGAAATCAAATATTTGTTTCCCTGGGGTATCTCTCGTATCACAAAGTTTGGATCCTGTGGAGTATATCCATGTCTAATATTATATTAAAGGACCATGAGAAGACCATCATCCAGTATGTTATGTATGAAAATTCTCCCACTGAATTCTCTCAGCATGAGGGTCCCAGGACTGCCCCATGTCTCAATGCGGAAGTCCTGATTCAAGAGCAGTATCCTATACCATGAAAGCTATAGGGAGGGCTTGCAAGATAAATCTTGCACAATCCTTCTCAGCCACTGCAAGAAGGACCCATCTGCCAAATGTACTGTCCAGGCCTCCACCACTATTTAGTCATTTCACACAGAATCATGCAAATCTGCTAGGTAGAGAGATGACTTGTCGCGTTACAAGATTTGTTCCTTCTAGTGGCTATTCTCCTAGAAGTTAATCACAGCTGATGACCTGTGACTGTGGCCTGTGCTTGGGTTTGAATGCTTACTGACCTCAGATGCTTGGGATCAGCTTGCCCTAGCAGGAGAGTGTGTGTGTTACACACCAAGAGTGTTGTGTCACCCACTAGAGCAGGGGTGGGGAACCTTTTTCCTGCCAAGGGCCATTTGGAGATTTACAATGTCATTCGGGGACCGCTCCTCCCCCCCCCCCCGCATGAAGCCTATTCCCCCCTCCCCCCCCGCCGCCTGGCGTCCTGCGTGCGTCCCTGGCCAGCGGCTCCCCGAGGCGCTTCCCGGCCCCTTCGCCGAGTGCGGAGCCTCCCCGGGCCGCCAGGCGGGGGCGGCTCCGCGTTCGGCACGGGGGCGGCTCCGCGTTCGGTGAAGGGGCCGGGAAGCGCCTCGGAGAGCCGCCTCTGCACGTCCCTGGCCGGCGGCTCCCCGAGGCGCTTCCCAGCCTCTTCGCTGAGCGCGGAGCCGCCCCGGGCGGGGGCGGCTCGGCGAAGGGGCCGGGAAGCGCCTCGGGGAGCCGCTGGCCAGGCACGCGCGCGGGCCGGACGGAAGGCTTTGGCGGGCCGTATAAGGCCCCCGGGCCGGAGGTTCCCCACCCCTGCACTAGAGGCTGGGGACTACTCCTGCCCTGCAGCTTAAGTTCCTTCTTTAACTTGCTTTTGGTACTGAAGGTCAGGATTTGAAAAATCGCTACGGTGAGCGATTAAAAGCTGCATCATTGTCCGCTTAACCACAACCTAATTCCAAAATACCCATGTGGAGTACTTTGGCAGGGCAGATGAATAGCAAACATGATAGGCCCTTTTAGTTTCCAATGCCTAGGATTTTGCATAAAACCTTCCACTACCCCCTTGGGATGCCACCATATTATATTACACACACACACACACACACACACACACACACACAAATGGCTTCACACAGTAGAAGCTGTTTCGTTGACATATAGTCAATTATCTAAAGCTGCATATTTTCTAAATTCTGCAAGGAGTAAGGATGCTCTTCGGAGTTCAGCGGGGATCAGGGCTGCAAAAGAGCTTCTAAGAAGTACTCTAGGGACCAGGAGGGTTGTAATTGGGAAATACTCAATGGGAAGGACACTCGGCTTTGCAGCAGTCAATTTAAACTTATATTTATATTTAGTGTTATTACCATGCAATTTACTATAGTTCTCAGACTGTTGGAGGAAAAAATTGGTTTGTCTGCTGCTTTTCACTTTTATGGCTTTATTAGTGTAGCTTAAAATGGTTCCGAATGGGAAGAAAGCTAGAAAGCTGCGTCAACCACAGTGCTGGAAAAATGTACTACATAAGCAACTTTTCATAGTTCATACTTTTTAATTTTATCTCTCTGTTGCATTGTGTCTTGACTTAATATATTTAATTTCTGTTTCATATAATATGTGACATAATAGTGTAATACGGCTTCCCGAAACAAAATAACATATTGGATAGTGCTGGAAATGAACTTCTGCTTTCCTATTGTTTTGTGTGTTCGTCTTACTGCTAAGAATATACTAGGGGCAGAACTTCCAAATATGACTAGGGATTTTGAGTTCTCAGTGGGAGAGGCTTTTAAGGGGTGTGATTTTCAGAAAACCAGACCCATTTTTAAAGTATCTCACTTTGAACACCCAAAATGACTAGTTACTTTTGAAAATCTTGGCTTCCTCTCATAAGCCGAGTATCATATCCATGGCAACACACACTTCAGCTTCTAACCTGCCACTACAGCTGGTCAAATACCACAAAAACTGATTCACAAACATTTATTTGACTTCTGAATAGCTGCTGGATCCAGATTTGTAGCCCTTTGTACATGCCGTGATGAATGAGTTTTTGTTCATGTAAGTGTTTGGGGAACGCTGTTCTCCATTCTGGGAGTTGTAGTTGAGCAAGTGTATTCTTGTGAGAAGGAAGAGTATTAATTAAACACTATTTGCCACTTCCCAGTCTTCTGTGTTAGAAGTTTTAAAGTCACATTACAGAACAGTATAAACACTATGGGCCAAAATCCTCAGTCCAATTCATCCACACTGCGCTGGCAGCAAATCTTGGCCCTGTTGCCAGCTAAGGGAGGATCACTCTAGAGAAGGGGATCTTCTACCGGTATAGAGTCAGTGTAGCATCTCCTACACAACTACTCCCAGATGCCACTGAAGGGGTAAATGGAAGAGAGAAGGGGCCACAGCCGGTGCTGCCATATGTCCTGCTCATCTCCAATGGCTGCATCAGTCTTTTAAGGTTGTTGGCAGATGAAAATTTACGACAGGCTTCAGATTGCTGTAAGTTACACTGAGAGCTATTGGCCCAGCACACCGCCTGTTTAAGATTGGAGGAAGAGTACAAAGAACAGCTTTGCTCCCTGCCCTCAGCCTGAATTGCTTTCTACACTCTCCTCATCCCAGCTGAGGCATTGTGGCCACATGACCAGTCACATACCACAAAAAGTCAAAATCAACCCATCAGCTGAAAATGGTTAGCAGTTTGCACGTATTTTCCGTGTACGTTCACAGAAATAAGGATGGGTTCACAAAATAATTTGTGATCAGAAAAAGGAGGGCTAAAGTCATTGGGTACTTTATTCACAAACCACAGATTTGAGCAGCTCTGCTTACTGCACAAAAAATGTAATTACTGTATTTTTGTGGTTTATATTAGCAATAATGATCTGCAGGTTAGGGATTTCCTGGCAGCAAATGACTAGCTGGGTAAAGATAATCTTACTTGGCTTCAAGGGTAAGTATAAAGACTTGATTGGGAGTTCTATAGGCTCCTGAGAGTGGGCCAGTGTTGTACAGCTCTTAGACATAAAATACTAAGTATTGGCATTGTTACCCAGTCCCCTGTGATTTCCTGCTAGTCTCAGACAGAACTCTCCAAAGAGAAAAGTGAATTGCATACACAAGAAAAGGGGAGGGATAGCTCAGTGGTTTGAGCATTAGCTTACTAAACCCAGGGTTGTGAGCTTAATCCTTGAGGGGGCCATTTAGGGATATGGGGCAAAAATCTGTGGGATAATTTAATTGGGGGTTTGTCCTGCTTTGAGCAGTGGGTTGGACTAGATGACCTCCTGAGGTCCCTTCTAACCTTGATGTTCTATGAATGGGAATTGGGACTTCTGCAACGTCAAAAGCAGAGAAACATGCTGTTACTATCTCTGCTTATTGTATTGCTGCCACTACCTTTGCTGTCGCTTCTATTGTTATTTCCAGGGTCACTAGGGTAACGTTTAAGAAATTCACATGTCCTGAGGAACTGCATTTAGTTAGCAATGATGCCCGCAAAAGTAGGCCAGTCAACGTCACCGACGCCACAAGCAGTTTTACAGCACTTTCTCTATTCAACACACTAGTGAATAAGACAGAGTTACGTTTGTTAAAGAAATGTGAAAAATAATTTCACTTGAATGAAGGCAGCCATTGTTGTAATACTGGATGCTTCTTACTCCAGCCAGTACAACGTGCTCGACTACCCAGCAATGGAAAAAAGCAGAAGTACATACACTGATTCACATCTGCGCATTTAAGGTTCAATTTGTAAATCTGTTACCTTAATTAATGTGAGTTACTGCTATTGGTACATTCACTAATAACACAGTTTATAGGGAAATGTATTGTATTAAAGCCTGTTATATAAAGCATCAGTCAGATGTTCCTAACAGAGGATTCAGCAACACCTTCATTTAAAGCGAATTATAACACGTAGCTATCATTACAAAGACAACCAAATTCTGTTCTTATTTACATCCCTTGAACCCCACTGAGTTCAATGGAATTGCATGGGTGTAATTGGGGTCAGAATTCTGTGCTGTATGCAGGGCCAGATTAAGTCATTCTAGGGGGCAAAGATCACCACACAACACAGTGCCACCCATAGCCCACCCCCAGTCAGAGTGGTGGTGGCAGGGAGCTCCATTCCTGTCCCAGAGATTTGCAGAAAGCAGCATTTCCCCACCTTTTGCTCCACTCTAATGACCTGGGAAACCCTTAAAAGTGGCTTCAGGGAACAGAGCGTCTTGGCGTTAATGTTACCATTTTGATGCATGGACAATTCACACCTCTCTGAGTTTTTTGTTCCAGGTTGGCCATAGGCTCAGGCAGACACCACTGCGTTGATTACACTCAGATTTTTGAGATTTTTTTCACAAGCATGAGGGCTAGAAACTTTCATTAAAAGAAAACAGAGATTGTTATATCATGTGACTTAAGAAGCAAAGGCCTTAGGCATGGGCCCGTAGTGCCTCTTCTTTAACTGGATCTTGTCTATATATTTTTGTACAATGGGATTTAATATTGCCATATTGAACAATACACTTCATTATATGATTCTCTATAGCATACCATTAGTGCCACAAAACTGAATCACCATACAACATATTTTCACCTCAGAAGAGAAAAATGACTCTCGTGAAAGACCATGTGCCTGATTCCTCACCCTTACACATTATTATTGGTATTGTGTAATAGCACCTAGGGGCCAGTGCTCCATTGTTCTAGGTACAGTACAAATATACACAAGGAAATGGCACAAATATACAGGTGGCACAAAATTGCCCTAAAACAGGGAAAATCTGGTCCAATATATTTTGAAATGTTGACCCTAATGAAAAAGTTATTGAATTTAATAGAAAATGATCATCCTTGAAAAGTCCTATAGAACAGTGAAAATTATATCCCTGCTACAGAATTTTAATGAACTAAAATTCCCCACCAGAGAAAGGAGATGCCTTGCTATTCAAATTCTATACGTTTCCAAAGTAATTTTCAACCATCTCTCCTCCCATACCATTATATTTCTAGAGAAGCGTAAGGATTTTATCCCAAATCCATTCTATAGGACTCTTCCATAAGGGAAATGTTAAGTGCTAATATGTTGTCTTGGGCACAAATGCCAGGTGTGAGTCTTCAGCAAAATATCAGTATCCCCCACGTTGGAAAGAATGACCTCTCTTTTCTTATTTGTCATAAAAAATAGTTCAGCTCCAGCCCATTGCTTTTCTTTTAACTGTTTGCATAGATTTAGGAATTTAGGAAGGAGCTGTAAGTTGCACACATGCAAAATGGGAAATGACTACCTAGGGAGGAGTACTGCAGAAAGGGATACTGGACCATCAACTAAATATGAGTCAACAGTTTAACACTATTGCAAAAAAAGCTAACATCATTCTTGTAAGCAAGACATGAGAAGTAATTCCTACTCTACTCTGCACTGATTTGGCCTCAACTGGAGTATTGTGCCCAATTCTGTGCACCACATTTCAGTAAAGATGTGGGCAAATTGGAGACCGTCCAGAAAAGAGCAACAAAAATGATGAAAGGTCTAAAAAACATGACCTGTGAGAGAAGATTTAAAAAACTGGGTTTATTTAATCCGGAAAAGAGAAGACAGAGAGGACATGATAACAGTTTTCAAGTACATAAAAGGTTGTTACAAGGAGGAGGGAGAAAAATTGTTGTTCTTAACCTCCGAGGATAGGACAACAAGCAATGGGCTTAAATTGCAGCAAGAGAGATTTAGATCGGACATTAGGAAAAACTTCCTAGCTGTCAGGGTGGTTAAGCACTGGAATAAATTGCTGAGGGAAGTTGTGGAATCTCCATCATTGGAGACTTTTAAGAGCGGGTTAGACCCACCTGTCAGAAATGGTCTAGATAATACTTAGTCCTGCCATGAGTGCAGGGGACTGAACTAGATGACCTCTTGAGGTCCCTGCCAGTCCTATGACTCTGTGATTTTAGGAATGATGCCCATTCATTGAATGGAAAACTGAAATCTTTCTAGAATTGAGAACATATGATCTTTGTAATTGGTTCTCTGCAAGGCAACAGACTAGAGCAAAATCCATGATAATACAGAAAGCTGTACAGTAGACTCTTGATTATCCAGGATGATAGGGAAAAAATTAATCCTGGTTAATAAAATCCCAGATAATCAAGGAAATATGGGGGGAGGGGTGTTCACCAGCTACCCTGCGCCAGGGGAAGGGGGTGTTGGTTCCCTGGCTGCCCTGCACCCTGGTGGGTTGTGGGGTTTTTTTGTTCTTCGGGCGGCAACAAAGCCAGAGCCTGCCCTGTGAGTTACGTGTATATTTTTGGACATCCTGGTTAATTCACATCCTGGTTAACCCAGTCCTGGATAATCGAGAGTCTATTCTATGTGGGATGAGAATAGAATTCCTGTTTCACTGATCATTCAAACCGTTCGGTGCAGAGCATTCTACTTTTGTCTAGCATATAGCAGTGCCTAGGCACATTTCTGTTTCTCTGTTTTTTTCTTTTTTGAAATTAGAGGAAGTTATGTACAAAAGGCATAAAACAAAAATCAGTAAATGAGAGTTAAAGCACCTGTGCAACCTTAACCCAGTGTCTTGTGTATATGCATTACAATATAAGCTTTAAATGATCACCTGGTATTTGCGGCATCTGTTCTAAAAGGAAGAATCAGGTTGCCAGTTTGGATGTGATTGGATGAGAGATGCAGAAGAAGGCAACAATATTTCCTGTCTCAATTGGTCATCCCAAAGGAAACCAAAATGATGCTGAGTTTTCAAGTCTGCCCAAACTCTGTAGCCAAGTTCAATATCCTGTTGACTAATTTAGACTTAAATTTTCAGTTTGGCCTCTATGCAAGAAAATCCCATATAAGGGACAGGAAACTCCAGGATCCCACAGTCACAGTTGCAACCTTATTGTTCCATTGTTCCATGGTGGTATTTGCACCCACAACTACTTTCAGAAGAAGCAAGAAAGTTGGAAAACTAAATCCATGGACCTCAGGTGATTCCCAGTTTCTCCAAATTGCTCTGGGCCCCCACCTCAAACCTAATGGTTGCACAGTCTCTGCATCTTCTAGTGGAGGTTTCAAAACTTTGGGTCTTGCTCAGGTAGCTTCAAGGACTGTTATGATGATCTGGTCTCCAGATGCCAATCACTTGCCAGAAGACACAAACCGATTTTATTGTTTGAAACTTGTATTTGCAATACATACGGTAACTCCGGAGGAATCAAATCTTCTTCTTGGTTTAAATAAAATAAATAAAGCAGGATGTTGATGTATGTGTTTCAGATAATTAAAACACATTCATTTGTGGAACTGCTTATTTTCTGCGGCTGGGAGTGGGTATTTCAGATTATGCACATACTTAAGAAAATAATTTTTTTGTCATTTATAACCATAAACAGTATGGTGAGTTAGCAGAAAGCTATTACATTTCAATTATACAAGTGTGTTAAATTAGCCAGCCAATTGACACATCTGGCATGCACTATAAGACGTTCCTGAAATTCTTTTAAAAAGATTATTAAGATTAAAATTAACAATAATTTATTGTTTAAATCACATTGGAGTATATACATTTAAAAGAGGTGTTCCTGAAATGAACCAGTATCATTCTTTCACTTTGACTCATGTTGAATGTCTCTTTACTTCCTGAATAGTCCCACTGAACGCAATGGAACTATTCACAGAGTATAACATACTACTCAGCTACTCCCGAGGCAGGGGTGAAATCACCACAGAGCCCACCCGCCTGCCCAAAGCCCCCCCCGGAGACACCGCCCCCCGAGTGGGGCCGGGCCCCCCGCCCCCTTACCTTGGCGAGGCCGGCTCCCCTTGACCCCTTTTCGGCGCCTCCGCTCCGCCACTGTCAACGCCGCACACCACCAGGGCGGCCGGACGTGCTTCCCCGGGCCCCCGCTGTGGTCGGAGTCTGCCGTCTGCCTCAGCCGTGCAGTGCGTGCGGGCGCTTTAGTATGGATGGCAGAATCTGCCCCTAAATGTGTGGCTAGATGTCAGCTTTTGAGATCAAAAGACTTTTTTTTAAAAGTGTTCCTTGTGAAAAATGCTTATATTTCCCAGAAACTAAGAGCAGGGCCAGCGACAGAAATTTTGGGGCCCCCTACTCTGATCGTTTGGGGGCCCACCCAGCCCAGCCAGCACTTCCCCCCCCCAGCTGACAGCGGCTGGGGGCCCCCCCAGCCCAGGCAGTGCTTCCCAGTTCCCCCCCCAGCTGACAGCGGCTGGAGGGCCCCCCCCAGCCCAGGCGGCGCTCCCCCCCCACAGCCCCCTTGCCTGCCCCTCAGCCCCCCCCAGCCACGCCAATGAATGAAACTCCCGAGGCAGGGGTGAAATCACCACAGAGCCCACCCGCCTGCCCAAAGCCCCCCCCCGGAGACACCGCCCCCCGAGTGGGGCCGGGCCCCCCGCCCCCTTACCTTGGCGAGGCCGGCTCCCCTTGACCCCTTTTCGGCGCCTCCGCTCCGCCACTGTCAACGCCGCACACCACCAGGGCGGCCGGACGTGCTTCCCCGGGCCCCCGCTGTGGTCGGAGTCTGCCGTCCGCCTCAGCCGTGCAGTGCGTGCGGGCGCTTGCCGCGCTACAGCGCAGCGCTCGGGTGGCCAGCGGCGCCCAGGATTGCATGCGGTCAGCTGCGGCCGCGCAGCGCATGCACCGCGCCTCTGCAGAGGTCCAAGCATCCACACTGCATCGGGGGCCCCTCTTAAGTCCGGGGCCCGGTACAGTTGTCTCCATTGTCCCCTCCTGTCGCCGGTCCTAAGAGTGTTCACTTGTAAGTCGTGCCCGCTAAAAGCAAAAACACAGCATTTCAAAAACATTTTGCATTTTTCCATGTTTCCTAATAATTGATTTCCATCATTTTTAGATTACCCAGTTCAATGAGAGATCAGGCAACACAGGTGTTAGACATTATAATATATTTAGAAAATGTTTATTTAGAACCAGGTGCTCTTTTCTGGGCTTGTTACACTATCTTGAAATATTTAAGCAGCAGAACATTTTATTTCATGTTGATAAAAATATTTTGTCATTGGCCAAAATAAACGTTTGCAAATAATAAGTCTACTATGTGCAACTGTAACAACTCAAGGGGACTACACAGTTGGGGCTCTGCAAACAGACCGGTGCAACTTTAATTCCCCTGTCCCATTAATCTAGCATCCCCCAAGTTTCCAGTATTTGACTTTGCAACCTAAATAATGTTACAAATAATGTTCTTTTAACTTAGACATCATGTGTATAATTTTATATAAAAGGGAGAGATCATAAAGCCAAATGTTAGATGACCACTTAGCTCTTAGCTGGACACTTACAGTATTTGCCATCAAGGTTCAATATGCACTTGTCCCAAGTAACATTGCTATTGATTTACATGTATGGCTGCTCACATTGGATCAGGGCTATGCAAAACAAACGTGTTAAAATATATGAATGATCATTATTTCTCTTTTACCAGTGTCTCAGAACTCCATTCCCAGAAATATCAAGTTGGAAGTAATACTTTCATAGAGGTAATGACTGGTAAGAGAGATATCACCTCCCAGAACAACAGCAGAATATCTACCTGCATTCTCAGGCAGTGTTTCCCAAAGTGTGGGCTCTGCAAACAGACCACTCAGTGCTCTCCAGAGTCTCTGCTTTTGTTTTAAAACAAAGGTCATATAGAACTTTAACAGAAAGTATATATGGTTTTAGACTGCAAAGAGACAAACTTCAAAACAGGAAGCAATTGTAACTAATGCAGAAACATCTGTCAGAGTTTGGAGGGAGCCTTAAACTATAGCTCTGAGGTGAGAACTGCCCCAGTTCATTTCAATGGGTGCTCAATTAGATGCCAATGGTGACACTTTGACTATCGGCATTCTTAACTATTTTACTCCTCAAAGAAGGTAAAAAAGGGAAAGAAAATATATTATGAATTTCTACACCAGAGTTTCTCAAAGTGCCGGGTGCAAAGGACAAGCTGGGAAGTGAGGAATGGTGAGCAAAATACATACTTTACACAGAAATATGGTAAGGTGGCTGGGCCTTTAAATATCACCTGATGGATTTGCAGAGGGTACAAAACTGATTTCATTTTCCTGAAGGAAAAAGGCTTTGGAAATCCTGCCCTAGGAATAGCAGAACATATATTTAGCGGTGCCCAATGATCCTTTTCAAGCAACCCTGCTATCACGCAACAGGAGGCCTCAAGTCTGCAACTCCACATGAGTGGAGAGGTCCACGTGTATGCAGTCAATTACAGGATCAGAGCTTAAACTGTACAAAGCAGAGCAGGACAGAATTAGATTTCTCAAGAAAAGTTCCCTGAATCACGACACGGTGGAGAAATTCTTGTATTAGGGAAACATTAAGCATCACATAAAAGATAGAACATAAAAAACCGATAATTTAAGCAGTGATGATCCTCTAGTATCAGATTTGAAACTAATCTGTAACATAAGAATATTTTTTAAATATTCTTTAAAATATTATTTTAAAAAAAATTGCTTGTAATTATACAATCCCAATATAACAATGATTATAGCAAAAGAAATGCTTTCTGCCCCACCTAAGCTAAAAGCATTTTGCAGGTGCAGTTTTGAACAGTTATCAGAATATGCAGCTATAACATACATACAGTAGATACGCCACATGGAAGTCTATTTTGTTTTTTCTATGGGCAGTTTCAGTTCCATGGCAGTTATACTCACATCACCATTCTAGCAACATTTCTCTTAGTTTTTAAATGGCTTTAAAAGATAGGGCTGCATCTCACAGATAACGACAAAGGCAAGTGTCAGAGGTTTGCTGTTAGTGGTTTGTTTGTATTTTTAAGAAGGGGAAAAACCAAAACATACACACTCTTCATCACTGTTTCTTGAGACTTCACTTGAACAGCCTCGCTGTATTTTGGTGCCATCTAGTGACTATTCCCAACACTAAAACCCTAAAATCTGTTCTGAAAATGATCTTGGTACAGCAGTCTTTCAGAATGACTTGCTATCTGGTTGTTCCAATTACTGTCTCCAATCTGCATTCAGAAGATTTCAAATACCTTGTGGGTCCTATGTAAATCTGAATGCCCTCTGTTAATGTATTCCAGCATTCAGATCTAACACACTAGAGGACAGCTACTCTGCCCAGTGTCGTTCCAGAGATGTTGGGATGGGAAAAAGTCTGAGGTAAGGAATACTATGCAGAGAGGTTGTGCAGAGTAGGGCTCCATTTATAAGTTGAGCAATTCTGACTTGTTGCCCTCTCTCCTTCTACGCTACAACTACATTCCCTGTGGCACAGTTGAACCACACCTGTTCTGCTGCTAAAGGCCACCCAGCACCTGTGGAATCAGGAGCCAGATTTTTCCCTACTTTAAAAAAATATCCGCTCATCTGTTTGGGGGACTTTAAATGGTAACCCCTCCAACCTTAAGGAACAGGAATTGACATTAACAGATGTAAAGCTGCCCTCTGTGAGGAGCTCATGGAATCACAGCCTGACAAAGTCAAATTATCTTCTCACCCCATAGCTGTAGGGTTGTGCCCGATGCTATGTTCAAGTTAAAGTCTTAGGGCCAAATTGACTTTCTGTATGAATGGTCACAACTCCTTTAAAGTCAAGTCTGCGTCACATCCGTATTTCTGGGAATGAGATGGGGAAGGCGGATGAATAAGGGATCTCACTCAAGGGGGGGGGGAAGGCATTCTGGGGGATTTGTGGCGGCACTTGCAGGTATTGGTGAGCGATATCACCAATTCACATTCAAACCAGGGACCTGGAGCTTTGCAGAGAGGGTGGGGCAAGTCTCCCCTCTCACATAGCCAATAGGAAGGGGTCAATATAAATGTTGCCTCTTCCTCCATAAGAGAGCAGATGCCTGCTGATGCTGCCAGGAGCAAGGAGGTTCCTGCAGGACCCTGAGTTAATGGGGAGAAGACAGCAGCAGTTTTTGACATTATACCCAACTGAACCCTGCCCCAGCCTTAGGCTAGAGGGACTGATTGGGAAAAGAACCAGCTGGGGGGGGGGGGGGGAGAAGTTGCATGGGGCTCTTCAGCTGTCCTAAAGAGTAAGGGTTTGTCTACACTACCCTTAAGTCAATATAAGTTATGTCACTCAGGAGTGTGAAAAAAACCACCCCCCTAAGTGATATAATCTACTTAAAGCAGGGTCTGCCACACGCTCTGTCAGCGGGAGATGCTCTCCTATCTACATAGCAGATCTTCACCAGACCTGGGAAATCAGCCACCACATCAATGCAGCCGCCCCATTTTAGCGTGATAGTGAAGACAAGCCTTCATTCCTGCTCCAAGGAGGAGAGCTAGGAGGCTCCTGTATTAAGGAGAGGGACAGGGACACAGTCTGAAGCAGAGCCTGGTTACGGGAGGAGGTCTGGGGCCTTCGGGACTGACCAGGACTTACGTCTGTAGAAGGAGTGAATAAACTCCACCCTGTAAAGGGGTATATGCTGGAACTGTGAATAAATCAGACCCTGCAAAGAGGCATTGATCTAACCTGGTCTGGGTAATCGCTTGAAAAGACTGGAGGGGTGTGGAGTGCAATGCACTCATAGGGCCAGAAGAGGGCATGCTAGAGAGAGATGCACCAATGATGGACAGACAAAGCAAAGACAACTGGGGAATAATACACCCCGGAAACTCCACAGAAATGGGCAAAACCTGAAAAAATTAACCCCCAGCTCTCCCAACATACAGCCAGACATCGTCCTTTTTTAAATAGACCCCAAAGAAGAGCATGAAAGGATAAGGGAGGCGGGAGAGTGTCCAGCACAGTGTTCACGTTACTTAGTAGTTCTGTTCAAATCATGGAGAACTATCAGGAACCAAGCTCAGAACATTTGTGTAATTAATATCAGTACCCAAGTACCAGCCAGTCCCGAGAGGTGTTGTGTGTGTGTAAGGGCTTGTCTACAAAAGGAAATGTATCAGCAGATCTATAGCACTAAAATTATAGCTATTTCCCCAGGTAGAAAAACCCTAAGTATAACACAGAGCGGTTAGCAATCTACCTCAGCCTGGGGAAGATCAGCAGTTCTGTAACATGGAAGAGGTGAAAGACACAGCAGTGCCAGTATTGCCAGCCCCAAGTGTTCAAAACTCATGAGTTAGGCCCTGAAAAGATCATAAAATTGGCTCAAAAATGAGATTTTAAAAATAAATGGTGGGCTGTTTGTTTACCTTATGTGTTTTGAGCTTGTGGGAGTCACATTTTTCTTCTTTTCCCCACAGCCATTAAGATTAGAGACCTTTTTTTAAAAAAAAATGAAGTCTGAGCCTCATGCACCTAATTGCATGGCTCCAGGGACTGGGACTAAGACAAATATCAGATACCGTGAGAATTGGAAACATTGAGTCCTACTGCTAAGTAGAGGGGGCAGGGCACTAAAGTAAGTGGAAGACTTTATCACAAAGGCTAGTGGTAGATTAGGGTGACCACATAGCAAGTGTGAAAAATCAAGACAAGGGGTGGAGGGTAATAGGCATTTATATAAGAAAAAGCCCCAAATATTGGGATTGTCCATATAAAATTGGGACATCTGGTCACCGTATGGCAGACATCAAGGCAGACTAGTCCATGATCTCACATATCCAAAAACCTTCCACCTTGCTCTCCCAGAGAACAACACTAGCCATGTTTTCCAATCGTTTTCAATGAGGCTTTAAAAAAATAATATTTGCTCTTTGTCTAAGTGCCAGCCTGCAGTATGCATCTGGGAGCAGTAAGGTGCTAAGGACAGTAGGCAAAATTTAAAAGACCTAGAGAATCGAGGACACAGCAGCTGTTTTCCCTTGAACCATCTACCTAGGAATCCCTTTTCTGCATGCTCAGTACAGGAAAAAAAGTGTAAAAAAGCACTTTCCCCTCCTCCCAGTCATGGTTGGCAGGCTGGGATGGGCAGTCTGACATGTTGCAGGGCTAGGACTGGGCATTGGGAAGACTCAAGAGACATCTTTGATCCTTCTTAGCAGCTGTATAGGAACAGTTTGAAAAAGACTGAATTGCAATCCATTCAGAATCCTGAGCCAAATGCCAGACTGAGCCCATTACACATCCATATCCCAAACTATTCAAGAGACCATAGAAGGATACCAGAGGTTCTGTTCACATCTCTTTACTTAGGTACAAAGCAAGTTTTATCAACTTCTAAATTGCACACAAAATAGCTACCATGAAAGAGCACTGATGTTCCAGAATCAAGTACTAAACATTTCGGAAATGCTGGAAGGAAGGTTCCTTCTGCAACCCTCTGCTGTCCCCCTTGTGCACATGCATTAGGATTTAGTCTTCTATGGCACGATCACATACTATTCTAGCATTTCCTAACTTTTCAGTACAGTAAAACCTTGATATAATGGACTAATTCGGGGGAGGGGTGTCCGTTAAAGCCGAAAGTCCGTTATTTAATAATAATAAATGTGCTGTGGGAGCAGCAGCCCGCCCGAATTAGTCCGTTATATCAAGGTTTTACTGTATCATGGCAGCCGGGAGCCGTGAGTGAGCCCGCCCGGGTCCCAGCAGCCGGGACCCGGGCGGCAGCCGTGACCCGGCAGCGAGCCCTCCCGCTGCTCGGACCTGGGCAGAAGCCGGGACCCGAGAGCCAGCCCGCCTGGGTCCCGGCTGCTGGGACTCGGGCGGGAGCCGGCAGCGAGCCCGCAGGCGGGACCAGGGAGCTGCCAGCCCTCCCGCCGCAGGTGGGAGCCAGCAGCCAGCCAGCCAGCCTGCCCACAGGCGGGACCCGGGAGCCGGCAGCCCGCCCGCAGGTGGGAGCCGGGAGCAGCCAGTCAGCCAGCCCACCCACAGGTGGGACCCGGGAGCCGGCAGCCCGCCCACCCGCAGGCGGGAGCCGGCAACCAGTCAGCCAGCCCGCCCGCAGGTGGGAGCCAGGAGCAGCCAGTCAGCCAGCCCACCCACAGGCGGGAGCTGGCAGCCAGCCAGCCAGCCCGCCCGCAGGCGGGAGCCAGTAGCCAGCCAGCCAGCCCGCCTGCAGGCAGGAGCCGGCAGCCCGCCCACAGGTGGGAGCCGGGAGCAGCCAGCCCGCCTGCAGGCGGGAGCCGGGAGCTGGCCAGCCCGCCTGCTGCTGGGACCCGGGTGGCAGCCGGGAGTCGGCAGCCAGCCCGCGAAAAACGGATTTCGGATGCATCGGAAATTTTGTCCGTTGCATCCGAAGTCCGTTAAATCGGGGTCCGTTAAATCGGGGTTTTACTGTACTTTACTTTGCAACCTTAATAATGTTCTTCTAACGCTGTGTGGGTGTGGTGGGAGGTTGTTTGGGGTTTATAATGAGGAAAGGAGGGGGGGGAAGGAGCTGTAATTTCCTAGGCATTTTAAAAGCAAATTGAAAAGACAAGGCCATCCTGTTGCATCATATTGACACCTGGGTGGCTCATCGGCTGGGTTGGAAACTTTAGATCCACCACAAAACCTCTGCTACTTGATCTGAGTTACAGATAGCAGGTTGCCATCCTCTCTGTGGACCACTACTAGAAGGGCGCAATCTATGCTAGTGGGGTTTATAAATATTTGCTGACAACAGAGGAATTGTGAGACTCAAGAATCTAGATTCTATTCCAGGTTCTGGAGCAAAGTGTGAGCTAGTGAGCCCAGACTCCTCTGCCCGTTTCGCCTTAGCCTGATATCTTCTGCCTCATCCCCTTCAATATGTTCGGTCCTAGCCCCTCATCCTTGTTCCATTCTCATCTCACCATTTCCAATCTCCAGTCATCAGACGTCTCATCCAAGTCCAAGTCTTCCCTGCCCACTCCTGTAGCAACCTGCAAAGAGTCTGAAGGGAGGAGCGCAAGTTGCAGGAGGAAAGAATTTAGAGGAGGCACCAGGAAGTCAGTCGGTGTGCACATAACTGGAATGCCACCTACGGTCACAGCACCTCTGTAAATAAATTAAAAAAAAATGGAGATATGCCAATCTCCTAGAAATGGAAAGACCTTGAAAGGTCATCGAGTCCAGTCCCCTGCCTACACTAGCAGGATTGAGTACTGTCCCCTGACAGATTTTTTGCCCCAGATCCCTAAATGGCCCCCTCAAGGATTGAACTCACAACCCTGGGTTTAGCAGGCCAATGCTCAAACCACTGAGCTATCCCTCCCCCCTAAATAGATCACATAATAAAAAGACAGGTTAGTTTTAAAAGCATGGAGCCCTTTCATATAAATTATCCTTTCATGCCTTCCTGCTTCCAGTCACATCCATTCCCAGTTCCCCTGAAACCCAATCCCATCTCTTTTCTCAGTCAGTCTCAGTCCCCCCCTCCCAGCTCCTCACCAAATCCTTCTCCATTTCCCTGCCCCAATGGTTCCCAGTTTCAGTCTCTCCCAGCTCCTTGTCCAATCTCAGACTTTCGTCCCTCAGCATTTCCCTCCCTAGCTCCAAGTCCCATCTCCTTGCCCAGATTCCTTCTTTATGCCACCTGGGCACCAACAGGAAGCGGTGGCACTGACAGTACAGGGGAGAGAGGCTCCCTGCTTTCCATTCTGGTGCTCAACTCCAGTCCACAGCAGCTCAGAGCTGCCATTGCAGGGAAAGTCCTGCTCAGCCTCTCCTACCCTGGGCTTGAGCATGCTCAATGAGAAAAGCATCTCTGGGAAATTTAGCTACACTCTAGTAAGTCTCTATGAAGCATATGCTAACTGTGATTTTTTTCCAAAAGTTTATAACTTGGCCAAATTTGTCTGGATTTTCATGGAGCTAGCAAAGGGCTTCTATCTCTGACGCCAAGGCCATGCCCCAAGTCCTTGCTCCAAAGCATGGGGACTCAAGAACGTCCCAAAGAAAAGGTCACCAGACTTTTTTTTTTTAACATGGCAAAACAATGTATTTTTCTCTAAGCTCGTTCTTGTAAACAGCAGAACCCACTCTGGATGAAAATTTCCCCAAATCAGTCTTAGGCAGACAGCCAGCATGGAAAATTGCAGACCGAATGGTTAATGTTTGGCAAAAGTTATAAGAAACTGTAAACCTGGTCTTATCCTAGGAAATAGGGCCTGCAGCAGAGCCAGTCTCTGGGCAACCTCACGAGGACAGTTGGCCTATGTTAGGCATGTGCTACACTTTTGGGGGTGGGGGAGAAGGTTTGAACTAAGATACGCTATTTGCGTAGCTGATGTCCAAGTATATTAGTTCAACTTACCCGGCCGTCCTCACGGTGGCGAGTTGAGTGCGGGGGCTCCCCCGTCGACTCCGCTTACTCCTCCTGTCGAGGTGGAGTCCAGGTGTCGATTCGGGGATCGGTTTATCACAGTAAATTGATCCCTGATACATTGAACACTACCCACCGAGCCAGTGGGGAGTATAGGCGTCCCCTTAGGCTGCCTGGTTGGTGATACTGCCGATTTGAGTGGAAGAGTCAGCAGAGTGGCTCAGCAGAACGCAGCAGTTCAGTGGTTGCTCAAAGCACATAGCTGAGATAGCTCCTGCTCCTGCCTTCAACCCAGCCGTGCCCCACTCCAGGTAACCCAGTTCTGACCCTCAGCTCTGATTCCTGTCTTCAGCTCTGATCCCGAGCGCCGACTCCTGTTCCAATCAATGTATCAGGGATCATTTTATAGCCATGAGTGCCCATGTCCCAGGCACAGACAGTTGGGCGACTCTAATAATAGGTGATGTTACTGGTCCCCCCTATACATTACTGAACAGTTTGGAGTCATCTTTCATATTTGATCAGTCATATTTTTGAATTAAAGGGCTTTCATCTAACCTCCCTTTTGAGGTGTGGATCTGTAAACGTATCTCATGTAGCTAGAGACATAGGTTTACATTTTCACTAGCCATTTTGTATGCTTCGGTTTTTAGGTATCTTTAGTGGGACACCTTATGGGTCCTGATATTGAAGTTCTGAATGCCGTCTGCAGTTCCAGGTTTACAATGGTACAAAGGGCGCCATGGCACCAGGCCCACATTGGGAAGGGGCCCATTACAGACCCCCCTAAGCCATCCACACAGCCAGGTCTGGCACCTCACCCGGAGCAGTCCAGCACCCAGGGCTTGCTCTGGGGGCAGCTCTCAGCCAGCAAGTTCCACTTGCCTATAGTGAGCTCATCACCCAGCAGCTGGGGTCCCCCATGTGGGCTGGGCAGGGCTGCTGGCCCCAGGGCCAATGGGTGTGGCCAGGCCGGGTAGGATCTTGGGAGTCACATCCCAGGGATCTGTCCCACTCCCCAGCATGGATCCAGTTCTGAGCGGTCTCTGCCGCCTGGGACCTGTGGGGCTCTGCCTGCTCCTCTGGGGGCAGAGCCACCTGGGACTGGTGTAGAGGCCAGGCCAGTCTCAGCCAGCTGTGGGGGACAATCCGGGGGGAGGGGGCGGTCAGGTTAGTCCTGCCAGGCATGTGCATGTGGGTCCCACTCAGACTCTGTTCCTGCTCCAGCCTGGCTGACTGCACTACTCCCGAGGGGCTGGAGTGATCCCGCCCCGGGACCATCCCTGCCTGCGCTGACAGCTCAGCCTGGAAGACACAGTCACCTCCTGTAAGGGTCAGCTATTGTGGCCGGGGGGGGGGGGGGGAGGGTGTCAGGACATGGGGGAGTAGGTCTCTACAGGGGTCGGGGGGGCTGGGCAGTGAGGGGCGGAAGGTGCTTGGCAATGGGGGAGGTTTCCATGTTTTGGGGTGCTTGGCTGTGGGGGGTTCTGGGGGACACTGGCTAGTGAGGGGATTTGTGGAGGGCGCTGGGTGGAGAGGTGCATGGTGTTGTGCAGTTGTGGTGGAAGGGCTGTGGGGGGTGTTTAGGAAGGGGACACTGGGCAGTCAGGGGATCTGTGGGGGGGTTGCTGGGCATAGGGGTCTGTGGGAGGGCACTGGGCATAGGGGTTTGTGGAAGTCTCTGGGTGGTGTGGCACTGGGTGTAGGGGGTCCGAGGGGTGCTGGGTATGGGAGTAGCATGGTGTGGCGTGGGCCCTCCCGAAAGGGAAGCAGCCAGTGAAGGGCCAGCTGGGTCAGTGTGTGTCTGGAGACTGCCGGTTTGTAAACAGTGCCCTGGTACTGGGCTGTGTGGAGCGGGGCCGCCCCGCCAGGCCATGCCCCATTGTCCCCAGCCAGCCCCCAGCCAGCCCCTCACTCTGGAGACTCTCCCCCACAACCCCCCTTGCCATGCCCTGCCCCGTCCCATTGCCTCTATGAGGGCCCACAAATATGTTTGGCACCGGACCCACAAAAGGTTAATCCAGCCCCAGCCATCTGAAAATCAGTCTGTCTCGAGTTAGGCACCCAAAAACTCAGCCATCCATAATCATTTAGGCCAGAAATTCTAGCATTTGCACCCACAATTAACTGTGGGCCAAACTGCGCCTGCAAAACCAGAGGCTACTTTTAGGGCTTGTCTTCACTACCGCGGGAAAGGATCGATCTTTTGGCGATCAATTTATCACGTCTCATCAAGACGCGATAAATCGATCGCCAGCGATGCCCCTGTTGACTCCAGAACTCCAGCTCGTCAAGAGGCGCAAGCTGGAGTTGACGGGGGAGTGCGCTGCCTACCGCCGCCGCCATGAGGACGGCAGGTAAGTCGGCTGTAGATATGCTGAATTCAGCTACGTTATTAACGTAGCTGAATTCAGCATATCTACAGCCGATCTCCCCCCCAGTGAAGACCAGTCCTTAGACTATGAAACACACAATCCCACAAAGCCAGTCTATTTTAAATTGGTTCAGTTATATAAGTGAATCTGATACCTGCTCTTTCAGCAGTAATTACAAAGAGTCCAAGTATCTTTGTTCACCTCTCTTCTGAGCTCAGCACTGTTCCCATCCAAAAGCACAGCTCAGGGACAGCTTGCCTATCTCCTTACTGTTTGTCCTTTTGGTTTCTTTTGTGCATGCTCTGTATGTAAAGACAAAATGTCCATCTCCTCTTTTAAGCTGTAGTTTACACAAGAGGAACCTCACAGTTACCCACACCACAGTTACTTTTGTAAAAGCAGAATTTAGGATGATTCCAGCTTCTGTCCCAGAACACTTTTTTAAAAAAAAATAATCTGTAAAAAGGAAAGTTCAAAATGTGATAACTATGTTGAGTTTGGTCACACCTCACCCAACCATATGCTGTTTTTTCAGCACACATGGAATTTTTCCATGGCAGCAATATGTTGTTGTTTTTTTTGTTTTGTTTTTACATGCTGAAATTGAAGTCCTTCTACTGTGAAAGCTGTTACTTCCCTCCAGCAATGTGTAAGAATTTCTGGAATTGTTGTAGTGTCCAGATTTCCGGAGTAGGGTAGAAGGGTGCGAGCCCTATCTACAGCCTTCCAAAAGGAAGTAAAGATATAGCAAGGTCTTGTACATACATGATTTCTTGATTAAAACATGCAAGCAGAGAATGTAGATAAATGCCAGTTAATGCCAATGCGTTGAACTCCACTTCTGTCTCATAATAATAGGATACTGCATGATTATAATTTCAGAGGAAAACCAAGTTATTTCAGATTATTTCTGTCAGCTACTGAGCTACAATTTAAAGATCCCATAATTAGAGTATGTGAAATTTTTCATCTGAAAAATGGAGATTTGGATCAATCAGAACATTTTGTAAATTTTGCCAAATTGTTTAGTTTGGGGAAAAGAGGGGAAAAAAATCTAAATAAAACCCTCCATTTTTTGTCTGGACATTTTCAAATTGTGATTTTTCAATTTGATATGGCTTTTGAATTTTTCCTCATTTTATTAAAGATAAAACTTAGAATGAAACATGTTATTTGACCTAAAATAACATTTTTGTTAGTGGTTTCAGAGTGGTAGCCATATCAGTCTATATCTGCAAAAAAGAATGAAGAGTACTTGTGGCACCTTAGAGAGTAACAAATTTATTTGGGCATAAGCTTTCGTGGTCTAAAACACACTCTATGCATCTGATGAAGTGGGTTTTAGCCAAACTTTATGCCCAAAGAAATTTGTTAGCCTCTTAGGTGCCACAAATACCCACAAGAAGTGGACGATTGGACAAATGACCAGAAAGGAGTATAAAAATATTGCTCAGGCATACAGAAGTGAAATCAGGAAGGACAAATCAAACTTGGAGTTGCAGCTAGCAAGAGATATTAAGAGTAACAAGAAGGGCTTCTTCAGGTATGTTAGCAACAAGAAGAAAGTCAAGGAAAGTGTGGTCCCCTTACTAAATGAGAGAGGCAACCTAGTGACAGAGAATGTGGAGAAATGTAATGTACTCGGTGCTTTTTTTGCCTCTGTCTTCACGAACAAGGTCAGCTCCCAAACTACTGCACTGGGCAGCACAGCATGGGGAGGAGGTGACAAGCCCTCTGTGGAGAAAGAAGTGGTTCAGGACTATTTAGAAAAGCTGGAGGAGCACAAGTCCATGGGGTCAGATGCACTTCATCCAAGGGTGCTAAAGGAGGTGGCGGATGTGATTGCAGAGCCATTGGCCATGATCTTTGAAAACTCATGGCGATCGGGGGAGGTCCCCGATGACTGGAAAGGCTAATGTAGTGCCCATCTTTAAAAAAGGGAAGGACAAGGATCCAGGGAACTACAGGCCAGTTAGCCTCATCTCTATCCCTGGAAAAATCATGGAGCAGGTCCTCAAGGAATCAATTCTGAAACACTTAAAGAAGAGGAAAGTGATCAGGAACAGTCAGCATGGATTCACCAAAGGCAAGTCATGCCTGACCAACCTAATTACCTTCTATGATGAGATAACGGGCTCTGTGGATGAGAGGAAAACAGTGGACATGTTATTCCTTGACTTTAGCAAAGCTTTTGATAGTCTCCCACAGTATTCTTGCCAGCAAGTTAAAGATGTATGGGCTTGATAAATGGACTATAAGGTGGATAGAAAGCTGACTAGATTGTTGGGGGTCAATGGGTAGTGATCAATGGCTCCATGTCTAGTTGGTAGCCGGTATCAAGCGGAGTGCCCCAAGGGTTGGTCCTGGGGCCAATTTTGTTCAATATCTTCATTAATGATCTGGAGCAGGGGTGGGCAAACTTTTTCACCTGAGGGACACATCAGGTTTGTGAAATTATATTGAGGGCCGGGTAGGGAAGGCCCCGCCCCCAATCCAGCCCTCTCCCCGCCCCCTGACTGCACCCTCCCACTTCCTACCCCCTGACTGCCCCCTGAGATTCCATGACCCATCCAACCCCCCCACCTTGTCCTGACTGCCCCTTCCACAGACCCCTATCCACTCCCCAGGACCCCACCCCCTACCCAATTCCCCACTCCCCTGTCACCTGACTGCCCCAACCCCTATCCACCTTCCCACCCCCTAATCACCACCCCACAACCCCATCCAACCCACCCTGCTCCCTGACTGCCCCCTCCAAAGCCCCCTGCCCAACCACCACCCTGGAACCCCCCATCTCCCCCTCTTACCATAGTTGCTTGGGAGGAGAGGAGGGGGGGCATGCAGCCCCAGCCCCCAGAGCTCTTCCTGCGCTGCGTGGCTCCAAGGCAAAGGCAGCGCACATGCCCAGCCCCCAGAGCTCTCCCCACGCGGCGTGCTCTGGGGGAGGGGCCAGCATGCAGCCCCGGCCCCCTGGAACACTGCCCATGCGGCACGGCTCCGGGAAAGGGTGGGGGCGCAGCCACGGCCTCGCAGCGGTGCCTGCGCTACGCGGCTCTGGGGGAGGGGTCAGGGGCAGCCTCCCCGACCACAGGCCGGATGAAACGGTCTTGTGGGCCGGATGTGGCCCGCAGGCCATAGTTTGCCCACCCCTGATCTGGAGGATGGTGTGGACTGCACCCTCAGCAAGTTTGCAGATGACACTAAACTGGGAGGAGTGGTAGATATGCTGGAAGGTAGGGATAGGATACAGAGGGATCTAGACAAATTAGAGGATTTGGCCAAAATAAATCTGATGAGGTTCAGCAAGGAAAAGTGCAGAGTCCTGCACTTAGGACAGAAGAATCCCAGGCACTGCTATAGACTAGGGACTGAATGGCTAGGCAGCAGTTCTGCAGAAAAGGACCCAGGGGTTACAGTGGATGAGAAGGTGGACATGAGTCAACAGTGTGCCCTTGTTGCCAAGAAGGCTAATGGCATTTTAGGCTGTATAAGTAGGGGCATTGCCAGCAGATCAAGGGACGTGATCATTCCCCTCTATTCGACATTGGTGAGGTCTCATCTGGAGTACTGTGTCCAGTTTTGGTCCCCACACTACAAAAAGTGGAAAAATTTGAAAGAGTTCAGTGGAGGGCAACAAAAATGATCACATGACTTATGAGGAGAAGATGAGGGAACTGGGATTGTTTAATCTGTAGAAGAGAAGAATGAGGGGGGATTTGATAGCTGCTTTCAATTACCTGAAAGGGGGTTCTAAAGGAGGATGGATCTAATGGTCTCAAGTTGCAGTGGGTGAGGTTTAGGCTGGATATTAGGAAAAACTTTCATTAGTAGGGTGATGAAACACGAATGGGTTGCCTAGGGAGGTGGTGGAATCTCCTTCTTTAGAGGTTTTTAAGGTCAGGTTTGACAAAGCCCTGGCTGGGATGATTTAGTTGGGGATTGGTCCTACTTTGAGCAGGGGGTGGACTAAATCACCTCCTGACCTAAGATCCACCTCTTCCATAGGTGGATTACCTATGCTAGCAGGACAGTGCTCTCCCATCGGCAGAGCACATATTCACTAAAGCATTACAGCAATGCCTATGCAGCGTTTTAAGTACGGACTTGCTCTCAAAAAAGAATTGAGAGTTATTTACAAGGTTAAAGCAGGTAACCATACACACACAAATGAGTTACAGTCTTAGGTTCCAAAAGTAGCTGTTACATATGCAAGCTCTATATGTCCTTTAGAGCTAACCCCGACTAAGCAGCTTTGGTGATAGAGCCCTTTCTTATGCTTAGTAATATTGCCCTTACTGAATTCCAAGCAGCATTAGTGACATTAATTTCTCCTTAATGGGGATTTTTATTCCCTTCCTGCAGCATTTAAGATGTACTTGTGCATCTACCTTCTTCATGGGTGTGGGGAAAGCAATCAACAGAGTCTGTTGTCCACTGATATTCCACAGTGGTCTGTCTGATGTCTAAATACCTTCTTTGTTGGAGAGGATAGAATATCTCCTGTGATAAACTTGTATTTCATACTTAGTAATGTTTCTCTCCTGACTGTGGGGTTTATAGTCTTAGCAAATATTTTTATAGTTACAGAGCAAATACCTAAATAATACCTTATATGTGGGATAGAGATATTATACATAGGATTAATATATGCAGCATCCTACAAGTATTTCATAAAGTCTAAAAACATTCTTATGACTCTAAGATCTATTTAATAATACTAACACACAGGCGAGCCAGACTGGTTTCCAGCTTTGCATTTGTCAAGGTTCAGTGAAGCCCAGGGACTTTGCATGAGCTGGCAACGCGTCTGCCAGCATCACAGTTACTTCTTCAGTTCGACAAAATATTCAAGAACTTTTCAGTTTGGGTCAACCTGAAACTGAAAAGTTGGTTCTTTGCACAGCTCTTCCCTGTGGTACATTGTGAAGAGAGTACAGAACAGACTGCAAGCCCTAGTCCACATTTCTTCTGTTAAAGAATGGAAGTTTGAATGTCCGTGGCTGTTTTTGAGCTATTGCTGAGTGCAGAATGGCTGACACATTTGCATACACACATCATTACCATTACTTAGGAAAGCACTTTAGGAAACTGGGAACATATGAGATACTATAGAAAATCACATTTTATTCAGTGCAGTTGCATTTTATGTGTTTCACACCAATAGATACTAGAAAATCTCTGGGAACTTGGTATGCAGAAATGTGACTTCTACCAGGCATGCTACATACTCCCTTTATACAGAATATGCTTCATTTCCCCATTTGTTATTTTTATTCACTTGCTTGCATGCTCTCTAAATTGCTTTTGTGGCTCTCATTACCGTAATACGTGAGCAACTCATAATCTTTAGTGGATTTATCCTCATAACCCCTGGTGAGGCAAGGAAGTACTCTTCTTTCCAATTTACAGAAGGAAACTTAACTTGGGTCACGCTGGGGATCTGTTTTGTATTCTTAAGAGGAACCCCTAGATATTGAACCCAGCCCTTGCTGTTGCCAATCCCATTGGGCAGAATGGTTACAGCACTCCTCACAAGCACATCTTGAGTAAACCATTAATTTGGGAAAACATTTTGTTATATTTTTGGGAAGCTACAATGTGTATAATATGTATACAGCAATTAGAGGACTGGTGCAAGGGAATGAATGAATATTGACCCTAAGAATGGTCTTCTAGTACAGGCCCTGCTCTAGCTTTTTTGCTGCACCAAGGGGGAAAGAAAAAGGTGTCCAGATTGTGCCACCGAAAGAATGGCCGGAATGCCACCCCTTAGAATGTGCCGCCCCAAGCATGTGCTTCCTCGTCTAGTGTCTGGAGCTGGCCCTGTTCTAGTAACAGGGATACCTGAGGCATTCGATGAGGGCTCAAGTTGAATTCACTTTATGGATAAGCCCCCCAAAATGGCCAGGTTCAATATTTAGGGGTTCCACTTAACAATCCAAAACAGATCCTGCTTTAGCCCCCACCCAATAATTTTGGGAAAACTAAACACATCTGCTAGTGCCTCTAAAAGGTAATACTTCCCCACCTCCCAACACTGAGCCGGTGTATCACAAAAGAAAACTTTTATTAAAAGGGAAACAGAACCCAGCGTTAATTTGGGAAACCACCACAACCTCGATTCAAAAGCATGTAACCATAAGCAAACACCCCAGTACATTGGGCAGTGTCCTTTGGCTCAGTTTCCCACTTTGTGGTGTGAAAGTTCAATGAAAAAATATCCCTTTTAACACGACACTCTCTTTTTCCTCTGCTGCTCCCCACTCATGGTTGGTTGTCCTGAGTCAGTTAAGATCCTGAGTTCAAAAATGCCTTCAGATAGGACCACCTCCCACCCAGAAAAGGGTTTGGGAGGTTATGGAGCAATGGCTCCACTGCTGCCTTTGCAACTGGCTCTCTGGTGCTCCTGTTAGGTCTGCTACCTCTGCCACTGCTCATCTCTGCTGCTGTTCACTGCCACGTCCGTCATGCTGTGTTCAAAGGTTCTCCCACTTAGCTCAGCGCTTAGTGATTTCAACTCTTATTGATTTCACTAGGCACTCTGTGTTGCTACCTCTTTGTTGTCTTTTACTGCAACACGGTCAACATATCAGGTCTAAGGCTTAGCCACTAGACCTACTCACCAGTGATTTCAGCTCTAGTAATCACTGAACAGAAACGAAAAGACTCTCCATTGAGTCCAGTCAGCACCATCTTTAAACGCTGGAAAGGAGAGAGCCACATGGGGGGGGGGGGGGTAGGACTCAGGATCAACTCCATGTCATCAGGTAGGACCACAAACACCCACACTCACCCTATCTTTCACTGGGATGTGTCAACCCTACCCCTATTTAATGAGCGAGGTCCAATTGAGGGTGACCCCCTCAATCGGGCATGCTAAGTACAGTTTTGCTGTCCTGTACTCATACCAGAGGCACCGACTTCCTGAATTCCCAGGGGGTGCTTGATCCCTGCTCTGCCCCAGGCTCCACCAGCCCTCCACCTCTTCCCTCAAGCTCCCAGCCCCCCTTTCTGACCCCACTTCTCCCCCTTCCCCTCCCCCCCCCCTAGCACCTCCTGCATGATGCTCAACAGCTGATCACTGGTGGGTGAGTGGTACTGGGGGATGGGGAGGAGCTGATCTGTGGGGCTGATAGTGGGTGCTGAGCACCTATTTTTTTCCATGGGTACTACAGCCCCGGAGCACCCATGGATAGTCGGTGGCTACAACTCATACAGTAAGGATAATGACATTTCATTACCCCTTCATTCAATCCTTAAGAAAACTGTAAATCAAAAAATCACCCAAAATTGATCAAAGCAAAGCAGCTCCATCTGCTGAGCACCTAAGCAAAGTAGGTGTGTCTATGCAAATACAAGCTGTTCCTGAAGTCTTTTCCACCAATTCATTGTCCAGGCAGAACTCTTTCAGACTCTGCTTACAGGCACAAACAGAGAGAAACACAATCCCTCCCCACTCTCCTCCACAGCAAGAGAGAGCATTTACCCCGCACATCCACTCAGGCAACATTTCCACCCTGCTCACCTCTTCACACAAAGGTTTCTCAAGGCTTGCTGTTAACAGTGCCAGATAAGCTGAGATGGCAATGCCCCAGGGCTGTCCCAGCTAAGCATTAAAATGCCCTAAAGCACATATGGTCATTATTGACATAGGAACAGTTACAGATGTAAGCAGTGTCAGGGAATTGCAGGAATTGCAATGACTTTGCACTGTCAGTATGGGTGACATCCAGTGGTGAGTTGCAGAAATTGCAGTAGCTTTTGGAAAATAACACCTGATTTGCTTAGACACACCCACCGCACCTGGCCTGCGAGCTCCAGTCAGGGGACAGAGTCCTGCTGCGAAATCTGGGTATTGCTGGCAAACACAAGATAGCTGACAGATGGAAGGCAATACCCTACCTAGTGATGGAAAAACTGGGAGATCAAACCTGAAGAGGGTCCAGGGCAAATAAAGACAGTGCATAGAAACCTATTGCTCCCTGTGGGGGAATTGGTAGGCACCCCTTATGAGATGGGCCAGGACAGAGCAGCCGGGCAGAATAGAAGTGCTAGGCCAAAGCCGCCATCCAACAGGGCCTGCGGGCATTCTGAAGATAACCTACCCCTAGCCAGCATGTCGGAGAGTGAGGCCGAGGAGGAAGACACGACCAGAGCGTATCCCAGAATGGAAACAAGACTTCAGTCTCCATCAGCTGAGCTGATAGAGAGCTCTCCCTCCTCAGCCCTAAACCCTGTGGCGGAGGTATTTCGGCCAGTTACAGGCACCCCTGAGCCGCTGGTGGGACCCCCCTGTGATGACGCACACAGTTTACTGGACAATGGAGACATCGAGGGGGAGGGGGCCCTAGGCACAATAGACTTTCCACTACCGGAACCAGAGATGCAGAGGCCTGGGCCAGTAGCCGAGGGATCCTCAAAGGAAACCTCCCCATCCGTCACTCAAGAAGATGTTCCCCCCACTCCTGCAACAGAGACTCTCAATAGAAGGGACAGGGTAATAAGACCCGTACAACGGCTAACCTATGATGCACCCGGGGTGGTTAGTGAGGAGCCCATACACTTAGCACACAGGCTTGTGGAAGCTAAAGTGGGCTTTCTGAGGCCCTTTGGAGGAAACCAATGAGTCGGTATGATAGGGAGTGGGGTTTGTCGGGACGACAAATTTTGACTGGGGGGAGGATGTAAGCAGTGTCAGGGAATTGCAGGAATTGCAATGACTTTGCACTGTCAGTATGGGTGACATCCAGTGGTGAGTTGCAGAAATTGCAGTAGCTTTTGGAAAATAACACCTGATTTGCTTAGACACACCCACCGCACCTGGCCTGCCCTCTAACAGCCAAAATGATCACTTTGGCTACTGTGGGACCCCCAGTTTCTGTAGTATTGGGGCAAGAATGATAGAGTGCTGATTAACATGTTTATGTGAATGAGGGGTTGGGACATTGATTTGGCCTTTGGCATGCTGGAGGGACTCGCCTTCAGCTAGGTAGCACTCGGTAAACAAGGGACAGGGGTTCCAAAACTCACTGAATTGAGAGAGGCTGTAGACAGGCTCAAGACCGTGTGGTCAGGGCCTTGTCTGAGGGCCGCACAGGCCTATTGCACCTGGCCTCTCTCCCCTGTGGAATGTTAGAGCTGACTTTTGCTTCCTTTAGGAGTCTAACTTCAGCCCACGGAGCTGAAGTTGTTTTGTGTCTGGTGGTGCCTCTGCACTAAGGCCCCCTGCTATGAGCTGAAATCACTCAAGAGCTGAAATCACTTAAGAGCTGGAAATCACTGAGCTTTATCTTAAGTGGGGGGCCCTAAGCAGAGCGGTTCCTGTGCCAGCTGACCCGTTCCTGAGACAGCTGGCCGAGCAGCCCCGGTGCCGGCTGACCCGTTCCTGAGACAGCTGGCCGAGCAGTTCCTGAGCAGTTCCTGAGACAGCGAGCAGAGTCGAGCCACGGGCAGAGCAGTTCCTGAGTCGGCTAGCAGGGCGGCTAGCGGAGCCACCAGCACCCCACGGAGAGACTGGGCCGTCGGCCTCGGACCTCATGAAGGTACCCTCCACTCTGCTCTCCACTTCCACCCAGCCTGGGAGGTAAGACTCGGCAGAGTGACTTTCCACCAGGGACTCCAGAGACTTTGGGGCTGTTGAACTTTTGGGACTTTGGGTGACTTTTGGGGTTGCTGGACTCCAGGGACTTTGGGCTATTGGACTTGTGGGACTTTGGGTGACGTTTGGGTTGCTGGACTCCTGAACCCACAGGAGAGGACACAGCCCAAACTTGCTGGGGAGGGGCAATTTGCTCACGGGTTGGTGTATGAACCCTAGGTGTGGTGTTTTTCCCAGTTTAGTGATGTCATTTACCTCATGTTAATAAAGATCTTCTGTTACACCGATCTGTGCTTGCAAGAGGGGAAGTATTGCCTCATTGAGGCGCCCAGGGGTGTGTTAGGATTTTCCCAGGTCACTGGGTGGGGGCTCGAGCCAGTTTGCATTGTATTGTTGAGAGGGAACCCCTATTTACTGAACCCGGCCCTTGTTGCTGCCAATTCTGAAGGGCAGAAGGGTTACACATTTAAAAAAATGTTTACCTATGGTGACAGGTAATGCTTAGAGTCATTCTAACTAAAAGTGGAGGGAAAATATTACTTCTTTTTCAGTCTATATAGTTGACAGCACATTTTGCTGTTCACCCTGTATATCAGGGGAGATTTTCAAAGGCACAAAGGGGAGTTCCCCTTAAAGTCTTCTGCACAACAAGTTAAAGCTGTCACATTTTTCAAAATACAAAACTGCACTTGTAAAGCCACTGAACTTTGGCAGGGAGCTCCAGGAAAGGACACTATGTTCAACTCATTTCTCAATACTGACCATGCTTTGAAGTCACTGGTGTCCTAGTTTTCATTTTAGGAACTGAGCAAAGAGCACAACAAATTTTCTGTGAATGTTTGTTCCAAATTCCAGAGTGATTCTCAATATCATTGCATTTGGAACCTTTTGACTTCCTTACCACAAACATTCCAGCACTTAAGCATCACTAGCCTGAATACTCAACCAAAGGGCATTTTAGGTTAGAATGCTGAATTTGTGATTACCTGCTGGAAAATGATCTTCAGATTAACAATTATTTGTTGAGCACATTTATGAACAAATAATAGATAAAAGGATTTTTTTTAACCTATTTGCGGTACACAGACAAGTCATGAACAGGGAGATGACAAAATTAACTGATAATGAGTTGTTGGGAACTTTTCACTGACCTCTAATAATTACTGCTTAAGCCAAAGTATTGATGGCAGACATCTCAAGGTATCATTTCTACAGACCAGTTGCATTTTTATCCTGCTGTGTAAAAGAGGAAACACTATGTAAAAGCCCAAACTCACTTCTTCCCTGGAGCGTGACTTTATTAACAAGGTAAAAGACAGCATGACTTCCAACCCAGATCTTCTCCAGAGACTTGGCCATTTTCTTAAAAGACTCATATGCCCCCAAAGGGTGGATTCTCTGGACAGAAAGTCATTCCACTTCTTTTATATTTAGGATGAAATTAGCAAACCACCTACCACAGCGAATTAACGGGAATCAGTGTGCAGTTGCGTGCAGGATTATGTCACCTGTTAGAGTGGATCAGAAGAACTCTGGTATCCTGTTACACTTCCAGTAATACATAAGCATCCATTAGAAGTGTTCGGTGTGCTCAGAAACGCATCAAACTTTGGCCCCAAATATAAACATTTATTATGATTTGTAACTTCAGGCAAGCAGCATTTCTTCGCTGGCATATTACACAGCCAAAGGAAGGCCTTCTGGTGACATGGCAGGAGGCGCACTCCACTACCTTATGTTCAGAATTACCCTGGGACAATAAGACTATATTTCCTAAATTTGCATAAAATGAGAATTACACAGATGGGCAACACATGCTTCCGATAAGTCCAGTGTGAAAATTACTCTCTCACTTGTCGTTGTACACCATCTTTCCACATTTCTGGCAATACATGTCTTAAACAAACAAGAATTGTGACAAGTAAAGCAGATGGTGTCTCCTCCTCTCCCCAAAAGTTCCAAAAGCACATTTCCCCAAATGTTTGCTTTACAATGATACTGCACAGTATGACTACCACAGCAGACCTGAAGGAGCTTATGGGACTATACAAATAGAGGGCCTCATTCTCATTTACACTATTGGCCATTTAAAACCTCCCTGCGAGTAAGAAGGGGTCTTTAGTGTAAATGAGATAAGGCCCAGAGTCTTCTAGCTAAGCTTGCAAAGGAAGTTAAATTAACTCAGCTCACAAGAGGCTCACTACAAAAAGCAGAGAATGCAGGTTCTGTTTCCTTTTCCTACTCCATCTGGAAACCATGATTATTAATTGGTATTGTATATAGGCCCATCTATTCAATGTGTGGAAGCTTCTCTGACCTGTACACATTTTTTGCTATTGCTGCACTTGACAGACGTACTGTAGAAGAGTGACTCACTGGCCTGCGTGCCCCCATAGTCTCATTGTCTGCCAGCCCCTACCGACACTCATTCTGGCCCTCCAGCTTGGTCACTTTAAAATCTCTCCCATTCCAGGGACACCAAAAAACTAACAACCAGTAGTCCCACTGTCTCCAGCTGAGTCTACGGCCTGTGTCCTGACTTAATAGTCCTTCAACCCCTGATCTCTGGGATCTTTGCACCACCTTTTCCAATAGCTGGCAGGGGAACTCAGGCCCTCCTACTTCTCTGAGTTCCAAAGCACGTGCCCTGTAATAAGCAGGCAAAATCTGTCTATTTAGGCCCCCTGCTTCCTTGCCAGGCTTATTCCTGTCTGAGCTTGTCTGCAGGCCTTTCCAGCAAGCCCTTTCCTGGGCACACCATGTACCTATGTTCCTCCCAGGCTCCCCAAGGTCTCAGGCATTGCCCTTTCTTCAGGGCTGCAGCTTACAGAATTCTCCAACAAAGCCCAACCCAAGAGTGCAAACGTCTGTCCCTAGCGCTGAGGGGTAAAAGTGAGCTGGCACGGCGTACTAATAAGAAGCTGATACCGGCCCGTATGCAGCCTACATTAAGTGCTGCTAGAGCAAAGGACCCTCCTTCATGTGCTGCCGCGTCAGTGTTTTAACATCACTGCTTCTTCCCCCACCCCTGGTAGCGGCCCTGCTGGTAAGGACCCTACTGGCAGGGCACCGACAGGGGAGGCAAAAGGGGCAACAAAATTAAAGCACTGCCGCGGCACTTTAATGTCATTGCCCCTTTCCCTCCCCCCCCCCCCCCCAGGCCACCAAAGGGTAGGGCAAAAGGGCAGCTGCCCCAAGGCCAGCGATTTAAAAGAGCCCATGGCTCCCAGCCACTGCTGCCACTACTGCAGCAACAGCTGCAGCCCCGGGCCCTTTTAAATCGCCACCAGAGCCCCCAGTGGCCCCACCCTTCCAGGGTCCAGAGCCAGCCCCCATATGGGTAAGAATTTATTATTACTTTCACCCCTGCTTGTGCCCTTCCTGGACTTGGACTTTAGTCCTTCAGAAGCCTTTTCTGTTCCTCAGCTGGCCACGACAACACCCCAGGAGTCTTGGGGAGTCTTGCCTGGAGGCTTGCCCTGTTTTGAGACCCATTACAGGAGCTAGCTCCCTTCCTGTGGGTTTTCCCATTTCTCTTCTGACTTCTGTTCTCAGAGAGCAAGCACTTTCAACCTCCTCTCTCCTGAGTCTCTCTCTCCAACTGAACTTTCTCAGTCCTTCTGAAGAAACCTGACTGCTTTCCAGGTGGGCCTGCTAACTGACTTACTTAATGAGTGCCAATAAGTGGGTTAATTGGGCTCTCAGAACCAGAGTGGTGGTTGCACTCCATAACAAGTACATGGTGAACTAACATTCTGCCCTCACGTACACCCACATGACCCATTTAAAAAAAATATGAAAGGGAAGTGTATTCCACAAAGGACATTTTTTAAGTCAGTGGCTTGTAAACCTTTCTGGCTGGGACCTCCTTCATGTCCAATCATGCTGTAGGTCTTACAGCAGCATCTGATCTCTCTCTTATCCTTCCTCTTCCAACATTAACCCAAGCAATGAATACTTTCACTATGGTGAGCTAATATTCCAGCGTCCTTGTCCTCACTGCTCCTCTGAACACAGGTGCCTGCAGTTGCTACACCTCACATCAGCTTCTTGTCTCAGAGGTTGGAGAGATGGTAGAAGCAAAAGGCTGCCTTTGTTTACAAAGTCATTGATGGAGCTGGGGACTACCTGCAAGCAAGGTCTATGCATCTCATTCCCTTAAATTGGTAACCATCAGACTAAGCAAGAAATGCAAGTACACTGAAATCTTATTTTGAGAAATGCATATACAAATCTTCTGAAACAGATCCAAAGGTATGCCATGTAAAACAGATGACAAAGATATGACCAAGAGTATAATCAAGGTCTATACCTAAGCAACAGAATCTTTAAAATCAGTTATTTCATAAGAAACAAGTATAAATATATGTGATATCGGAGTCTTTTGCAGGTACTAACTGGGAAATTAATGATTTAGGTTAGAGTAATTATTTTAGTATTTATGTGTAAGTCCAGAAAATGGATGTTACAAATCTCACCTACTGATAAAAAGGTTTTATTTATAAGAGGGAACATATTATTACAATTGAACAAGTGTTACATGGGTATTTGATAGAGCTTATTCCTTCAAGATATCTGCTACTTTTATACAATTAACTAAAGGTCCCTCACTTTTAATGTTGAGTGCTCGGTTTGTTTTCTAATTGAGACTTAAAACTGGGAATGATTTCCATAGAACCTCACTCTGTTTCTTTCCATAGCATCTGGATGAAATCTAGCCACTTTCAGATCACTAATAATTTAAGATTAACCTCACTAATAACCATTTCAGGCAAAATATGGGTGTGTTTTAGAGATGCTCTTGTCTCCGACACTCTCCCACCAGAAATACAATAGTTCAGAATTATGGAAGTAATCTAGTTTAATTTATTAGTCTTTACAAAATGCATATTTTAATTTATACTAGGAAACATATGTTATATTATACTGATAGCAAGCACAATGCTTGCAGCTGCCTATCACCCATTTTCCATTCTGCTCTCCTGTTTTCACTGTGAACTCTTCAGACTCTCCCTTTCAAGTGACATTTTCCACCCATTGTCTCTACCCAAAGGCGCAATTTTTTGGGTAAAATTTGAGTCTACCACTTCAGCTGCTCTTGAGTACAAAAAGCACACAGTTAATCTGTAACATGTTGTTTCAGTACTGTTAAGTATAACAGTTCAGAGTAACAGTGAAAGTTTGCTGACATCTATAGGCCACCTAAATTCACAGTTAACTTACCTTCATAGTTAACTAACTTATCCTCTTGACTGACCCTAAGGCTGCACTGCTGATTGAAAAGAAAATGTACAGGACATAGGTTCTGACTAATGACCAAAATCTTACATTGTCACTTACAGTGAGTATCACTTTACTCTGCAAGTGGTCTCATTAATTTTAGCTGACCAGGTTATGAAAATGGAGGTTACTTACCCATAACTGGAGGTTCTTCAAGATACGTGGTCCCTATCTGTGTTCCACACATGGATACACATGTGCTCCGCATGCCTGAGACCGGAGATTTGTAGAGAGTAGTGTCTGTTTGTCTGCACATGTGCAGTTGTTCTCCTCATCCCCTGAACTGAGGGCATAAAAGGTGGCACAGACCAATGCTTCTCCAGTTCCTTCTCTTACCATGAATCAGATCCAAAGCAGAGGGGAAAGAGAGCAGGCCTTTCCTTTTTGGATGGAGAGCTTAGGTAGACCTAATTCCTTAAGACCTAGCTATATTTGAGTACTTTCCTGACTTGCTCCAAGATGGGGAGAGAGCCTTTTTCTTTGGGGCAGATCTGCACTGGGATGTGTACTTATGCCTATGGTCATTTCCTAGTCTTGTGAAAGGATTTCTTAGGCTTAACTTTTTGGTCTCTACTCTGGAGCTTCTGCTCAGAGGGGAAGGGCTCACAGTCTGAGGCCACTGTACGGGGGGTTTCCTCAGCATGGATCATACTGGGGGCTCATGGATTTCTCTATGAAGTGCTTCTGCAGATGGAACTCTCGTCTCTCATGGTTCAAGGAAAGGAGGAGCAACAGATGCTGCACCTGGCAGTGATGGGAGCTAAAAAAAATCGGCTTCTTTTCTATGATGACCCACTTGTTTGTGCTAGCTCACCAATAGACAGACATGACAATACTCAGCACTTATATAGTATGAGCAGTACCCGCCGATCCGGTGGGTAGTGAAGACAATGTGGTGTTTCCCCAAATTAAGGCTAAGTTCCTTCTCCCTTTTAATCAAAGTATTGTATTGTTATACACCGACTGGGGGAGTATTGCCTTGTAGAGGTGCCCAGATGTGGTGTTAGTTTTTCCAGATTTCTGGGTGGGGGCTTGAGCCAGTTCTGTTTTGTAATGTTACTCTGCAGTCAGTGATTAGTATGATGGGCCCCTGCCATGTGACTGAACCCTTGGCACAATGATCCAGATCACGTGATTGGGGCCAGCGCATAAAGTCTGGGTTTTGCTGTTTTTCACATCAGTCTACGATTACTGAATATTAACCAGTCAGCAAAGCCTATTCCAGGGTTAAACACTTTAAAAGAAAAATAATAAAAAATACCCATTGGCTGTGACTCCTTTAAAAATAAAGTGAGGAGGGGGGAAATCAAACCACTTGACATTGGAAGGTAAAAGACAGACACAGAATTGGACTGTTTCTAACGCAAGAAGCTATATGCTGTTCTATGGGAATCTTTCATTATAAACCACTTGAGACATGAGACACATGTAAATCTCTGTACCTTACTCACATGGCATATTAGCAAAATGATATCCCAGGAGTTTTAACTTTACACCCCAAGGGCTCACTGGCATGTTAATTATTTCCAAAATTTATACATAAAAATACAGAGCGCGCCAACTTAACAAGGAGACTAAATGCCTAGGGCAAACCAAGCCCTTTGTCAGAAGCAGAAAATCTTCTCCTCTCACACAATGGGCTGTGAGATTGGGATACAGATTCAGCTTCCCCTAAATTCCGGATAATTTAGATCTGGGGTTTTGTGGTTTGGGCCCATACCTTCTATTAATGGTGATAAAATTGGAAAGACGCAAAGGAAAGTGATTACATCTCATTCCTGTCAGGGAGAGGTTTCACCAACTTTGTGCTGAAGATTAAATGAAAAGAACAAGGCTCGAGAGCAAACTGTGTTCTACACGTTACCCTTCTTTTTATTTTCCACTCCTTGTCACTGACCTGAATTTCTTCTAGCGCACATGATAGTTCTTATTGTCCCCTTCAAACTGCTTCAAGCACAGCTGAAAACATTCTCTTACCATGTGTCTATCACCATCCATGCTTCATCCATCCTTCCACTGTCACAAGGAGGAGATTTTAATCCCCAAATCTACAGAGAACATTTTTGAAAGTATCGCTAATTTTTAATCTCACAAGGAGAACCAGGCCGCCCAACATGTCCACTTCCCCTTTCCCTGAGCAGTTCAGCTGGCTCCCATGACAGAATCCTCACTAAGGGGCTACGTTTTTTTCCCAGGCAACGAGGTAACTCAATGGAATATCTTCCTGGCCCGAGCCTGCCAATTTCTTCGATGGAGAATTCACCCTGTATCCTGCTGATTTTCCCCTCTGAGTTAAATTTCCTGAGTTTAAGGGACACACAGAGCTCGAGGTGTGTCAGAGGACAGTTTGAAGAATATCTGGTCAAAGCATCAGTGGTTTCAAGCCACAAATCGGACTGCGGCATCTCTTGATGTTCCAGTAAATAGTGTTTCCCCCACCCCACCTAAAAACACACACAATCTTTACAGTTCAACCCAGTCCTACTCCAGTGCTCCTCCTGCTATTCCAAGTCTCTGTTCCATTCTAGCTCTGCCAATACGTCTTAAGAGTATGGTGTAGTGGTTAAAGCTGGCGGAGTCAAACTCAGTTCTGTTTGTGTCTCTTTCACTGACTTGTCTTGTCATTTTGCCCAGGTCACTTAACTTCTCTCTCCCTTGGTTTCTCCCTGGGTTTCGCCACCTGTAAACTGGGGAAGATCATGCTCACTGCATCTATAGTTCATAGGTTAATTTATTAACATTGGTAAAGTGTCGACAAGGACTAAGAGGTTCTGTACTGGTTGAGCGTCAGTGTACTTTAGCTCGCACACAGAGAATCTAAAAGGATGCTTGGCCCAGGATCTGAGAGGATCAACCTGTTCTTCCTGCTTAGGGGTAAGAGGGAAACAGCAACACCAAACGCAGGAGTTATGTGGCTGTGTAAGCTCTTCAGGAAGAAAAAAATCTGCTTCTTTTCTAGGACAACTCACTTATTTGTGCTGGTCCACCAATCAATAGACATGACAATACTTAGTGCTTATATAGTACTAGCAAAAATACCCAGCGTTGCTCAGGGTATTTTGTTCAGAAGTCTCATTTTGTCTAATTAATTTCATTCTCTTGCATTTAGATGTGGGGGGAGGGGGGAGAGAGCTGAGCGAGTGTGGGGGCCGTTGGAGGGGGGAGGGGGGGAGATTTAAAAAAAAAATTATTCTTACCTGAGTGGGGAGAGAGCTGAGGGAGTGTGGGGGCCGTTGGAAGGGGGAGGGGGGAGAGAGCTGAGCGAGTGCGGGGACCATTGGAGGGGGGAGGGGGGAGAGAGCTGAGCGAGTGTGGGGGCCGTTGGAGGGGGGAGGGGGGGGAAAGAGCTGAGTGAGTGTGGGGGCCGTTGGAGGGGGGAGGGGGGAGAGAGCTGAGTGAGTGCGGGGGCCATTGGAGGGGGGAGGGGGGAGAGATTTAAAAAATTTTTTATTCTTACCTGAGGGGGGAGAGAGCTGAGCGAGTGGGGGGGGGCGTTGGAGAGGGGGAGGGGGGAGAGAGCTGAGCGAGTGTGGGGTCCATTGGAGGGGGGAGGGGGAGAGTGCTGAGCGATTGGGGGGGCATTGTAGGGGGGCAGGGGGCAGGGAGCTGAGTGAGTGTGGGGTCTGTTTGAGGGGGGTATTATTACATCATAACTATGTCACAGAGAACAGCAGGTGTTAACCTGCTACCCAGCTGATGTGAATGGGCTTTAAAGAATTTCACCCCTAGGGGGCATCAGAGGTGAGATTTAAAAAATTTTCAATTCTTACCCTGATTAGGACCCTAAAGCCTATAACTGTACCAAATTTCAAGTCTCTAGCTCAAACGGTGTGGAAGGAGTAAGGGAATGTACATACATACACACACGCATACACCATTTGACTTTTATATATATAGATGAGCAGTAAGGGGGGAAAGAAATTCCTTTGATCAGGTTCAGTTTTCTTGCCTTTCAGGATAGGTCTACACTGCAGCTGTAAGCGAGCCTCCCAGCCTGGGTGACAGATTCACATTAGCAGAGCTGGAGCTAGTACACTAAAAATAACAACAGTGGGGCTGCTGCAGCTCCAGCAGAGACTCGGGCTAGCCCCCCAAGATCAGACGCTGGGGGCCAGGTGTGCTTGAGAGCCCGAGCTGTGGCCAGAGCCGCAACATCCACACTGCTATTCGTAGTGCACTAGCTGAAATTCATCTACTCACACTGGGAAGCTCACTCCCAGTTGCTGTGTAGACGTACCCTCGGTTTCACTGGGTGTCCCACTGTCCTTGCATTATAAGAAAGAGTAAAGAGCAATGCCCAATTTAGCTTTTCTCCATACCATTTCTTTTGTGTACCTCCCTCATGTCCCTCTTATTTGCTTCTTCTCTGAACTAAATAAGACTTATCTGGTCAGTCTCAGAGTCCTCAAGCCATTTTCATTATCTGTGCTTGGGCCCTTTTATTTCTGCTATTTATTTATTTAAAGATGAGGTGACCAGACCTGAACACAGCAATTCAGGAGATGTCATAAGGAATACCTATAATGCACAATAATTGTGTGTGTGTGTGTGTGTTCTATACATAGATATATACACACAGAGAGGGAGAGAGAGAATAGACAATGTTTTCTGTATATTTACACCAGTAAATCAGTCGATTTTCTCACATAGCAAATTTGTATGCATGGGTGAAATCCTGGCCACCCCACAAAGTCAATGGGAGTTTTGCCATTGATTTACAGTGGTATCAGGATTTTACCTTGTATGTCAAAATCAATTTTAAAAAGAGAAAATTAACAGCATGCTATAGGGTGGTTGTGGTGAAACTGATCTTTTGATTTTGGAGATCTCAATTGTTGCATACACACACACACTATGGAAATTCCTTTTGTACCTCATTTGATTATTATTGTTATTATTTTTAACAACTATGCAGTAGAAAAAGGAACCAGTGAAAAGGCACAATAGGAATCTCAAAAGACTATTCAGTGTCTGACGCTTAGTGGTAGGAATTAGGTACTACAATTTTTAGATCAGAGACTACACTCGAGACAGACACCTGGGCATCTCAGTTAAAAAAAAAATCTTCCAGTTTATTGAATTGTCACTTTTAAAATATATTCTAGTAATTTTCTAAAGCTACATTATCAACACAGCTGGAATAAGAAAAACCTAAGGCTTCAATCAACTGTAATAGAACTGAGATGTAAGAAATCAAGATATTTTAATTTACCCTGAACTAATCATTGCAAATCAAAATCACTTTTATTTGATATAAGCTCTTAAGAGCAGTGACTGCCATCATATTTTTGTATATCAGCTCTTTAGATTAAATAATATTTTCCACAGTGATGTTTAACCCTATCATGGTTTGCTATGATCACTATATTTGGGAATCTGGGGAAAAGTGGCTAGAAGGTAAGTTCTTTCCTCCCTATTTTTAAAACTACCCAGAAACTGAAAAATCAGAGAGGTAGCTGTGTTAGTCTGGATTTGCAGAAGCGACAAAGAGTCCTGTGGCACCTTAAAGACTAACAAAAGTATTGAAGCATAAGCTTTCGTGGGCTAATACCCACTTTGTCGGACACATCCGACGCTTGTCGCTTCGGAAACTTAAAGGGAACTTATTTTAAAAACATCAATGGAGAATTAGAAAAGGAGAATAATTAAAGAAAGAATTACCAATAAAAACCCAGTTAGACCTTGAAATCAGTCCAAGATAAATCAGGAGGGCATTGTACCAATTACCTTATAGTAGGCAGTGAAATCTAGTCTACAAAGAATATTCTTGGTTCTAATACAAAGGCTGAATACTGCAAGTTTCTGAGAGATCTCAAATCCCATTAACTTCTAGAAACCAAGAGGGTATTCTGCACCACTCAAGTGGTATTCAGTACCTGACAGGCCTGACCTCAATCGTTGTGTACAAATCACTGAAAGAAGAATGGAAATAAAAAATAGTTTGTAAATAAATACAGCCATTTGGGGCAAAGAAATGCAGGCCTCTTTCTGATTTGAGGGGTAGGACAGATCCAAGATATACAATTATATACACAGTGGAAACTACAATGAGGATATAGGAGCCTCTTAGCAGCAAGTCATAGTTGGAGATGTACAGCAGGTACAGTAATCTGATTTTATGGACAGGAACACTCAAAATCCTATAGTACATTCTGCTTCCTGGACCTCCTTTTCCACAGTTGATATACAGGTATAATAAACATATAATAATGTATTAGTGCAGCACAGTGACTAATACTGAAGTGATACATTTGAATACTGCTGATTTTATAATCCATATTGAAATCTCATTTTCCTCTCTTGCTCTTTCCTACTGCAAGTGTGTGTACCTAGATAAGTCTATCATACTGTGGTCCCTTTTGGCCTGAACAGTTAACCAGTATTTGGAGCCTTGCACCGATGCGTTCATTCAGATGAAAAATAGATGGTATGGAGTCAAGTATATACTTAGTGCAATCTCGTTTATTTATAGAGAACATACTCAGAGTCCTGTTTCCCCGAACACAGTTGACATAACCAACAGCAAGTGATTTCCTTGCCCAGAAACCCTTGGAGTCCTACTCCAGCAGGCTCTATACCCAAGAAGCTCTGCTTATTTGTTTCCTTTCAGGGTTATTTTCATAACTAGAGATGGGCAGGAACCAACCGGGTTGAACCTGTTGAGCCTGAAAAAGAGTGCTTGACACATCCATTGGCTTTAATGAAGTCAGTGACTGTCCTTGGATCTAAGAACCTCCCCTGCAATGGCAGCTATTAACACCTTTCAGCATAGCAATATCTATCAGGGTGTTTTATGGCCCCAACCCTAGGAGCTAGACAACAGAAGCTACTTTCCTTATATTTTTAATTTAACACATTAATTGCTTTATAATATGTATTGCTTTTAGTCAGGTACGATTTTAAAATGGAAATGAATTAGATGCGGACATTGCCATATAAGTGGGAGTGAGGATATCCACGCACTCATTTTCATTACTGTGAGATGCCTGCAATGCATAGGTACATAAGTGCCACACTACACCAGCTACTCCAGTATCCTGTCTCTGAGCATGGCCATTGCCAGAAGCTTCAGAGGAAGGTTCAAGAAACCCTAGAAACTGAGATAATCTGTCCATGTGGGAAGTTTCTTCCTGTTTGCCAGTGACTTAGTGGTTGTTTTATGCCCTGAAGCATGAGGCTGTTCTTATTGGACAACAAAATGGCAGATGAAATTCAGTGTTGATAAATGCAAAGTAATGCACAATGGAAAACATAATCCCAACTATGCAGACAAAATGATTGGGTCTAAATTAGCTGTCACCACTCAAGAAAGATCTTGGAGTCACCATGGATAGGTCCCTCAGAGCACCTGCTCAATGTGCAGCAGTAGTCAAAAAAAAGCTAACAATGCTAGGAACCATTAGGAAAGGGGATAGACAATAAGACAGAAAATATCATAATGCCACTATATAAATCCATACACCTGCACCTTGAATACTGCACACAGTTCTGGTCATCCCATTTTTTTAAAAAAAGATATATTAGAAGTGGAAAAAGTACTGAGGGGGCAACAAAAATGACTAGGGGTATGGAACCTTTTCCATATGTGGAGAGATTAAAAGGACTGGGACTGTTCGTCTTAGAAACTAGATGACTATGAGAACCTGATAGAGGTCTATAAAGTCATGAATGGTATGGAGAAAGTGAATAAGGAAGGGTTATTTACACCTTCACATAATACAAGAACTAGGGGTCACCCAATGAAATGAATAGACAGCAGGTTTAAAAGAAACATCAGAAAGTATTTCATACAACACACAGTCAGTCTGTAGAATTTACTGCCAGGAGATGTTGTGAAGGCCAAAAGAATAACTGGATTCAGAAAAGAACTAGCTAAGTTCATGGAGGATAGGTCCATAAATGGCTATTAGCCAAGATGGTCAGGGATGCTGTCCATGCTCTAGGTGTCCCTAAATGATTTGATTGCCAGAAGTTGGGACTGGACAACTGGGGATGGATCACTTGATAAATTGGCCTGTTCTGTTCATTCACTCTGCAGCTTCTGGCACCAACCACTGTCAGAAGACAGGATACTGGGCTAGATGGACCTTGGTCTGACCCATTATGGCCATTCTTCTGTTTTTATCTACTTAACTGTCTAATTTGTTTTTAGATACCATTGAGATTTGGATTCAGTGGTATCTTGTAGCAATGACTCCACAGGATAGTAACATAATGTATCATTATTTTCTTTTATCCATGTCAAACTGGTTGCCTTTCAGCTTCACAGCATGTTCCTTTATTTCTTGCATTACAAGAAGGGTAAATAAGAGCACTCCATTTACTCTTTACCAGTGCTTCTTTTGCCTACCTTTACTATATCCCTTCTTTCTTCCTCTCTAAAATGTCCCAATATCTTCAGTCTCTTCTAGTTCTGAAGACTCTCATATGGTTCTACAATCTATCCCACACCTTTGGCCATCTCACCTGTCCTGTGCTTATTAATCTATCGCTTACAAGCCTATTCCACTATTCCAAACCTTGGAGCAGATTGCAACAGCTACCACTTATTTTGAATCAACTAACTGATTTCCCTTTTTCCACACACCCTGACCACAAAGTACATATGCCACAGTTCAGAAACAGAAATATTCAGTCCTAACCAGTGATAAGTCTAATATCAGATCTCATAACCTCAATAGATCTAGAAATGGGAGCTTTACCCCTCTGGAGAAGGCACTATGACAGTTTTCTGATGGATCCCAGTACTTGTTTCTATCCCTAATTAGGCATAAATTAATTTAAGCACCTGGTTTTTCATGCAAAGAGATTCAAACAGAAGTCCCAATAAAATTTTAGAAAAATTCTCTCAGATAGTTGCAAGATTTTCCATTACACATATATGGATCACATGACCGTGTAATATAAATGTTCTTTAGGCTTACATTTGGGGTGGCCTACATAACTCACTGTTCATGGCTTTGTGAGTAATGTCAACATCCCAAACTCATACTGATAAGACTTTGCAAGATTGGCCAGGCTAAGCACTGGTACATCTGTATTTGTCTGGGGGCATTCTGCAAGGGCAGCCAAGGCTCATGAGCCCACAGTGTCTCTATCACTTTGTCATAGCAGTGCTGGAGCAGGTTCTCACCTAGAACAGGGGCTCAGGCTCCACCCACAAGCCAAAGTCTGCTGAACTCAAATGCCATTCACAGTACCTTTCGCAGAGGTTCAAAAGATGATCATGAATACTCAGCAAGTTCTCGTGCTGTGATCACATAGTCTGTCTAAAGTCTCCACTGCTATGTTGTTTCAATTCTGTAGTGGAACCCCGACATTCACAGGATGTCTTGGAAGCTCTAGAGTGAACAAGATTTAAGGCTCAGAAGATCCTCTGCATTCTAGGGAAGCCTTAAATCTGTCATGAGCAAGGGAGCCCCGCAAAAGAGACTTTTGTCTTCCTGATTCTGCAGATAACTTTTGTTACAATGGCAATGATTGGCCTGAACTCCCACTTAACTCCAGTGAACCTTGAACAACCTAAATCTACTTAAATAACACTATTACCCAAAATTGTTGCAATTACAATCTCCTAACTGGACTAAGAGAAGTCTAGTCTTCATTGACTACCCTCCCTAATCATCTAAACACAGTACAAGCTGTTAACTCCAATGTTTATTTTCTTGAAGCACAACAGGACTTCATTATTTGAATTACTGCATAAATCTGTAGCTTAGGAATAGTCATTGGATGAGCATTATTCATGGATGCAGAGGTCTTAAATGATTCAAACTCTGTTTCACTCACATACTCAATAATTACCACCACAAAAGAGAACACACTTTACAGAACAGGATGTGAAATCAATGTTCTGGAGAATTTGTAAAACAAAATCTCTACAGATTTTTCTCAGGTTCTCTATGGATTGCTACCGACTTCTAATAGCTTAATCAGCAGACCTTCCTCACACCCACCCACACCCTAAATGAGCATGGAACAAGCCTTTTTTTTTAAAAAAAAGATAAAAATAAAGGAAATGTTTAGACTGCCCAAAACTTAAAAAACAATTTTACATCATTTTAAAGTTGAAATATACCTGTTTCAATTAGAACTCCCAGGATTTAAGTCACTTTGTGTTACAGAAAGGTGGGTGAACTTGGTGAGATCAAATAAGGGGAACCTTTGCCAAGAACTTAAACCAAAGCTTTTAGGGGCTTCAGAAATGATTTAGTTAACTTTGTTGTCATGTTTGGGTTCTTCTGCATTTCTTGATTCTAGCCAGGCCCATAAATAGAATACTAAAATATTTTCATGCCTTTGACCCAAGCAGTTAGCCAATATTCAGGGTCTTGGCTGAATATTCCATTATGAGTGGAAATTTGATGATGGTTTCAATTCCGATACAGTCCTGACTATTTACAAGGAATGAACATCAAGTCCCATTTCCCTGATCACCATGAGAATCAAACAGCAGGAGGCAGTTTCTTTGCTCACAGTTCCAAGACACTTTCAGATAACACTTAGCTCTGGGCTTTTTCTCGATAACAAGCATATTTCCAGTGCTTGTTTTAACGGTCTCCTCTTATGTTCTAATGTTTGTGGGCTTTCTGCAGTTCCTCATCACACACACTCCTCCATCAAAAAACAAAACACAACACAACAAAACCAAGGCCCCCTGCATTTGCATTCTGCCTAGGGTGACCAGACAGCAAATGTGAAAAATCGGGATGGGGTGGGAGGCGATAGAATCCTATATAAGAAAAAGATCCAAAAATCGGGACTGTCCCTGTATAACCAGGACACCTGGTCACCCTAATTCTGTCCCCAGTGAAATGCCTCCATCCACATAGCTTGGATTGCTAATCAGCATTGCGTGTGGTCTGTGCTTGGGTGGTGGCTCCTATTGTTTCAATTATCTCATTCCAGAAAGAAACTTAATTGTTTCCCTGAATGAAGGGAAGCTTTTACCCCCTACCCGACTCAAGGAGATTTCACTCAACACCTAGCATCACAATATCAAAAAGGAGCCTGACTGCATGAAACTTCCAGCCCAAAGCAGTGGACCTAAAAAATCTGGATTAGAGCTGGTCAAATAATATGGAAAAATAACTCATAAATATTCTGTGACTAATCACTGCAAGTTTGCTCTGCAATTATTAGCTGAGATATATTATTTGAAAGTTTAAGATATTCTGACATCTGCTATTTGTGATTTTCATAGATTTCAGTGCCAGAAGGGACCATTGTGATCCTCTCATCTGACCTCTGGTATGATAGGTGCCTACTCCCATGGATGCTCCGGGGCTTGAGCACCCATGGGAAAAAATGCCCCTCTATCAGCTCCTCCCCAGCACTTCCCACCCACTGGCAATCCCCAAAATCAGCACCTCCTCCTCCTCCTTCCTGCCCACCATGAACAGCTGTTTTGCAGCGTGAAGGACTGAAGGACACTGCAAGGGAGGGAGGATGCAGCGCACTTGGGGGAGGGGATGGAACTGGGCAGGAAGAGGCAGGGTAGGGGTGGAGTGGGGGTGGGGAGTTGTAGGGTGGGGATGGGGTCTTGGAGGAAGGGGTGGAGTGGGGGAAGGGCCTGGGTCAGAAGTGGGGTCGAGCACTTTGGAAAGTCAGCGCCTGACAGACCTTCCCCTAGCCTAGAGCATATATTTTCCTGGAACTTATCTTTTAGAAAAACATCCAATCTTGATTTTAAAATTGCCAGTAATGAAGACTCCAGCACAACCCTTGGTAATTGTTCCAATCATTAATTACCCTCACTGTTAAAAACTTACACTTTATTTCCAATCTGAATTTGTCTAGCTTCCACTTCCAGCCATTGGATCTTGTTATACCTTTGTCTGATAGACTGAAGAGCCCACTATCAAATATTTGTTTCAATGGGGATTATGGGCTCTTCAGTCTAGCAGAGCAAGGTATAATAATCCAATGGCTGGAAGTTAAAGCTAAACAAATATTGTCTGAGAATCCCTGATTTTATTAATTACAATCTGAACAATCATTTTGAATGTCTGTCATGGAAATGTACCTAAATTTGTTATTCTTCCACTTGAAAACTACAGTAAACCAATCAGGGAGAACAAACAATACCATCTGATTTAGGTGATCAATCATACCACAGATCTTCAGTTTCAAGGGAAAGGTGCAAATCTGTTCTCTCACCAAAGCATCATCAAGGCTTTTCTTGACAAATTGGAACTCTGGATCATAAGAGGCGAAGGCAATAATTTGGTTCAATTTCCATATGTGGATGCCATGCTCGGGAAAAAGGAGGCCATTCGGACGCAAATTCTCGATCATTTACAGAAGCTACAAGACGAATTCCAATGATACTTTCTGGAGGTGGACAGGACAAAGGATGGATTATCTTTCATCAAGAATCCATTCACAACAGATGTTAATAGAGTTCCAGAGGATCTGCAGGTGGAATTTTTGGATCTGAAAAATGATTTTGCAACCCAAGGTGTGTACCAGCAGTCTACCATAGAGAAATTTTGGGCCAGCATGACAGGGAGTTATCCAAGTCTGTCATCACATGCAGTCAGATTTCTTTTGCCATTTGCATCAATTTATATGAGAGACAGGATTTTCATGTTTGTTACATGTTAAGTCCCAACAGAGGAATTGGCTCGCAGTGGAAAGCGATATTCATTGTACATTATCAAAGTACCACTCCAAACACTGAAAAGCTTGTCAGTGAGAAGAGAATCCAAACATCTAGTAAGAAATAAATAAATTTAAAACCAAAATGTGTCTGCTCTTTTTAATCATGTCTCAGCAATACAATAAAAATAAACAAAAAAATAAATAAACAAACAAACAAAATAAAGGAGGAGGTCCACGAAAATTTTTTCATTGGCCTGGTGGTCCGTGGACTGAAATGAGTTGAGAACCACTGTACTACATGGTGTCAGAAGTGAGTGATTCCCTCTCTAAAGAGGACATAAGGCAAAGAAAAGAAACCATACTGCCAGCATGGTGAGTGAGTGGGGAAAGTGGAAAATTGGACAGGGCATTGCTGGGATATATAAGGGTTAAGTAGAGACCTGGGAGACCACTGGAGTGCTGGTATGGTATTAGGGAGTAGAGTGACTGGCAGGCACCATTTCCTCCCTTGAGAGCTAAGTATCATCCCTCACCCTCCCCTTCAGTTTGTTGGGGATAAATAAATGTGGCAACTGCACAAGAAATGTAGCTGCCTAAAGGGTATCCTTTGGGTAAAGAAGTGTTATCTCCCCCTCCCTTCCTTTCCCAGCTACATAAACGAGCCCTAGATCATGGCCCTTCCTCCCTCCCCTGAGAAAACTGTTGATTAAGGAAACTTGTAGCAACAAATTACTGCAAAGAAATGTATTTAATGTGCATAATGCTGTAATCAATCGATGGGGTCAGGATAATCATAGTATGGGTGTTTTTATTACTTAATAAGGGTTTTTGGGGTGTTGTAGCAGATTCAGGCATTTACATACTAACGTAAATTTTAAAAAGTGCAATGTAACTAATCCAGTGCTTACTCAACAACGGGGCCGAGAGGAATAAGTAACACAATGAAACAAAGCCCGTACTCAAAATCCGCCTCTGTGTCAACCTGCTCCTTCATCTAACAGACACCTGTGAAAGCAGCAGCAGCAGAAAGGAGGCAGAGCCCAGTCTGCACAGGAATGGAGCCCACAGCACAAATGGCACCATTAGAGAAGTTTGATTTTGACAACTCGGGCAGCTAATCTTACAGGAGATGAAGATCTGAGTTATTCTGGACGGCTATTGGTTTGAGAGAGAAAGCACAAGAATACCAGGTAAATGCCCTAATACTTGCCACAGGGATGCTGGCTGACGACATCCTATGCGCTCTACCTCTTATGGCTAAGAAAGAATACGGCACAATGAAAGAGTCTTTTGACACTCATTTCATAGGCAGCAGGCGTATTAGATGTGAAAGGACCAAATTCAATAGGAGCTGTCAGGAACAAAGGCAAACAACTGAGGCTTATTACAGCAGTTCATAGTGTTGCTGAACACTGCAAAGATGGACTATTTAAAAAAGAACTAAGAAGAGACAGGAGAGCTGTTGGCATCAGAGACACCATTTATCAGCATGGCTAAAGTTAGACCCAGATCTCATATGAGCAAAAGCTATAGCAAAAATGAGAAGGCAAGAAACCATAAAGAAATAGCCACATGACTTACATACTAGTAGCATAGGGGAGATTGCATCAAACAATACTGACACAGTAAAGAGAAGACACATGGGAAAGGAGCAATCAGACCAAACTGACAATGTAAGAACAGTGCACAAATAGAGAGTGGGAGACCAAAGAACTCTAATAAGAGGGAAGGTTGGAAAAGCTGTGGAAGATGCAGCAAGACACCAAGCCACAACCGGCAATAGTGTCCAGCAAAAGAGGCAGAATGTAGGAGATCCCACAAAATGGGACATTTGGTAATAGCATGTAGGCCCCCCAAGAGAAGTGGAAACAATCCAATGGGGACTGCGTTCAACATATGACAATGACTCCATACTTCTAGGAACCATGTCCACAATACAATAGATAACACCTTGGTATACATGTGTGAATCTAAACAGTTGAAATCTTAAATTTAAAATGAATACTGGGGCAACATCACTATAATTCCAAATAAAATAAAGATTATACTCATTCCTGGGATGGAGCTCTGCAAAGACCAACATACAATTTTACATAGGGACTACAACCATTATACTAGATGTCTGTGGCCAGTTCCTTGGGAAACTGCAGAAATGACAGAAAGTTCTTCATAGATTATCAGGGTGGGAAGGGACCTCACAAGGTCATCTAGTCCAACCCCCTGCTCAAAAGCAGAGGTAACCCCCAACTAAATAACCCAACAGATTTTTGCCCCAATCCCTAAATCACCCCCTCAAGGATTGAACGCACAACCCTGTGTTTAACAAGCCAATGGTCAAACCACTGAGCTATACCTCCCCTATATAGGGCACAAAGCCTTGCCACTCCCCTGCTAGGTTTGCCAGTAATACAAGGCCTATGCCTAGTAGAGAAACTGGGATGTATTAATGGCAAAAACCAAATGATACCAGAGAAGTATCCATATGTCTTCAGAGGGCTAGGAAAGCAGTCAGGAGAGTACAAAATAAAATTGGTGCCATCAGCAACTCCCTTTGGTCTCACAGTTCACATTGCATTCCTATATCCTTGTTAGGGGAAGTCAAAGAAAAATTAGAGAATAGAAAATATGCGGGTTATTTCCCAGATAGAAGAATCCATTGACTGGTGTGTAGGGATGGCTGTAGTACCAAAGTCCAATGGCAAAATCCATCTTTGTGTGGACTGTAAACAATTTAATTAAAGTGTGTACCGAGAAAAAAAATACATACTCCCCACAGTTTGTCAGACATTACCTCAGTTTTCAGAAGCCACACTCTTTTCAGAGTCACACACTACAGCAGTCTTCTGGTAAATCCTCCTTGCTAAAGAATCTATAACTACATTCATCGCCCCATTTGAATGTATCAGTCATCTTCCATTTGGCATTCCTTTAAAATTAGAATGTTTCCAAAAGAGAATCTCTCAGATTGTGTCAGGATTGCCTGGCATCCTTTGTCATGCAGATTATTTGTTGGCATATGGCAGAGATAAAAATGAACATAATGAGCAACTACATGCAGTTCTGAAATGAGTCCAACAAGCCAGCCTCATTCTGAATGAGAAGAGTGAATTTGGAAAGGAGCAGATAAAATTTGTAGGACACAATTGGCAAACAGGGAATTCAGCTGGACTCAGGCAAACTGAAGGCATTACTTATTTTACACAAACCCAAAGATGTTTTTATAAGAAGAAGATTCCTAGGCATGACAAATAAGTTTGGGAAATTCCTACGATGTTTGTCTCATCTAAGAAAACCCATAAGAGATCTCTTTAATGGCCACAAAATAGCCCACAACAAAACTCATTTAATAAAATAAAATCTACAGCCATCTCCACCTTTTGGCACAATATTCTGTAAACTGTAGCAACAGATGCATCTTCACTTGGTTTAGGAGCAGAGCTCACACAAAAGCAGTCAGAAAGAAACCAATGACGTTGCATTTATGTCAAGAAATGTCACAGAAACCAATCAGCAGTATTGCTCAAATGGAAAAGAACACACTAACAATCACTTGGACCTTTGAATGGTTCAGCACCTGTCTGTTTAGCTTGAATTGTAACATACGAAACAGACCACATTGGCTTTATTGGGTCAGAGACACTGGATGATGACTATCCACCTAGGATTCGAAGATTTCAACTACAGCTGATGCAATTTTCTTTCAACATTGACTACGTACCAGGGAAAGAACTCCTAGCAGTAGGCACTAGCTAGAGCAGGGGTCTCAAACTCAAATGACCATGAGGGCCGCATGAGGACTAGTGCACTGGCCCGAGGGCCGCACCACTGACACACACACATACCCTCGCTGCCCCGGCTGTGCCCCCACTCCACCCCTTCCATGAGGACTAGTGCACTGGCCCGAGGGCCGCACCACTGACACACACCCTGCCCTCGCTGCCCCGGCTCCGCCCCCACTCCACCCCTTCCAAGAGGTCCCACCCCTGCCCCATCTCCTCCTCTGAGCACGCAGCTCCCCATTCCCTCCTGGAAAGCGCTAGGCACCACCAACAGCTGTTTGGCAAACAAAGCAAGAGCAATATAGGAAGTCCAGAGCTAGAAACACGCACGGCCCAGCCAGGCAGCAGAGAAGCTTCCACTTCTGGACTCTCCATCCTGCAAACTGTTATGGGGGGTCCGGGGGGGGGGGGGGCGCCAGGAAGCTTGGCAGGCCGCAGGGAAGGGCTTTGCGGGCCGCATGTGGCCCCCGGGCCGCATGTTTGAGACCCCTGAGCTAGAGCCTTGATTAAACCACCACCAACAGAAGAAGAAGAGGCTTTACTGAAAACATGTCCAAGTCTACATTGATCTTGTTGTGGCAGCAATTCCAGCATCTGCCAGCCAACTTGAGCAAAGAAGAGATGAAGGTCTAAAAGATGACACTTGCCAGACATTGACTCAATTCTGACAAAGAGGGTGAAGTCAAAGGAATCAGATTCCAGACCTACCACCATATTGACAGGTCCAAATGACCTTCACTTGGCTGGTGGCCTGCTTCTGAAAGGATGACACACACTTCACTATGGTACTTCAGAAACAGATGCTCTCCAAAATCCTTGAGGGACACCAAGGTATAAACAAGTGCAGGGTATGAGCACAACACTCTGTATAGGAGCCTGGTCCTGGAAGGCATATTCAGATCTTAGTGGAAGGCCGCAAGGCATGGCAGAAGGAGAAGAAAATTTAAAAAAGGAAAAGCAGCAGCAGCAAAAACAATCAACAGAACCATTACTCTCCACAATACTACCTGACAGACTTGGCAGCAGGTCGCCACAGATTTGTTTTTCTGGAAAGAACACACTTACAATAATGTATTCAATTGCTTTTCCAGATATATTGACTTGGCTATACTTGCAGACTTCATCCCTAAAAGTCATCCAGAAATTAAAGTCAATATTTGGAAGACATGGAGTTCCTGAAGTCCTCAGATCTGATAGTACTCCTCTAAAACACTCCTAGTATTTGTACAGGATATTGATTTTGAACATCACAGCAGTAGTCCCCATTACTCCTACAGCAATGGGGAGTTGAAGAGAGCAATGCAGATTTTAAAGACACTTGCAAAAATTACTGCATCTATTTAAAACAGTCCTGGCATACCAGTCAACATCTCTGAAGCATCTCCAATTGAACTTCTGATGGGAAGACAGACAAATAAGGATGCCTGAATCTGTGGCACAGATACACGTAAGCCCAAGTGGCCCAACCTGGAGGAATTCTGAAAATTGGGTGCTGAAAAAAAAATGTAGCAGCAACTATACTTCAGTGTTCAGCACAGAACAAAAGCACTATCTGAACTGAGATCAGGGAACGAAGTTTGGCTCAAAAACTCCCAGACATTTGGAACTGTTCAGAACTTGGCAGAAACTCCCAGATCCTCCCTAGTGGAGACTCCAAAAGGACTTCTCCAGAGGAATCAAGTTCATCTACAATATTTCCCAACACAGTGAAGAAAGGATCTGGAACCTGCAGTCAGGAAATGTGTCCTCTCCAGATGAAACTCCACACACAAACTCAAGAGAAGTGATAACATAGTCTGAAAAACTGATCAGTCCCCCTCCAAGCCTCAATCTTTAGAGTAGTGTGGAAGGACTACTTAAACATGCTTGATAAGGAGACATAAGAGTGTAAAGAGTTTTAAGGCATTAAAGTTTATTTTGAATTATTGTATGCATATTCTTTGGTTTATAAATTTAAGTTTTAGTCTTTTATAATAAAGAAAGGGAGCTGGGGGGAATGATTATAGTGTTCGGGTCCATCACAATTACCTGACAGGATCAGGGTGGGTTGCAGTGAAGAGCTTACCAAATGTAGGAACTTCTGGGTTAAGAAGTTCTCCAGTTGCTGCTTGAAGCAGGGGGTCTTTGTGTTTATGTGTTCATGCTATACTTCCCACATCAGTCAAGAGCTACCAGCAATGTTGATTTGTGCCTGGCACCAGAATTTTATAGACAGATCTCTCCACAAGCTGAAAAAGAGGGAAACAATGATCTAATTATGGGGTTAGATTTCTCATTGGTAAAATCAGCAGGATTCTGAAAACAACAAATTTAGCATCTAGAAGCATTCATTTTTTTGTTAATTGATCCCCAGAAAATAAAGTTTCTGCTTGTCTCATATGGGCGATATATGATCAAATGTTTTAATAGACTCTAGCAACGCTCCCATGATGTATTTGATAAAAGGTGTGAAACTATGGATTTTAAACTTCTAAACCTACCTTGCTGGGTACCTTTGTATACTTTATGACTCTAAAACACACCAAAAATATGGTGAAACGATGGTAAATGATTAACAAGAGTCACATAGGAAAAGGGCATGGTAGAGAATCTGTTTGATGACATGAAGTTACCTCATCTCAAAAATCATCTTTTGAGCCATAGCCATTGACTGTTTTCTTACAGAGCAGGCACTAGAAATTGTTTCACTTTAGGCAGACCAACTTCCTCCACACTCCCCCACAAAAATGTCCCAGCTCATGAGAGTTGGCTGCTCCAGAGGCAGGATGGTTGGGCAGCTCAAAGTCCTAGTGCTGTTCCTTCACTTTCTTTCTAGGAGTCAGGGGGACAGCTGAAATAAGCAGCCCTTAAAATCAGCACCCTAGGCAGCCACTTATGGGTAGCTCTACTACCAGCCCTGCTTACTAATACACTTAGTTACAGGGCTAGGTTGATGTAAGTTGTCTTGCATTGATCTAGCAGTTCAAGTGTCTTCATTTAAATTTGATTCTCGCCGATAGAAGTGCTTTTCTACACTGATTTAGTAACACCACCGCCGCAAGTGGCGTAGAGTCACAGTTGATGTAATTAGGTTGTTGTAGTGTCAGTGGAGGCACTGCGTTGTTTATGATGACCGTTAGTGGCTATCAGGAGCCATCTCACAATGCCCTGCACTGACAATGCAATTGATACAAGCGCTTCTGATGAGGACACACCGCTGACACCAGAAGCCAAGTGCGCACACATACAAGCGATCTAATAACTGCAGTGCCTGTATGTCAAGGTAATTTAGGTTGCCAATTTTGGAGTGTAGACATGGCCTTTACAGTAGAATTATCAGTAGAATTAATACAGTAATGGAAGAGTGAGCTGGATTCTATTCTTTCACATGCATTGTTAACATCATAGTTAACTACATTCCATTTGCAGAATCTTTGTTACTAATGTGAAACAGAATAGAGGCTTGCCCCAAGGCAGGATGATTAGGGCAGTAGCTTGAGAAAACTGGGTTCAATTCCTGCTCTCACCACAGACTCCCTGTGTCACTTTAGGCAAGTCACTTATCTCTTTAGGCCTAAGGTCCCCTCTTGCAAAATGGGGATAATAATATTTCCCTACCACACAGGGGTGTTGTCAGGATAAATATACTAAAATGTTATGAGGCACTCAGATCTTTTCACAAAAAGCAGGCCAATGATGGGCCACAGATGCCAGTTTGAATTTTCAGGAATGGCAGTGAGAAAAGTCACCCTTTTTTCTTGTAAGATGAGCAAATTATATATGAAAGTCAGAGACACAAAGAAAACTGAAGCTTCTATTGCCATTTTTCAGACTAAACCACTCTGTCAGGCTGTATCTTCTCAGAACACCGCTTAGAGAGAAACAGTCCCTTGTAGACAGAGCTATTCTAACTACATTTTTTGTTAAAGACATGCCTCAGAACTTAGCACGGTCTCATTCCAGAACCACACAACTGAGTCTCCATGTTGAGTGCCCTATAGAGCTGCTGCCTACATCATGCAAGCAAGTGCTGGAGACCCACAGTATTGAAAAGTCTGTGGGTATGTCTACACAGGGATGAAAAACACATAGCTAGCCCAGGTCAGCTGAGTTGGGCTCACAGGGTTTGAGCTCTGGGGCTGGAAAAAAATCACTGTATAAATATTTGAGCTCTAGCCTGACCCCCAACATCTACAGAGTGATTTTTAGCCACACAGCCCAAGCCCAAATCAGCTGACGCGGGTCATCCATGCTGTGGGTCTTCAGTCCCTGTGTAGCTGTACCCTGTGACAACCAGATGTAGCTGTTAAATGCTCTTTGTCTGGTAAGAGATATGCAGATTTCTTGAATACAAAAGGCTACCACTTCCAAAGTCCTGGATCACATCACATTCTTAACAGCAAGATAAATGCAGTTGCAGTTGTGGAGCAGTAGTGAGAGTAAATTGTCAGAGGAGGACATGGGAGAGCTTCATACAAGCCATGTCATTTGTTGAGGGGATTTCTACATCTACTTCTCACTTAAAGTTTTGAAAGCTGCACCTCTGCATATGTGTATCACCACATCCTCATTCTGCCTACTTCTATTTTTAGATGTCAGTAAAATTCAAATGATGACCTGCCCATGAGATTTAGCACATTCCTAACAAACAGTACTACATTCTGTGCTTTTTATTCTATATAACAAGTCAAGGAAAGCGAATTCTGGTCCAGGTAGCCATGCTACTATGTACATTAGAACTCCAAATCGGAAAAGTAAAGTTAAGATCCAGATCTGGATCAGTCTTCACTCTCCTACTAAAACAAACCCCAAACTGGAATCCCATACTTGAACACAAAGCTTGGAAAGGTTGGGATCAAAATCCTCAGTTTGACTCATGGGTTGCTGTTACTACTTGGGTAGTGCCGGACGTGTGATAGGGAATTTATAGAAATGTAAGAGAGAAATGGCCCTGGTCCTAAAGGGCTTTCAGTGTAAAGCCCAGCTCCTGCAATGAGCTTCATGATGACAGGCCCCTGAACCGAGCGCCACTGATGGCAAGTGGGCTCCTTCAGAGTGCTGGGATCAGCTCATTGCAGAGCCAGCTCTAAGGCCTGGTCTACACAGGGGGGGGAGGATGACCTAAGATACGCAACTTCAGCTATGTAAATAGCATATTTTTGGTCGATTTACCTGGCCGTCCACATGGCAGCAAGTCAACCGCTGCCACTCCCCCATAACTCCGTTTCTGCCTCTTGCAGAGGTGGAGTACAGGTGTCAACAGGGAGCGTGCTCAGGGATGCTTTTATCACATCTACACTAGACACGATAAATCAAACCCCAATATATCGATCACGGCCTGCCAATCCGGTGGGTAGTGTAGACATGCCCTTTGTTAAGACTTCCTTTGCCAGACGTTCAGTGGTGTCGTTCTATTCAAGTCAACTGAACTATGCTGATTTACCCAGCGGAGGATCTGGCCTTGTGTTGCAAATAACAACAGGTGGCTCAGAGGGAGGGCAGAGAAACGGAAGAACCAGGGTTACAATGAAGAGAAGGTTGCTTGTTACTTTTTACATGTCTAATATTTTAAACCCAATTTCATATACACAATCACCTATATAAAGCATTCATTATTTCACACTCACACATGCCTGTTTGTTGATTTAAAAAATCCAGTGCAATAGATGCCCACGCTTGGACTCATGCTTCCAGCATGTGACCAGAACTCCCACAGCTAACAAGTTCCAAGGAGTGGATTTCTATCTCCCCCCATATACACACCCAAGCAGGTTACTGCACCCCTGCTGAATGGGTGACAGCAGCCCCCTCGTTGTCAGTTTCTTTTCCACCCTCCCTGTAGTGGAGCACCCAGTGACTGTTGCTCCTTCGGCTGTCATTTCAGATCAGCCTAGAGCCGATGAATTCAGATTTCCCTGGGGTTTACCCTCAGGAATCATATTTATCTGCCTCCAATTCTGTCAATTTAAAAAAGTTTTTAGGAAGAGAGACAGAGCAGGAAAGTTGATGTTGTGCTCTGTATGGCAGTTGGTGTCACACTCCGCCTTAGGTCATTTTTCCCTACTTACTTCTATTGATATTTGAACTTAACAATTATTCTGTGTGTCTCTTTCAGAGCTGTCAGCTCAGCATCAAACTGTCAGGAGTCTGAACTCTGCTCCCTCGGTGCTTCACCGCAAAGCCCTCGACTGACAGGCTTCCTGTGGTGCGTGTATGTGATTGGCATAGTACCCTGCCAGGAATTTTCTGCCTCCAGATCACTGAGTGATTTCACCCCTGAGGTGTTTTAAGGCACATTTCCCCTCACATCACACGGCGATGGGAAATATTGGGTCCCATGGCTTCCAGCTTTCTGCCAACTGAAGAGCAGAGCAGCAATGCAGAACATGATCACAAGAGTGGGCACCAGCAACAATGGTCCTTTACCCAGTCTCAATCTCCAGTGCGTGGTCCCTCGTCCCTGTCTCCTCCTTACAGGGCTTCTTTGCTGGCCAAACTGCAGGTTATATTCAGATGCTGCCTTACAAATACCTTAACCCCCAGTGCCTGGGGAATAGATAGCAGCTCTGCAGCCACAAACAAAACAAGATGGAGAGATATGGACATTTCTTCAGTTCAACAGAAGTCAGAGGAATTGACATGACACTTCCTCAGAACAGGGAGGGGCCTTGGAGCTCAGAGATGAACTGTTTCAGCCAGCACTTTGCCATCTCGGAACTTTGCCAGCTTTGAACACCGGTTCTTCTGCAATTTCAGACATATTTGCTTTGATACCTACAAATATGGCTGCCTTGCTATACTAGCATCTACCTGCTCACGATCTCTAGGCCTCAGAGCATTTGTGTATTGGCAGAAAAGAGCAAACCAAACACATCAGTTGTGTTTGGTGCTTATTCTAGGTATCCAGGAGCAGTATATGCAATGAAAACTTCTGCCACTCAAAATGCCATGTTGCATATTGGTTACCCTTAAATACTTAAAGTGGAACCTCAGAGTTACGAACTGACTTGTCACAGATCTTTTTTTGGAGCTGGAAGTACGCAATCAGGCAGCAGCTGAGACCAAAAAAAAGCAAATACTGTACAGTTGTGTGTTAAATACAAACTACTAAAAAAATAAAGGGAAGGTTTTTTCAATGATTTGACAAAGTGAGGAAACTGTTTCTGTGCTTGTTTTGTTTACATTTAGATGGTCAAAAGAAGCATTTTTCTTCTGCATAGTAACATTTCAAAGCTGCATTAAGTCAATGTTCAGTTGTAAACTTTTGAAAGAACAGCCATAGCGTTTTGTTCAGAGTTACGATCAACCTTCATTCCAGAGGTGTTTGTGATTATGTTGTGAGGGTCTACTGTGTTGGACAATGGGCTCTTTGTCCAACACAGGCACAATAGTTGGAAGTTGAAGCTAGACAAATGCAGACTGGAAATAACGCATACATTTTTAAATGTGAATAACTAACCACTGGAAAAAAGTTACCAATAGTTGTGGAGGACTGAGTTTCATAAAATCTATTGCCAGAAGGGACCATTAGATAATCTAGTCTGACCTCCTGTATAATGCAGGCCATAGAACTTGCCCAAAATAATTCTCCATCTCTAGCAATTTTAAAATCAACAATGTTTTTTTTTTAAAAAAAGGATGCTCTAGCTCAAAGAGGAATTATTTGTGGGGACTTTTATGGTCTTTGTTATACAACAGGCCAGGGGCGGATTTACCATGAAACATGAGGGGCCCTGGCATGGGAGCCGCCAGCAACAGGGGGCCCCAGGGCTCGGCACTCAGGCAGCTCAGCACCAGCAACCCCCTTCCGCTCATGGAGGGGGGCTGTGAGGGTAGAAGCTGTGGAGGCAAGAGAGCAGGAAGAGAGTTTCCCTGCATCCTCAGGGAGCAGGCAGGTGGTGCGGGTGGCAGGAGCACCGTGAACGAGGGCAGAGAACTCGAAGCACAGAGTGGCTGCACAGCCAGCCAGATAGAAGCGGCGCTTTGAAGGGGAAATCGCGGCTTCTCTCCAACCACCAGCTGCGCCGCTGCCCCTGCTCCTCCAGAGTCCTCCGGCCCATGCCCTGCATTTCGGCCCTGCCTGACACAGAGAATAGGGGAGGTAGCTCCAAGAATCGTGGCCAATCGGAGCTGCGGGGGTTGTGCCTGCAGGTGAGCACAGGGCCATGAGGAGCCATCTGCACACACACTTCCTTCCAGACCCTGCGTCCCCAACTCTGAGTACCCACCCACACCCTAACTCCCACCCAGACACCCCAGCCTACCCTTGCATCCTAACTCCCTCCCAGACCCTCATCCCCAGCCCTGAGCCCCAGGAGGATGGAGGGAAAAAACAGGAGGAGGGGGGACCCCCAAAAATAAAGCTGAGCACAGGGCCCCACTAATTCTAAATCTGCCACTGAGCAGGTCACATGATTGTAGTGGTCTATTCTGGCCTTTGAATCTACCCAAAGAGAGTTGAAGATAATGATCCTAATGTTTTTTCTGAGCCACATCTAATATTCCTCCTGGGGGAGGAGTGGCAATCAAAGCACACTCGGAATACTGTGTATTAAACAACAGCTAATGGGCTGGGAGACTGTTTCGTGTGACACAAAAGAACATTAGAAAAAAATGGAAGGAAAATCCTCTACACTGCAACTATCACTGTGAATTATTTTTAAATGTAAACTATGGATTGGAATTAAGAAAATAACAAAGCAAAATTACCAGTACCAATCTTCAAACTGTGGGGCATAAAATCAAGTGCTCCAGGGACAGAGGAAAGTTATCACCCTCCCTTTTTCAAGCATTGGGCCCTAAACAATGAAGGGAGTGTCAGTGTTAAAAGGCCACTCTGCTAGCATTTTCTCCCAGGTGGAACACAGACAAGATTGAAGCTATGCATTTCTTTGCCCAGTATTTCAAATGAATGTCAAATACAAAAAATTCCAGGCACTTAGTTGACTTGTCAAATCTTTCTTCAAGCTTTATATGGTGTATCTGCTTTTTCTGTTTGAAAATTTTAAATTGGCCCATTATTAATTGCGCTATGGAATCAGGGTGATTAGTGCATGTGACGGGGTTGGGACTCACCACTTCACGCCTCCCACTGTTGAGTCCAGGAACTAGCTCACACAGTCCTGGAGCACCCTCTGGTGGGTCCAGACACCAACGGAGGGCAGACGACAGATGGAAGCAACGGGGCATATGTGAGTGTCCTGACTCTGTCCACCAAGGAGCAGTCGCAGCTGTCCCTCCATCCATCTGCAGATTTCTCACTGCAGATTTCTTTAAAACACTACAACACTTTGTGGAAGGGGAAATCTGTACTTGAAGGAGACTTCAATTGCACACCAACTCCTTACTGGGACAGATCTAATAAAAAAGACATTGGGGATAAGGAAGTAGGTATAGTATTGACTTCTCAATGCCAATTATTCAATCCTTCACATTGCTGGAGTGAATTGCACCCAGGGGAAAGAGATGACACATTTCTGCAGAAACTGGAACATTACACGGTCAGATCATGCACCAGGGAAGTAATATCTGATAGTGGGGTTGGGTCCCAAAGATCTCTTTATTGGAAAGTTAACTGCTTCCTTCTCCAAGGCATAGATTAGGTTGCAGCAATTAAAGAGGACGTTGTTAAATATTTCCAATTAAATAATTTGCACAATATAAAAGGAGGCCATCTCTGGGATGCAGGTAAAACAGTATTTAGGGGTCAATTGATTAGCAGAACCTCTCAACTGAACTAAGAAAGATCTCGAGAAAATATAGAAATTAGAACATGGCCCACCCAATTACAGCTAAAAAAGGTTACAAAATATTAATAGAAAACACAAGTTCAGAAATAACATATCAACAACTAATTAATATTAGAGGGAAGTTGAGTATGTTGATGAAAGAGATCACTAAAAAAGCCCTTAGGTATACAAAGCAGGTGTTTTGTGAAAAAAGGAAATAAAAGTGATAGACTATTGGCTCAAAAACCTAAAGGGATTCAAGATCAATGTATTATTCTACCAATTAAGAATAATCAGCAAAATATTAAATATGTGCGGCTACTTACAAAAATCTCTACACCTCAGATACTCCAAACACTCAAATTATTCACAAATATCTAGAAGTAGCAGGCTTGCCAAAGATAAGCAAAATTGATAAAGAAACAAAAAACACAAGATGACATCCAAGAGGAAAGTATGAAAAGTGGTTAAAACTGCGGCTGAATTTTACAAAGTATTTAAGAAGGTGTTAGTGGGTCCTTTGCCATTTAAGGTGACCACCTTTTCAATGTGCAGGACCCCTTGCCCCTCCGTGGTCCAGGCTCCCTGCTCCTCTTCTCCTCTGTGAGGCCCTACCCCCTCGCCAGGCCAGAGGCTGGAGCCAGGCAGTAGTAAGAGCCACTCAGGGAGCCTGAGCCTCTCAGGGAGCCCTAGAACCTCCACCTGCACTGGACAGGGAGCACAAAGCAGCCCCCATCCCATGTCTCCACTGCCGGGGCACGGTGCTCAGGGCAAGTAGAGAGTCCAGGATTCTGGGTCTCCCCACAGCAACCCGGGCTCCCTGGGTGGCTCTTACTACTGCCCATCTCCAGCTTCTGGCCTAGGGGCAAGGCTTCAGGGGGAAGAGGAGGAGCAGAAGACTGGGCCTCGTAGTAAGTGGGGGGTAAGGCCAACCTCAATGCCCCCCCCCCCACCACCACTACTAGGAAAAGAGTAACACTACCCCTGCACCTTGGGCTGCAGAGAATCCAGGACAAGTGCTTTCCCGGAGTCATTCAGCCTGGGACCAGGCCTTGAAGTGTATATTTTGGGACTGTCCCACCCAAATTAGAGATGGGGGGTCACCCTAATGCCATGCTGTTAGGGGAGGAACTTCCACAACCTATGAAGGAAGCTCCTGTGGTTGTTCTCCCAAAAGATGGAAGCAGCCTTATATTTTGCAATTCCCCTAGGCCCATATCTTTGTTGAATGATGACTAAGATTTTCGCAAAACTGCCAGGTAGCTCTCTATGAATCTATGCTCTTGGCTTATATGAATCCAGATCAAACTGGATTCATTAAGGATAGACAAATGTCAGACAATATTTGGAGAGTAGTTGGAATCATCCATAATGCCAGTTCAAAAAAAGATCCAATTCTCTTCTTATCATTAGAGGCACAGGAAACCTTCGACAGAACAGAGTAGAACTTTCTGTTTCAAGTCCTGTACCATATAGACTTTGGCCCCCAGTTCCTTAAATGGATAACTGCCCTTTACACGATCCCAAAACCAGCCATGTGAGTTAATGGAGTTAAATCTCCCCTTTTTGAATTACATAGCAGGACTAACCAGGGATGTCCATCGTCTTCTTTTGCATTGGCCAGGGAGATTCCTACACAGATTATAAGGACCAATGAATCCATCACAGAAATAACACTTGCAGGAACACATGAGAAAACAGCACTATATCGAGAGGGTGTAATATTTTTACCTAAACCAAATATTTCCCTAAAATTAGTTTCTAAAGACATCCAGGACGCTGGGAAAGTCTGGATTTAAAGTAAATTATGCCAATTCTGAAACATTAGCTATAAATATGCCAGACTCGCAAGTCACTGATCCAGAAAACATTTGGGTACAAATGGGCAACAAATTCTATAAGATACCCAGGAATCCAAATCTCATACAACCCTAGGAGAGTTCTGTGATTTTAAATGTCAAACTACTACTTCAGCAAATGAAAAGGGACTTGGGGTGCAGGGAGAAATATCCAATCTCTTGGTGGCGAAGAATAGCCACAGTCAAAATCAATATTCTGCCAAGGAGGATATCTTCCTTATCTGGAATAGTCACAGATGGATTTTGAAATAAATACAGAGGATGTTGTTAGAGTTTATATGGAACAAGAAAAGATCAAGAGTGAGAGCAGTTACTTTGTACAGACAGACCCATTAAGCAGGGTGGAGTAGCTGTTCCAAATATTCTATGGTACTATCCAGCTCAAAGCAGTGGCGACTGGGGGCACTCTCATCCAGCCAAACACTGGGTCTTTATGGAACAAGAAAACTGTGGCAGTGTAAACATTGCTAGGCTACCATGGATTAATAAAAAAACAACACACTCACCAAAAATATACACACATCCTTTAGCAAAGACTGCTCTTTAGGTTTGGGATAGAACTAGAGATAAGATCAGTTCTTTTCCATCAACAATGACACCCACTGCAAATAATCCAGGTCTTAATCCAAATCACAAACCAGAGAGCTTTGAAGATTGGGAGAGCTAAGGAATACACACAATTGGACAGCTATTCAGTAAAGAAACATTTCTAATTTATTTAAAGATCAAAACTAACTTTAACTGGTCCACTCTCCCCTGGTACCAGTACTTTCAAGTAAGGCACTATGTTTCTCAACTATCTAGAAAATCTGTTCTATGCAGAAAGGTAACTTTAATAGAAGCAATGGTATCTGGTCAATTAGGGCAGGGGTTCCCAAACTTTTTCCCTGGGGTCCACTTGTGCAGCTACAATATGGACTGCAACTCACCATTAACACTTCTTGGTGAAAATTTTTAATTCTAAGCATATAAACTATAACACTGTAAATAAACAGTGTACGTTTCCTTTTCATCTAATGTAAACAACTGTAATGCTAGAAATCCCTAGCAATATTTACTCAAAGAAATGTTTCAAGATCTTTGATAACAAATAGTTTTAGTAAAACTACACTTTTAAAAAAATGTAGAGGTAGCAAAGAGTCCTGTGGCACCTTAAAGACTAACTAAAGTATTGAAGCATAAGCTTTCGTGGGCTAATACCCACTTTGTCGGATGCAAGCAGTGGAAGTGTCCAGGGGCAGGTATAGATAAGTAGGCAAGAACCAGGTAGGAGATAACAAGGTTAGTCCAATCAGGTTGAACCAGCTTGTTATCTCAAATCAGGGAGGGTTAGGTATTCCTCTAGCAGCTGAATTGGAAGTGTGAACTCTGAGAGAGGAGAAGCTGTTTTTGTAATTAGCAAGCCATTCAAAATCTTTGTTCAATCCCAGATTGTTCAATCCCAGATTGATTGTGTCAAATTTGCAAATGAATTCATTTGCAAATTTGACACAATCAATCAATCTGGGATTGAACAAAGATTTTGAATGGCTTGCTAATTACAAAAACAGCTTCTCTTTCCGAATTCACACTTCCAATTCAGCTGCTAGAGGAATACCTCACCCTCCCTGATTTGAGATAACAAACTGGTTCATCCTGATTGGACTAACCTTGTTATCTCCTACCTGGTTCTTGCCTACTTATCTATACCTGCCCCAGGACACTTCCACTGCTTGCATCCGACGAAGTGGGTATTAGCCCACAAAAACTTATGCTTCAATACTTTAGTTAGTCTTTAAGGTGCCACAGGACTCTTTGCTACCTCTGCTATTCCAGACTAACACGGCTACCTCTCTGATTCTTAAAAAAATGTGGTGTTCAAACAGGGAAAACAAAGTACATTGTATAAAACTGAACAATAAGTAACACGAACGTGTTAACAAAAATGTTTAAAAAAACACTGTTATTTGTTGATTTTAAAACTTTGAACATTATATTGGGTTTTCAATTTTTTTTATTGTGTAAAATCTGAAGTTCTGTGCTGTGTAAGTGAACACTCTACCCCAGTCTACTAACTAGAAAAGAATCTAATCAAATATTGCTTTAAAAATCGTCATATCATCACACACTGAGGCAACAGGTACGCATCCGATCTGGTAAAAGAGACTCCAAACTTCAAGTATGTATCATCATATTTTCTTACTACTTTTTTTATTTTATTTTTTGCTGGCTCATTTTGTGTAGCAGTAGATGATCCTGGACTTTCATTATCTTCTCCAGCAGTGCACCCTTCTCATTTTCAAAAAATAAATCGATCCATATCAGAGTGAAATATTGCTTGCCGTTTTTTATAGTTGTTAAATGGTGGGCTGTGTGTACGTTGCTAGGTTACCTTGCAGTCAAATGCACTTGTACTTGCAAGAATTAAACTTGACATATTGCAGCTTGATTTTTTTCTTAAATAAAATAAAGTTTTTTTCTATACTCTGTCCAATATATATAGCTCAAAACATTATATTTATATAGCTTTTACTTAGATTGCACAAGCCACAAGCAGTTAGTTTTACTGAGGCCTGGTCTAGAGTAAACGATTATATTGGAATTAGCAGCATTATATCAAATTAAAATTAAATCCGTCCATACAACCAACCCGGTTTTGTCCACTTAAAGGGCTCTTAAAACCGGTTTCTGTACTCTACCTCGGCAAGGGGAGTAGCGCTAAAATCGACCTCGCTTTTCCTGATTTGAGGTACTATGGACACAATTCAAAAGTATTGGCATCTGGGAGCTAACCCAGAATGTTCCATTGTGACCACTCTGGACAACACTTTCAACTCAGATGCACTAGCCAGGTAGTCAGGAAAACCCCCAAGCTTTAGAATTTCATTTCCTGTAGTCCCAGAATCACAAAAGAGCTCCAGCATGGACCGAACAAGAGGTACTGGATCTGATCACAGTATGGGAAGACTACTCTGTGAAGGCAGAACCCCGTTAAAAAAAAACAGAATGCCAATGGGCAGCAGAGACTGCAGGGACTGTGGGATAGCTACCCACAGTGCACTGCTCTGAGAGTTGATGCTAGCCACGGTACTGTGGACACACTCCGCTGACTTAACACGCTTAGTGAGGACACACATGATCGACTGCATAAAATCTCTTCCGAAAAGTCAACTTCTATAAATTCAATATAATTTCATACTGTAGACGTACCCTAAGAGCTTGACTGGAGAATGCAGTTGTGCCAGTAGATCACTCAGGACTGGGTCACAGACCACCTTTGGGAACCCTTGAATTAGGAACCAAAAAAAAAACTAATTTAGATCAATCTTTTCAGACAGTTTTCCTACAAAACAGTGTCCATATAGGACATGCTGGGGAAAGGATGTGGACAGACAAATTATCACAGAGGGTTTGGTCTGGAAAAGACCAGCAATTCTCTCTGTAGCACAATAAAAGAAAAATTTCTTGAAGATACTGTTTCAATAATACCTCACCCCAGTCAGGTTAAAAATATATATGGCCTGGATGGGGGTAAATGCTAGAGAAATTGTGGTGAAAGGGGAGGTTTTATGCATATATGGTGGACATGTCCAGTCATTAGAGAGTATTGGGATGCAATCTGTAACCATGTATCACAAATTATTGGATATTTATTACCAAATAATCCTTTGGTAATCCTCCTGGGGCTTCCTAGTGGAAACAGTCACACAAAAGGAAATGAAGAATTCATCTCACCTGTTACTAGCTGCTCAGCTGTTGGCAGCCTCTCATTGGAAAAAGAAAAATAGCCCAACCATTGAGGAATGGTTCAAAAAACATGTGAGGTTGTGATTATGGAAAAATTAACACACCAATTACATGCTTAGAAAAATAGACAGAGAACAATTTGATACTTAGATACAGTATTTGGTTACCTTTTATTCAGTACTTAGAATGTACATTCATCTGCAAAAAAACAGCATACCTATTTAGGGTGGTGGGATTGTTTTTCTTTTTTTGTTTGTTTGTTTGTTTGTTTTTAATATGGACACTTGATAGACATAGCTGGTCTTTTAAATATATACATAAGGAGATTTCACGCAATTTAATGGAATCACTAGAAACAAGATAGTTGTCCTAATGATCCTTACTCTAATAAGACAATACCCTGTTAAATGGAAAGATCTCATGATTATATTCCTACATAAATGTCTTTTTAAACAAAAGCTAATTGTCGTAATGATTGTTTTGTTCCCAATATTTACATGATGAGGATTTGTAAACATCTCAGAACTTTCAAATAATGTAAAAAATAAAAAGGGTTTCGGTTCCCCCCCAAAATTTTTCACAGAAGTAAAAAAAAAAATTTCAACCAGCTCTCCAATCCTTACGACTGCAAAGTAAATATTCCAAATGTGAACCAATGCTGTTTTAGACAAACAACCCACTGCTGTCAATGCATGTGAAGAGTACATCTCTCTGTCCTGCCCCACTCCACCCCTAGTTCGGAAATGGCTTAGTGGCTTGTGTCGATATCACTACCACCCTTTTATATAGCTTTTTTCATTATTAGATCTCAATGTGTGTTACAAATTAGGTAAATATGTTATGCTTACAAAAAGCACACAGGATCTTTTCAGGGGAAAAAGGCAATACGCCAAATTTGTTGAGAATACAGCAGTTAGCGTATGCTTTTCAGACACACACACACACACACACACCAAGCACACAGTCTTGCCAATCGATATTATAGTCACCAGTCCAGAGTCTGGATCAATCTAGTGGCCAGACAGATTGGTCGCGAAGGGAAGCTGGGCTCTGTTGGTCGTGATCCCATGCTCCTGGTGCTGGGGCAAGACGAACCCAAAGTCCCACGGCAAAGCACCCTGTTCTTATAGTCCTTTGTCTAGGTGGAAGTGTATGGATTTTGCTGTGTCAGTTTATGACAGGTTACTCCTTAATTGGTGTTATCGTTTGATGTTAACATTCCAAAACACCTCTGAAAGGGTCATCCTGTCCAGGATTGATTTAATCACTTGTCTTTAGGGCTGCCAGCCTCCACCTCAGGGCCATCAGTCTGCCCTTCCTCAGTCCTGGATGTGCATTGATGATTCTCTGGTGTTGATGATAAGTGGCCTAAAGCATCTTCACTCCTCCTTTCTTGACCATGTAGTTAACAGTGGCCTTCACACCTTATCTTTTCCTGATGCATGCATTCCTCATTCACACAAACAGTCTTTCACAGAGACCTTCAAAGGTATATAGACATCAGTATTTTATATTCAGCAGCATACATTGTAAATCAAGCTTTGCTAAATCTTGTAACTAAGGGCATGGTTACACTTACAGGATTATAGCACTTTTGGTTATAGCTTTCCCCATATACTGCAATAGGTATAGCACTATAGCATGTCCTGGCGTGGCCACATTGCGGCACTTGCAGCGGCACAGGGTGTGGTGCATTATGGGCAGCTATCCCAGCATTCAGATGGGTGCAACGTGCTTTTCAAATGAGGGAGGTGAGGGGGAACGTGTTGTGTGTATGCAGATGGAGAGAGCAAGGGGATTTTCTACGGGCTGAGAGTCTTGTCAGAGGGTGTCCTTTGAAATTCAGAGCCTGCTAGTTTTCTCGGTCACACAGCTCCCTCTGTAAACATTTGCGGTGCTTATCTGCCGAGTTGAGAGAAACTCTGAAAAGGTACTTCCGCATTCCTCCTGCTGAGTTCAAAACAAAGGGAAGAGACACCAATTGCCTTAAATGGCTCAGAGGCGTCACCAGAGATCACTTATAGCATAGTAATCTTAATGCCCATTCACACTTGCGATAATACGGAGCAGTGAACACGCAATAGCTGTTAAACCTCAGGGAAGGGAGGATTACCAGGAGCGGTATAACTGTGGGTTTATAGCGCAATACATGCCTTGCCACTGTGGACGGGTAGGGAGTTATAGCGCTCCTGGAGGCTTTATAGCGCTATAAAGTGCCAGTGTAACCAAGCCCTAAAACAATTCACATTGGGACTTCGGCCCTCAACGTTTCTCTAATCTATTAACAAAAAGAAAAGGGCCTACCAGGGCCTAATTGTAATGTATGTGGGAAATAGGATCCCATAACCTCAAAGGGTCATTCCTTTCTGTTATTCAAAAAGGGTGGCTGGTAGGATAAAACCAAGTTTACATCAATTGTACTATAAAAATTGATGAAAATTATAAACTCCATATATCATTATCCCCATGTTACAGATGTGAAAAATGAGACATAGAGCACTAAAGTGACTGACTAAGGTCACCCAGCAAGCCAGTTGCAGAGCGAACTAGAACCCATGTCTTCTGGCTGCCAGTCCAGGGCCTATCCACCAGCCACACTATTTCACCAAAGTAAATAGAATTCAATCCCAATTTGAAGGGAGGAAGGCAGCATTTAATTACCCATTGCCAAAAATGTATCTTTCCTAGTGCATACAGGTCTACTGAGTCTGGGGGGAAGACTAAAGCAATTAATCAAATTCTGGTCTCTATGACACTGATGTAAATCCTCACTAACTATTGAAATCAATGGAATATTTTAAACTACTTAAATGTTTTTAAAGGATTAATGCAGTGACCCAGGTAATTAGGGGTTGGCTAGTCTGCTATCAGTTCTGGGCAAAATAATGGAACAGCTAACATGGAACAGCATAACAAAGAATTAAAGGATGGGCATTTAATTAATACAAATCAACATGGTTTCATGAAAAATAGATCTTGTCAAAAAAATTAATATCATTCTTTGATGAGATTATAAATCTGGGTGATAAAAATGACTGTTTTGGCATAATAGTCTTAGACTTCTGTAAGGTGTTTTACTTCATACCACACAACATTCCGATTAAAAAATAAGCATAATATAAAATCATTATGACACATACTACACTGGGCCAACTGACAGAGCTCAAAATGCACGTGTTAATGGGAAATCAACAATTGGGGGGTGAATAGAGGGGTCACACAAGGATCAGTTCTCAGACCAACACTCCTTAATATTTTCATCAGTAATCTGGAAGAAAATATAAAAATAACTCCTTATGCATCTAGGAACAAAGAATGTAGTCTGAACTTACAAGATGGGGGATTGTATCCCATAAAGCAAACTCCCTAACAAAGAACTTAAGGTCTCCGTAGATAACCAACTGAAGAGGAGCTCCCAGTACAATGCTGTGGCAAAAAAAACAACAACCCAAAACACACACCTAACACAATGCTTGGATGTGTAAATGCAAAATAACATATAGGAGCAAGGAGGTGGTAACACCTAGGTACATGGCATTGGGGAGACCATTACAACAATACTGTAACCAGTTCTGGTGTCTGCACTTCAGAAAATATGCCAAAAACTGAAGAAGATTTGGAAAAAAACTACAAGAACAATGCACGGTCTGAAAAACATGCTTTATAATGAGACTTAGGCCTGGTTTACACTGGAGAAGGAAGGGCGAGCTAAATTGGTCTAAGTTAGGCAACTTCAGCTACGAAAATAGCATAGCTGAACTCGAGGTACTTAGCACAGTGTCTTCACTGCAATAAGTCAACTGCTGAGATTCCCCTGATGACTCTACCTACACGGGAGAGTACTCAGCAGTCGATTTATCGCGTCTTCACTAGAAGAGACTTGCTCATAATCTGTAAACAGGAATCACAGTAGGCCACTATGGTGCAGTATGGTGTACCAGCACCTCTCTCTAACAATCATCTTGTTCCCCAAAATCTCACTGTGACATTACACTCCATATTCTTTATGAAAATATGGCTAGGACATAACTGAGATGTACTGTATGCAAGGTGGCTCATGTAACACATTATTGGAAAGGTCATGATTTACTGAATTTGATTCAGTTTTGTATGTATGTATCATTTCTGTATCTAAATTTAGAAATATGACTATGCAACAATTATAATTGGGTGTTTATTGGAAAGACCTCCAACCACCCCCAGACAACAAGTCATCAAATTTGATGGGCCATTAAGAAGGAATAAGACTGTGAAGACACTTATCTCTCTCCGTCCTGGGAAGCATCCTGGGACATAACTGTGCCACTATTAGGTCAGGTGCTCTTGTCACCTGATACTAAGCATTATCTTGGACTTCTTGTAACTTTACACTAAAAGGAAAGGGGTCAAATTTAATGTTGGGGAGGAAGGCAAACAGGACTCTCTCCTCCGTGACGTACCCAAGAAGAACTGCTGAAAAAACCTGAAGGTACAGGCAAGGGAGAGTCCAGACCGAGACAGGGTTCCAGTCTGTAAGAAGTAGTAACTAAGGGCTGGTCTTCACTACCTGCCAGATCGGCAAGTAGCGATCGATCTTTTGGCGATCGATTTCCCGCGTCTTCACAAGACGCGAGAAATCGATCACCCGCGATGCCCCTGTCGACTCCGGAACTCCAACTTGCCGGGAGGTGCAAGCTGGAGTCGACGGGGGAGCATGCCACCAACTGCTGCTGCCATGAGGACGGCAGGTAAGTCGGCTGCAGATACGCAAACTTCAGCTATGTGATTCACGTAGCTGAAGTTGCGTATCTGCTGTCAATTCCCCCGGGTAGTGAGGACCAGCCCATAGAACTCTGCACTACAGAAACCCTGCATCCTGCCTAATCCACCATTTAGGGTGAGAAATCACATTTTGCAATGTGTTTCTTTAGTGAATCAAGCTTAGTTTGTGTGTTTTGTTTTATTTGCTCAGTAATCTGCTTTGTTGTTTGCTACCCCTTTAACCACTTTAAAAGGTAAATTTTTACTTAATAAATGCATTTCTTGTTTATGATATAACCCAGTTGTGCTAATCATAATAGGAGGGGAGTAAGAGGCTGCACATACCTTCCTCCTCCTTGAGGGAGGAGGTGAATTTCATAATATACCTTTGGGTCTGTACTCCAAGGGAGGCGGACACCTGAATTCTGGGGCAAGTCCCTTAAGCTGAGTCTTCCCAGAGCTGATCTTAGGGTCTGTGTCATTCTTTAGTTGAGTGTGGCTTATCTGTGTGTGTGCTGGAGGAGGCTTAAGAGTCTGGCTCTGCAAAATACAGAAAAAGAAGGTCCATGATGGCAGAACAGGCAGGGTCAGTCATATCTCAGCACATCAGTTGTCATGGGATAAGAGGGAAGATCCTTTCATGGACTGAGAACTGGTTAAAAGACAGGGAACAAAGAGTAGGAACAAATGGTAAATTTTCAGAATGGAGAGGGGTAACTAGTCGTGTTCCCCAAGGGTCAGTCCTCGGACCAATCCTATCCAGCTTATTCATAAATGATTTGGAGAAAGAGGTAAAGTGAGATGGCAAAGTTTGCAGATGATATTAAACTGCTCAAGATAGTTAAGACCAAAGCAGACTGTGAAGAACTTCAAAAAAATCTCAAGAAACTAAGTGATTGGGAAAGAATGTGGACAAATGTAAAGTATTGCACATTGGAAAAAATAACCCCAATTATACATACAATATAGCTAATTTAGCTACAACTAATCAGGAAAAAGATCTTGGAGTCATTGTGAATAGTTCTCTGAAGACGTCCACACAGTGTGCAGCGGCAGTCAAGAAAGCAACCAGGTTGTTAGGAATCATTTAAAAAGGGATAGAGAATGAGATGGAGAATATCTTATTGCCCTTATATTAAGACAACTGCAGATAAAAGAAATGGAAGAGGAAGAAGCCAGACAAAAAGCAGCCATTGAGAGAGTCATTAAAGCCCAGAAGTAAACTATGGAGCTACAAACTGAAGAAGCAGCAGACAGCCATAAAGCTTCTCTGAAGCGACAAGCCAAAAAAAAAAAAAAACAGAGAAGAGAGAAAAAGTGAGAAAACTTGAACTGGCCTTAAAAGGGAAGTGGAACCAAAACTCCACAGCAGGGGAACCCACCTGCCCAAAAACCCACACATGGGAGCAGTTGTGTCCACCATATAGTGAATCTGGAGACATTGCTGAATACTTCACCACCTGTGAGAGGCTGTGTATGCTCCATGTGATTCCTGATTATCAAAAGATGACCACTTTGGTTGCAAAATTGACTGGGAGAGCTCTGGACATATTAAATAAGATACCAATGGATGATGCTTCCAATTATGGTAAATTTCAAAGCTTGGTTTTGAAACAGAGTACATTTTAGAACCCCTAAGAGAGTGGCTGGGTTAAGTAATGTGGCTTATGTGAACCCAAATGAAATATTTACTGGATAAGTGGGAGAGAGGAAGATACCCACTTCCCTAAATTCACTCTTCCAGACCTCATCCCAAATCTCCTGTGAAAGCAGAAGAGCCCAAGAGGTGCTATTATTGTAATTCCACTGAGCAGGTGAGGAATAAATGCCCTGTGTTGAGTGGGAACACGCAGCAGGAAACTCATGGAAATGCTGCTACCCAGAGACACTTCAGGCAGTTGCCACATATCACACAGGATTTGTAAAGGTTGCCACTGCATAGCCAGGCAGTAAGCACATGAAGGCTGTCAGAATAAATGGCAAGGAGCTCCCTGCAAGGAGAGATAGGGGTGCAGAAATCTCTGTGGTCAGGAGTGACCTGGTTCAGGAGAAAGACTCCTGAACTCTGCCAGGACAGATGTCAGAGCTTTTGTTAGTAGGGGGTCACAAAATCTTTGTGCCTTTGGCTAAAATACACAGGGAAGCTGGGGATTTGCAAGCTGAGTTGACTGCGGCAGCTGGCCAGCCCTCAGAATCCCACACAAATTCTTCTGGGGAATGACTTTTTTAATGTGGCTAGGGCTGTCCAGGGGTCTGTCAGCAACAAGGAGGAATCTTGTGCCAAATCCCCAGTGGGAAGGACCAAAGCTACAGAAACGGCTGAGGAACTAGGAAAGTGTCTCTTTACTTCCTTGACAGCCCTGCAAACAGTTAGCTACCAAAGAAGGGGGTGGCTAAAACCAGCTCCTGTCAGGTGACTATCCCGTTGGGGGATGGGAGTGTTTTGCCTGATGGTAGGGAGTCCATCCAGGTTGCTGGATGCCAGGAAGTGGCAGTTAAGCAAAAAACTAAACTCAACTCTAAAATGCATCAGAAAATGTGTCCTAAGAAAGGATAGGCGTGGCCCTGCCTGTGTGTTTGCTGGAGGAATCTTAAGAGGCCGGCTCAGCAAGACAGGCAAAAAGGGGGCCCATGCTGGCAGAACAGGTGAGCTCAGTGGTATCTCAGCCCATTGGGTGGCATCTTAAAGGGGGCAACCCATCACACTCACCTTTAATTTTAAATAAGAAAACCTTGACTATTTTAACCAATGCAGCAATGTGTAGTGAATCTGGAATAAAGTTGATTTTAAAAAAAAACAGGATTTAATTTTCCCCCCAAAAGTTCATAAAATCTGTCCACTTTTCCCCCCAACCCCACCAAATATTTCTAAATTCAAAAGTTTTTCAACTGGGTGCAGTCTATGATGATAGCTTCAAGAGGTGTGATAGGCCCATATATCTCAGTGAGGTCTTAAGTTACCATCATTTGCCATGGAGGTTAAGTATCAACAGTGCCAGTTTCATTGTTCATTAAGCCATGCAAGAAAGGAGAGTGTGGATCACAGATCTGCATAAATCTACCACAAGTGACTTTATTTTGGCACCAGAAATAGGTTGCATTTGGACGAAAGCACCATTCCCCACCCACCCCCAATTAAGAAAGAACCAAGCCCATGTAGGCTCTAGCAATCAGTCATTATATATTTTTTTAAAAAAATCTAAAAAGATATGTTTTAGCTCAGTCATAGGATGATTACAATAGCTCCTTCTGCCCTTAAAAATCTATTTATCTATGGGGTTACTTACACTGGTGAAGAAACTGAAACAGAGAGCAGAATTTTGCCCAGCAGTATTAGTTTCCTGTTGGCTCTGAAGCCCAATGATAGCTATACAAGGGTCATTGTGACATAATAAGCAACCTGGAAAGAGTTTAGGGGTCCCTGTCTAACACATTATCAGGTGGGTTATGTAGGGAAGAGGAAGCTGGGTCCAGAGCTTCTCAGGGAAGCTGGTATCCTCTTTCGTCCTTGCTGACTGAAGCAGGAAAAAGGCCTCTGTGGATTGTAACCAGCACTTCTGAGGTGAGTTGGTGTATGTGTTCTCTGTTATAATAAAAAAGCCTGCTCTGAGGCACAGGCCTTAAGAAAGACTTGGACATGGAGTTTCCCTCACTGATAACATACAGTCACCTTCACTAGTTGTCATTTTTGGGCAAAACATGACATTAGTCTGAGGTTTTGGGCACAGATTGAAGACTGTGGGCAGAGCTTTGATAGCACTAACCCACATACCTGTGCCATCTGCAGAATAAATGCATAATTTTACTAATTCAGTAACTTTGAATATAGACTAGAAAGAATAAGAATATGACTGACTGACTGACTGAAATTGGAGTGTACGTGTTATAATCACTGGATAATTTTAAAATGGTAGGGGACAAAATTTATTAAACAAAGTGACTTGAATAATTTACTGGCTACGTTGTAAGCATGTTAAACTGCCTAAACAAGAATCATGGTCAGAAGATGTAATCTATGAAGATTCAGCATATTTTGTAATCTGCTCAATAAGAATCTACACCATTAATCCTCTTAAAAATGTAAACAAAACCAAAATATGTTAAATACACTCTTTGTGTTTCTCTGTTCATACTTATGTTACTGCCTGGTTTAAAAGACAATTTTTATCTAACTAAGTTATAGATCATTAAGCTGAAAAAAAGTTTGCCCGTTACTGCTGTTTTACCATCTTGCTCCATCTTGTCTCATTAGCAGGAACTGATTGAGCATGAAGGTGTTCCCTGGCTGTCAGTAGATAAAGTAGGTGCTCTTGGCTTTCATCTGTTCTGAATTCTCCTTGTCTCATTATCTTCACAAGGTCAGATTCTTTGATACAGGGACTGCTTGCTTAGCACTCCATTCTGGCAATTACTTGCCTGCCAACCTTAACAATAAGTAGATTGCATGTATATGGCAGCAATGAAAGTATCAGCGTACAGGTCAACAGCCATACATCCAAATACCATTAGAAATGTGTTAATTCTACTTATATAATTGTTATGGCTCTACATTATCAGACTGACTGAAACACAATGTACACATTAAAATGTATAGATTTATACCTAAGCCCTGAAATCGGAATCCCAATTCCTCTTTCCTTTAGGATCAATCCTAGAGTTGTTTTTCTATGTGATTCCTAAATAGCATATTCACAGAAGGCATGATTTGCACTTTTCCCCTTAAATCCAAAAGAGTTGCTCTGTGATACACTGGTAATAAATAGCAGAATCAAGTGTACGTGAATATTAACAACTACAGTGAAACCTCGATTTAACGGACCTCGATTTAACGGACTTCGGATGCAACGGACAAAATTTTTCAGAGTCTGATGCATCCGAAGTCCGTTTCTGGAGGGCTGGCTGTGGGCTCCCTGCTGCTGCCCGAGGCTGAAGCAGGCGGGGGGGGGGACTTGCCGCCCGGCTCCCCACAGCAGCTAGGCTTGCTGGCGGGTCCCGGGAGCGGACAGAGTGTCCGCTTTGTGCTGCCGGAGGTGGAAGCTGCGGGGGGGCTGCCGCCCGGCTCCCCACAGCAGCTGGACTTGCTGGCGGGTCCTGGGAGCCGGGACCCGTGCCCGCGCGTGGCAGCCGCCGCGGATTGAGCCGGGGGTGGGCTGCCGCCTGGCCCCCGGCAGCACTCACCCTCCTTGCAGGGTCCCGGGAGCCGGGACCCTGCGGGCTCTCAGCCCGCACGCCGCAGCCGCTGCCGTTTGAGCCGGGGGCGGGCAGGCTGACGGTAAAACCGTGATATAACGGATTAATTCGGGCGAGGGGGTGTCCGTTAAATCCGAAAGTCCTGTTATTTAATAATTTTAAAAAATTATTAAATAACGGACCTTCGGATTTAACGGACACCCCCTCGCCCGAATTAGTCCGTTAAATCGAGGTTTCACTGTACTGTGTAGATTTAATAAAGATTATACTAAAATTAATGCCAGATATTTTGAAAAAGGAGTGTTTTTTTCTTCACTCTGTTTAATCTGAGAAAGAAAAGAGGAAACCAACCAAGGACATCTCATTCATCTCCCTGATGTTATTCCATTTTACATTCATGAGAATAACTTTGACAGTGGCAAATCTTTTTTCCTTTCCTCTATGACAAATCCCACTCACACAGCTCACCAACTTTTACCAACAAAAATCGTATTTGAGTCCCCTTCACTTCCAAAGCCACAACACGAATGTGCTTTTCACATTCTAGGGAATATACATTAGGAGAATATAAATGCTTTACATTTCTGTTCAATAACTACACCAAAATTACTTAGTATTACTACACCTCTAAACTAATTCCCATATGAGCCTGTAGACATCTTTCTTCAGCTAATGTGATGAATCCTCTGAAAGTCACCTTATTCTTAATATGCCAGTGGTATTCAGATTTATGAAAAGGCTTTCAAATTAGCTACTTAATATGATTTTTTTCTGGAATATCTAAATAAAATCCATATTAGTGTGGGTATAATAGTACTGTGCACCTTTTATCTAAGGATCCCAAGGTACTTTTAAAAGTATCATCAAATGGTGAAACTGAGGCATAGGAAGGTTACGTGAATTATCCAAGGATCATATAGTAAATCCATGGCAAACTCAGAAATAAACTCAAGCCCACCAGCTCTCAGTTCCACAATCGAATCAATCTACTGTGACAAAGCTCCAAGTCTGTACTTGTGGGTCCTGCGTTTCTCGGTGGATTTCACTAGCCTCAGAGGCTCACTGTGACCATCCACGTAGCCCTTCTCTCTCTAGAGACAAGGTCACAGCCTATTGAGCCATTTTCATCATAAGCCAGTGAGGAGAAATTATCCTTCCTGGCACAGTCTCTGTTGTCTCCCTAGTCTCGGTGATTAATTGGGGAAGGTAGGAAGGGGGGAGCCCAGGCCCACCCTCTACTCCGGGCTCCAGCCCAGGGACCCCAATAGTATCAGCTAAGATGGCTGACCTTTTAACCACCAAGCACAATACAATTCCCTGGGCTACTTCCCCACAGCAGTCCCTGCTTCTTTACACTCCACTTCACCCTTACCTCAGGGCCTCCTTCCAAACTGCTCTCCGCTCCGACGCCTCGAAACTGCTCTCCGCTCCAACGCCTCCCAAACTCCTGACACCCACACCCACCTGACTAACTAGGAGGGTTTTTAATTGGTTTCAGCCAGTCCCTGATTGGCTCCAGGTGTCCCCAATCAGGCTAGCTGTTTCTACTACCTTCTAGAACCTTCTCTGTTTGGCTAGCCAGGGAACAGGGATCTGCTTATCCTAAGGAGGAGGTTTGTCCTGGGAGAAATCACTAAAGTCGGAGACCTCCTGGACTACGACAGAGGGGACTGGGTGGACCCCCGTGCGCTCGCTCGGCGCATGGGGCTCTCCACCCTTGTGACCCCCCTGCGCGTACTCCAGGAGGTGAGGACCGCCCTGTCTCCCGTCTCTCTCGGTTTCCTGCAGCGGGCCTTGAGAGAGGGTTCTCCCCGCCCACCCCTCACCCCGAGCCCTCCGGAAATGGTACTCGGGCCTCGGCTTCGTGAGCCCTCCCGGACTCTCCACTCCCACACCCCGAGCCGGCTGCACACCTTGCAGCCGGTCTCGTTTCGAACCGCGTCGAGGAAACAGCTTTACACGCTCGTGCTCCACACGGTACATCTCCTCACCCTCGCGTCCCGCCCCGATACCAAGTGGCGGGACTACCTACCACCGAACGAGGGTGAGCGGCCCCGGTGGGACACCTTCTACTCCACACTGATTCCACGGCCCACCGGGGACATTAGTTGGCGGCTCCTTCACGGAGCCGTGAGCACGGGCGTGTACTTGGCGCGGTTCCTTCCCATGCCCGACACCTGCCCCTTCTGCGGAGTGAGGGAGGACCTGGCGCACACCTACCTCGAGTGCGCCAGGCTGCAGCCCCTATTCCGGCTCCTCCAGAACCTCCTATTGAGGTTCTGGCTGCACTTTTCCCCACACCTTTTTCTTTTTGGACACCAAATCCGTGGCCCCACAAAGTCGCGAGACCTCCTCGTCAACCTCCTTCTGGCGCTTGCCAAAACCACCATCTATAACACCAGGAGGAGGATGCTAGACGAGGGGGTACAGTGCGACTGTGGGGCCTACCTCCGGTCACTCATTCAGTCACGTATCCGGGCAGAGTTCCACTGGGCAGCGTCCACTGGCTCCCTCGACAGCTTCGCGGAGCAGTGGGCGCTGTGCGGGGTTCTCTGCTCGGTGTCCCCATCCTGTACCCTTGTTTTAAACCTGTAACCCTCACGCACTCCCTTGTCCTTTTTTCATTAGTTGTCCCCCGTAATTAATTGGCCCCGGGTCCAGTGTCCCTCCCGCCAGGCTGGAGGAGGGACTTTAGTAATGGACGGGCTTAGGCCCGCCCACCTCCTGGGTAAACCAAAAGGTGCTTATCCTAAGGAGGAGGTTTGTCCTGGGAGAAATCACTAAAGTCGGAGACCTCCTGGACTACGACGGAGGGGACTGGGTGGACCCCCGTGCGCTCGCTCGGCGCATGGGGCTCTCCACCCTTGTGACCCCCCGGCGCGTACTCCAGGAGGTGAGGACCGCCCTGTCTCCCGTCTCTCTCGGTTTCCTGCAGCGGGCCTTGAGAGAGGGTTCTCCCCGCCCACCCCTCACCCCGAGCCCTCCGGAAATGGTACTCGGGCCTCAGCTTCGTGAGCCCTCCCGGCCTCTCCACTCCCACACCCCGAGCCGGCTGCACACCTTGCAGCCGGTCTCGTTTCGAACCGCGTCGAGGAAACAGCTTTACACGCTCGTGCTCCACACGGTACATCTCCTCACCCTCGCGTCCCGCCCCGATACCAAGTGGCGGGACTACCTACCACCGAACGAGGGTGAGCGGCCCCGGTGGGACACCTTCTATTCCACACTGATTCCACGGCCCGCCGGGGATATTAGCTGGCGGCTCCTTCATGGAGCCGTGAGCATGGGTGTGTACTTGGCGCGGTTCCTCCCCATGCCCGACACCTGCCCCTTTTGCGGAGTGAGGGAGGACCTGGCGCACACCTACCTCGAGTGCGCCAGGCTGCAGCCCCTATTCCGGCTCCTCCAGAACCTCCTATTGAGGTTCTGGCTGCACTTTTCCCCACACCTTTTTCTTTTTGGACACCAAATCCGTGGCCCCACAAAGTCGCGAGACCTCCTCATCAACCTCCTCCTGGCGCTTGCCAAAACCACCATCTATAACACCAGGAGGAGGATGCTAGACGAGGGGGTACAGTGCGACTGTGGGGCCTATTTCTGGTCACTCATTCAGTCACGTATCCGGGCAGAGTTCCACTGGGCAGCGTCCACTGGCTCCCTCGACAGCTTCGCGGAGCAGTGGGCGCTGTGTGGGGTTCTCTGCTCGGTATCCCCATCCTGTACCCTTGTTTTAAACCTGTAACCCTCACGCACTCCCTTGTCCTTTTTTCATTAGTTGTCCCCCGTAATTAATTGGCCCCGTGTCCAGTGTCCCTCCCGCCAGGCTGGAGGAGGGACTTCAGTAATGGACGGGCTTAGGCCCGCCCACCTCCTGGGTAAACCAAAAGGTGCTTATCCTAAGGAGGAGGTTGGTCCTGGGAGAAATCACTAAAGTCGGAGACCTCCTGGACTACGACGGAGGGGACTGGGTGGACCCCCGTGCGCTCGCTCGGCGCATGGGGCTCTCCACCCTTGTGACCCCCCTGCGCGTACTCCAGGAGGTGAGGACCGCCCTGTCTCCCGTCTCTCTCGGTTTCCTGCAACGGGCCTTGAGAGAGGGTTCTCCCCGCCCGCCCCTCACCCCGAGCCCTCCGGAAATGGTACTCGGGCCTCGGCTTCGTGAGCCCTCCCGGCCTCTTCACTCCCACACCCCGAGCCGGCTGCACACCTTGCAGCCAGTCTCGTTTCGAACCGCGTCAAGGAAACAGCTTTACACACTCGTGCTTCACACGGTACATCTCCTCACCCTCGCGTCCCGCCCCGATACCAAGTGGCGGGACTACCTACCACCGAACGAGGGTGAGTGGCCCCGGTGGGCCACCTTCCGTTCCACACTAATTCCACGGCCTGCCGGGGATATTAGTTGGCGGCTCCTTTATGGAGCCGAGAGCACGGGCGTGTACTTGGCGCGGTTCCTTCCCATGCCCGACACCTGCCCCTTCCATGGCACGAAGGAGGACCTGGCGCACGCCCACCTTGAGTGCGCCAGGCCGCAGCCCCTATTCCGGCTCCTCCAGAACCTCCTATTGAGGTGCTGGCTGCACTTCTCCCCACACCTTTTTATTTTGGACACCCCATCCATGGCCCCACAAAGTTGCGAGACCTCCTCGTCAACCTCCTCCTGGCGCTAAACCAGGAGGAGGATGCTAGACGGGGGGGTCCGGTACGACTGTGGGGTCTCTTTCAGGTCATCCGGTCACTCGTTCAGTCATGCATCCGAGCAGAGTTCCACTGGGCGGCGTCCACAGCCTCCCTCTGCATTTTCATGGAGCAGTGGGCGCTGAGCGGGGTTCTCTGCTCGGTGTCCCCATCCTGTACCCTCGTTTTGAACCTGTAACCCTCACTCACTCCCTTGTCCTTTTTTCATTAGTTGTCCCCCGTAATCAATTGGCCCCGGGTCTAGTGTCCCTCCCGCCAGGCTGGGGGAGGGACTTCAGTAACAGGTGGGCTTAGGCCCACCCACCTCCTGGGAAACCAAAAGGTGCTTATCCTAAGGAGGAGGTTGGTCCCGGGAGAAATCACTAAAGTCAGAGACCTCCTGGACTACGACGGAGGGGACTGGGTGGACCCCCGTGCGCTTGCTTGGCGCATGGGGCTCTCCACCCTTGTGACCCCCCTGCTCCAGGAGGTGAGGACCGCCCTGTCTCCCGTCTCTCTCGGTTTCCTGCAACGGGCCTTGAGAGAGGGTTCTCCCCGCCCGCCCCTCACCCCGAGCCCTCCGGAAATGGTACTCGGGCCTCGGCTTCGTGAGCCCTCCCGGCCTCTTCACTCCCACACCCCGAGCCGGCTGCACACCTTGCAGCCAGTCTCGTTTCGAACCGCGTCAAGGAAACAGCTTTACACGCTCGTGCTTCACACGGTACATCTCCTCACCCTCGCGTCCCGCCCCGATACCAAGTGGCGGGACTACCTACCACCGAACGAGGGTGAGCGGCCCCGGTGGGACACCTTCTATTCCACACTGATTCCACGGCCCGCCGGGGATATTAGCTGGCGGCTCCTTCATGGAGCCGTGAGCACGGGCGTGTACTTGGCGCGGTTCCTCCCCATGCCCGACACCTGCCCCTTCTGCGGAGTGAGGGAGGACCTGGCGCACACCTACCTCGAGCGCGCCAGACTGCAGCCCCTATTCCGGCTCCTCCAGAACCTCCTATTGAGGTTCTGGCTGCACTTTTCCCCACACCTTTTTCTTTTTGGACACCAAATCCGTGGCCCCACAAAGTCACGAGACCTCCTCGTCAACCTCCTCCTGGCGCTTGCCAAAACCATCATCTATAACACCAGGAGGAGGATGCTAGATGAGGGGGTACAGTGCGACTGTGGGGCCTACTTCCGGTCACTCATTCAGTCACGTATCCGGGCAGAGTTCCACTGGGCAGCGTCCACTGGCTCCCTCGACAGCTTCGCGGAGCAGTGGGCGCTGTGTGGGGTTCTCTGCTCGGTGTCCCCATCCTGTACCCTTGTTTTAAACCTGTAACCCTCACGCACTCACCTGTCCTTTTTTCATTAGTTGTCCCCCGTAATTAATTGGCCCCGGGTCTAGTGTCCCTCCCGCCAGGCTGGAGGAGGGACTTTAGTAATGGACGGGCTTAGGCCCGCCCACCTCCTGGGTAAACCAAAAGGTGCTTATCCTAAGGCTGATATACTTCCCTTCCAGCACTCTCCTATACCCTTCTGGTCTGACTCCGTCACACTACTTAATACTCCAGCATGCATACACCCGTGCATACTCTATCCTTCATGCCATGGAACTCCACTTTCTGCCTAACCTCTCAACAGCTCAAAATTGCCACCACCCCCTGGCTCTGCACCCCGATACATCAATGCTCTGAACAACCCGTCCAATCACTCATGCACCTCTGAGCTCAGGAATCTTATCCCTAGGCTCAGAGTCCAACCTTCTCACCTTCTGTCACCACTACCAATAACAGAAACCCCATCCTTCTCCCTCCATCTTAGAAACCCCCTCTGAAAGCAGGGGCAGAGAGACCTATATTCGGAATTAGCCCCACAGGAGGTTATATTCCCTCTTCTGGCTGTAGACCAAGGACTTCAAGGGTTGGAAGTTGCAGGGAGCATGTACAGACAGCCTGTTACTCTGCCTCTGTTAGGTAGTTCTAGGTTAACATTACATAACTCTATATTCCCAGCTCCTCTTCCCTCTGCCTGCAGCCTAAGTACTCCAACTCCTGCCCCAAGGTGAGCGCCAATCTCTAAGGCTTGGAGCAGATCCAAATCTACAAGGGGCCTTCTGGTGGCAGCAGGTAGTACTGCACCCTTCCCTATATCAGCTAGCCTTATTGTCCTCTAGTATGCAACTTACCCACGTATCTTTAGGAATAGCTCCCATTTTGGACCAGTGTAACAGATCAGAATCATGTCCAAAGATTTTCAGCTTCAGTATCAGGATAACATTCTCTGCTCCACCATCAGTGAGGTGGCAGTCACTTGACTAGGCTGTTTCTAGCAACAGTGTTGTGTCAAGGCACCCATCTCTGTTAAACATATCTTCTAGTTGCCATTTATTGGATGGGGAGCCATTTCAAGAGTGAAAAACACAAATTTTCTGTCATTGAACGTTGCCTTCCAATATCACCTCAGCGCATTAGTGGGCCCATTATAAATTTGAGGACTAAAATTTCAAAGCAAAAACAAAATTTGTTTTAGGGATTTTTGTGTTTTGGGTCGTATCCAAATCATGATGTTTGCTTTGCCTCAAAACACAAACAGGATTTGCTCTTTTTTGAATACTACTATCAAAAAGCTGAAACGTATTACAGAGAGCCTCCCATTTTCATGAAGTGAATTGTAACAGGCAAAAGCTGATATCTAATCATTTCAATGGGAAAAGCTTTTCACTTTAAATACTGATTTTAGGCAAGTTTCAATAGGAAACTTGGGCTCAATCCTGGGGGATGTTGAAAGTTCAGAGGACCAGAACATAATATTTGCTCAACACCTACCGAGAAAAGTCTCTACATCATGTGATGAAGTATGGGCAGTACTCAGTCCCCACTGAACTGACCACAGTTGAGGGGGAGAAAGTGTTGAGTCCCGAACACATGACTGAAGCAGTAGGTGATATGTTGCCAGAGAAAGGACTCAGTGGGGATGAAAGGAGAGGAAGAGCAACATGGTTACAATGATGATCACAGAATAAAATTTTAGAAGGTGCATTTGGATGGTCTGGAGAGGGGTCATGTGCCTCTTGGAAATGCCACAGAGGAAGAGGTTACCATAAATCAATGCAGAGGAGTAGAGCATGGACCAGTGTTTTAAATGGTGAAACAGAAAAAGGGTTGGATTTTCCATAATTTCACCCAGAAATGCCATTTCCATTTCAAATATGGGAAATGGATATAAAATTAAAGAAGTCTCCTGCAAAGTTCTCCCAGCTCTGCAACTCTTACTCGGCTGCATAATGCTAACTCAAGCGAGATGTGGGGAGGTCCAAAATAGTAATATAGACTTAGTCTGATGAAAAATGCTATATAATATCTCAAATCACTTTACCAAAGTAGTTAAGAATCGTTATCCCCATGTTGTAAGCAAAGACAATAAACAAGAAACAGAAATACAGGCAACCCAACTCTGTCTTGTTCTGTATCCATTGAATCATCCTGCTACACTTTAAAAAAATCCAGCAATAGTTTCCCCCCCAACACACACACACAAAAATATCATTTCACAGCAACGGTGCTGAGGGGAAAAGCACAAGTCAAAGAACAGTTGGGGTGTTAGTCTTGTTACATCTTGATCTAAATCTAACCATTTCTGCAATTTCTCCAAACCATTTTACCTCTGGTCAGAAACCACAATGCAGAGTAGCATTACCACTTACGACCAAGTTGCACCTCCTGCCTACAGTGCCAAAAAATTATAAGCCAGTGGTTCTCAATCTTTTTTTTAATCTTTCTTATTTGCAGCATTTGACACACACTTTGAACAGGAGTATACAAGATGCAAGGGAGGTAAGGCAGAAGCTGCCCCTGCTGGTTAATTTAAATACAAGTTACGTCAGTAACATTCAAAACCACAGAGAGAGTGAAAGGGGAGAGGCACGTGTAGCACTTTTGCTGTTGGGTCTATTGTGTAAGCAATGCTATGACACACGCTCAGTTATACAATTTGGGCCTGATTCCACTCTCTTTGACATCAAAGAACACAGGATTGGTCCCCTTATTTATTACACTATTGTGAACCATGATCATTAAATATTTGAGGCAGCTCTGGTTTTTTGCTTTGCTTCCTGCCCGAGACAGACATCACTAAGAGTACAACTGTTTTTAGAAGATGCTTGAAGTAAGTATTTTCATAAATCAAAATTAATAAAAATAACATTCATCTCTTCCCAAACCTATATATATAATTGTTCATTTCACCCCATGCAGAAACCTCCCTATTGGCCTCAGCAGGAGTTTTTAGTCCATTGTGTCCCCACCCCTGACTCCAGGCGTGCTGGGAACTGATGCAAGAGGATTTTCATAGCCATTATTGTTGTACCCCTAGAGGTTCAGTCCAGAGTTCCAAGACTCAAGAGGAGGTGACAAATGCCAAGTGAGAGTTACAGCTGCAAGGTTCTTAGGACAGAGTTTGTCTTTCTTCCTATATATCTGTACAGCTCCTAGCATATTTGGGCACAACCAAAATCCTGTTGCTGCTAATAATAATAATACTTTGCACAGCAAGAGCCATTTTTATCTATACAACTTTCATGGGGGGGGGGGGTACTATCGCGCTCATGTTGCAGATGGCAACTAAGGCACAGAGAGGCTAAGTGGCTTGCCCAAGGTAACAGCTGGGTCACGTTACTCTGCCCAATGACATTTACCCTTGTGGTGAAAGGCACTGTTAGACTTTCCACATCACTAAAACTCTCCATTGGGGTTCTGTAGGAGGCCCGGGTGAACTATCCAGCATGTGGAAGGTGAAGTGGGTCTCCAGGTCCCAACAAGCAAGCACAGAAGGAAGGGATAGCATTGGCCTTGAGCAGGCTGACGATCCAGTGCTCCTAACAAAGCAGGGAAGTGTCACAGAGGGTTTGTAGGCACCACTCCAGGCCACAGGCATATCAGCTGTGTTGCAATGGGCCGCTCTGCAACCCAGGGTCAGAGCCTGGGGCCCAGGGGGTGGATATCACCTCGTGAACCATCCTGCACATCACCCTCGGCTACTGTTTTGCTCTTTGCCGTGTCTTTAGTGCCTTTCTCACTCTCACGTATCACATCAAATCACCCTGCCCAGCAGCCCTCAAAGTGATACCTCAACAAGCACTGTAATATCACTCTTAAATTTCTTACTTCTTTTCCTGTGCCTCTCACTTGCCGTGCTCTTTTCTAATTAATCATCAGAGACCAGGCCCAACACCCACTGAAATCCATGGAAGCCTTCACCATTCCGTTGTTCACCACTCCATTAGCCAGGTGCCGCACCATTGTGTATAAGCTGCTATGCTTGGTAGCCACTTTTCCTTCTTCTCTCAAACAGATTAGAACTGTAGGCTGCAAACACAACCTTTTCCATCTGAAACCTTGAATTACTCACGGTTTTAAAACTTTCAAATTTAAAATCAAATGATTTACCTGGGAGAGAGAGAGAACAACTAATGCACATTCTTTCATGTCATCCACTTGCCTCCTTGTTCTATGCAGTTTCTCTGTTTTCTTCAGGAGTCCCGTTATATTGAAAGAAATTCTGACTCCCATTAGAATGGGCTTGGAGTGCTCATTGTGAAAGTCACTGTACTTCTGACTGAAATCAGTAGAAGTCACAGTTCTGTATCTGAGACAGACCGCTTACGTGACCTCCGATTGATGGAGTAAGAGTGTAATTTGACATAGCTCCGTTGACTTCAATGGAATTATGCTGATTTATACCAGCCAGAATTCTAATCCATGGACTGCGGAAGTCGGTGAGAGCTATGTGTGCATATCTGAGGCCAGAATTGAGGAGGGAGACTTGGAAATTGCTTTACTTTTCCTCCCCACCACATAAACTGCAGGTAGCTTTTTTTTATATAAATAATGCTCTGGCCAGTTTCAAACTGTTATTTTAAATAGGAAATGGAAATATCCAGTCTGAGGGCCACATTCTCAAGTCCTTAGTTTTTAGAGAGGCAAACTCACATCACATTGAGTTTAATGGGAGTTTGCTTCAGGAAGGACTCAGCCTAACCTGAGGGCTAGATTTTACCACTCTGTCCTCACTGGCTGAAATTCATAAACCGTGTAAACAATTCTCATCATCCCTATGCACCACGTTAAGTCCCCCTTACATCCCGTTTCGGAGGACTAAAGTAGGGTGTAAGCGGTGCATAGATCCTGTGCTGGCCCTCTACATAGCATGAATTTCAGCTAATGTAAATGGGACTGAACTGCAATATCAGCAGAATCCTGAAATGACGTCTTTGCAGAGGGCTAAAAGTTTCCAGCCTGCACTAAAACCATCAGCCCAGCCCAGCTTGCTGTGTTCAGGTCTCTCTTCCGCCTCAGCCTCTTCTCTTCTTTTGAGAGAAGGGAGGCCTACTTCTCTGAAATGTGAAGAATGTAGCTGGGTCTTCTTTGAGGTAAATAGCCCATCATCTCTAAGGTCAAATAAGTACAGACTCTCGAGAATGAATAATTAATAAGGATCTACAAGATGTCAGAACTCAAATTCCTGGGATTTGCTAACACAGAGATAAATTGGACTCTGACAAAAACAAATTGTGCTTAATAACCCTTAAAGACGTGATCCCTGAAGCATCCTGCAGTACTCTAGTTTCCCCTTGTCCAACTTCTTTCATCTTAATTTATACCAGACAAAGACTAGTAAAAATAATGTTTGAACTTTAAGTAATAAAATCAGTTATTAAACCACTTACTTTATCACATACTTAATGGAAAAAAGTTATTTTTTAAACTTTCTGATTATATTTACTATCAGCTGGGAGAGCTCTGTCCTGAACTGACACCAGCGACACTCAGGGGAAAACCAGAATACTGTACAATGTAAATTGTATTGGGCCTGATTCTCTTCTCCCTTGCTCCAGTTTTACACTAGTGTTAATTAGTCTATTGATTTCAGTAGAGGTACTTCCGATTTACACCAAAGTGAAAATAGAATCAGGCACGTTTAACAAACAGTGTGCTGCTATCTAGATGCGGCAGCGTGATGGGAGCAAATCATGCCGTTGTTTTATATCCTATTCTGGCTCCCCATCCATTTCTAGATCAGTTTCAAGGTCCTGGTCCTTTAGTTTCGCACTCTCAGCAGGGAAGGGAAGGGTCTACCAATCTCACAATCTCTCTTTTATGCAGCTGCAATCAGAAAGGACACTGATGCCGGAGGTGGCTGGAGTGAAATTCAGAGGCACTGGGGCAGGGCTTTCTAAATGAAGGGCCCTCATCTATGAAATTCACTACTACCCTTGACCAGGAGAAGCCAAAATCCTACCACAGACCCTATCTAGGACCACATGCAGAGAACTGCCTATGCTTTTGTTTACTTATCATTTTCAGTTCATGTAGACCAGGGGTCTCAAACTCAAATGACCACGAGGGCCAAGGCTCTGTAGATGGGGGCTGTAGCAACCCATATTCTCTGTGGTTTGGCATGTGGGGGAACGTGAAACACACACTTAGCACTGGATTACAATTGTCATTCTGTAGCTGACCACTGATCCATCTAGTGTGGTACACAATCTGATAGTGGCTAACACCAGAAGCTTCAGAGAAAACTGCAAGAACCCCACAGTAGGCAAATGTGGGCTAATCTCATCCCAGTGAAGGCCCCATCCTAATACTATTTAGAGATTGGTTTAAACCCTGCAACATGAGGTCTTATCTCTTTTCATTAGCATTAACATTCTTGTTAACCATCTAAAGATCCATCTATGCACTTAACTCAGGGGCTGACTTTGTCCACAGGCTACCAAAAATAAAAAAGGGCAAAAAACAAACAAACTATCTTTGCTTATAGTGTCAAGAAGCTGAGTAAAGAAAAATGCCAAAGGAACTATATACACTATACTGGTGCTATCTGATCACATATGCTTTTTCTAGATGGCTCCCTTCCATATTGCTGACCAGAACATTGGAAGAACCAAATACAGTCCACATATGAAATGTGCTCCCAGGTTTTACACTCAGCTTATCCAATAGTGGATGAAATTTCTGGGAGTTTTAGTTGATCTTAAATAAATGGCATGCAGTGTGAATGTTGCTGAAAAAGCTAACCCTTGACTACCAAACCTTATTGTGCTAAAGGCACATTGAACTCACTGTGAGTTTTCCCATAGACTTTTAATAAAAGCAAAATTGGGCAGCTTCAGGTTACCTGGGAATAGTATGCAGTAATGAAATGGCTTTAGCTATGCTTCTAATTGTAATGTTAAAACATTATGTCCAAATATAATATAGAGATGAATGCTTCTCAGAAGCTGAGCTTTCAGAAGATCGACTCTGAAGCTAATCTTTATCTAAGGTAGAAACCCAGGTTGTAATCATCAGACAGTTGTATTTATTTTGTTTAATATAAATGTAATGAAGCAATTGAAAGCAAAACAATATATATTAAAAAGCTAATTCACAGTTTTAGATATCAACTGAAAATCAAAATATGCACCATTTGCAGTCAGCGACATTTGCAAACCACATATATTGGTTATGTACAGCTGGTGCAGAATTTAATTTGAACACTATTTATGTGCTATGCATGCTGCATATAAACTAGATTGTCAACTGTTCATTTCCAAAAAAGGAACTACAAGGTACAGAAATCAAACCTATCAAATCCAGGACTCTTAAATTGCCGACAAAAAAACAATGGTCAGAAACGAGGATGAAAGGTCTGACCTCACTTTGAATTTCATGGCCATTTAAGATAACACCTCATTGATTTTTTTTTAAACATAGCAGGGTTTGTAACATTTATGGGTGGTTATAAAATTCTTATCTCTCAGAGACACCAGAATGACCCTTCTCTGGTGAATATATATTCCTGCGTTTTGGGGGGGGGGGTTTAGTTTCTAATATTTTAAAATAAATAATTTCTATCACAAGTGAATTTAGTGCTTTTTTAAAATAAGAGGTTGTCAGTTTTGAAGAGGGAAAGTGTGTTTATTCACATATATCTACAGCATGGGCACTGACAATGTGTGTTTTCTTACCTTCTGTGTAATAATATAATGCAGAGGAGGGCTGCTAAGAGATAAGCTTTATTTCCTTGCTATGGTCACCTGACTTGCATTAGTGTTACAAAAAACTGACCTCATTGGTGGGCACCATCATACAAAATAGGCCAGGAAACCCCACCTCTTGAGCAATGCAGTCTCCATAACTATACATTCCTTTGACTCTCTAATGAGCTGAGACTGCTAAACAAATGCTAATTTAAGTCCAATTACTTTTTTTAAACAGTGGCCAATTTCACATCACAGAGGGTGAGTGCATATGCCCCCACGTTCACATGCCGGGAGTGATCTATGCAAATACAAGTAGGTACATGTGCAATTTCTAGATTTGCAAAAGCAAATACCACACAGTGGGGCTGGTCAAGAAATGGCAAATGTTTTCCATTCAACATTTAACCAAAATGCTGCTTCATTCCATTTTTTTCACAGAACTTTCCGGGGTTTTTTAATTAAGTGAAGTGTTGAGTTTATTTAATTTCAAATCAAAAAATGGTCTTTCATTTTGGTATTCAAAAACAGAAATGTTTTCTCCCTTTCCCATTTCTCCTCCTCCCCCCATACACATTTTTCTCCCACTGGAATTGCATGTGAAATTCACCATTGCACCCAAAGACTATCACCACTTAATCCCATTCAAAGCCTGACTTGGCACTGACTGCAGTCTGTGGAAAGACTCTTATTGATTTTAATGGGCATTTGATCAGGCCCTTAGCCCCCACCAAGTCCTTTCAGATTTGCATCCCAGTGGCAGCATGGTGTCCCCGACCGATGCTACTCTAGATTCCCCCTTGGGAAAGGGATGTTCAGAGGGCCATAAGGAACTTGTGAAAGTTAGTGCTGGGAATCCCAGTGAGGTTGGGGGTTGAAATGTTGTGGAGACAGCTGACCCTATTGTTCCATTGCAGAATTACATCCGTCCTGCTCTTAGGATGTTCCCTCCTCACTCACCAAGCTTCATCCCCATGGAGTCCCTATAGACAGGCTTCTAGAGCATCAAAGTAAAGGAACATAAAGCTGTCACTCGTTCTGTCTTCAGTGCCCACCCTGCCAGACCCCTATTGATTTTACTCCCCACCCCCAATATTTGAAAGCCAGTCAAATCTATGTTTTTCAGAGGTGTTTCAAAAGAAGAATTCAGACCCTAGAGGCCAGATTTCTAAAGAATGGCATGATGAATGACACCCCCCACCCCAATATATGTGTGCACAAACCCCCACATACCGACCCATGCCGTGAAAACTCAGGCAATTGCACGCGCCCTGCAACTCCAGAGCTTGCTTTCACTGGGACTACAAAGTAGGTCTCCCTTTAAGGGGGTGGACTGTATTTTGGAAAGCAATGACTCAGAAGAGTTCTTAGGGGCATAGGCAGTGGGTAGCTAAAGTTAGACGAGACTCAACCCCCCAAAAAAGTCTCTCTCTGCTTTGTCATCTTCTGAGCCACTCCATTGCCCATGTGTTTGCCCATCTTAGCAGGCAAAGCTCCACATCCGGCAGTGCCACGACCATGAAGAAGGTGGGGTGAGCATTGCAGAGACAGGGCCTTGTCAGCACTCATCACTGTGGCAGGCTATTCCAGTCTGTGAGGGGTGAGTGCCAAAGGACTGGGCTGTACCTGAGTGCTGTTCCTCTGCCCCAGGCCAGGACAGAGATAACAACCCCAACCCCAAACCCACCTCCCCAACCCCTCCACACACACACACTGGAGAGCGGGACCTAACTCCCCCTGCCCAGAGTACAGGGGCCGCCTCTCCAGACCTTGCAACTAGAGAGTCGTTCCCCACAGAACTGGGAGCCTGGTGGCTGCCCCTCCCTGACAGAAAGCCACCGCCCCAGTGTGGGGAGTCCTTCCAGCACAGACCCCCTCATCCCTCTGCAGCTGTTGGCCTGGGGCAACTGCTCAGACTCAAGAGGCCCAGCCCACATTGCATCTTGAGTGCTGGAAGGTCTCCCTCCCTATCCCCACCCTTGTGACCTCCCCTCCACACCGAGCTGAGATAGGGACAATGACCCACACACACACCTCCCCTCCCAGTACACACACCAAAGAATGGGGCCTGACACACACACAGAGTGGGCTTTTCTCAGCCTCACCAAAGAATATTTTCACCAGCTGCGTAGACTGAGGGATTGTGGTGAATAAGAAAGTGAACATGGGCTCCCAGTGGATGTGGTGACTAAGGCTATAGCCTATGTCTACACTTACTGTGTGGTGTTGAGTACAGCCACTACACGTGTAGCTACATGCCACACTGGAAGTAGCCCTCGTTCAGGCTTGTCAGTGTGTAACCATATACAGCAGGGAACGGCATTGCAGGTGGCCTACCAGAGCCTTTCCCTGCTGCCTCCCCCTGCCAGAGCCTTTCATTCTGGTGGGGAAAGGTCTGGCAGTGGGACACTACACTGCTAAAAATAGCAGTGTAGACACAGGGAGGCACTGCTAGGGCATGTAGAGAGCCATGTTCAGGCATGTAGGCCACTCTTAACTACTCTACTCACCTAAGCTGTGCCTCACCGTCTACACTGCAGTTTATACCCATGCTAGCTGGAGGCAATAATTGGACTTAAATTAACCATCCTCTCCACCATGCTGAAGTGTAGACATATCTTAACTGAACTAACATGAGTCTTGGATGTATAGCAGGAATAGGGTAGAAGTAGGGAGAGGGTAGTTACCATTGTGTATGGCATTAATGGGAGCAGTGCTGGAATATGGTGACCAGTTCTGGAGTCTGTCCTTTAAAATGGATGTTAACAAGTTAGAACAGGTTCCGAAAATAGCTACAATAATAATTCAAGATCTGAAATACCTGCCTTTCTGTGGGCTCACTCTAGCTTATCCAAGAAAAGGTTATGATTATCATCATCTATAAATACCTACATGGTGAAAAGTTTTCTGACACTAGACAGCTATTTAATCTAGCAGACAAAGGTATAACAAATTCCAGTGGCTGAAGCTAGACAAATTCAGATTAGAAGTAAGGCACGATTTTAAGTGAGGGCAATTAACCATTGGAACAATTTACCGAGGACTGTGGTGGATTCTCCGTCAGTTGGAGCTTTTAAATCAAGCATGTGTGTCTTTCTATAAGATATGCTCTAGGTCAATCAGAAGCGCTGGGCTTGCTTCCGGATTCACTGGCTGAAATTCTAAGGTCTGTATTGTGTAGGTTAGACCAGATTGGTCCTCTTCTGACCTTAAAATGTGTGAGCCTGTGAATGGCAGTTATTTAATTGGCAATGCAGAGTTCATGTGTCAATCCAGTTTTTCGCAGGTATAATGTGCACATTCAGGTTTTCACAGGTACCACACAGATATGCAAGTAAGTGGTTCCAAGGCGCCCTCCTTCTGAAACTTTGGCCATATGCCGGCAGTTACACATGTAGACACAGAAAGCCCCCCAAAACTGGCAGAAGTGTGTAAATGCAGCACACGTGTATGCACATGCAAAAATGATAGGGGTGGAATCATGCATATGCTGCATGGTATAACGTGTACCCACACACACGGAGGAGGTTGTAGAAGAAAGAGCAAGAAGGAACTTGGGGAAAGGCACGTTTTATATAAGTCAGGAGCGAAGTACTTCCTGCAATCGCTGGTGAAACACTAGTGTTTCATATGTGTACACACATTTAGCCCAACCCAAACACCACAGTAAAATCTCAGAGACCCTTACCGAGGGGGAATGGTTTTCTGGGATAAGTGTCTAACAGTGTACAGAATGCTGAGCTATGGGTCCTTTGTCAAGCATCCGCTCTGGCAATGAGAGTGGCAAGATGTTACTCTAGGTACAGAAGACTTACTTAAAGCCACATCTACAGTACAAATTGGAAGAGTATTATAATGGGTGGGAATTTTAAAAGCATTCTCCTACCTCTGCTCCCACCAACTTCAATGGGAGCACTGGTAATCCAAAGCCGAGCATTTTGGAAAATCCTGCCTTCTAACGATTTCAGGAAGTAACCACGTTATAACCCAGTCCCCTCGCTCAATTGTAACTGAGACAGTCCAGGCATGTTTGGGTGGGTCGGCTCTGCTTGAGCTATTTGCTCTAGAGCGGTCTTTAAGCTTCTTTCTGTGAATGCCACAAAACCCTAAAACTGAGTGAGGCTCGTTCTGTAATAGCTGCTTGCTGAAGGATGATGAGCTATCTATTTGGTGCTACACCGGGATTGGGTGTATTGTTCAATGTGATTTCCCTGTTCATTGTAGTTCTCCGCACTTTGACCCAAATCTTTCCCTGGGTACCCAGCTGGAATAACTCATCTCTGTGCAGTTAAAGAGAGAGGAATCCTCCCCTGAAAAGACACAACATGGGAGCAAAACCATTCCTCAGGCAAGCTGGGGTGGATTAGAACTCCCACCCTCGAGCCTCCATTCCTCAGGGGAAAGGACTATAGCGGCAGATCTTCTTACCTTATCCCCAACATATAAGAGCCACTGAGTGGGGCGGGCCTTGCTGTGGTGAGCACCTGTAGAACTAGATGGGAGGATCTACGGGACTTAAACCCAAGTCTGTGGGGCTGCAGGCAGCCAGTGTTCCCACATCGCCAGGCAGCCTTTTCAGAGTCAATGTACCACACATCCTAGGAGACCAGTCAAAGCTGGACATGCTATCCAAAGCAGAGATTTCCTTCTGTGTCCTCTGATTGATCCTGACCTAAACCTGGCAGGAGTACCAGGAAGTTGTGCATGCCACAAGGTAGATCTCAGATCTACTGCTGAGACAGACCATGCCTCACTCCTGCCCCCGGGCTCCTGGCTACCAGCTCTGGCTTGACTCTCCATTCTGGAATCTGGTTGCTGATTCTGATGGGACCCCTCAGGCCTGACTGCCCCTGGGTCTAATCATTGGACATGACTCTCATGCCTCGTTCCTGACACTAGATTCCTAGACATGCAGGGAATAGACATCCCTGTCATCCTGACCATACCCCACACAACAAAACTGCTGCAGCTCCTTCATTTTGGCCTCTGTGTATAGGGAAAGAGAGTTTACAATTGGTCCATAACTAGATCCATCCCAGAGCCAACTGGGCAATGACCAAGTTGTGAATACAATAAAAGAAGGGCTTCCAAAGGAAATGCTGTCAGACTGCCAAATGGGAGTGACATTAAGCCCAGCAGTGATTTAATAGAAAGGATCAGGACCGATCAACCAAAATGCAGGAAATAAAGTTTCAGAAACAGATTCTGATCTCAAGTTACAGCAAGGTGTCCCTGGAGACACACTGGAATTGCACCAATGTAACTGAGATCTGACTCTAGCACAAAAGATATAAGCACCATCATGTGTGCCAAGTTTTCTGATAGGAATGATGGATTAAACCTAGGTGAATTTGCTCTGTCCACAGCAGCTGTGGAGCAAATTTGCCCTGACTCTGTCAATTATCCTTATCAGAGAATCAGAATCAACAGCATTAATATGATAATGTGTTAGGGGTTCATACTTATCACGGCTCCTGGTTTTATGCTACCAGAATAACGTTAGGCTTCTCTTTAAACATGGTGCCCTCATTCTGTAAATTGCGGACATGTGGATCCAATATTTCCCGTAGGCATAAGTGGGTGCAACTTAGTTGAGTGCAGTGACTGACCCTTATAGTAAATTTGACACATGGGGATGAGCAATGCCAATATAAAGGAATAACTAAAGTTATTTGTGGGAAGGGAAGTATCCACAGTGCTGCCAATGATATGCAGTGACGGAGGTGAAACCTGCCTTTTCTCACTAGGGCTGGGATAAAAATGGGAGATTAACAGTCAGCTAAACAATGCTTACCAGAGCTATTCTGCTAGCCATTGGAATGTAATATACTGCTGTTCCTTTCCCTGGGAAAGAAGTAGAATACATCTCATCTAATGCATAGACTCTAACTAGTGTAGTGGGGCCAGAACACAACAGAACCGTGTTCCAGCACTGTATGTGTGAGGTCATGCCACATGGAAGATGCCATTTTATAGTGCAAAATAGCCTCCTTCTCACAGCGTGATGTCACACACACCATACATGCAAGGCCACACCAATACGGGAAGAGTCTCTGCACATAAAAAAATCAGGACTGCAAGGGCAGGACACTAAATATACTCTGTTAAAGCTGTGTCAGGGCCAGAACATAGGCAGCTAGGCCTAGTGAGTAGCACAGGGCAGGGGCCAGGCCCCACTCCAGTTCAAAATCAGGAGACCTAGAACAAAGAATCAGATACCAGGCTGAGTCAGTAAGCCATGAGGTCAAGAGACAGGAGCGGGTAACACTGGGTGAGTAGTGCAAAGCATGATAAAGCCCAGTTGTACTGAAGACTTCGTGTTCCTTCTTCTGGCTTAAATAGGAGAGAGGGCCAATCAGGAGCTCCAGTATTCCACCAATCGGGGCCAAGGAGAGGAGCCTTCTATCCAAGCTGGGCTTCAAAGTGTGCCAATTCTAACTAAGGGCTGGTCTTCACTACCCGCCGGATCAGTTGATTCTGATGCTCTGAGGGCACCGGATCGGCAGGTAGCGATCAATCTTTTGGTGATCAATTTCTCGCATCTTGTGAAGACATGAGAAATCGATCGCCCGTGGCTCCCCTGTCGACTCTGGAACTCCAGCTTGCCGGGAGGCGCAGGTAAGTCGGTGGCAGATACGCAACTTCAGCTACGTCAATCCCCCCCCGGTAGTGAGAACCAGCCCTTAGTAAGCCATTGGATGGAGGGCTGGAGTGTGATAGCCCCCAGGAACCTTACAGGCCCAGGTGTTAGACCTATGGGGTATGATAGGCTATTGCATACTGATTAATATATTAGCCAGCCCCTTCTTCATCTATATCCTGTCCTGTTGCTATGCAGGTGTATGTATTTAGGGAAGTAAGGATGGAAAGAGGCTCTCTACCCAGGCATCAGTGCCATACAGGTCATAATTTAAATCCTACCTCCTACACATAGTTATAAACCAGCAGAGTACAATATCCAGCCTTGCCTCAAGCAGCACAGTTTGTTTTAAACCTAGTTTACATACCTCAAACCCAGCCAAGAAATCCATTGTCCAGATGTGACAGTGTGGGGGGAAAGAAGCCAAAAAATGAAACCCCATCAGTTAGGCATAAATAAGTTTAGATATTAGTGCTACCTTGAACTTTAAATGAGTCCTGTTGCTGTGGTGGAGTCTGTCTGTGAGTCCACCCAGCCCCACCCCTCTGGCATTCTTACAGGGACAGTCAAATGAATGTTGTGAGGAGGGCATCCCGTCTCTGTGACAGCCTGGTTAAGAACTATGGAATGTTAAATGCTTTTGTCAGCCCTCGGGCATTTTCTGCTCACTGTTTCTTATTCTGAAGAAAGGAAGTTGTGCAAAAGGTATTGGGTAACTGAAATTCAGTTCGCTGAGGGGAGGGAAGGAACTGTGTTTTTGTTACACAAACACTTGACAACAGATTGAAAAATATGAACGTTTCTTTGGAAATTCAGGTGCTGCATTTTTTCACAGTCATTGTTTAGTTCCAATCATCTGGTCCATCCATGCTGCACTTGCTGCAGGACCCAAAAGAGGGATAGGGCAGTGGGCAGTACATTGATTTTGTGGTCCCTTAGATCCTGGGGCTGGTCAAGGGACCAGTTCAGCCTCCATTACAACTTAGAGCAATCCAAAGGCAGCTCTAAATTACACCTAGATATAATGTTGCAGCATCCAGAGATCACCACAGCATGGCAATATTCCTTCTCCATCTCTTTGTGCCTCACTATGCTTCTTACAGAGGGATGGGGAGAGTGTGGCATCTTTTAACTTCCATCATCAGGGCTCTGGCCATCCAGAACCAGTTGTAGGACTGGGGCCTTAGTTGGCAACATTCTGGAGTATGGCACAAGTTCAAACCCCAGCCTAATAGTTTGGCTCAAAAAGAACATAACATAGCAGTGCAGTATTAATAAGGGCTGGGCACTGTTACAAGGTGCTTTCCTCTTGGCTGTGAACTCTGCTATAATGTAAAGGTCTTATGACATGTTTGAAGACAATAAGGATTAACACCATCATTTCACCCCTCAGTGAAACAGATCCATACGACATATGGTATATGTAAAAATAATAAAATAAAATAAAAAGTTATAACAGAAATGAAAAAAGACTATATAATGTTAAATAATATACGTTATCTCCCTATTACTAATCATGGGATATTTAACCAGGTCCAGTCTATATGTAGCAAGGTTTGCTGAGTTCCATTATTTATACTACAGTGAAGGCAAATTGAAATAGCACACAAGAGGAAAAAAATGACATAAAGCGGGGAAAAATTCCTATACCTTGTATTAAGTACAGTTCCAGTCAATGTAACAGTGAAACATGGATTGAGATTTCTCTGTTTCTGTGAACATGCTATTTTTTAAAGGATGTTACTCTCACATCAGCTAAACCCTGTGTGATATAAACAGCAAACCTAATTCTGAAAAAAGCATCCAGAACAACTGATTACCATAACCAGGAGTGCAGACATTTAAATCAAAAGTCAGTTGAGTTGGAAAAGGTTTAAGTTTTTTCAATAAATTATTTTTTATAATAACTATAAAAGTTATATAGTGCACAGAGACTTCCTAGAGATAGATACTTTACTGTACCTGAATTGCTGGGAATACTTCCTGAGAGATAAAGCTGACAATCAGACATCTCAGTATGCTTGAAAAACAACATTTACCAAAAGATTAAAGTATGGATTTAGTAAAGTAATCCAAGGAAAAAAACATTGTTCTTGTTGTTACTTAGTATTGTGGTTGGGGTGATATAAGGAGGCAATGATCTACCATTTTAATTCACCTTAAAACACAGAACTATATCATCTCTATTAAATATATGGAGTGTGTCTCTTAGAGAACTATATTTCTTCAACACACTTTTTTACATTTGATGCTCACGGGAAGTTATTAAACATATAAAATTGCCTTATTTATAGAGTATAACTGAGTCCCTAGGATTCATTTGTATATTTTTCAATACATTGACTGGCTTTGCTATTTAAGATATATTTTAAATCAGCTTTTAATTATATGTACTATAAGGAGGAGGGGAGAATTACTAGAGTGAAAATAGACCCATTAGTCTATGAGGAGGGTAATGAAATGAATTATGATTCCAAAATAGCAGAACTACTGAATTTCATTTTCTAGACAAATAAAGAAAGGAGATAAAAACAATTAGGAATAGAGACCTGATGGTTATTATAGTAGTTGATAGAAAGTAGGTAAGAAGATATTGGGAACAATGTAATTCAGGAAATTGAGCCAGACTGGATGATGAGCATTCTGAGGTGTAAAGGGAATTATTTAATGAACTTACTTAACCACTCACAATTATTTTTAAATATTCACGGAGAACTCGGGAGATCTGAAAGATTTAGAACGAAGGCAGCATTACTGGTCTTTTAAAAAAGGGAGGGTGGAGAAGGAAGAGAAAGAATGATCCTGTCACATACCATCTGGTAAATCTAACTTCAGTCTGTAGTAATATAGTGGAAATAGTATTAAAAGGGAAAAAAATCTGTAAGCACCTAAGGGAGAGTGCAATCAGGGCCAGTTAGCAACGTGGATTTATAAAGAGGCCAACATGTGCACATGAGCGTATTTTTTATATAATTGCAAAATGGTGGCTGAAGAGTGTACCGTAGATGTACCGTACATGGATGCGTACGTACACATAGGAATGTGTGGGTTACAGGAAAATTAGACAGGAGATTGCCGTGTTTTACAGTGACCAGAAAAAAATCCAATATGATTTTTGGGCTTCTAACGTAGAGACAGGGAAGTGAGTGACAGATGCCCCTCGCTCTGTACTACACAGATGAGAAGCCACTTAGGATACTGTTTATAGGTGTAAGCACCTCAGTACCAGGAAGAGGTTGACAAACTGGAGAGAGCTCAAGAGCAGAAGAAAAAATATTCAAGGGCTAAATGAGTTGGCTTGCAATGAAATATTAAAAGAGCGAAATGTGTGTAGCTTGGTCACACAAAGACTATAAAGGCCCAATCCCCCATTTCTTATGCTGGCAACTTGCCATTTCACCTCAGTAAGAGTCCAGTCTGAATACAGAGAGTGGGATTTAGTCTGGCAAATAGACTATGGGGCAAATTATCCAATGGTATAAATTGTCATTGTCCATTGATTTCAATGGAGCTATGCCAATAGACACCACCTGAGGATCTGCCCCACAGGTATCTAACCAGATCAGACAAGAAGGAGATTGAGGAATTAATTGTCCTGAGTCTTAAAGGGGCAAGTGGATGGAATTAGGCAAAGCGCAATTTAGGCTGAATATCAGGAAAAATATCCTGAGCTCAATTACATAGTGCAACATAGTGCTAATTAAAGTTCAATCTGTAGTCATTTAAAGCTGGACTGAACAAAGCACTGGAGTATAGTACAGGGAACACACAGTACAGGGTAGTAGATTAGATGGATTAAACAGGATCTTTGCTATCTTTTTTTAATTGTGTTTTGGAAAAAGTGGTAACTAACAAACTACTGCACATGCATCACATGAATGAAGATGGCCATATATTTAATTACTCAAAAGGACAATGAAGTTTGTTGAACTTCAGTGGAATCTGGCAACTAATTATATTAGGCTCACTTGAAAATCTCAGCAGAAAGACTGGACAGATTTATTGCACCGCATACAAGGGGGTTGAATGCTGTCACAAAAGCAATATTATCATTTTCTCCACTCAATGTATATTTCAGGTACATAGATTTAATGGAGTGCCTATATATAAATATATTTATGCAAAACCTCTGGAAAGGCTTGTGTTTTTCTTCCAATAATATCCCTACATTCAACAGACTTCACTTTTATATGTGAACCAGAGGGAATAATATTGCCATTAGCCATACCAACGAAAAATCTTCTTAGTCTGCTGTAGAAAGAAGTTCCTAAACTAAATTTTCCACAGCTGGAGATCAAGACTGGGTATCTCTATTTCAACTTCATGAATTTCTTATGGAATACCCCCAAAGGAATTACTTGCTTTAAATTAAACTATTCTCCCATTTGCCAGGAGATGGTGCTGTGGATTTTAAATCGCCGAGTCAAACACCTTACTAGACTGTATCGTTCTTCGTCAGAGTTTCTTTGGAAGGATGAAAGAACAACTGTAGCATCCCAGAACTTTATAAGGGGAAAGTGATACGGTGTGAGTCAAACCAGACCAACTGCTATACAAGAAATTGCTATTCAGTGAACAAAGAGCACAGACCATTTCCTTCCTACATCTAATCTGCGATAATGAAGTAGTATTAAGTACAGTACATTTTAAAAACAATGCGATCTCATTACACTAGTGTTTTCACTTTGTCCCACAGGTTTTCTTTCTATCCAGCATGTAGAGATTCCCAGCCTTCCCATCTGGATAATTGTTAGTGCACAGCTAAAGGAGATTAGGTATTTCTATTGTAAAGGTTAAGTGTGGAGCACACCAAAAAATTGTTCTTTGCTTTTATTAAATCACAGTGGCATTGAGCTCTAAACTGAATCCACGGTTTCTTACTCAGTGTAGTTTTCTGATCGTCTTCCCGTGAAAAACCAATTGTGGGGGCAAATTTCCTTTAGGAGGGTGTATTTTTGGATTAGCATTTGCAGTATAACTAACAGCAAACCTGCTCCAAAAGTTACTGTAGTAATGAATGGGTAGCTGTACCCGACCACAAATCCCATCCTACTGGGGATTTACTGTAGGGATACTCGCAGAAATACCCTCGCGTTATCAACTCTTTAAGAAGTCCCTTTTGATCCTTTGCCCTTTCTCAACAACAGGCGCGTAAGCTTTGAGTACCTCGGGTGCTTTTAAAACACTTTTCAAATCTCATGATGGTGCGGCGCGATTCCTGACTTTCCAAAGGGAGGCTCATCCTGATTGGGAAAGTTTCTCTTCTATCGGGCTTTTTTAACTCTCCTATTGCGCCTTGAAACTGCGAAATGAACAGTTTAGTTGTATCGTTTTAATTACAAAAGGAGTTCTTTGGCCAGTGTTTGCTTAGCCCTGGATGGGGGAGATCGGAGGAAGCATTAGAGGTGGATTTGAGAGTCACAAAATAGAACTTTTCCCCTAGCAACAAAATTTCAAATCTATTCTTTTGCTTGTCTTAGGATAATTACGTTCTGGATTGGGGGGCGCTTGTAAGCAATTAAAGCGATAAGCATGTCCCACAAAGCGCATGCAATTCCTTTGGGGGATTGCAGGGCCCAATTATTGTCCAGTATATTTCAGTGTAAGATACCAAGCACATGGGGACACTTCACATGGGGTGAGTTTGTAAGGATTGTTTACTCTCTGCGCTCTTTTTAAAAAACAGGTCTTTGCACAGTTGTTGAGACACAACAGGATTTGTCAAGGGCCACACGTTCAGATACAGGAGTGTAATTTTAGACACACACACACACACTTCCACTTCTAGGCGAATCTGTAGGAGAAGCTGGAGAAACCTGGTAACTTTGAGAAAATAGCTATTTTATTCCGGGCTGAACTGATGGTTATCTAAGAGTCAATAAAATGTTGATCAAGATATTGCTACCACGAATGTACAACCATCTCGAGAAAGGAAGAAATAGTGGGGAAAATAAAGAAAATTCTGTGCATTGGGGGGTTATAACAAAATATTTAAACTTTACATTTGGCTTTACTTTCCCTTAGTTCAGTGTTAAATCCATGTAGCCGCGTGTGGGGACACAGTGATGAAGTCTTCAGTGCGGCCAGAGAGGAGTAAACGTGAATCTCGTGTTAATATTAGTTTGATCAGAGAGTTATTCTTCTATCAGTGAAATGCTGACTATTTCCAGAGCGTTTCAAAGCTCTGGGGAGTTCCAGTATTCCCTCCGGCTGCAATGAAACTGTCTTATTCTTTATAAAATATGCCTCGCTATCATTAAACTTCTGGGTATATCTCGACATAAACGGGAGATTCTGCCTTTCTTGAGAGTTTTATAGCGAACGGAATACACGACTTTATGCGCAGCTGGAAGGGTTTTCTAACCCCCCTCTCCCGCGCTTGAAATTTAGGACCCAGGGCTTTAGAAATTGCTCCTTAGGTGTAGATCTAGCTAGTTTCATACTCCAGGGCACCTAAGGAAAAAAAACCTGCGCTCACGTTTTCAGTATTAAATTGTGTTTCTTCTCCTGTGTAATCTCTGAGTAATCATGGAAAGTGTTTCTGATGGCAGTGCTGGGACGTAGATGGTCCATTAAAGACTCATCTTAATATTTGGGGGCAAGGTGTCTTTCGGGGACGCTCTGCTCGCAGCCAAACTTCAGAGAAATAAACTCGAGCCCGCTCCGGCTTGCCTGAAATGGGCATAACTCTCCCAAGCCTCCCTGCTCACCGCTCTCGCAAATTGAAGCCCCGCCCCGCCGCCTGGGAAAGTTCACCCGCAGTTTATGCTTCTTGGGCAGAGCGGTGAAGTTGGTTGATTTGTTAGGGCGCTTCGGCTCCTTCCGTTCTTCACCTCCGCTCCCGGCTGCTCGCTACCGACGTAATGACAGAGCCGAAAGTCTAGTCAGTGACATAGGGTTGTGTCACAATTAAACCAGGTAACGAGACACTGGGCAGATGTGTTTTCATTGCCCCGTAAGATAAATGCAGTGTTAAATGCCTGACAACTTCCCAGAAGCAATCAGCAAAAGTTTACGAGTGCATAAACCTCAAAGACCATTCCTCGGGTATTTTTATAAGCCCCGCATTTAAAGCTTCTATAAATTCTTCTGCCTGCTTCCAAACCAAAGTTACTGGGGACTATTAAACCGCCGCCTTCCTCAGGGAGCCCAGAGGAGTTTGATCCAGGCTGGCTCCCCCCAAATGCGACTGGAAGAAGGTGGGGGGAGAGGGTTGGGGGAGGAGTAGTAAATATAAGTTGAAGGTTGCTAGACTGTTTGAACACTTAAGTATGGCAGATGAGGAGTGGATGAACAGAAGGGTGGTTGATACATATCAGAGATAGAGAGATACAGCAGGCAGAGAAAGAAGAGAAAACAAAGGAAGCTAAATCGATAGCTATTGTGTTTAATCAGGTAAGCACTAACACCCCGGATGATGGCAGAAAATAGGCAACAGCTATGGCCCACTCGGAAATTACAAGACTAGGTTTATTAAATATCATTGTGTATAACGTGACCTTATACTGGTTGCACCTGTCCATTATGGCGGGTTGCACCTGTCCAAAGCGTGACAAAGCATTAATCACTCCGATATCCACCCCTAGTTCTGTGATCAGGACTCTGGTGATGATGATGAAATGTCTTGAACACTGTAGCAACATCAGAGCCATTCAAACGTTCAGCTCCCAAACTCTTTCCCTAGCAGGTGAATGCACCATCCGAAAAGTTTCAAGCAAAAGAGAAAGGCAGGATTAATGAAGCCATCTACCAGCCAGAGAGATTTCGCAGGAAGCCAGAAACAAACTGGGAGCTGTAAAATGTTCTCCTCAAACCATCAAATTACAATAATAGTATCCGTCATCCTTAAGTGATCAAATGAGTTTTATAATTTGATATTAAACAGCTAAAAACCTATTGTGATTATAAAGCTCTTTGTTTATGATCCCAGTGAAAATGAAGTTGCTAATTGGAAAACAATAAACCTAAAATGCCTTTAACTTAATAGAGAGACAAGGTGGGTGAGGTAATATCTTTTATTGGACCAACTTCTGTTGGTGAGAGAGACCAGCTTTCGAGTTTACACTGAGCTCTTCCTCAGCTCTGGGAAATAAAGGATCATTTTGGATTAATGACGATTTAGGTTAACAGAAGTATCTATAAGAAAGAACCTGGATCTGAATGTGCATTTTGGGTTTCAACCAGGGACATTAGCACAAGGCAAATGCTAGACTTGGGTGTGGGGTGTGCGTCTGGAGGCTGAATGGGGTGGGGTTTGTTTGTTCATTTTAAATAAAAAGACACAAGGTGACTGAAGGCTGTATTGTAGCCATGTCCTTGCTAGATGAAATCTCAGTCAATTCCTTTGAAAATCTGCAGCTTGGCTTCTTTTTATTCTTTACAGGTGAAAATTCAAACGTCTCTGTTGTTGTAGCCTGGTCCTTTCTTTCCTGAAACAAGGCACCCAACTGTTCTGATATTGCCATTCAAAACCAGGTTCTGTGGCGAACCTCATTTGTGAATCTATTACAGAGATTAATAGATTATTTCTCCTTTTTCAACTAATTCTCAGTGGGCAAATTTAACCATATGGTAAGGAGAGAATTAGAATTTCATCACATTAGAGCAAAATGTAATGAAAAGAGTCCAACACCTGGGGCCATCTCGGAAAGACACAATTAAAAGGTTTTTAATGAAACCAGAGAAACCAAAAATTTCATAGCCTTCAGTCATTCTGCCACAGCCGAACGATGCACTGGAGGTGTTGGGAAATATTGTTTTTACTGATGTCATAAGAATGAAAATCTGCCGCTAAATACCATGTGCTTTCAAGGCGATTACAATAAAAGGAGAAAGGGCTGCTTGGCTCTCTTATTAGAGGATCAGCAGGACACACTTTAGACAAGTACTTGTGTTTACACTTCAGTGTGAAAACCTGACTGTCAGAGGAAAGTGGGCCTTAAGATGAAGCGTTTTAGCTGAAGCCCAGGAAATATAAATACACGGAGGATAATATGAATGAATTATCCGGGCTCAAGTTGATCTGATACGTTCAGATGCACAAAACTACCACTCATTTCTGAGTTAGTTAGGACCGTCCTTATAAAGCATCCTTGCTCCAAGGAAGGAATCTTCGAAGAACTGATCGCTAGAAGGGTTGATCATTAATCACTATGGCGATTTGCCCCCAGATTAGTTCATTGGGAACTAAATGCTGATGCTTTTATTTGTATTCAAACGCGTGGGGGTAATAACCACTAAGTAGCAAATCTGCGAGTGGAAACCTGTCAAGTTGGGGAGAGGGAGGGGGTGGACAGGGGATAAAAGCCGTTTGTTCTCGCTTTGTTTTGAAAGAGAGAAAAACGGGGGTCGTGGCCGAAGCTCAGGTGAACTTTTCTGGCGAGTCAGCAAGGAGCAGCCCAGCTTCCGCTCTTCCCCGCGATCCCGTTGCTCAGTTCGTGGGGGGAGGGGGAGCGACTCTCCCTTTCGCTAAGTTAGCGGGAGTCAGCTGGCCGCACTTGGAGGGGAGCGGCGGAGCGGGCACCTCCGCAGTGCAGCGCTGCGATTTGCTCGACGCGGGGCTCGGGGTGGACGTGCTCAGCGAGGAGTGCAAGTCGCCCCCCATGGCAGGCGCGAGGCGGCGGTGGCGGGGTTCCTAACGGGACACACCGTCTCGCAACCATATGCGCGGAGCGGGGTCCACAGATGGCGGGGAGAAGAATGGAGCGGGCGCCTTTTATAAAGCTCTAGCGGCTGCCTGGCTGCAGACCCGGGGAAGGAAACTCCGCAGACTCCGGGCCAGCCAGCGCCCGGGCTGGTTCGTCGCCGCTTTAATCCCATTAATTAAAACGTTAACCTGATTGGGTGGCGAGCTCCGTCCCAACAGGCGAGTCCTCCTCATAATCACCTACCCGGCGAGCTAATGATGTAAAAGGCTCCCCCGGCTGCGGCGGCCGGAAATCTGCTGAAGGTGAAGCCAAGCAAGATAAACGGCGGGCGAGGGGGCTGCTCGCCGCTCCCAATGCCCGCGCGCATCCCCTGGTGAGAGCTCGCGGCGCGGAGCAGGGGGAAGGAGCGCGAGGAGCCCGAGCCCGGCGCGCGGCATGGAGCGGGCGCTGAGCCTGGCGGCGGACGAGGACTTGTTCCACAAGAGCCTGGGCGCCTCGGCCACGAGGATGGAGGCCGCCTTCCGCGCGCCCCCCGGGCTCGACCTGAGCCACCCGCGCGAGCGCCAGCCCTCGCCCCTCAGCTGCTTCGAGCCGGGCGAGGCCGAGGGGCTGCTGCAGCCCGGGGCGGCGCTGGGGGCCGGCGACCCCCTCGCGCTGCCGGCCGGCTCGGTGTGCGGCAAGTACGGCGAGAGCACCAGCCGCAGCTCGGTGGCGGAGAGCAGCGGCGGCGAGCAGAGCCCCGACGACGACAGCGACGGGCGCTGCGAGCTGGTGCTGCGCGGGGGAGACCCGCGGGCCGCCTCGCCCGGGGCGGGGGGCACCGGGGGGGGCCTGAAGGCGGCCGAAGGCGGCTGCTCCAACAGCCACGGCCTGGGCGGGAGCAAGAAGTCGAAGGAGCAGAAGGCGCTGCGGCTCAACATCAACGCCCGCGAGCGGCGGCGGATGCACGACCTGAACGACGCGCTGGACGAGCTGCGGGCGGTCATCCCCTACGCGCACAGCCCCTCGGTGCGGAAGCTCTCCAAGATCGCCACGCTGCTGCTGGCCAAGAACTACATCCTCATGCAGGCGCAGGCTCTGGAGGAGATGCGGCGCCTGGTGGCTTATCTCAACCAGGGCCAGGCCATCTCGGCCGCCTCCCTGCCCAGCTCGGCGGCGGCGGCAGCGGCGGCGGCCGCCGCCTTGCACCCAGCCCTCGGTGCCTACGAGCCGGCGGCCGGCTACCCCTTCAGCGCCGGCCTGCCCCCTGCCGGCTCCTGCCCAGAGAAATGTGCCCTTTTCAACAGCGTCTCCTCCAGCCTCTGCAAACAGTGCACGGAGAAGCCTTAAAGTCCCCGGCGGGCGCTTCCCCCCCCGGGCAGGACACGGAGCGGGCAGGGGGGAGTCGGAGCAAGGACTCGGGCTAAAGCCTCCCTTTCTCGTGGTTATTAGGCTTCTGGGGGGGTTCGTTGCGGGGGGGGGGGGTAAGGGCCGGGGTGGGCTTGGGGGCTTTCCTCGTGGAAGTGGTGACTTGATCGCAACCAAGACCTCAGCGAAGTAAAAAATCGCAAGTGTGTGTGTGTGTGTGTGTGTGTGTTTATGTGCGTGTGTGGACACAAAGAGAGGCTGAGAAATAGCAGCTGGGGGAGGAAAAGGGAAGCCTCCCCCTCCCCGGCCGGGGTTTTTAAGTCCCGCTGCCTGGGACTCGAGAGCTCTGCCCCAGCCAGCTGAGGACAGGGGGTGCGGGTGGCGGGGGCTCCGGCTGCCTGGCCAGTCAGACAAATCAAAGGGGGCACTTACAACCAATTTTCTTGAGGCTGGGCCGGGCGCCAAACAAACTTGAAATGTAGACTTCGTATTTAAACGAAACCAAGAGACTGCACCGTGGCGATGAAAGCCTGACTTGTATTTTTTATTGTCTCTGAACTTTGAGCCTGTGAAAATGCGCGAAGTTTTGGCGAGAGTGATTTAAAGAGAGAGAGAGAGAGACACCCTACTCCGTGTGGCTGAAAGTATTGCATTTTAAACCCAATATTTATGTGCACCTTGTTTCTTTCCACGTTGCAATGATGTATAAACAAGACATGATATTTATTTGATCTTCTTTCAAGGACCCTTCCTCGCCAACAATATTTATCATGTGTTAAGGTCCCGGGTCTTATGTGCAGTTTTTTTTAAAATGCTTCTAAAATTCTGTTTTATGGATTAACTTAAACTGTGTGCCAAGTATTTAAAACGTTTATTTGCCAACAACGTATACGCAGAACTATTGCTGTATCGGAGCTGCTTAGGTTTATGAAAGGATTTTAAGTTGCATCATCCCTGTATATTTAAATTGAGCTTTAATAAATTGCTTCAGTCCAAAAATCACAGGAAAAGTGTATTATTAATTCTCAATTAACTGACTTTTTTTTAAAGGGGGGGATTCTTTGCATTATAAAGGGTAATAGCTATTTACTTTTACGAGGCATCAAAGCAATAGCTCCTAAGAGGGGTGGGAAAACATTTGCCAAGCTCATGTGTTCCCAGGCGCTGTTTTTTTTTTCTTCCAAAGGTATAATTTAATTGCTCTCAATATGTATGTAAATGAATCTGACTGCGGATGATTTAAATTGAAATACTTTTTGGACTGATTTAGAGAAGGTATGGGTTTGTTTTTTTAATCTAAGGAAAAATAAAATAAGGAGAAGAGCAAAAAGTGGCTATTTACCCAAAGTGAGCTTTCAGTCTGAGTTTGCATGGCTGGGTGGCTGTCTCTCTGCCATTTGTAAATCAAGATATTTCCCCCCCCCCCCCTTCAAAAACGAGTCCTGCTCTTTTCCACTACTTGCGGATAATACAAATTCGGATTGTCAGGTTGGATGGCCAAATAGGAGCCGTGATGGATCTGTTGGCAGGTCATGGATGTGTAAAAAGTGAGATATATATTAAATAGGTCAATGAGATGATGACAGCAATGTACGGTCGTTTGTATGTGTCTCTGTCGGAAAGAATCTTTATTAAAATATTTTCAACAAACTTTATCATTCCGCTGTGCTTTGTACGGAGGGGGGAGGAGTATTCCCCTTCTCTCTCTCGCTTTGCCTAGGTCCCCAACCTACACGAAACAACGTGGCTCAGGGCTTGTGGCGTTCAAAGTCTTGACCCAGCTCCCTTATCATTCACCTGTTTAAGTGACAGGGGATTGACTCGTTGCAAGAAAGAGACATGAAAGGCAGGAGCGAGAGACTGCGGAGCCCCCCAGTTTGCTGGAGGACGATTGAAGGCTGTCTTCACACTTCCAGCCCGGAGCTGAGCCCTCAGGCGGGGAGGGAGCTGATGCTGAAAAGCCGCAAGCTGTTAGGAGTTTGGTCTGTTCCCACTCGGTGGTAACACCAGTACCGGTCTGCAGTCGCTTACAAGAGGCGGAGGGAATTCGCACCCAACGTTGCCTAGACATCTTTGGTCCTCTTCGCCATTCCTTAAACTCCCTGGGCGCTCGAGGCCGCAGGCCGACAGCGGCTGGGTTACCGATCTAAACACACCCCAGCGCCGCAGTGACTCCTGGACGCCGTGTGAGCATCGGCGGAGGGGTCCCGAGAGGGAGGCCCTGGAGCGCCTCCCTCGGGGGAGCCCGGCCCCACCGCCAGGTTGCCCGGTGGGGACTGGGGTTACGTGTCTATGCCCCCTGCACAGAGTCGGTTCCCTTGACTGGCTCTGGGGAGGCTCCGCTTCTAAGGAGAGCCCCACATGGCATCCAGCGTGGTAGAAGGGGATCCGTGTTTTCCGCTCCACTTCCCAGCTAAGAGCTTAATCAGAACCTGTAACTTTTCAGGCCCCATAACTGTGAAGTGCCACGAAGCTGTGGGAAGGCGGCCCAGACGGGAGGGGGGGAGGGGAGATAGCTCAGCCCCCAGGCGCAAGCAGAGCCGTCTCTCAGCATTTACGAGACAAAGCCTGGGTGCGTCTAATTATGATTATTAAAACAATTTCCATGACGATGTCTAATATTATGTTAATTTGAAAACAACTGTGTATGAAAACTGTCGACTATAATACCTAAATTCATTTAATGAAACACATCGTTAAGGCAATTAAACCTCCTGGATGTGATTAAGGAACATAATTACGACACTGTTCGGCGCCATAATTGGGTGTCTTTAATCAAGGGGTAAAGTGATCAGCAACACAGCCATTAGTTGGTATTGTTCTGTCTCTGCTGTCCATCATTCTGATTAGGAATTAACCACAGCCACGTGTGTGAGAGAGAGACTATTAACATCTCAGGACGCATTTGCTGCAAGAGTTCCTGCTTCATGTTTCTCCTGACAAAGGCGCCTTCCTTGAAATATTCCTCTTCGAGGTTGGCTTCTCACTTCTTGCTAAAGAAGGAGTGCCGCGTACCGCATGAGGGAGTGGGGAAGGAAGCTCCCAGCCGGGTGGAAATGCTCTGATGATCTTTCCTAGGGAAGGCCGGGTGTGCGCGCGTGGGGGGAGGCTTTAAGTCTGGCTTGTTCCTCTACTTTAATTCAAACACGTCCCCGCCTCGGCTGGAAACCAGCTGCTCATCCCGGTTGAACAACCTGCCCCGATCAGAGCTCTCGCTGCCGGTGCGCGGTGTCCCGGGAGCTGGGACAGTCCTTGGACGCGCCTTCGCGTGCCGATGAGCGGCCAAAAGTTTGCTAGAGGCGCGCGACAGCAGCCCCGTGCCCCGGGGAGCGGCTCTTCCCCGGCCTTCCCTCGGGAAGCCTAAACTGTCTGAAACGTGCCATTTAAACGCCCCAGCTGGCGGTAGAGATCAAGGCTCGTGCTGAACCGCCAAGGTCGCTCCCGTTCCCTAACCGGGTGCAATCGGGGTTCAATGAACCTTGTGCTTTCTGCAGAGCAGAGCGATCCTCCCAGATCCTCCCCTCACCAGCTGCTTTTCTGAGCTGGGTTTGCGCCGGTCTGAGTGAGCAGAAAGGATCCGCCGAGGGGGCTCAGAAAACGCGGTTCAGTCCCGGCCCTCGCCTCCTGGCTGGGGGGGACGGACCGATTTGACTTTAATTTCTGTCCAGACTGTGCCGCTTTTAACGCTTCCCGCCTAGTCCCCTGTAATCCGCGGCGTTGCCGGGCTCGGGCACCGAACCGGGCTTACCCAGTGTCTCAGTCAGACGAGCGGGGTGCGTGCGCGTGGGGGAGGAGGCTTCCCCCCCCCTTCTTGCCTGCGGGATCCCTTCAATAGAAACGACCTGCCCCGGGGAGAGCTTTTGTTCTCCTCCCCCCCCCCACCGGAGCCCAGTCCCCCCCCCCCAACCGGAGCCCAGTCCCCCCCATCAGCCGAGACAGACCCCTGTCCCCCCCATCAGCCGAGACAGACCCCTCTCCTTCCGTTGTCCCCAGTTCGAATCCTGTGCCTGGCCCAGCCTGAGTGACATTGACTTTCCTAACGCAGTGACTTATGAAAGATATAATCATGTGTTAAATTGAATCCTCCGTTTAACTGTTAATGGGGTGCTCTGGGCACATTTGCGTAGGCGATGCTATGGTAACTAATTACCGCCAGAAAAAGGGAGAATACACTTCCGAGACTTTGACAAATAATTCGGAGTGTGTGCAGCCCTGCTGGCAGCGGATCTGCGGGAGTGAGTAAGTGACTAGCTGGAGGGGTAAGTGAAGGGGGGGGGGGTAAATGAAGAGTGGTCAAGTGAGTTTTCTTATTCAAACCTTTAATGAAAATGTGATTTAGGATGGGGGAGGGGATGCGGTGCTGCCTCTACCCGTAATTAAATCGCTCACTATAAACAGCAGCAACATAAATAAGTTTGCCTGTAATTAAAACGCAGCCGTCAAAGGAAATGATCCACGTGCTAGGAAAGTTTGCAGCAATTAACACTTTTTTTTTAGTGGGTTGTTTGTAAAATAAATGAGCCCCTAGGCATACGCTCTAGCCAGGTCCTTTCGCCCATTGCCAATACCCTCCGGGGCGAGTTAAACGGGGCTCTTCATCAGGTGGCAGAGCGAGTCCTTGCCTGGCAGGTACAAAAGTTTCCAGGAAGCCAGGCCGCTCAGGGGCTGGATTGTCTGACATTTGTTCCCCTTTTCCATCAACATCCATTGAACCGATTGCCACGGAGAAGCGAAGCCGCTTCGCCTTTCGATCTGGAGCCCGGATTTTTTAGGGGCGCTGTCCATACAGAGACCGCCGCCGGCTGCCGCCCGCCTGCCTTGAGCACTGCAGCTAATTGTCCCGGGATCTGAGTTCCCCGGGGCTCATTCCTGCTCCTCCCTCTCTCCACTCAGGCAGCTGGAAATGCCCGCCTGGGATTTCCCCCTTAGTGCGCTCGCGCCCTCGGGGCAGGTGGATTTCGAGCTCCTGGCTTGGTGGTGTGGACAGAAGGGAGAGTTATTTCGCCGAACTTCTTTCTTCCCTCAACGCTCCAGCCCTGCCAGGCAAGACAGGAACATAAGATCGAAGAAGACTATTTACTTCCTTCCCCTGAATCTTCGCCTGTCCCGATCCTTCCGAGAGACCCTTGTAGGCTCGTCTAGCGAAGTTCAACAGAGTTTAATAATGGGTTCTCCCTTCCCATAGAAAATACTGATAATCGTTTATTCCGGCGTAGCAAGGGTTAAGCAGCTCAGGGCCCATCGCTTCACGCAGTAGGCAAGTTGAAATGGAGAGGGAGCGCTTGCTTGATTTGGCTTTTCCTTTACACTGAGGGGTAACTCGGAAACTAAAGATTAGTCAGCGGTGTTGCTGAAGAAACACTGCAATACGTTTGGTGAGCAAAAGCTTGTGAGCGACAGCCCAGCCCCTTGGCTCTACAGAATAAGGACTAGATATCAGCTCCATCTCAACATGCCAATAGAAATGCTTTCCAATGGGTTTGTTTTCATATGCACGGGCTATCTTCATGCAGACTTTGCAAGAGTTAAATGTTTCCCAAAGCCGTACTGGGCCTTGTCCTCTCAACCTGATTCAGAGTCCTCAACATGAAATACATGTATGATCTGTTTCAACCATTTGACTGCTGTATTTTTAAATTCATATCTGCACCTATAAGAACTGTGATCTGTGGCTGATTTGAAACCTATAGCAAAATGATACATCGTAGATAAACCACAATTTCCTTATATAATGGTCACAGATTAAATTAAAAAAGAACAAATACATTTGTACTAGGAACAAAACAAATATTAAGGACAAACTGCTAGACAACCATAAATTAACCTCTTCATCACACCTTAGAAAGGTACCAGTGGTTATCAAAAGCAGCTATTCTTTCTTCTAAGAAGTTTCAGAAGAAAGTTCACCACAGATTTTTACACATCTTTATCATTTGCAAACGTTTTCTAATATCCAAGTAGCTCTTTTTATGGCTATTTGCTCTTCTTTTTTATATCCGTATACATATTTCGGTCCAGGAATTCAGACATAACATGCTAACACACTGGCTAATTAGGAAACCCCATTTCTTTTATCCCACTTAAATAGTTACTAAAGATGGTGGTGTTTTTAGGACTGTATGGTCTCTGTCTTATTGAGAGGTCAGATGACTAAAAAGTCATTGGAGGCGTGTAATATTTTAATTTGAGGAAGTATTAAGTCATAACCCACAAATGGGAATAAGTGAAAAGTACTATCCCTCTTGCTGTGTTAAACTTTGTGTTATCTGATTACATTTTAATACTAAATTCTATACTTTAAAAACCTCAATTCAAATTAGTGATCTTGTACATATAGAATTTTTAAAGTATGTTGCTGTATTAAAAGTAAACAGGTGTTCTCTTGCAAAACCAAGCAACATCAGGAGGTAATTAGTGTTTCTGCATTTCACAAACAGAATTTCTCTTCATAGAATAATTTTCTAATCTATTGCTCAATCAATGTCCATCCACTTTTCATGTACAAGTTTTTAATATCCTGACGCTTAAGTGAGTTATAGTTACACATTTCCCCCTTTTTTGAGACTCTAGTTACACTGCTATAAATATTTCAATCTTAGATGGCCACTGAAAAATATTTACTTACAGAATAGTGAATAAAATGGCCCACAAAACAAGAAAATAGAAATGGAAAAACTTCCTGACAGTATGAGGTTAACAACTAAACTGTTTGAGGAGAGATGCAGTAAGTGGGATGAACTGATCAAAAATAAATCATGTTTTACAGTGTATATACTTACTGTATTTCTTGTACTTTCTCAACTCTGCTGTACTCTCAATCATTACTGCTTTGGTAAGAAAATAGCATGTATTGTGAACAATTCAGGTCCACTTTAATAAATATTACAGCAAATCATTACTAAAACGCCCATTAAACTTTCACAGGAATAGTTTATCAGTATAGGTGAAACTAATTTGTTTGGACTTTTTATTTTGTTGTACAGTAATGTTTGAAGGCAAGTGTATTTCTACTATTAAAAATAATCATTTACATAGTTGAGATTACAGTAAAAAACACTGCATATCAAAAGCAATTTAATACACAGAACTGTTTTATGATTAACAGATAAAGATCACATTGCATCCAACATACAATTTAAATTCAGTTCTTGCAAATGAAAAATATGCAATTGTATAGTGACTGTTTCTATAGATGCAATGAAAGTTTCTTGCTAGTTGTTCATTGCACTTTTTATGTGAATATATACATTTCTTTAAAGAATCCAACTTTCCTAGATGTGATATTTTTACCTAGAATTGTTGTAATTTTACTATTTTCTTGAGTTGTCATTCTATAGTCCTTATAAATATAAATTTATCAGAATAAAATAACTTGCAGAAAAATACTTCAGTTACATTCAACTTCTTCTTAACCGTAAGTTTCTCTGTCACAGTTAAAAATAACTTAATCTGAACTGAGCATATATTATGTGTAAAAGTGGTATGGAGTAATTTTAAAGAATCACACACAATTTAAATAACTTTAAGAAAGCATGTAGTGTCAAGACCAATATTAGATACAATACAGTACAATCCAGCAACTAGTTTTTCACTCACATAGCTGGTTTCTAAAACAGCAAGGATACTTCACTTCACTCATAAATGTTAATTTAATAAAGTCCCAACCACTATTGCCCTTTTTTCTTTACCAAGCTAGGTCATTGCTTTGAACACATTATGTTATGCAAACTTATTTCTGAAATACAGCAAAGCTATTGAGTCTGCTTTCTATTAAATATGTTTCCAAAACAACCACACTGGCATGTGTGTTGAAAATATCTATACATTAAGCATCAAAAGATAATGTTCTCATCAATATTTGACTTGCATATTAGAGAGCTAACTGAAGAATTCCAACAACTGCAAGTGATTCTTAGAAAAGCTACGTTTCCTAGTATAACGGCGTATTTTTCCAGGTGTACATCAACAGCCACATTTCATTTTTAATTTTTTTAAATTAATGACCTATTGAGCTTGGAACATTTTATATTGTTTCCCTTAGTTTATCATGCATTTTGCTGTACTCAGACATATATAGGAGTCAAAGAATTAGGGTCATATTTGGAAATGACCTTAATGGTGGAGTTGCACCCACTCACATTACCTTTCAAGTTTGCTATAAGCATTCCAGAAATATCTCCTTCCTTTACTGTCTCTTCAGGACTGGTTTAAACCGGGCAAGATTAAATGGACTGAGTATTTTAATAAATGCGCAGTGGTTATCTTAAATCTCACACTGACTCACCTTTTTTCTTTTAAAAAAATATCTTTTATGATCAAGTTACAGAATGTCATACTCTACATAAGTCAGTATTTTTTTTAAATGAAAGCAATAGCTGTGATATTTCATAAAGAATGTATGTTCAGGTGTGTGTGTGTGGGGACGGACGGACAAGGAAAGTCATACAATATGCAAATGGATACATTCAATTTTATTGCATCTTTTGAAATACAAAATTCACATAAAAAGGTCAGACTAGTAAAAGTACATGAAAGTTCACTTTTCTTGCTCAGAAATTAACAGATGTACCTTATTCAATCTAAGAACCTTAATGATGGACATTAACTATTAAAGGAGAACCTAACTTTGTTCATCTATTTACAACATGTCAGTTTATGGAATTAAGACCAATTGACAATCTTTTAAACATCCAACTATTCAGTAATAATGAAATAAAATATAATTTCTACCTCTGCAAATGAAGTATAAAGATCAGTGATTACTAATAAAAAAATAACAATTCTGAGGGTAGTGTAATACAACATGGCTTAAGGAAGTAAATTAAATCACATATCTTATGTGTTTTTTTACTACATTAAAGCACATTGCTAGAGACATGGCAATGTAGCCAAATCTAATTTGCAAACAGTTACACTTAACTATTCATATAATCATAAAAGGAAGCACCCTAATCCTTTCAAAGAGGACTGTACAATTGCTCACAAGGTTGCTAAGTACAGAACAAGAAAGAGAACAAACTACCTATACACAATAATAAGGCTCACATTTTAGTGTTCACATTGGTTCATGAGGAGTTTACCTGTTAAAAAAAATGTTCATTTTAAAAGTCAGACAGTCTTCCAGCAGTTCCCACAAATGGCTGCCCTGGAACTGAATTTTAATTTTATATTTAAAAAGATGAACTGCTGGGGCATGGGACAGTGAGTTTTGGCAGCTAGCACAACCATGGGCAGTGTGTTCCTGCAAGAAGCTGTTGCTGATCAGCAGTTTCACTTTTTCAAAGGGTTAGGCAGTGCACCTTTCTACCACAAAGGGGAGAAAAATTGAGATTCGAGCTTGAGTGGTACCTGAATACCTCCTGGCCTGAGGTTTGTAAGGAGTCCTACCTAACCCTACTAGGTCTGTGGGAGGGATGGTCATGACATTGCGAGGCCTTTTTGGGAGGTAATGAATAGGGTGGAAAAGAGAGCAAAAAGCATGACTTTTTAAAAGAAGGATTAATGACCATTCCACATTGCTGGCAATGAAATCGTCTGCACATATATGACCAGATATACATCTTAGAGCTCTAGTAACACTGAATACTACTCATGGTCTGGTTTAGGTTCTTGCCAGAAACATTTGATGGGATTGCAGCTTTATGCTGCTCCCTGTCCCATGGAGCAGTCACGGAACTCTAGCATTCCTGGGTGGCTTTGTGACTGGCTAAAGCCAAAAAGAACATGGAGTTAATCATGTGGGTGTGTTCACTTCAGGCCCAAACAGTGTGCTCCGACTTGATTCCCTGGGGGAATGTGGGTCCTAAGCTTTCACTCAACCACTCCGAACCCAAACAATCTGTTCTGGGCAGGCTTACTGACCTCAGATTCTTACTGATCCAGTCGCAATCAGTTACACAGACATCTAATTGGACTGGCCATGGTCAATATGACCCAGTTTGTGGGGGTAATGTCTGGTCAGTCTTCCTAATAAAGCATGATCCAGAGGAGAAGGTGGATGAAATGCCCCATCTCCTCAACTCTCACACATATTTCTTAGCCAGGCTTGATCCTACTAACATATGCAAGATGAAGTTTGCTCTTTGCAATGGAGTATGTGAGGCACCCTTATGAAAAGGCCACAATACTAGGTTGCACCATTGCTAGGCATGGGTAGAAAGTCCAAGGATGGGATCTTACTAGGGGATGCCAGCTCTGGACAGCCAGTGTTAGGCATCTAGATTCTTGACACAGCCTGTGTAGATCTGAGACTGTTCAGCGGGGACTCTTGCTGCCTGGTTTAGGTTTGGTTATTTAACAAAAGTTAAGGCCAATTTTACCTCAAATCAAGTGTTCAGTCCCATGAGACGCAGAACACCCTATTTTCCTATTAAAGTGAGTAAATATATAGAGACTGCTCAGCACCTTGCAGGAATTGGGGTGACCAGATGTCCCGATTTTTGGGTCTTACTCTGATATTGGCTCCTATTACATCCCACCTGCTGTCCTGATTTTTCAAACTTGCTGTCTGGTCACCCTACCAGGGCTGTGCCTCAACTTCCTACTTGTGACCGGATGCTTTAAGATACAGCTGCAGATATATTTTTTTATTTGCTTGTTTGCCCATACTTGTTTAATTTCTGAATAGATATTTATACCGTCTGATCAGTGATTAATCTGAAACTAGTAATGTTTTTCATTCACTTTTGGCACTGTCTCAGTATATCCTACTAAATTATGCTTCAGCAAGTTATACTCTAGTACTTCAAAATCCTAAAAGCACAGTATGAGTCAAAGAAGGTCTTCTGTTTAAAACAAATACCTATTTTTATTTTCACAGTTGCTTCACATTTGTTTCAAAATGGAATGCCAATGAAAGATTTATCATAATTGTGGCATGAGACATTTTACAGCTTACATTTAAGCAATAATGTCTATAGTCAACATTGTAATGATGTCAACGTTTTCTCTCTCTCAATAAAACAGGTTCTAATGTCCATGAGGATTGTGAGCGATGGCTGAATATATAATAGCTGTGATGTTTGCCTACAGAGTCTCTACACTAGTAACTAACTTGAATATGAAAGGCTGTATATAAAAACAAATTTTATTCTATTGAACTGGAGTATACAAGCAATAAACAGCTTTTGCGGTTGATTAAATGTTGAAGCAAAGTTGAGGCATTTAATCAACTGCAAAGCCCATTTAACCTAAGCATACTCCAATACCATAGGTAGTATTGATATTATATATGAAGAGAAAATGTTCATTCAATATAGCTCACAAAAACAATTTTCCTCCCAGAGGCCTGAGAGCATAGATATGCCAATCATTGAAAGTCTTTCTAATGATGCTGATTCTGAGTATATAGTTAGATGAATAATTAAATGGCCTCAGGAATAAACAACAAATACTACTAATCCTCAGTATTTACACAATGCTTTTCACCCATAGTTTTTTAAGTGCTTTACAAAGAGGGGAAAGATTTCCCCCATTTTAAAGATGAGGAAGACCGAGGCACAGGGAAATTAGGTTTACTTTAAAAAAAATGTTCACTAGCTTTGGTGCTCAATTGGATGGAGACACCTTTGGCTTACTTTTTGGATTTTTCAGAGCATTTACAGCTTCCATGGAGGTCAAGTGAAGTAGTGGGTGCTCAACACCTCTGAACACTAAGCGTTGGTTGCTGTCACTTTAGGGCACTTCAAAAAGGAGGCACTAAAAATGAATGCACGCTTGGAAATTTGGTTCTAAATTACTTGTTCAAAAAACACTGAGATAACTTCCCACAAGTCTCTTTGTGTTCTTTGACTCCACATGAGTCACTCATTGCAACTCAGGAGAGGGTCTATAAATGTTTATGGGACAAATTTTGTCTCTGTTCACATCCGTGTAGCTAAAACAGCTGTACGGTAAATTAGCTTTGCAACTGCAGAGACCAATGCAAATCTGGTGTGGGACTGAGCAGTGGTTGGTTCCCCAAACTAGCATTTATGTGCTGACATGGCTCTCCAACCTCTTTCCAGTCCAACTTCTATAAATGATAGACCATCTCCAGGGCAGGCACTGCTCATGTGAAGTGACCTCTGGGTTTCTGGCCCTGTCTCCAGCTGGGGAGAGGAAAAAGGGAAAGAGGGGCCTACGATCTGCCTGAGTACTGAGAAACAAGGAGCTTATTTATGAAACAGAGCTCTCGAGTCCCACTTACAACTAGTTCAGCTCTCCCTAAGATCAGTCCACAGCTCATTTATCCGGTTGTATGGGGTTATCCCATAAAGGCTAAGGGTAAAAAGCAGGCTCATGATTTGGCTCCAAAAGAGGTATATTAAGGAGGAATGTAGCATCGGTAAGAAACCGTGTATAATTGATGTGGGGACAATTTCCAGAGTCTAGAATATGCGTGAGGCGGAAGTTGTTAGCTTCTTGTACAATTAGCAATATTCTTTAAGTAGCACAATATATGAACTATGTAAAGGATGAGGGGAAAATGGGATTCATTACAAGCCACTTCTCTGTAAATAAATTCCGCTGTTAGATTTCTAAAATTGTCTTAATCGCAGAGTTTCACTCAAAATCCTAGTTCTTTAGCTGTCTTTTGAACCATCAGGAATGTGGAGTTAAAGAGTTGTGGGAAGTTATCTCAAAAAGGAGACAGTGATACAGATCACTTCACAGTTTGTAGGTATAGTATCCTAGTTCTAAACACAGATTAAATGGCACCATCAACTTGAAAATGAGTCACCTTTTAAAAAACAAGTTAAAAGTAGTTTTAGGTGCTACTTTTGTCCTTGAATTCCCCTACCACTTGTTGTGGTTTTGCAATCATATTTTTCTGGAGTTTGAAAAGTTTCTTCTTTTGTGTGTGTGTGTGTGTGTGTGTGTGTGTGTGTGAAAGACAACAGGAGAAACCGGAAATTAAAAAGTGCTGTCAAACGCACAAAGTAAATAAGCCAAACAATTCTGTTTTCTTCTCTAATCTCTTTCAGTTGTAATAATCCAAAATGTTACTGATAATGATAGTAGGTTGAAGTCTCATTTTTAAAATGATGTGTCATTTTAAACAGCCTCACATTAAATAAGAAACAATCTACACAATGAAACAGTGTTGTGGCTCAGATAAATCAGTAGACAGTATAGTATGGACCCGATTCAAATCCTATTAAAGTCAACAAAAGCTTCCCACTGACTTTAATAGGGTTTGAGTCAGGCCCTATAACAGTAGTAGATTCAGATTACTGATTCATGTTGCATAAGTAACAAACTGTTGACTTTCAAAAAGTACTATGCCAGTGAAATGCTGCCACATATCCCCCATACCCTGTGATGAACCCCATGTACCAGAGGTTGGCTTTCTCAAGGAGGGGATGGCAAAAGGACCTTTATTTGTTTTTCTGTTTACATGAAAATAGCTATAACTAAGACAGAGGCAGCACTACTAGGTGAACAATTTACCAAGAAATGCATTTGATGGAATTGTTTATATTTTTTGTTCCTGAAAAAATATACTGAATATATTGATAGTGTAGAACAGTGTGATTTGAAATGGGGTGGAGGTTACTTTTTTTGCGGGAGATAGGGAGGGACGAGAGGGATCTGAGGACATACTTTCCATGGGAATTTTAAAAAAAGTTAGCTCCATTGATAGCAATTCACTCTCCTTTCCATTTGGCAGTATAATTTAAGCAAGGGCTCCCAGGAGCCCCATCCAGTACTACACTGGAGTCTGTCTTCTAAACAAAAACAGTAGTATTTTTCTCCAAGGCTTTTCTTTAGTGCAAGGTTGCCTGCATGGAACACTCACTGTGCATCATAAAATTTGGAGGTCATCAAAGTTCACACTGGATCCTCCCAGAGTAAAATCAGAGAAGAAAGTGGGCCCAGGAAACCAGCAAGCCAGATTTTGTGCAGTTTCTAGTGAATGCTGTGCTGAGGGGAAAGGGGCTTGGGGATGGCACAAATAAAAAAAAAAGTCCCATTTCTCCACCACACTGCTCTCCAGGTCCCCTTTATCCTTGGGCAATATGTTTCCTTGGGCAGGTGTAACAGCACCTCCAGATGGGTCAACTGTCTGTGGGATTGAACCTGAGACCTTTACATCTAAAAGGCTGAGCCTCTAGGAACTGAGCTAAAGGACCAGATATGTTAGCACCTGGGCAGCAGAGGGGACAAAAATCTCTCAAGTGGTCCACCCACTAGAGGGCAACATAGGGTCACATTGGGTTAATGTGGGTTACAAAGGCATACTTCCCCTCAGCAGAGAGAGTGTTGTGTGGAATGGCAGCTAATGGCTTCTATTGGCTCAGGTATTGTGCCGGGTGAATGTCTCAGAACTGCTGCTTTCTTTCATGCCCCCTTATCAATTTTCAGACACTCCTGCTCTCGTATCTATGGAGGTGATCCTCCAGCCCTAAGACGTTTAGCATTACTCTCTCTTCACTTAAACATACACAAGTAGAAGAGAGATGAAAGCAGAACAGCAAAAAGCAAACATCTCTAAAAAGAAACTACACCGGCAGGAAACAATAAAAAAGTGAGATTAGTGGGAAGTCTGCAACAGGCAGTTTACTTGACTAAAATGACCTAATCTTGTAACGAAAGGCAATATCAGAGTCTGGCAAGAGGATACCAAGGCCCATACGACTGTTGTCGAGCCCTATGGGCTTCTTTTCCACTAGTTCTATGTCAAAGTGAGCCAAGAATAAAAGCAGAAACATCTTCATTTCATTCATTGCAAAGAACCTGCCAGGACACATGCTGATTCCAGAGCCAAAAGGCATCAGAAAGTATTTCAGCTTTCTTCCCCCCTTGTAGAAGGTGGTTTTCTTCTTGCCATTCTCTATAAAACGGTCAAACTTATACACCTGAAAATAAGAGAGAGATGGTGAAAATTAACGGAGCAGTGACATGAGCGGTTTCATTTGCAAGAGGATGCAAAGGGTGCGTGTAAAACCCTGAAGTAAGTTAAGAGCTAGGCCAAGGAACAGACAGCTTCCTCTTTTTGGTCTGTTCACTTAAATTGAGTTTTATCTACCCTCAAATGATCTCACTGTACATTAAGTGGCAGGGGCCGTTGTCTGGGTTGTGGGAAAAGGTGTGCTGCCCCTTTAAGGGCTACAGAGAGTGTTAGTTGCTATAGCAGTTTCAGAGCAGGTGAGTGTGGGGACCCATTCCCACTAGGTGACCGGAGGAGAGAGGGCACTATTTATGTCCACACCAGTACAGGAAAAGCCTTCTTCTGTTCTAATTGTTGGCAGTTGAGGCAGGGACAATCATCCTCAGGAAGAGGACAGTTTCTGTTTGTGAAGCATCCTATACACTCAGGAAGCTACCTACATTACTACCAACAATTTGCAAAATCCCATTGGTACAATTATTTTGCTCTTTCTGGCAAGGAAAAAATTGGTCTACTGCAAACCCCACCTTCCCTCTCACAGTGTGGATTATTCAGGAATTAGCCCTGATCACTTACTATTACGTTTTCTTGTCAGTTGAAGATAGTTTCCATCTGTCTCACTTGTTCACACCTGACTCTCAATGGAAGATGTGTGCAAAGCAGGCCACATGTTAATAAGTGACCATAGCAGGAAGTGTTTTTCTAGTGTAAGTACTCTAGAATTTACTCTAACAAGTTTAGCTAGTATCTTAGTTCCCATAAATTTAACACCTCTCTGAAGACCTTTAATATCAGGGTCATCATTAAGGGCTAACTTGAGTTTGTGAATGGAGATGTGGCAATCCTAGCTCAGTCTATGTTGAATTAAACCACTTAAAATAGTCATGTATGCTTTAAATGAAAATAACAAAACACTTTCTGCTTATGGTCACTCATTAGCACTTGGACAGTTAGAATACATCTGCTATAGTGCAAGCTTTTGAAAGTTAGACTTGAACAAGCAATTCAGACAGAAACCTTCTCAGCTGATAGGAAAAAAGTCATAGAAATTTTACCAGCCTGGTTCCTGATCAAGCCATACCATGGAGGGAAAAGTGGATTGATTAGCTCTTTGCCAGAAAGACCAAAGACACTGCATTATATCAATTTTAATAAAAAATGCAAACACAATAATACTGCACATTTTCTGACTGCCTGTTCTATAAGTGTCCTATGGAAAAATAAAATGACTCAGTTTCCATAAGTCTCTTGAGCATCAGTAAGAAACAATGGTAAGAAGCCTAGACTTCTGACTACCAGAACCCTGTTTTACCTATGAGATTAGAGGTTCTTAAATTGTGATCTGCAGGTCCTCCTGGCTGTCTGTTGACTACCTTGAGAAGCAAGCAGTGGGGGTTTCTTGGACTGGTCCCTGAGAATGTCTGACTAGCATTTCATAGTGATAACAAGTAACTGGAGGATATGTGACTTTACATGCTGAAGACTGGGAGATAATGTGACTTGAATTTTCAAAGGGGCCTAAGGGAGTTAGGTGCTCAACTTCCAATGAAAAATTGACTCCCTGAAGTCCCTTTTAAAATCACACTCAGAAAGAACTATGTTACCTTTCTTATAAGTTGCTTCAATTAAAAGTAATATTGTGAATACCGAAAGCCCACAATATTATCCCCCTCTAAAAATATCACATTTTAAATGCAAGTCTCACTGATTAAGAGTAACTATTAGCACTCTTAAACATGAGCTGTAATATTCTTAGCATCCAGCTCTTCAACTGGATTTGCCGGGATCACAGATCCAGGTGTCCTGTGCTGTGCCAGCCCTATGCTTTCTTAGTGAGTCAGTTGAAGACTGAAACTTGGACAAGAAACGTGCTTTCTGAGGGACTAGGAAAACAGGAAACTTATTAACACGACAAGAAGGGAGCCAACAGTTAGAGCAAACAGTGGTGCGACGTGTGTATTGGTATCCACAGTCCCCAGGAGTTTGGGTTGGTTTTTGTTGGGTTTTCCAGCCAAGGAGCTGGGTTTTTCAGATAGGCATTTGTATAGGGTAAGATTTTTTTCTTCATGAGGAGGAAAACCCCCACAAAAATCTAAAAACCCACAAGTGGAAAAAAGAAGTAAAATTCCAGCTGAAGGTCTATGAAACTTGATAGCATTAATTTAAATCATTATGGGAACTGAGCAAATTCATGTGTCTGAATTTAAATCCATCTTTATCACAGAATATGTGTGGCTCAGTTTGGGAAGTTACTACATGGGATTTTTTATATTGATTTCATTGTTCAGTAATTACACTCTATCACTTACTGAAGTTTAGGCTCATTTATGTAGGAATTATAAGGTCACTTGACTACCTTACGGAAACCTGACTTAATATTGCTGCTCATTCAGGCTTTCAGGAGTGGGGAAAGAGATCACCAACACATGGTAAAACTTATCTAATATGATACCTAACTAGAAGATGTTAATTTAATCAGTGGCCTGAATTTAATATTAAGTCTGCAGAGGTGAATTGTTAATACTAAACTAATCCACTGAGCTACCTGTTTTCCCATAAAGCTTTTCTCCCCCATTATAGTCCCCAAATACATGACAAACCCAAGACAGCTCTTTCATAAAATTCAGTCTGTATCTCATATTCAATAAATGTGCGCTCTACAAATTCAACAATACGAGATAAGTTATTTTCCCCCTTTTGGAGAGGGTCTCTTTGTTGAAATCAATGCTGCAACATACTGATAACTCATTTGCCATCAAAATGATAATGTATATAAACTAAAATGATACTGTGAAAGCTGAGCAGCTTTGATACTGAGAAAATATCCTCCATATATGGAAACATGGTATTACATTCTGACAATTACTTAGTAAGGGAGACTTCAAGAAGTGCTCAGCTACTAATTTTATATATAGAGTATTCCTTTTTTGTATATGCACAGATAGTTGGTTTTGACTAAGACATTAGATATTGTGTTCATATCTGTAGCAGTACTTCCATTTATAATTTCTTCTTCTGGCCAGTCTTCCAACATCCTCAATTAGGTTGAGTTGCACCTTACACTTTAAAACTAGTCCCACTGACTTCAATAGGACTACCTGTAGAGTACAATACTATTCAATGTGAATAAGGACATCAGAACTTGGCTCTCTTCCTGCAACCAAATAAGCACATTTTTAGTCTTAAATTCTGCTCGAGGCAAAACTTCAGAAAGCAGCGCTTCTAAAACTGGTTGTGTGTTTTATCCAAGCAATCATCTTCGAAATATGTGTAAACAAATCTAATTTCCCCTCTGAAACTGAACTGTGATTTGAAATATATCTGCAACTGTCTTAAGTGGTTAAATGAGAAAGATCAATAAACAATCACTTGCATAGAAAATGAGGGGGCAGGTGAGGAGAAATGATTTAGTTATAAACTGCCACCTCTGTAAGACGCAGCTGGCATTGACTGGTCTTGCTTTGTAAAATCTCACTCCCTATATAGCACACCGGACTAGCAACAATAGTCCTTCAGTAAAATCTATGAGAGAGTAGAACTATTCAATTTGCATGCAGGTGGTGAACTTCTGAAGTCGTATTAAGGCTGAGCCAGGGTGGATTAATTTCCAGTCTTTGATATTCATTAACTCTAGCTTCAGAAAAAAAAATAAGTAGATGACACAATTACCCTCAGAGCTTTACCACAGAGCAAACAGCTTTACAATCTCAAGTTCACAACATCATACTAATTGACCAAAAATGGATGAATCCCTATGAAGAGAGGTGAAAAAGCATATGGCTCAAGTAAGACATTGCTATTATAGGGCTTTGGAGAGTCAATGATGCTTCGGGGGCACTTAGCTAAATGGTCCACATTATTTGCTATTTAAAGCACCTTCTATTATTCAGCCCTTCTTGGGTATCAAATGATCCACTGCCAAACAAAACCCACATTTAAGCTAAAGTTTATGATAGTCAATGTGCAATTGTCAATTCCTTTGAAAGCAGTAGCAGTCAGTCTCATCACCATATTTCTCTCTTCAGGCCATGAATCCTTTGACCTACAGGGCCCTGGAAAATACATCTGAAAGTAGGAAGATTTGTTCCACAAGAAGGAACAGCAGTAAAAAACTATCACAAAATGCACGGCTGCTGCAGTGTGCCTGGAGTATGATGGGTAGCACCAGCTGAATGTTTTACCTCAGGATCTTCATAGACCTCAGGGTCCATGTGCAAACTTTGAGGGTAAAGAGCTATCCAGTCTCCTTTCCTCAGACCGATTTCCTGATTTCCTCCAAGCTTGAGAATATAATCCTCTTGGCTGATCCGAATGTTCATGGAAGACGAGCACATTCGTAAACTCTCGTTTAAAGCACTCTCTGCATTTAAACAAAGGGGGGGGGGAAGCATTACAATATGAAAGATGATTGGAAGTTATACATGGCTACAGCTGCTGGATCGCTACAAGTTCAGTAGGGCAGGATAAAAAAAACTCCCAACCACGCTAGATGACGCTACGAGGAGGTAATAAACTATCCCGGAGGGGTTGGGGGAAAAGCTGCAATTCTGAACCTTTAGATGTAATTCTCACTGATGGTTCTGAGGAATCTTGTAGGCTTTAGGCAGTAGTGAATTTTGGGTGGAAAGTCATTATTCAGGCATCATGCTGAAAACAACACAATCGAAAGTGATGAATGCTTTATGCATTTACATATACTTTGGAGCAAATACCAGTCAAAGCACTGAAAGGACTATTTAGCCTGCCTTTCAAAAGCTGTTGGTTGTAATAGGAGGACTGTGAGAAAAATCATTTAACTTTTTAATAATGTAGTTATTTTGAGGTGTTTTTTTTAATATCCACAAGATATGCTGCCAAACTATGATTTTGATTATTTTCAGAGTGAATATAAACAATTTGCATAGCAATTTTAAAAGAGAAAATACTGTTACTGAATCATGAGAAAAAACATTCTTCTCAGTATTATGGCAAACAAGATTTCTAACATCATCATATCCTGGAAGGCTCCAGAAGCTGAATGTCCTTGCTTTCCCAGTGGCCTTCACCTTTTGCTCCTAGCACGACAGATTTTATGGCTAATTTCCGGCAATTTATCCTGGCAGTTTGAGGAGGAATTCCTTTGGGAATAATATGCATAATTTGCATAAATCATTCTGATAGCATGCATATCAGCATGTAGCTCCTGTCTAGAGCTGCATCTCTCACTTTGTAATCAAAACTGACTATTTTTCCACCAGCATGTATGGGTGCTTCATTCCTTCTAATCATCAGTGTGAAAAATAGCCTAAAATAGAGTTTCAGTTTCACATGATAATACAATTATGACTGTATTAATGCTCTGTATTATAAAATAACCCCCCTCTAAGTGTTTAGCAGGGCACCATAATCCCTCCACCCAAAGGTTAGTTTATTGCGGACCGTAGCTACACAGCATAGATACATCTGAAAAAGATAATAGCAAATGTTCTTTCACTAAAAATTAAATCTGGTGTAGCATGTATAGCAAATAAAGCGGCCTTGGATGCTTTCTCGCAGGAGGTTTTTCCTTAAGCGTGCATTTGTCTAAAGAAATGAGGCTGCGGTCAGCTTTGTGTGGCCAGCGCTGTGATTCAATGTGACGCACAGTGAGTCTGTGCATATTCTTTTGGACTGCCTTCGTTACTATAATCAGGCAGAGTCAAATCGGCTTGTTGGTGACGAAGCCAGAAAAGAACTCTGGTTCCAGAATATGGCCTCTACTGCGGATAGCCACAAGGCACCTGACACGATAGATTTCAACTGGCAGCGCTCTGGCAACAAAACTTTACACGGTACAAAGGAAAGGTCCAGCCTCCACTCTTGTGCTGTCTCCATCCTTGAAAAAATGAAGCCGATAACACCATTTTAGTCTACAATTTGAAAATGGTAGCTGACATATGCAGCAACACTGTTCACCCAAGAAATCAAATAAGGAGGAAAAAAAGAAAAGCAAAATAATTATGGACCTGCTGCTGTGAAATAGCAGGTTTACATTTAACATCATGAGCTACACGGTCACATCCTATTGGCTGACATTCTCCCAGGAAGCATGGCAGTTTGTGCCCACTGCACTATCACAAATGACAATTGGGCAAGCATATCTTATGCAGAAGTTAATCACAATAATGGAGCACAAAGTGTGGCTTAGCGGTCAGATCGTAAATGACAAATCTGTTTTACCTTCCAGTACCAGTTATGTGTGGAAGGCGAGCTTGGCTCTAGCTCTGAGCGATCATGCCGATAATCATTAGATGACAAAAGTAATGAGTCACATTATGATCAACAAAGGAGAATGGAGCTTAGATGGGTTTGCAGTCTAACTCAGTCGTCCACAGCCCCGTATGAATGCCGGAGCTATACATTGAGAAGAATGACAACTGCACAATAAAATTGCAGCCTTTACTTGCAGTTGTCATAGTTCAGCAGACACCAGCCAGTGCTACTGACAGAGCAGCTGGGTAGCTTGGGAGGCCTTCCATTCTGCACCATGAGGTACAGTAAATTATCCAGCACGGTAGAGCAACATCTGTTTCTGTGCTAGTGCCGAACAAACAAGGCAATTTAAAGCATACCAAGGGATAACCAAGCAGCAAATGAACATGACCCTCATTTTTTTCCCTTCTTACACACACGAGATGCTAAACTTCATTGTACAAGTGCTACAAAAAGGGGAAGCTAGGCTCTTAGTTGATAAGGTGTTGTCAGAGCGATTTTACATATTTTCTATAAAGAGAGGGATATCTCATAGTATTGTTATTCTTAGAACCCTCCCACTTCTGTCTTCATTTCTCTTATACCAAAGCTAGCACTCCACTCTCAATTCATTCTAGATTTTTTTTAAAAGAACTGTTTCAATATACTTATAAATATTCAGTCTTTAAACCTAATTTGCTATACTTAGTTCACATGCCTTCAAGCATTTGTCTTCCAATTTCCACTGAATAAATGCGTACTAATGAGAAATAGAGCAAGCTGCTGAGGCAAAGCTGGGTGACTTGAGCCTGGCCTGCCACCAGCTTGTGATAGGCAGGCAAATTGAGTTAAAATGAAAAGTCTTGTCAGCTGAAATACAACATGGTAGCCAAACAGCAAGCTGTCAATCATCCAGCCAAAACAAGGGACTGCAGGTAATAAAAGGTCATTGCGAATCATTAGTGCATTTGGCTTTCATATGCAAGTTAATTTTAATTAAACATGATCTCTATTTGTAAATGTTTTATAAAACTTATTGTGTATAATGGATTGTTAATTTTATACTAACATTTAGCAGGTAATCAGGCACTATAATTATTAAGAGTGTGTTATAGAAAAATAGCTATTGAGTATGCAAATATTTTTGGTGATAATTTACATCAGGCATTACAGTGTGCCAACAGAAATGATAATGTCTGAAACAAGTATATCTGTGGTTTACTAAGAACTGAGCAGGACTGACCAGCACAAGCTAGGAATATATTTATTTTTTCAAATCCCAGCAACATTTTTCATGCTTAAAACTTGCATTGCAGCTATGTCTCTGTATTAAGATACTTTAAATTTTTCTACCTTTTCATATACCTAAAATTATTTTTCAAGCATTTGTGCTTTAGAAACAAATATCTGGAATTCAGTAATGTCCTGGGGCAAGAATATTTCACAATATAATTAATGTAAAAATTATAAACTAAAAAAGGAAAACATGTCTGGAACAAAATGTGCACTGAATACCTTTCTTGTGTATTATTTACTATATTAGAGCTCCATTGTGAGTCATGATGACTAATAATGTATGTTACTCTGCACATACAAATAAGCACATTCTGGTTCCTGGAGAAGTCAGGACAAAAAGGAAACTGTGCTGTTTCAGAAATACCTGGGGGAAAAAAAATCAGGCCTCTGATTTGGTGACAGGTCTTAGTTTTTATAGACATCTAAATGATGGATTCAGCAGTCACTCAAGCCATACTGTTCCCTAGACCAGAAAATTTGACCACAACAAGATGATGTTTCTTCTAACAGATCTTGATGATTCTTCTTCTCCAAAGTATGAGGAATCAAATATCCTTATAGTTCTAGTAAGACAAAGCAGGGGTGCAAGAATCAGAACATTTAGAACAGGAAAAGAATAACAAGCGCAAGATGACAAGGTGATACACATACAAGGTCCTACCTGGTCTCCCTTACTCATGTCAGAACAGAGGGGTTGAATTCCCAAATGCTGTATGTGTTGGGTTAAAGGGTGAGATGAAAAGGAAAAAGCTTGTTCTCAGATGTTATGGTTAGAATGCTTTAAATGTACAGATGGGGCTTGATCCTGCTTTCTTTATGTACTCAAAACAGTCAGTGTAGCAGCTGGGAATTTTGGGTGTGCAAACAGTGCTGGATCAGTCCCCCATTCCTCCCATATGTATTATTAGCCTAGAGTCACTTTTCATTAAAACATTTATTTACTGCACCTAGCTGTATGTAGATTTTTCTCTTTTTTTTTTTTATTGTTTTGGGGAACTGTATTGGTTCCTTTATGATTAAAGTGAAAGAAGAACTGAAAGCTGGCTTCTAGTCATAAAACATTCAGCTTCATCCGATCATAAAATGTATCAACCTTGTTACAAAAATGTCCCAAGCAGAATCTGATGCCCTCACTTCCACCCAAACATATAAACTGACTGGTACTAAGGTACTGTAAGCTTTCAAGGAACATCAGTTTGGATGATATATTTAATGTTTTTGAACTGTTCATCAGACATTTTGCATCAGATGGTTTTAGTGAGGTACTTCAATTGGTTTGATACTTAATGGCACTTGGTGCAAACCATGAAATAGTTACTTTATGAATTTTAATTTAATTTTTAAAAAGCTAAACATACAATCAGGACACACATTTGAAGTTCAACATAAGGCTGTCTGGCACAACAGGCGTATCCTTTTCATTTTCCTTCATCTAGTCTTCCTCTTTTCTCACTAGACCATTCAGTCTCCTCTTCCAAACACACAATAAGTTGTCTTTTGACCTCATTTAAACTTTCACATTCTTTCTCTGATAACTTTTTCCATGGTATGGAGTAACAGTACCCATGTTCCCAAACAACATACATTACAGGCTTGGAAAGTCATGTAATTCATGGACATTCATTCAGAGTAACACTGTCCAGCTCCTCTACATCAAACATGTTCTTGATCAATTTATAAAAGTAAATCTTCACCAAGAGACTTGAGTGACTGTAATTAAGCCAACTTTCTAAGTTCACTTACAGTGTGATGACAGTATCAGTCTGTACCAAAAAGGTGGGGAAAAAACAAACTCAGTTTTACATTTGTTCTATGATAATCAACTCAGTTTTAGGAAGTGAATGTAAGGTTTGTGACACTTGCCAGATAAGACAGTCCTAGAGAATAGAGGCTTCTATTATTCGCAAAACAAGTACAGTGTGGGCAAAGAATGAAAACTCTTCCCAACTTGCTCTACTAATATGTCTCAGCACTAACCTGAAGGGGTCTCTTCAAAAAGTGGAAAAAGCAATTCAGGCCCTGATCCAGTAGGGCAGTTAAACACATGCTCAATTTCAAGCACATAAGTGGTTTCATTAACTTCAATGAAACTTCAGGTTTTTATGTTCTCCTTCAATGGTTGTCCATGCTATACTCAGCTGGTGACAACGGAGCCTTGTGTTAAAGGATATGGTTGACTTTTTTCAGTGGCCTAAGAGCTAGGTGCCTGACTGCCATTTGTTCCCCTGAAATTCAACCCCTTAGTTTTTGTGATGTAGGTGTTATTAGGAAATAAACAGAGACCAACATCTTATTACAAACACCAATCCAATCACTGGATGGAAACAACTTTCTATCTCTACTAACATGGTTCACATTTGAATCAGTCACCTAGAAGACTCTGTAATTTTTTACCTATCCCTTAAGACTCTCCATATTATTTCAAAGTTTTATTCATTTTTATCACTAAAAATAATGGTTCTCATTTGCAAAGATGTGTCTGCTTGTGTTTGGTTAGAAGTCACACATTTGAGGCTGCTTTAAAACAAAACAAGCTTTTTTTTAAAACAAGTACAGGGTCTAAAAAGACAAAACTGATTTTGGAAATAGTAAAATACATTTTGAGCACAAATTTATTTTCCTAACTACTTTTATTCAGTTCAGGAAAGGGCCTTTCTTGGCAATACACTACTGAAGAATCTGAAATGCATTAGCACTTCGGCAGATGCTCAGAATCAAACAACTTAATAGGCATATAAACTTTTTTCAAATAATTGCAAAGCTTCGATTTAGCCTTTTGCATACTTTGCATAGTTAATTACCTAGGCTTTAATGTTTACATGCAATGAGAGTATCTACCGCTATAAACTACATAATTTATAATTGATGTAAATGGGTGTTATTATGTCAATTAAGCAGCTGTGTCCTCCACCTTCTCAGTAAACAGAAATGAGTGATAAACTGAGTTTGCAGAAAGATACCCTCTTTTCTTCACAACAGATAAAAATAAATTACCTAGGCAGACCAGGTTGTCCAATTGTTCTCTGGTGAGGTGGATGCTATATCTAGGCCCTTTCTTTTGACCTGTTGACTGCAGCAAATGGTCAATTTCGTCACGCACCACTGCAAGAGCTTCTGGGTGCCGCAGAAGATAATACATGGCCCAGAATGTAGCTGGAATCGTGTTTCCCACAGAGGCCCACAGGAAGGCAAAATGATGTGCTGGGAGAAAATAAGTGAAAAGGAAGATTAATAGCGTTTATTACACTGATTAGATTTGCAGTGTGCTAATTAAAAGATGTTAGGACACAGACCCAGCCAAGGATCAGTGAATGCTAATGAGGACCAATAGGCTTCTGAAGTCTAATTTTCTGCTTAATGAGAATAGTTTGAAATGTAATGGGGGAGGGGGGAAGAGGGGAGGGAGAAAAGAAGTGAAGTAAATGCAGCTCAGTTATAATCTCTCTCATTATCACCATTAAGTATCTTGTTTTACCACCTCAGCCAAAAAAAAAAATCAATTATCATAGATGGTTGTTTCAGAGTAAAATATTTTATCATTAGCCAATTAGAAAGAACATAAAAAATTTCAAGGTCGCCATTTTGCCTTTTTATTTCAAAGGTCTATAGTAAATTATTTTATTTTAGACAAGCAATCATTCATAAGTTTCCTACCTGCTTTGTCATAATCTTGGAGCAGCTCATATTTCTCTAATGTTTCTTTTCTGGCTTGTATTAGTTCCGACCCTCCCATCCATTTTGCCATGTTCCGAAGTAAAAAGTGATCTATAAGTTCTTTCCGAACCTTCTTGGTAACTCCTAGCAACTCAATTGGTATGTTTGCAGCTAAATAGGGAAAGTTGGCATCAAACTTGGTAAATTTGTCTCTGATTTCACTAATAACACTGTGGCCATCTGCAGCAGGATCTCTTCCATATAGTGTTATAAAACTGGCTTCAAACATTAGAAAACTGCAGAACTTGTACATTTTTTCTGTTTTCCAATCTGTTGCTTGTGAGCATTTCCATTCAAATATATCCTGGAGATTTTTCATCATTTGGTCAGAAATTATGTCCAAAGGCTTGCCTTGCAGGTATTGGTAAATTCGATGCAGATTTTCATTTAGGTTTGGGAAATTAGATAAAGAGGGATAATCAAAAGTTCTTGATGACAGTTTATCAGCAAATTCATAAAATTCAAGTTGCTTGCTATTTCTGATCACATAAACATACTGGAATGGGTCCATGATAAAGGTAATATATCTACCTGAACAGAAGAAAAAGAACCACATACACAGATAAGTACTTTTGTGATATTTACTACTATTTGTGATACTACTACTACTTTTATTAATATTCAGTGTTAATTTACGCCATTCCCACCAGCATTTCAAGTGATACGCACAAAGAAATCTTCAAGTTAGTTGTAAAAAGAGAGAGAGAAATTACAATAATTAGTTTTTTTAAAAAGTCAGAGATTTTATTTTTGTAGTAGACTAAAATGAGGGAGGTCAAGTGTAGATCGACCTATTGTTTGACAATAGTAGAGAGTGACATAATTATGGTACTTTGGAGTCATATGAATCATTTACTAAACTGGTATAACTCATGAAAAATACAATATAGCTTCATTATGCTTTTCAAAAGCACTTTGAAAACTATACTATTTAGATATTTTTTAATGGCAAATAAGAAACAAATAGTTCCATATCAATAGCTTGAGAGGGGTTGAAGTGGGAAATAGTCTAACATAACAACATGCTGCTTTTCTTCAAGCAGAGAGAATAAATTAGGTGGACCAGGTTAGTCCCAACAACCAAGGCTACAATTTTACCATGAGCTCTGGCATATATTTGGTCCTGCCTTAGTGTAGCGGGCTGAACTAGATGACTTACATGATTCTATAGATCCCACTGAAATCAATGGGGGTTACCATGAATTAGCACATGGGTCCATCTACATGAAGGTCCATTGTAGGATCAGGGCCCGTGAGGTTTCCTGTAGCCCAAAGAAAATATAACAACTAAAATACTTTTTCAGTCTTGTTTTCTTCTTCCATGTTTTCTTGAATTTTTAAAATTTAACAGGATGATGCAGTTTATTATAGTATCAACAAATTATAACCTTGTGGTTTATTTTTAAAAATAGTTTGCTGTGCAATAGACCATCATTTTAAAACAATGGAAAAATATTTTGGGGAGTATGCTATCTTCTCTTAATTTTACATTAACCCCAATGAAAGAGAACCTAATATTATCGCATCAGAATGCACTAACAACATATTGTATCACCCTTTCTTACATTTGTAATCAAAAGAGATAGTGCTGAACTGATAGAAACATTAGAGAGAGAATTCACATGAATTTTTACTTCCTTTAAAAATGTTCCATTTATTTTACTGTGTGAGTTGTTTTTAGGATTAATTTTGTAGCTTCTTTCCCCTGAAGGTCAATTACTAGTAAAGAGTATTCTGGTAAGTCAAACTGCCGGACATTTGTCAGAGATCAAAAGAAATAGTGCCCTCAAAATAAAATGAATTATGAATTTATTATAGTTGGGCCCATGCAAAGTTTAATTTTATAGTAAAGGTTTGTGAGTCTTAACTTGTGCACACATTAGAAAAAATAAGTACTCATTATAACGTACATATATTCAGCGAAATATCCACACTATAAAAGAAGAAAAGGAACTATCCTTACAAGATTTGAGGCCTAATTCCACCCTGCTGATGGGTGAAACTTCTTTTGACTTTAATGGGAGCCGCACATGTGTAACTGAGGACAGAATTTAGCTCTGTGTACATAAAGTAGCCACTTATTTAGAAGTCAGCAATTACCCTTTGGTAACATATAGTGATATGTGAGATTCCATAGTTATTTCCTGTTCTGACTGTGGATACATATACCATGGTGTGGTAATTATGAGTACATATAGGATTTTTACATTCCTGTTGAAATCAGTGGGGTTGCACAAAACACATATCTCGGTAGAATTTCATCCAAGGTCTTTGTTGAAGAAACACTTTTGAGTGTTTTTAAGTTACTCTTTGTTTGTTTTACTATAATGTAATTTACTAATTAAACAAAGCAGCATTGGGATCTTAGAGTTACTTCCTTTCTTTTTCTAAAAATAATCATGGCAGGTTAGTGGAAGTGTCAGGAGCAGAATTGAGGTTTCCTGACCTTGCTCCAGTCACTAGATAAGAGGTCTCCCTTACTAGATTACACAGGACATGAATGCATTTTCAATCTCAGAATAAATGCTTTCTGTTGTATCAAGCAGGCAAGGTACTAACAAACTTTAACAGACCCCTCTGTAGCTCTAGCTCAGGCTTGGCTCAACTCCTCCCCCCTCCTTCCTGTTTCCTGTCCTACAGTCCCCCAGTCCTAATAATTACAAGCAACATCTAAAACACCACACTTTCTTAACCTTTTAACTCCAGGATATCCAAGATCTTTGTTGGAGCCCTGAGTTTTGCCAAACTTCAGCACTCTCCCCACTCCAGCTCTTATACCTTTTCTCCTCAAGGCCCTTTATTGAGGCCACCATCTTTCTGGTCAAGGGCTGAAAATAAAAACCTTTGGTGTGATTTTTAATAAACAGACTGGAGAGCTCTTAACCCTAAAGAAGTTAGCTAGCTTTCCAACTTTGAGTTTACAGGGTAAACAATTTTAAGTTAAGATTTCTTAATTAATATTAATTTAAACCATCTGTGCACCATCTGCTTATATCACACACAAAATACAAGTTTCTTTGTGAGCTTTAATCAGACATTTAGCAAGCACACATCAATTCTGATATTTTTTTTAAAAAATAAGCAACATGATTCTAAGCAAATGATTCTTCAAGTAAACAACATCATTTTAAGAAATAATCTTAAAACACTGGTCATTCAATGTTAGTATAATTATAAACTTTTGGAAAGAAAAGACTTCACTCAGAATTTTCTGTGATTAAGGGTGTGCCACAGGTGGACATTTCTATTAGTCTTATTTTCCAGCAGATAAAAAAAATGCCAAAAGGTAATTCATTTTTTGCAAAGTCAAATTCAGTTTCCAGGCCACATCACTGCCAAAAAGTCAACAAATTATAGAAATATATGACAGAAGGACTCTGTTACAGTATTTACAAAATTCTAATGAGGGATGTTGCTGGTTTAAAAAAAAGTGTTCAAATTGTTAAGGTACCTCCAATAACCTTCTATGCCCAAGTAACTTAAGATTTTAGATCTCGTTCTAAATAAAGAACAAAACCTATAGGTCACTAGTTGTGGCTATAAAATGGTTGAAGTGTTACCAGCAACTGGAACCTTTAGTGATTTCTGTCCTACTTGCACATAGAAGAGCTATATAGCTATACCTATATATATACATATATAGCTATATAACAGTGTATTCATATATGTGTACAGTGTTGTGGCCATGTTGGTCCCAGGATATTTGAGACACAAAGTGGGTGAGGTAATATCGTAAACTGGATCAACATTTGTAAAAAGATATGACTTCACCCACCTTGTATCTGTAACATATTGTCAATTACCTAGTATAATAATGTACAAAATATCTCCTCTATCTACCTCCAATACCTCAGCAGCATTTTGGGATCTAAAACAAATCATCAAAGTTTGTTGATTTCAACTAAGTTATTGTAAATAATATTAGGGTTATAATTTTTTTTTTGCATGGGCTAATTAAGCATCTCTCTGTCTCTCTCTCTCAAAAAATCATTTTATTTCTCCTGTTGGGCTCTGTTTTCACTTCTACAGAGCAGTATCTATGTACTGGTGGTAATAGGCACTAACAAATGCAGGCCTTCCTACATTTGAGTCATTATTCAGAAATTTAATAGGCATGCCCCCCAAATGCCCTCCCACTTCAGACACAGTAGTTACGTCTCACAAGCAAACCCATGCCATAAAGAAGAAACCAAAATTTTGGTGCTCACCACAGATTCCAACTGACTAGCCGTAACAGCTAATTCCCAAATCTCCTAAAAAGCGCAGGATAACAGACCACAAGCTCTCTAAAGTAGTGGCTTTAAATATTAAATCCATTTGTACAGAATCCACTGTGACAATTTAAAAGTCCTTTGTAGTTGTTCAACAATGTCTGTGGACACTAAAAATCCTTTCCCACAACCATTTGAGAAGATGTGTCTCTACAGTAAAGTCATGCTTAAATTCCTCCTAGCTTATCAGCATAAAATAGCATAAAAACAAATAAAATAGCTGAATATTTAACTTGTTCCTGTAAAAGTCTTCAGATTCCTTATCCGTCTGTGGACTTGACTGTTCTTTTTCCAATCCTTCAGCTTTTATTACAGCCACTACTGAGAATGCCTAAGATATCTCCGTTCAGGTTACACAGTCTCCTCAGAACAAAAGATTGATGAAGAAGATATGAAAATTGTCAACTGTTGATGAATCCTTGTACATAAATCAGTATTTGTATGATAGTTAAGAAATTATAATAATAATGCACTCTGGGCCCTTTTTAATGCTAATTATGAATGACAAGCATTTCATATAATATATAATGATGTAAGTTATTAAAATAATGTTTGTAATGGACTTCAGTGCTTAAATAGTTAAGATAAAATACTTTTAATCTATTTTTGATTGAAAAGTTTTTAAATGGTATATATGTATATTAATTTTTTTAAATGTACTAGGCGTGCTTTTAAAGAAGCTAAATGTACTTAGTATAACAACTATAACATATAGATTATCTTCTTTAAAATTGAGATTGGTTAGTCAAAAATATCCAGTGTGGTTCCTAATCACCTATCAGTAAAAGTAAACAAAGTCTTATCATGAAAAACAATGAAAAGACTTTTCAAGGGTCTTAAAGTTCTTACCTAGTTGGCTGTCTATTTGTTCTTGAGCCTTATCAAGCAAAAAGGGTTGGGTTTGGAAGTACTATCATATAGAAACAAATCTTTTTAAAAAAAGACTATCACATTTACGTAATCGTCCTCTTATTAGGAAGATTTTGCTGAACTGTTGACAATGATGTACAGTACTGCTTCGCCGGTATGACGTTTGGGGAAAACGATTCTGCTGCACCACCACACAAAACCAATTAGAGAACTATTTTCTGCGACAGGTCAGGAATTTACATTGTTTCTCAGAGAAAGATGTGCTTTTTAATTTCTTTATTAAGATGACATCCATGTCCCTTGCGACTTTTCGGAATGACAATCATTTTCTCATCACATGGGAAAGTACAATCAGTGAAATCGCATTACCGGTACGGGGCAATGCCAGAAACTCCATGCATCATTCCACATTTTCCAAATGAACTACTTTGAGAACTGATAATTAGAACAATATATATTGATAGAATTTTTTGACAAGACCTTTATTCACCCACGAGGGGGATAAAGTAATGATAGTATATATAAAACTGGAGAAGTTCTGTTTGCTGCGCACACAAACATCATCTTTGTCAAATCACTAAAACATCATGAAATCAGTGTGTTGTGGCATCTAAGGTTATGATATGAAGGACTAACTAAGATTTTTTTTAAAACCTAAATAAAATGAAACAAAACAAAAACAAACAAGGGGGTTTGCTACTATTTCTCTTTAGTGAACTCTCAATATTCAATTTTTTTTCAATACTGAATTACAGAAAGTGATATTAAAGTAATGTCATGGATGTAACATAAAATTACAAAACTTGGGATATGCCAAAATAAGGACAAATTTAGTTGTGTAACTCCCTCTATTTGCTTCACTATTTTAAGCACATATTGATTAATCAGTGAATCCCTCTGTACAATATCTAGGGATGAGAAGATGAATTAAAGGCAGAATTTTTACCATCACACTGAGATGGGATTTGTTAATTTAAACCTCAGTCACAAATTACTTTAACAAATTAAATCATTAACCCTTTTCTTATTTTAAAATACAAAAAAGAGAGAAAGAAAGAAATGTCCCATTGCTACACAAGTTCTGAAGTGCAACTGTACTCAATTTTATTAGTATTTCATTAGAACTGTCTTGCTTTGAGTTATTATTAATCTACATTCAGAAGAAGCCAATATTGTATTGAGTATGAAAGTATATTAAGAATAGTACAGATTGTATTTTACCAAAAGTGGTTTCTGTGCATGTGCTGTACTCACTTTCTAAATGAAAGAACTTCTTTTAAATTTCAAAACACCAAAGGAATGAATTAAGATAATAAAACTAACAGCTTGTACAATTGCACATCTAAAAATTAAGCAATTTTTGGTTACACAGAGAAAGAGTTTAAAACCTGAGCATCCTATTTGTAAACTGATAACTTGAAATTGGTTGAAAAATGGTTTGTTTTTTTAATTTAAAAAATAAATATCTGAAAATAAAAACTTTCCCTGCTGCTGGGAGATTACAGAGCAAACTTCATTAAACTCACATTTTGATCTGAAACTCCCTAAAATTATGAGAAAAGTAGAAAAAATGAGAGTGCTTCCATTATAGCAGTGTTAATTAATCATGCTACTGTAAAACTGTTCATTTGAACTGGGATCGCAGAAGTTAGAGAAGAAAAAGACCCATTAAATAATGGAGCCTACCTACCCACACATTTTAAAAGATATAAAGAAAGCACCAGGGGCTATTCCTGCATTCCGGTGCCCCAAAGTTTCCAAATGAAATCAAGGTGACTTTTGTGATTGTCAACCATTGCAGGATTAGGCCTAAAATTAAGAAAATATAAAGCGCTGAAGTTACTGTATTTCAGATCTTGATCTCAGACTCTATTATTATGCCATTGTCAGGATGTCTGGGTTGGCAGGAAGTTTCCACGTTCTAATCCTGATTGTATCAACGAGTCAAAGTGTCACTCGCTTCCTAGTGCTCCTGTCAACCCAGATGTTGAAGTGGGTAAAAAATATATTCTGTACAATTTTTATGAAGGTTTTCTAAATTTGATCTAATGTTTTCCTGTGCAGTGTTAAGATGATACTAGTTCTCACTTTTACAGAGAACACAATCTATAGTAAATATTCTATCTACCTATATTATATGTGGCGGCATAATATGTGTACATATACTCATTCACACTGTGTGTGTGTGTATATATATTATATATACACACAATTACAGTTGTGATTATAAATAATACACATTAAAATACACTGCTTCCTCGATATAATGAGGTCCAATATAGGGCAAATTCTGATATAACGCACTCCAGGGGCTGTGTGCGCCGGTGGATCAGCATGTCAGCATGTCTGGCTTCGATATAACACAGTTTCACCTATACCGTGGTATGATTTTTTGGATCCTAAGGACAGTGTTATATTGAGGTAGCAGTGTATTTCATTTCCAGAATAATTTTCATTGATCATGCAGCTCTAAAACTTAGAACTGTAATAAGTACAGATAAAGGATTGTCAATAAATAAAATTCTAAATAAAATATTAAAATGTTAATTAATTTAATTGACATAAAAGTCAAGGGAAATAGTAAAATGCTTCTCACCAGCAATGTGTACAGTGAAAACATCTCCAAATTTTCGTTGCTGAGATATCAAGAATTTGAAAGCATTTTTCCTAAAAGTTAAGGCCTTCCCAATGAAAGGAATCCAACCATTTATTAACGGGGGTTCTCCAGTCTTCCTGTGAAAAATATTAGAGAAAAGGGGATTAACTTTGGCATGATAGCAATTCAAATACACTTGATTACATGCACTTTTATAAATAAATAAATCTATATATATATAATTATCTCAACATAAAATGTAATGTAGAGAAAGTTCTTCATTTATGTTGGCAGGTTAAATCTAATCACACCTCTGTGCACAAAAGACTCACTGTAGCGATTATGGGAAATAAGACAGAAATTGAGGTGCTTTTACTACACAGCACAATGTCTCTATCAATCTCATAATGTTATATATGATCTATGGAAATCTACATTATATAGAAAATCATTAGATACGTGGTAATGAACGTGTCATAGTAAGAGCTCTCTGACACAGTATTTTCCATGTCAATGTAAACTATATCAGAAGGCAGTTATGATGGATTTAAGTAATTAGGGGGATGACAGGGTAGCCATAGAAAGGGTAGCCATACAGATTTTTTACACGCTACCTACACCCCAAAATGCTATCACTCTAACTAAGCATTTTTAAAAAACAAAATAATAATAAGGACCAAATTCTTAACACAGTTTTTTAGTATGTGTGTCTCTACAGTTCTTCTTCCACCTGTAAGATAGGCATTTATGTGAATGATTTATAACTGCTTTTCCATATAATTATATATGCCAACTTATAAGAAGCACACACTGTGTATCACTTATATTTTAAGAATAGTAGAGTGGCATTTTAAGTTATGTTAGTTTTTTCCTTTTTTAATGCTGACCTAGTATCCTATTCATAACTGCAAGTTTCCTCCCTGAGTACTGATATTGCATGAATATGATTTGAGCACATAAAGCAAATCTGTTTTAGAAAGGATTAAAACAAATATTCACAAACAACTGATTCTACAACCCATCTGTGTAGGTGACTTATACTACATGCAGAACAACTCATTCTGATTAATCACAAGATATTTACTAGCTTGAATCTAATCAAAGATCAAGGGATCATAAGCTTTACTACTGTCATACACAGCATGGATTTTTGTGTAGTGGGGTTAACCCTATCATAGTCTCCTATTTTTCCATAAACTGTTATAACAGAAAATCAGAAAGAAAAGATAAATGTTCCATACAGATGTTTAGCTCTTAAAAAAATTATAACTTCTTGTTTTGATGAATAAGACATATGACTTGATTTCTTCCTACATTTAATGCTAACTGAACACACTCATTTTTCTAATAATTATCTATATAGTATCTTGTTATAGTATTTTTTTCCATAAGTGCTGTATTACAAACTGGAAAATAATTTTTGTAACCTAAAAATATGCATTGGATACTATGGCTTTTTGTGTGTGTGTGTCCGTTTGTACAGGGTATTTCTCTTTTATACTTTACTTAACCAACAAACGTATCATACAACCTCTAGCGGCCAGTACCAGCATTATTTGTTCAAGTGGCACAAAAGTGGCCACAGACCAAAGAAAACTTTGTAATGGTTAAATCTATTTAAAATGAAAACAGGAAAAGAACTAATCTGAGATTAGACAGAGGGATCACCAAACCTGGAACTATTACATCTTATACCATACCCTCAGTTATCCTCTCAAAGCCTGTAAGGAATCTGGATGAATTACCAATTTTTTTTTTCAGACTATTAAGTCCCAGCAATAGCCTGCTTTCACTTCCTGGGTTGGACACTACGCTGCACAAGTAACATTGTGACAAATATTTAGATAGGCTTTTTGTCATATTTTAATTTAATGCATCTAATTTCACCCTCCATGCTCTGTCATTCGGTCAAAAGCTGTATTCCTCACAAGGTTTCCGCGGGGTAAAAAGGATGCAGCTCAGAAATCCAGGGGAAAATTAACTTAATGCTCCAAGTCTGTGGGATCACATCAGGGAGACATTTTGCTATCACAAAGACGTGAGGGTCATCGTTTGCTTCAGACATGTTTAGCTCAGCAGCAATAAGCTTAACACTGTTAAACACCATGTCAAGGCTATGCGTATTTCAGAGGAAAATATAACGTTCAACTTACGACCCATAGTAGACTGATAACAGAAATGTGTCTTCATTTTTACCTTTACTTCTCTTAGGAAGATGGAGGTCACCTTAATGACTTATAGATGCCTGCCGACTTATAGCAAAGGGAATAGAGAACACTATATATATTTTATAAGCTCCTGAAATATAATGCTTCACTGCACAAACTTTTACGCAGTATAATACACCTGATTTGGACTTCCTAAACTGTTCTCATCTGTAATAAAGATTTCAGGTATATATCTGACAGTGCATATTGACTAGAAATGATAGGTTGGTTTTAAAGCTATTTGAAAGATCCATAATAGAAGTCTCTAGAAACATTTAATATTTGTTTAATTATTTCTTTCAACTCCCAATTCATAATTCACTTTTTGCAGCCTTTGCAAAATATTACAAAAGTTGTCCCAAATGGGCTGCTAATATATGTATATAAGAAATATAAATGGTTTTAAAGCATTTTCTTCTTAGCATTGAGAGAATAAAAATATATTAGTCTGACTTTTTTAAAAAAACAAAACAATAAATTCAAATTTGAACTGTTTAATTTTTTATCAGTAAAATCAAGTTTGTATTCAAGATATCAGAGCTACTTACTAGCACTGATGTGATCTCTGTGTTACAATGCACAAAACAAGTCAGATCTAGCCCAATTATTTATGAGTTTAATCCAGTCAACATAATTTGTAATTTATAGTATTCTCAAGCCTTTTCAACATTCCTATTACAGCTTTAAGGGCTCATTCTGCTTGTGTCCATGGGTAACTTTACTCACCAGAGTAGTCTCACTGAAGTCAATGGGACTAATCAGGCAAGTCAAGTTTCTCATGTATGCAAGTGGGGTTTAAAAAAGTAAAATATCAGAAACACATTTATTGTAACCTACAATTAGACTAGTTAAGAGGGACAGAGAAAACCATGCTATTAGTACTATCAATAATTATTAAATGGAGAGGGAATTTAAAACAGCATTATGCAAAGGCATTTAGCTATCATATACTGTTTGTAAATAGCATACATACATTATAAAAACAGCATTTTTTTTATCTGAAAGCCAACATAGTTCCTAGTTACCAGGTTACAAGATTGTTCTTGCATCTATTTCAATGCAAGGAGCAAAGCTTTGGAATTTGTTGACTGTCTTTTAAGAGATTTTTTTTCCCCCTTTGGTCATCCAAAAATAAAATAATTAAATGAGCTATGATTATTTAACAACTAAGGCAACATATTATTTTAAAAAAGTAACAAAGAGTCTTATAGCACCTTATAGACTAAAATCTTAGGGATCATAAGCTTTTATGGACTAAGACCCACTTCATCAGATGAATGTTGTGGAAATCTCCAGAGGCAGGAATAAATAAGCAGGCAAGATAACAAGGTAAATTCAATCAGGAAGGATGAGACCCACCTCCAGCAGCTGATCTGGAGGTGTGAACACCCAGAGAGTTTATTATTTTAAAAATGTGAAGATCACACCTATGTGGCAGTCATGCTCACCAGCAGAGTGTCTGTAAAACAGATGATGGCAGTGGACTTGAAAAGCAAATGATGTGAAGTACAGCTAAATATCAATAAAAATACATTTTTTTAAATTGAGTGCTAAGTCCTCAAAATTCTATTTTTTTTTTACAGTTAATATAACAGAATAATTTGGGAAATCAAGTTTTGGACACTGTTCATTATAGTCTGTGAATGTGAACATACTATTTTTCATTGAAAAAAGAAAAAAAATCCAAAAGTTAGCAAATTTCATTATTATATGTTGCCATTAGATATCTCCAGTACAAAAGCTATTTTTTCCATCTAAAAATATCTAATACTATTCTTTTTTTTAGTTACACTGGTGTAACTCCATCAAAGTCTTCAGGGTTGTCTGGCTGTAACAGAGAAACATTTTTTCCATTTCAGGAGTTATTTGTTTTCTAAAAGACAGCAGATGCCTATAATTCATCTCCAATTTATGCAAAAACCCATAGTGTATCAATTGGTATAGCAGATGAACAGGTTAATTTTTTCTTTGCACATAATAAATCATAAGTGCGTTAACACTCATAGTTGCATTTCATGAACATAAACCTTCTGTTTAATAATATGTGTTTACAACCAGAATCAGACATATAGTAATCTCTTGCCTGGGATAAACATTAATCCAGATCTGTCTAGAAAAATTATACAATTCATTACCATAAGTAATCTCTGTAGTGCCCTGTGTTTAACCTTCATCTTTTTTCCTGTCCTATAATCTTGCAAATCCACTGGTGGTGTGCGATTTGCATCTGGTGAAAACACAACCTTTGCTGCACAGAGAACAACTGAAAACCCCCACATGAAAGTGTCACTCCGCGGGATACCAGTGATTCAGCAGAATACTTCTGAGCAACTTTCATTGAAGTTGCTGATGAAGGTCTAATAATATTGCTTGTCATGAAGAAGGACCTTTTCATTTTACAAAACACCACTGCCAAAAATTTAAAGCTACTGATTTCAAGCTTGATTTGATTTCTTGGTAGAGAAGTTAATTCCCTGCTCTAGTACTTCTCATCAAAGTATTAAACGTAACCACAAAGTAAAAAGCAAGCTATGCTGAATTTTTGGAAAAGGCACTGTATCGGTACAGATGTAGAACAAAAGCTATTATGAACACGTCAAAACAGTTTTGGTTATTCATAGGTCCTATCATAATATTTAAACAACAAGACATGACAGGCAGTGTGTTTCTGGGGGCCTGTGAACACTTTGACTGAGACGTGAAGAATGAGGCCACAGGCTTCATCCTCCAGAAAGGTAATCCCCAGAAATGTGGTGCCTGTAGTGTCTTATTGAATTAGGAAAAAGAGAACACAGGACATTTAGGACAGTGTGAGGCTAGCAAGTCTATGTATTTTAACTGACTCCTCTTTTGATTTAGTAGTTACAGAACCCTATCATATTCATATCTGGATACCATAGTGTTAGGTACTTTATGAGTAAATGGATAAAGAGAATACTTTTTTCTTCTAATTATTTGTTCAAACTTCTCAAAAGTGTCTATATCACCAACAGTTATTTTTCTGACTGTTTTTATTTCACATAGGAAATTGCAGAAAGAATTGCCATACTGGAGGTTTTAGAAAGGCAAAACTAACAACAACTACTACTAAACCGCAAACCTGTAATGCACATGTCCAACTGCACCATGACAAACATTTGACTCCTATAGGCACTCAGGTTATTTGCTACCTGAGGCGACTGGTATAAATTCAAGATGCATAAAGATAAGACTTTGCTCTGAAGCATGAGTTTTGATTCTTTTTATAACACTGATAGAGTATGCATAAACACAAATGTTCTTAATGCTAATAAAATTATCCATTCCTTTAACATATCCTACCAAATTATTTACCTTGACACTTTCCCATGCTAAACCGATACTGTATTAAAAAATATTCCCTGAGAAACTAAATGGATGAGAGGTTTAGTATGGGAATATGCAACGATCACAGTTTCAGGGTAACAGTGCCTGTATTTCCCCCTCTGTGGTCTCTCGAGGGCACTCAATTAAAGGCTTCCAGCTCCCAGCCATCACCTTTCCTGGTACGAGACCAGCATCTCACTCCTTTCTGACTGGGAGTTTTAAGGCTGTAAAGCTTCGTACTCCACAAGTCTTACCCTCAGCAAGCCAATCTGCCTAAAAGGCCAGCGTCTGTGCCTTGCTTTCTCTCAGAGGGCTATAACCAGTGTATTGCCAGCAGTTACAAGTTACCACAGAGCTCTTTCTAAGCAAGCACCTTTATTTTGAAGGTAAAAGCATCATTAAAAAAGCATATAAAAGAACCTGCACACATGCTAAAAAAATCTTAGCAGAGGTCAACTCTAACTCCATCCTAGGGTTCTGCTAGGTGTCAGTCCTTCAAATCCCTCAACTGGGTTTTCCCTGTGGTTGCAAGTTCACATCAGTCTTTAGATCAGGAGCTAGTATGATGGCATCGACTCAGTTTAAACTCAGGCTATTTATCCAAAAGTCCTTTCTTTGTCTGTTGGACTCTAGATAATCCAGTTTGAAACAGAATATGCAAGCCTCCGCTGGAGGTGATACCTCTCTGGAGATGTTATAACCTGTGTGATTTGCTTTAATAATTCCCTTACAAATTCCTGGAGGAGCTGTGATAACTTTTCTCCTGTGAAGTACATAATGTAACATTGTGGGTTAAGGATTTTAACATATCAGACACTTAATACAATATGGTCTCCCAAAGATACTTCAGGAAGTTGCCCTATCTGTCACAGCAACCTTGTACTCTGAGTCATCAGCTCACATACATCCTATGGTGGTAATAACCACATCTTGTTTCTATCTAATGACTATATGGCTTATGTGAAGTGAAATGATTGCAACAGTCCATTTCTTAGTGTCAGATATGGCACTTGCTCAACTTTCTCACTTGTAGATGCCATCCCTCAAGAACAGGTTGAGGCAGAATGACAAGGCAGTTTGAGGAAGGTTGTACTGTTGCTGCCTATTTGGCATCTAGATGTGGGGATTTCATTTTTCACTGTTGTCGGTCTTCCTGCTTCCATTAGCACTAAATGCAATTTAACCCCCCCACCCTCTCACACATACACACACATGAAAAGAGAAATGAAACCCTCAGCTGTCCCCAGTACTGGCAGATGTCCTGCATCTAGCACGTGGTGCTTCTAGAAGTTACAGTCTTCATCATTTACCAGAACACTTGAGTGATGTGTCAGTGCTTCTGCTCTACAGCTCCCTCTTTATGCTAGACAAAGGAATGCTACCTCCAGGGAATTCTAAACCTCTAGGTATACATAAGGCTATGATTTGTCATGGAAGTCATGACATTCTGTGACTTCCAGAGACCTCTGTGATATTTTCTGCCCCAGGGTTGGAGCTTCCAGCCCCGCCCTTCTGGGAGGACCCTGAAGCTCCCAGCCACTCTGGTAGACCCTGCAGCTGCCCTGTCATGGTGGGTGACCAGAGGGACCTCAGAGCTCCCACTCGCCTCAGGTGGCAGGGAACCCCCCTTGCAGTAAACATAGTTTCTCAAGATGTGTCCCCCTAAGGGTGCTCCACTGTAGGTGTGCTTGCATCCCTGCACTGCTAATTAGAGAATTTTGGTAGCAGTGTTGGTTAGGCCCACACATGCTCTCTCTCTCTTTGGGCCTCACCACAAGGCTAACCAGCATGTGCAAGGTAACTCCCCTCAGTTCCTTCTCTACCACAGAGTCGTAGAGGGGAGGATGGGTGTGTGGAGCACCCTAGTGACACACATCTTAGAGAACCATTGTTACTGCACAAGGTGAGTAACTTCTTCTTTGAGTAGTGTCACTATGGGTGCTCCACTGTATGTGATTCCCAAGCAGTATCCCTACTGGATGGCTGGGGCTTCAGAGATGGGTCAGTTACAGACGACAGTACTGGAGAGCTGAAGGTGGCATTGGAGGCGGAGTCCCCAGAAATTGTATAGTATTTTGTGAAGGTGTGGACTCACACCTACGTGGCTGATCTACAGATTTCAGAAATAGGGACATTCTTCGGGAAGGTGACAGATGAGAAGATTGACCTCATGGAGTGTGCAAAAAGACTATCTGGAGGTGTCACGTTGCAAACTTGATAACAGTGTCTAATGTAGTTTGAGACCCACTTAGTCTTTGGGCTGACATCACTGAGCCCTTGGGTCCCTCCACAATAGAAAGAAAAAGCCCAGGGGAATTCCTAAAAGTCTTCGCCCTATCCAGATAAAAGGCTAGGGCCCTCTGAACAACTAGCGTGTGTAGTATAGCCTCCCTGTTATCACGGTGAGGCTTGAGGTAAAAAGTCAGAATCTGGACCAGTTGATTCATGTGTGAAACAGGGAGGTTACCTTAGGGATGAATTTTGGGAGCGGCCTGAATGTGACCTTATCCCAAAATAATACTGTGGAGGGGGGATGTGCCATCTATTTATCTTATTATCCTAGCTGAGGTGTTTAAGCCAGCAAGCTGCCACGGGTTTGAAGGGAGGTCTAGTCAGGCCTATCGACGCCAAGTTTAAATCCCATGTAGGGGTAGGATGTTGGGAGTTGTGGGGAAAGGTTTACTATACCCCAGAGGAATCGTTTTGTGTGATAGCACAGAGTACCCATCTACTTCTCGGTGGACGTCTGCTATAACTGCTAAGTGGCCCTGATTTTTTAAGGTCAGTACATAATCTAGGATCTTTGGAAGAGTTGTGGATGTCGGAGAAATTTGTTGGGAATTACACCAAATCTGAAACCTGGACCACTTTTGCAGGTATAATATTGCATGTCATGGACTTTCTACTGTGCAGTAATACCTCTTGTACCTCCTTCAAGCAGGTGCTTTCTATGTGTTGGAACTATAAAGGAGCCAGGCCTTGAGGCAGAGACTCCCCAGATTGGGATGTAGAGTGCGTTCTTTGTTCTGCGAGGTATGGAGTGCATTGGAGAGAGATCGTCGGGCACATCACAAGTTGTGACAGGTAAAGATACCAAGTCTGTCTCACCCAAATGGGAACAATCAGTATGACGTGTGCACCTTCTCTTTCTATTTTTAAGAGGATACCATCAATAAAAATGCTAAAGAATCTAATCAATCACAACCAGACTGCTAATGTCTCCGGGGTGTTAGAGAAGGAACTGAGCGGTGGGTGGCCCATGTGTGCTAGTTAGTCTCACGGTGGGGCACGAGGAGAGACAGCACTAATGGACACTGCTAGCAAAGTTCTCTGATCAGAAGCACAGAGATGCAAGCACCCTACAGTGGACACTACTCAAAGAACTAGGATGTCTTACAGGGGAGCTTAGTGAAGAGAGGGACTACCTGGTTAGGGAGATCTCTAGTTACTGCTTAAAAGCATAGCTCTTTGTCCTCACACTACAACTTCCACTCCCTCTGAAGCCAATAATAAATAGCAAGCTGTGGGTGCTCAGCACCTCCCAGGATTAAGCCCAAATTACTTTACATGTTTAATCTTCTCTCTCTTATTTGGTCTTGCCCTTTTCCTCTTCCTATTAAATCCTCATTTGTGTGAGAAATTAGCATGTTAACCTCACCAACACGTCCTCCAAACACCATTCAGTAATGCACTGACATTATATATTTATTGAGTTTTGCACACAAACTACACCAATACAGCTTTCATGTCCAGTTCTTCCATAATTTGTGACCACATCTTCTTGTATATGATATTGGTTAACTTAAGACATATAAAAGTAGTGCAAAATAGCTTATAAAAGGAAATTATAGTAACATAGCCTAGCCTACCAAATGTCAAGTAAAGTGTGAATACGAATATTAGCATTTTGCACAGAAAATATTCAAGTATGCAAGAAGTACTCCTTCATGCAAAAAAGAGCAAGAAATAAAGAAATTCAGGTAATCTAAGAAGAATAGGTGGGAAGTTCTTAAAATACAAAGAATTTTACTATCGTGCAGGGAGAGAAAGTTGTTTCATTGATATATATATATATATATTATCCATCTGGCAGGGGGCCTGGGTCAGTAGTCACCTCACACACTCTCTCAGTACCTGGCCCAGGCCAGGGAAGCTAATGATCCAACTAGTGGACCAAATTCAGTGATGAATTCTGGTCATGTGCCATCTGAGGCATGTTGTGCACATGCTAGGAAGATCCGTCTGGCATTCTCTCAATTGTCTCAGAGCACCCACTGTAATAATTTCAGATGTAGGAATATTTGTTCATAAAAATCAAAATTAATTTAGTGTAAGATTTTATGGATGATCAATAATGAAATACAGTAACTTCATTAGAAAAGTTTTGATAATGGAAATATAAAGATAAATGTTCCCGGCATAAACTTGAAAATATACACTGTCACTGGTTAGAATAAACCAATGATAACATACAAAGCAGATGCAAAGGTCCAGGAATCAGTCCCTGGAAGACTTCAGAAGACTGTTTGTTAGTATGCAGTTACATTGTGTGGCAGGGTGCTGGCCAGGAGTGTCTGAGCCAGCCCCGCAGGCCCTTTAAGAGGGAGCAGAAGCCTGCAAACCTCCCTTGCAGGAAGCCTAATCAGCCACCTGGGCTCAGGCTGGATGAGTGGCATCTGGCAGCCTCCTCAGGGGGATAAAAGGCCTGCCAGGAAGCAAGCCCAGTGTGGTGGGGATGGTATAGAGTGAGGTGGTGGTTTGAGCTATTCAGAGCTGTGTGTTAAGAACTATTTAGAGTTGTAAACTGTAAGCTGGACTATATAGAGTCTGTAGAGCTGGGAGCTGTAGAGCTGTAAGTTGAAGAACTGTACAAAGCTGTATATATTGGTGGTGGGGTCCTGCACTGTTAATTAAAGAGCACTGTTTGACGCAAAGAAGGGTTTCCTGCCTATGTTCCTGAGAGGGGTGAGAAGGCGATCTGTCACAATGGCTGGAGACAAACAAACAAACAAACCAAACACCCAACCAAAATCAAAGAAGCCAGCCCAAAATCTCAATTTGTGTTCAAAATTTAAAGTTATTTCATAAAAGCTCAGGAAAAAATATCAGTTCATACTCAAGCAAACGCTGGATCTGATCTAAAACCTATTGAAGTCAATGGTCTCAAAACAGTAATTCTTGGGAATATTCAAATTAAGTGAGTCATTAAATACATCTCAAGTTATTGTTTTATGTGAATGTATTTCTAGTCATTATAGCCCTGATTCTGCAAAGTGAATCCAAATGACATTACTGGAACTCCAGGTTAGTATACATTTTAGTAAGGCTTTTGACATAGTCCCACTGGAGTGAAGAGTATGCTGATAAAATTTGCAGATGACAGCGAGCTGGGAGGGGTTGTAAGCACTTTGGAGAATAGAATTAGACTTCAAAAGGACCTTGACAAATTGGAGAATTTGAATCTGATATGAACAAGATGAAATTTCAACAAGGACATATTAACCATCCTCAAGTTCTTTATTTAGGAAGGAAAAATCAAATGCACAACTATAAAACAGAAGTGACAAAGAGTCCTGTGGCACCTTAAAGACTAACTAAAGTATCAAAGCATAAGCTTTCGTGGGCTAATACCCACTTCATCAGATGCATACAGTGGAAGTATCCAGGGGCAGGTATAAATAGGTAGGCAAGAACTAGGTTAGAGATAACAGGGTTAGTCCAATGAGGCTGAACCAGCTTGTTATCTCTAATCAGGGAGAGTGAGGTATTCCTCTAGTAGCTGTATTGGAGGTGTGAACAGTGAGAGAAGAGAAACTGCTCTTGTAGTTAGCTAGCCACTCATAATCCCTATTCAGTCCTGAGTTGATTGTGTCAAATTTCCAAATGAATTGCAGCTCTGCAGTTTCTCTTTGCAGTCTGGTCTTGAAGTTATTTTGCTGCAATATGGTGACTTTTAAATCTGTAATTGTGTGTGTAGGGAGACTGAAGTGTTCTCCTACAGGAGAACACTTCCTGATATCTGCCATTCCTGATATCTGATTTGTGTCCATTTATCCTTTTTCGTAGGGACTGTCCAGTTTGGCCGATGTATATAAAAAAGAACCTAGAAACCAGTCTCTTACCAATACTTCTCAGTATCGCTGTCTGGAAACTGGAATTTCCTTTCTGCATGGAATTCCAAAATTAAAAAAAAAGGTCATTCCCAAACAAAATGGAAATTGCAGGAGTGGGTGGGTGAGATTCTGTGGCCTGCATTGTGCAGGAAGTCAGACTAGATGATCATAATGGTCCCTTCTGACCTTAAAGTCTATGGGAATATTTTAAACATTTAATTGTGCAATAGTTTTGGGACTACAACCAGAAAAAATATATTAAAATCCACAATTCTTAAAGGACCAATTTGAACACCGTTTAATGAACAATTCGGTACCCTAGAGTAAAATATGTACTTGTTCCTGAATGGTCAAATAATTGTCTTAGGTTAATTTAAATAGTTTAGGCTATTTTTCAACAAGTTGAAAATTCCAACTTGGTAATTCCCAGAGTTGGTTTAAAACTGAATTGTAGATCCAAATCACCCAAACTTTAGTGAAGTTCAGATTTAGATGTCAATTTCATGGGCCTAATTCTTCACTCCTTTGTGTGATAGTTTACACATATGCAGAGTGTAAAATGTTCTATGTAAAATGTTCTATTTCCTAATTCAAACTTTCTGTCTCAGATCCATTTCTTGTAATTACATTTTGTCTACCTCCATCATTTTAGTAGGCAAAGTAGCCTCTATTTCCTGTCCCTAACATATTGCTAAAGACTGCTGGGCACCGGTCTGACCGAACATTTGAAATGTTAATGAAAAAAAGTTAACGTTTTTCAATCAGTTCCTCTGGGCACTATTAAGGTGGTTTCCATGTTCCGCATGATAAGTAGCTGAATGCCAGAGGTGGATGAAGTGATATTTATATGTAGAATTTGAAATCCACTAAAAGTATTAAGTTATGAAAGTTTCATTATAAATCAAATATTAATAATGATAACAATGTTACCCCAAAGCATTTCCTCTGTTGAGATAACAGCAGAATTGGCTTTAATGAAAAGGAAGTGTTCTCTAGTGGATAAAGCAGGAGCAAGAGACTGGGATCCAAGACTCCTGGGTTCTATTTCAAGTCCTGCCACTGACTTCTTCAGCATTTAAATTCTCTTCATCTCCATTTCATCATTTGCATAATGCAAATAATGCTATTTACCTAGCTCATGGTAATTTTGCCAGGTTCTAAAGTACCTTGATGTCTCAGATGAAAAGTGCTCTGTATTGCAGATGCCCCTTATTTTATCCATGACAAAAGGTAGATATCAACAATACTATATATTGATGGACAATTTTTCAAAATTTAGGATGAAATCCTGGCCCCACTGAAGTCAATGGCAGTTTACAAATCACTTGGGGCCAAGATTTCTCCCAGGATGTCCAACTTGCACTGACAAAATAAACAAGTGGGGTATATTGTTCAGCTATACCGAAAGAAGGACAGGAGACATTACGTATGGTTTTAATCAAGCTTTATTATTTTAATTATTACTTTATTATTAGATGCCTGCGACTACCCAGCACATAAAAGTATATAGTACAGGTAACACCATGTTCATTCAATAACTTCCGCCAGCCCACCCTCATTTTAAATTCATGTTCCCGCAGTCAACCCATAGTTGGGACCTTACCATCCGTGCGCCCCTCTTGAAGGAGGGTTAAAGTGGGCTATAAGAAAGGAGGGTATGGCTCTCTGCTGTACCAATCATAGGAGTTCCCAATCCCTGTCCCCACCTGTTCTGTTCCTTTAACCAACACCTCTTTTTAAAGGCCTTTACCAAGGGTACGGCTATACTACCTGCTGGATTGGTGGGTAGTGTTTGACGTATCGGGGAATCGATTTATCGCGTCTCGTCTAGACATGACAAATCAATCCCTGAATCAATGCCTGTGCTCCACCTTGGCAGGAGTTGTAAGCGGAGTCGACAGGGGAGCCGATGCGGTCGACTCGCTGCCATGAGGATTGTCAGGTAAGTTGAACTAAGATATTTTGACTTCAGCTATGTGAATAGCATAGCTGAAGTTGCGTATCTTAGTTTGTACCCCCCCCCCCACACACACACACACTAGCCCAGGCCCAGGCCATTTAGCTGGTCAGTGTAAACCTTCCCTATGAAGTACCTGCACTGGACATCCGCCCCACACTTACATAATGTGTTGTGATATACAGTCTACCACCCTTCATGCCACATGTTAACAAAGCCCTCCCCAAACCTGCTGTGGGAAAGTGAAAATATCCCAAATCCCAAATCCAAAGGCTGATCTGGTGGTAAGGGAAAAATTCCCTCCCAGCACCCATAAAAAGGGATGGATAGTACAAGGCCCACAGCAGGTCTTGACCAAACCTGGTATTTCACCTCCTAAAGGGGAGGGAGGGTGGGTGCTGCCTCAGCCTGCTCCATGTGAAAGGGGGCTTCACCACATGGGCTGCCCCTTTTAAATCCAGGGGATGAGGCAATGTCACCCCTTGCCCCTTTTACAGCAGTTTGACCTCTTTCTCTCCCCTCCCCAACCCTAAAGCACTGTTCCCTTCATTTGACCAGCCAGCAAAATCCCCACACCTCCCGCTTAAAAGTGCGGTGTGGTCATTGTTCTTAATTTACAAATCCTATTTTTGTGCACACCAATTTTGATATTTACACAATTACTGATAATCCATTTGTACAAAGGTGTGGCTGTATCCAAGTTCTCATCTTGGTGATGCAATCTACATGTTGAGGATTTATTGAGAAAAAACATCTTGAATAATAGGTTTTTAGGAAGTCTGTCAATTAATCAGTTAACTTATGCAATTAACTCAAAAATTAATCGTGATTAAAAAAATTAATTGCAACTAATCAATTTTAATCACACTGTTAAACAATAGAATACCAATTGAAATTTATTAAATAGTTTTGGATGTTTTTCTATATTTTCAAATATATTGATTTCTATTACAACACATAATACAAAATCTACAGTGCTCACTTTATATTACTTTTTATTAAAAATATTTGCACCGTAAAAATGACAATAAAAATAGTATTTTTCAATTTACCTCAGACAAGTACTGTAGTGCAATCTCTTTATCGTGAAAGTCTCCTAACTACTGCAATGAAGACGTTTCCCCTATCTTTCTTCTGGCCTCATATTATTTGTGTCTTGTAAGTAGCTCATGTGCCACCTTCTCTGACTGCTGTTTGATTAGATGGTTTCTTACCTTGACCCTTTCATTTTATTTTCCCTTTTGTAATTTCTTTTTGCTCAGCTTAACCAAAGTGTCTCTCTTTTCAAGTGTAGTTTATTTCCATGCTACTTTCCTTTTGACTAGCTCTATTACTCAGTGCTGACAGTGCTTTCCCTCCTACCCCTGTGATAGTGACAGCTTTGGGGGTTAGCTAGCGGATTTGGAAACAAGAAGTGTATGTCTGTAATGGTTTTATTTTGTTTTGTTTTTAAATTGTAAAACCAGACCTCTTGAATCTGGGAGCACTGTTTCATTTTGAAAATAAAATTGCCACAATATACATAACATCACTATGATCCCGATGCAATACCAGTTAGATCTGAAGGAAAAGCTGGAACTGTTATGTCAAATACATTGGCCTGTTCATCTAGATAGGTTAAAGGTCAAATACCCCAAAGCCATTAGCTTTATATTTTTGTACTTACAAATGAACTATTATTGTCTAAGGCTGCTTGATGATTCAGAAGAACTGTATATATAACTTCCATCCCTTTAGGGTGACCAGATGTCCCGATTTTAAAGGGACGGTCCTGATTTTTGGTTCTTTTTCTTATATAGGCTCCTATTACCCCTCATCCCTGTCCCGATTTTTCACATTTGCTGTTTCGTCTACATTCCTCAGATGCCTGCCAGAAGACCCACAGAATGCTCATCTACAACTTCACATGAGAAAGAAATGAGACCAAAAGCCAGGACAATTCCTAATAGAAAGGGGAAAAATTATCCACATATGCACACACATCCCCACCGCTCCCAGTAAAGTCAGTGCAACTTCAGTAAGAGTGCAGCACCACTATGGATCCTGCCCAGTAACTGCATGGATAAGTAGCTTATTTTATGGAAGCAATTAATGGACTGCATATCATAACTGATTTCATGGCAGTAAGAAATGAAACTGCAGCTAAACTTGTAATAGCAACAGGCAATTCCATTAACACCAGTGAAGTACTAGTGTCCGCCAAGGAAAAGAGAAAAGCAAAGGCAACAAAACTGTCCACAATTACGAAGAAAATCATCTATGTAACAAGCTAACTAATGCCCAGAAGCTGAATGACTCACAGTATTAAGAAAATTAGAAAGAGTGCTCAGTGGTATTAAATAATGCAGCACACTTACATGGTCTTAACATTCTAGAAACATGTAAGTATTTGTACAATTTAAGGCCCAGACTCCTGCAAACAATTAAGCATATAAGTAAGTATTGTCACGACCTACATTTTAAAAGATGTATTTTTATGTTTCGGGTTTTGTTTTGTACTTTGAGTAGGTTTAGGAATCTCTTATCATACTAACTAGGCGGTAAGTATGTTTGTAGGGACAAGGTAATCAACTACCTCTTAATTGTATTTTTAATTGATATAACAAACTTTAATAGAGATTTTGACTAGGTGTTCATAATAACCCATGTGAATAAAGTGTGCCTTTTTTTTCTGTTTAGCTGTTAGGCTGCCACCTGAGGATTGAGAGTTTGCTCTTGCAGATCCACTAGTTCAAGCAATAGGAACTCATGCTTTTTGATTCAGAGAGTTAAATCCTCATTCAGGCCACCACTTTCAGCAATGCCCTTGGATAAGTCATGCACTGGAAAGCTTGAGTCTGCTACTGCCTTGGAGCTAATGGACTTGAGCCAGATGCACGGCTGGCTCTACCTTTTTTCCACCCCAAGCAAAAAACAAAACAAAAACAAAAACACCCGCCCAAACTGCTGAAGCATTGTGCCGCCCCAAGATTGACCATAGTGCCGCCCCTCACAATGTGCTTCCTGGCTGGTGCCTGGAGCCGACCCTAGCCTGATGCTAGCTGGTGTAAACTGTCATAGCTTCATTGAAGACCAACAATTGTGTGTTGAACAGTTAGGATCTGGCTGCAGGTCCAATTGCTCCAAGGCAGTAAGAGATTCATACACCTTCATATGTGGTCTACTGCCATTAGAAAAGAACAAAGAGCCACACTTCATTAGCATAGGTTACACTCACAATCTGTGATGAATGATGGGGGGAGGTGTCACATAAGTACCTGATTAGAAAAGACCATGCCTCAAGAGGACAGTATAAATGATGAAAGAAAGAGTGCCTTTCTGGAGTGCATTAGTACTCTCACAGTGGCTTGGCATCACCACTTTCAATTTGCTCTCTGATAGCCGTTGCTAACTTGTATCCTAGCTAGTATAGCTATGGATGATGTTCTCATTATTTGTGTAAATAATCATTTCTTTAAAAAAATCCTTTTGAATCCTCATTGGTTTCCATCTCATAAATAGTTTTTCCTGCATGACAAAAGGACACCACCTTTCCCCCAGTGACTACTGAGTCCCTTTAACAGCCTTTTGGGAAGGATTATATTGAAGGTTTTAGAAAGTCTAAATACATTATATTTACTCAGTTTCCTTTATCTAGTATTTTGTTGACTTCCATTGTACTGCAAAATACAAGAACCATTAAAACAATTGCTGATGGCACAAATTATTTTGGCAGGAAAAGTGCTATGCTGAGGCCATCGGTAACAAATTAGAAGAAATAGCGGAAGCCAAAAATTCAGATAGCCAGTTGAATTAAACAAATCAAAACAAAAGCCAGCCAGATTGTCATTTCCAGTGTTCTGAAGGCTTAAATTCCAGACCACAGTGCTATACTCTGACAACTTTACTCCTTGGTGTGGTGTGGTGCCTTATTATCTTTCACTCCAAGGGATTATACTCAAGGTCAGCTGAAGTCTATTAAGTTGTTGTGAAACAGACTCTACCATCCTGTTTGTAGTTTATAAGAAAGCAGTGGTATTCATTCATTGTCTTGTCAATTAGTTTCATTCGTTGATCCATTGAAGTTCTAAATATTTTTCTAAATCAAATCCACTGGTAGATTTGGAAGCACTCATGATTTGGAAGACTAAAGACTTCAACCTTTCAAAAGGAAAACAGCTGCATGGAGTCCCATTGGAAGAGATGTAAGAGTCCACACAAGTGGAATCCTATGCAGGATCAGGGCTTAAGGCATCATTCTGAAGTGCAATGACACATGATTAAAATGTATAGAGATTCTCTGAGGTACTTTGCTTGGTTTCAGCATTGCCAGTGGTCTCTGGGGAAAAAAACGAGCCCAAAAGAGGCAAGGCCTCAGTTTTTCCTCCAAAAGAACTCTAAGTTAGATAGCTATTTCAAACTGCCCAGTATTTACAACTACTACTAATGCTACTACAATAAAACAATAACAAACTACCATCAACATACTTTCCTATATCACAGAGCTGTGGTGAGAGCAAATTAATTAATGAAGGCAAGATGCTCCAATACTACAGTGATGAGCCCCACAGAAAAGCCTATGAAAAATGAAACTCAAGCCTCAAATGGCACAATTATGGAAAAGTAGCTGAGTAACAAATCTGCCATTTCTTTATACTGTCGTGTACTTATGTACCATGTTTCTGCTACAGCAGCACATCTCAAAAACATGGGATACTGCTAACAACTGAAACCTGTCCTATTCTCCCTACACTGGCTTCACACAAAATATCAAATCATTATCTTCAAGTGATTGTTCATGCCCATTCCAACCAGGTGTATGCACGCCGCATGCATGCCAGCTGGAAGATTTTCTCTTAGCAGTGTTCATAGGGTCAGCCTAGGCGCCCCCTGGAGTGGCGCCTTCGTGGCACCCAATATAGGGCCCTGCTGACCCTCCACTCCCTCAGTTCCTTCTTACCGCTGGTGACAGCTAGCTGGAACTTCGCTCGCTCCTGTAGCAAGTGCTTTAGCGGTATCTGATAGAATATTGTGTATAGAGTTTCTCAGTTAGTTAATAGTTGTTCTTTATAGCTAAAGTCAGTTGGCTTGGGCGGGGTTCCCCTCCCCCCCCCCAACGTTTCCCCTCCTGGGGTATGCCTAGGTCTCTAGGGTTTAAGCTCTGTGAGGACTGTAGCAAGTTTATGCCCAAAAGTGATCCTCACTCTTTCTGCTTGCGGTGCCTTGCTGAGAGTCACCAGAAGGAGAAGTGCCGTATCTGCAGGGATTTCTGTCCCAGAACCCTCAAGGACCGGGAACAGAGACTAAAACTTCTGTTGATAGAGGTGGCATTGAAGCCACAGTCCATCTGGGATCCACCGAACTGGCACTGAGTGTGTCCTCATTAGTGCACGGTGCTGTGGTGCCAATAGTGCACGATACGGCCCCAACTATGGACTCTAAGGCCCCCCAGCACTGCCATGGCTTGGGCCATAAGAAGTTGGCCTTAGTACGGCACTGCTCTCCATCCCCGGTGCCGGTAAAGAAGAAGATGCCGGAGAAGGGTCGGTCGAAACCTAAGGGGTCTGATGCGTCCACAAGTGTGTCAGGACAGATCACCCTCTCCTTGCTTCCGCCCAGGGTCTGGTTGATGCCTGTCCTGCCCAGGGTCCAGTTGAATCTGAACCTTCCTCGGTCCCTGGATCACCACGGGGGCATACAGATACCATCGACACCAGAGGCATTCGAGGTGGTCACAGATCTGATGCGCTTTCCGGTGCTGCCCTCCCCACAGAGGAGGGACAAGTCATCAGTGACTGTGCCCCTCCCCCCCCATTCCACTCCAGGGGCAAGCAGTCATGATGGCCCGCCACTCTCCATCACTGGCAGCACTGGCATCACCCAAGCAGACAGAAGGGCCGCAGCGTTCCCGGCTTTGTGGCACCACTCACCAGTGACCAAGGATACTGCTCCTCTGTGGTCTTCCTACTCGGAGACCTCAGACTTGGAGTCGGACCCTTATCGCTCCAGCAGATCACGGAGCAGGAGGTCCAGGTCCCGATGGAGTCACCTGGCACTGTGGCAGCCATCTGCTCAATGGACCTTCTTAACACCCTGGGCTTACCACCAAAGCCAGGGTCATATTCACGGTCTGCGATCCAGGGCTGTGTTGATGTCTTTGGCATCCTTTGTGCCACAGACAGCGCCAGCACCGCCGCCAGTGGCACTGTCATCCGAGGGAGTGGCACCAGTGCAGAGGACAGAGTTCTTAGGCGCAGTCCTGGACTCGACTCAGGCCAGGACGTACCTCCCAGAAAGTAGGGGACATCATTTGGAGTCTCAAACAGTTCCACAGCAAGGAAATGCCTAAGCTGCTGGGGCACATGGCTGCATGTACCTCCCTGGTACAGCATGCCAGACTCAAACTGCGCCCACTTCAGTTTTGGCTGGAGTTGGTGTATTGGCCAGCATGAGACTCTCTGGACAGCATCATAACTATGCCCTGCATGATGTTGACTCCCTCCTATTGTGTCCGCCCATGAGTGGTTTGTTTGGGAGTGCCCTTTGCCAGCCCTCAGCCTTCTCTCTCATTGGTGACAATCTGGCTGGGGAGCTCATCTAGGGGGACCTCAGAACTCAAGGCCTCTGGTCTCAGGCAAACCCCGCTCTGCATATCAAAGTCAGAGAGCGGAGAGCGGTGCTCCTGGCATGCCAGGCTTTCAAAACCAACATAACAGGTAGGTGCGTCTCAGTTCTCATGGACAACACCTCGGAGCTGTTCTGTATTAACAAACAGGAGGGGCTCACACTCTTCTTCCCTGTGCCGGGAAGCCCTCACACTGAGGGACTTCTGTGTGGAACACTCGATCCACCTGCAGGCATCATATCTCCCAGGAGTACAGAACGAGCGGGTGGACCTTTCACCACCACGAGTGGTCTCTACAGCCAGATGCGGTGAGCTTCCATCTCTGGGGCACTCCCCCAATAGACCTGTTCGCCACTCGCAGCAACAGGAAATGTCAATTATTCTGCTCCTTCATGGGTCACAGTCCAGGGTCCATCGCGGATGCTTTCCTTCTCCCGGGGTGGGGTGGGGGGGTGGGAGATGGGGGGTCGGCTGCCTGCTCTATGTGTAAGCGGGGGAATAGTCCCGCTGTTGTGGGGAACTTTCCTGGCTTCTGCACTACCCCGGTGAAATGGGCTAGCAGAAGGATGAGTCCTCACTCCCACTTCCTTTACCCAGAGGCCTCCCTGCCCTTGAGGACTCCCCTTCCACTCTCCTGACTGGTGGAGTCCTCGTAACCCCAACAAGGCTGGGCCCAGGATTCCTGGGGAGCTCAACCCCAAACCGTGCTGCGGTTACCTAGGTCAGAGGCTAGGGTGTCCCCACTCTGGGACACTTCCCTGGCCCACTGATCATTACATACAACTTAAAGCAAATGCAAATTATTTAATGAACAATTTATCTTAAAATGAATAAGGAAAAACTAGAAAGATTAGAGAAACTACATCACCCTGCTCTGTGGTAGCAGGGTACATTAAAACCAGTGTCTCTGCAATGTCAGGACAGTTCACAGTCTATTCCTGGTAGTCCCAAGTCTCCTTCTCAGCTGTGCTGCAGGGATGCTCTGACTTGGTCACTTCCTCTGGTGGTGGCCACACGCTCTCAGGCTCTGGACTGCTCCAGCCACATTTGCACTGCTCTGTTTCAGCTCCACTCTGCCTCAGCACGGCTGCTGCTGCTGCCTCCAGCCCCCTGGACTGCTGTCTGGCCCCTCTGGCTCTGGTTATTAGGAGCTGCTTGCAGAGCAGAGCTGTGTGTCTCTGCCCCCGGCACTGACCTGCTTTGTGGGCTGCTTCCCTGGCTCTGGTTCCTGCAGCTGTTCCCAGGGCAGGTCTGTCTCTCCGGCTTTGGGGCTGCAGCTCTGCTCCCAGCACAGGGTCTGTCTCTGGGCTGCCTTGCTGGCCCCCTCTGGATCTGGCCCAGCTCTGTTCCCCAGCTCAGCTCTGCTCTCTCCTTAGCTCGGCCCCACTCTGCCTGGCCCAGGCAATTCCAGCTCACACGGGGGACGGGACACATCCTGCCCTCCTGACTCCTTGATTTGTCTCCCCTTGCTGTCAATCAGGCTAATCTGGAATGCTGGCCTCTCCCCATTGCCCCTGGGGACTGTCAGTCTCAGGGTCCTGATTGCCCATTGACCCTCCCCCTTTAGGTCCTCGGAGCTAATAATCAAAACACCCCACTGAGTCTTAGTAAGGGGATAACAGGTCCCTTACATATGCTTTTCCACCAGTACCACTGGTCCACAAGGTGGTCCTCAAGATCTGTAGGGACCGGGTCTGAGTTATACTGATAGTGCCAGAGTGGCCGTGCCAGCAGTGGGGTTCATGTCACTCCTGGCAATGTCCGTAGCGGCACTGCTCACTTTACCGCTGGTCCCAGATTTGATCACGCAAGACCATGGCTGAGTCTGGCACCTGAACCTAGAATCACTCCACCTCACAGCCTGGATGCTCCATGGCTAAACACCACAGAGCTGTTCTGCTCTGATTAAGTCAGACAAGTCCTTGACAGTAGAAAGCCCTCCACAGGGCAATGTCCTTGCCAAGTGGAAAAGATTCTCCAATTGGGCGGAGCAATGCCTCCATATCTTTTCTACTGGACTACCTCCTTCACCTAAAACATCAAGACCTTTCCCTGTCATCAATAAAGGTCCACTAAGCTGCCATCTCCACCTATCATCTGGGCATGGATGGTTTCTCGGTCTTTGCAAACCCTCTATTCAGTCATTTCCTCAAGGGCCTGGACAGGCTCTTCCTGCAGACGTGTGAGCTTGTCACAGCCTGGAGTCTTAATCTAGTCCTCTCCAGACTTACAGATCCTCCATTTGAGCCACTGGCAACGTGCTCCCTGCTCTAACTCTCGTATAAGGTGGCAATCTCATGGCAATTACCTCTGCTAGATGGGTATCGGAGCTCAGGGCCCTCACGTCCGAGTCCCCTTACACAGTTTTTCATACGGACAAGGTCGAACTCAGACCTCACTCAGCCTTTCTCCCTAAGGTTGTCTCTCAGTTTCACATGGGCCAGGTCATCTTCCTCCCAGTGTTTTATCCCAAGCCACATTCCTCCAGTAGGAAACATAGGCTGCACTCTCTAGATGTATGTGAGGCCCCAGCCTTCTGCATAGAGAGGATTAAGCCATTCCAGAAGTCCATCCAACTTTTTGTGGCCATGGCAGACAGAATGAACTTTTCCCAATGCATTTCATCGTGGATCACATCCTGCATTTGGGAGTGCTATGGCCTGGCAAGGGTGCCCACCCTGCTGATTACCGCTCACTCTACCTGGGCCCAGGCCTCTTCAACAGTGTTCCTGGTGGAAGTCCCCACCCAGGAAATCTGCGGGGTGGCTACGTGGTCCTCAATACATACGTTCACAATGCACTATGCAATTACATAAAGGCCAGAGACGATGTGGCCTTTGGAGGCGCTGTGCTCCAATCAGTGGATGACTCCGACCCCAGCTCCTGAACTTTGTCTTGTGAGTCACTGGTTGGAATGGATATGAACAATCACTCGAAGAAGAAAAAGCAGTTACTCACTTTCTCGTAACTGTTGTTCTGCAAGATGTGTTGTTCATGTCCATTCCAATACCCCCTCTCCTACCCCTCTGTCAGAGTAGCCCGCAAGAAGGAACTGAGGGGGTGGAGGGTTGGCAGGATCCATTATTGGGCATCACTTCGGGGAGCACCCAGGCCAACCCTATGGATGCTGCTAAGAGAAAATCTTCCAGCTGGCATGCACGTGGCGTGCACACACCTGGTTGGAATGGACATGAAGAACAACAGTTACGAGAAAGTGAGTAACCGTTTTTTCAAGACGCTCAATGGCCTGGACTTGGGATATCTAAAAGATGGCCTAACACTGTGAGATGATGACTATGGTCAACAACTCCACGCCTCTGGCAGACTGAAATTCTATAATAAGGTGAAGCTAATCTGCGTGGGGGTGGGAAAGGGTTCACTTACTGCAGGAGTATCGCCTTGGGGCTAGGCATGGCGTAGCAGCTGTCTTTCAGTCTGGTGCCCCTTGCCAATGGTCGCTCTGTCATGTGGTAGTTGCTCTGCCTGTAACTCAGCCCTCCACCCAGGGCTCAATTGGGAGGACACTGGGTTAACAGAAAGTTCAACATAAAAACAGTCCAATGTCCTCACAAGAATCTTTGGCCCCAACTCCAGACTCATGCCACTTTGCTGATGACTGGTACAGGAACCAAGGTCCTCTTACTACCATGGGGCCATCCCAGGGACCCTTAATGCACTACCGGGCTGTGCTCAGATACTACATTGATCAACAAAAGGTAAACCCATATGGACTAGATTAGTACTTTTCCATATCTATATTTTAGGCAGAGCTTTTTTCCCTTCTATCACAAATATATTTGAAAATATCTTAATTTTTACTTGAAATGTAGCTCATTTTTCTTTTCCCCTTCTAATTATACTTAAATTTGCTTCTGATTATTTTATACTATCATGTGCATATGCACACTAGACAGAGATGCATACACATTATCATATACAGAGTTAATTCAGCTCCCACAATTTTCTCTAGAGCAAACCTACCTCTCTATATCATCTGTACAATGAACTTTCTCCTTCATATTATCATTTTTACATTAAAATCATGCAGTTTTAAATGTTTATTTTCTATTTGTATTATAAATACAGAGAAGTCTAATTGAATAGCAAATGAGTAATTTAATCCTGCATTTCTACTGCCATCTGTAACATCAATAACGTGTCATAGCTAAATTACAGCCATATATTTAATTGGTTAGAATTTACAGTTCTTCACATGAATATACAGGATTACATTTTAAGGTAATTCAGAGTATAATTTCTATAATTACTAGCAACAATATTATGTATTTATTTGCTTATAAAGCTGCATTTTAACATTAAGTATTTATGTTTTATGTTAACTATTTCCTCAGTTAAAATTATTTTTTGAAATAAGGCTAAATTTGAAAAATAATGATGTCTATTACTAATGAAAATCCTATTCAATACATTGTTCAATTTAAAGTTGCACAACACATTGGGTACTGTACTAAATCTATAGGAGTGAGTATGAAAGATATGAGCAGAATGATAATTTCTCATTCCAATTTCTGTAGGCTTGTTTAAGAAAATCTTCAGCAAAGACTCACCAACAGGCACATGTATATATCGTAGTTAAAAATTCATTTGGGATCATTCATGTCACATAAATTTATATAAAATAAAATTTAAAATGAAAACCTAAAATCGAAAGCTGAAACGTTAAATGCAGTCTAGGAGATTTTAGACATATTTTCCATTAATTTCTATGGGAGAATGTGTGTTCAAATCTCCAAGACTAATTTGGAAATCTGAACCTCAGAAACTTTGTAAGAACATGACATCTTCCTTGACCGTAATGAGGAAAAGTATACTTTCATTAAATTTCAGTCTAATGTGTGGGAAATGTCCCAAGGCACGAACTTTCCACCCATTAGTTTAGCTGGTTGTAATGTTCACATAATTAGTTGAAAAGATGCTTTTGGAAACAATACAACACTCTTCTCTTAATCAAAAGCAAATGTTTAAAAACTAAGAAAACTGGCAATACAATTAAGAAAGCAAATATAAAATGGATATTAATCATATAAGGCTTTTTGAAATTACTGAGATAACCTAATTTTTAACTACATGTGGCACAAATGGTTACAGGGTTGTTTTTTATATGAGGAATGTGACAAAATACTTGCAGCCTCAATAATCAGAGACATGCCATTTTATACAACATTCAGTCCAGTCATCTATTTGCATAAAATATCCCAACCTGCTTCTGAGCAGGCTCTTCATTCTAAGAGATCATCTGTGAGATGTTTTATCATTGAAAAAGAGCAATGCTCGTCAGTTCAGCTCTGTTTTACAGTCTAAGATTTGTTGTAAGGAGTTTCTCAACTCAGAGTCCAAGCAATAGCAGTATCTTGTTATAAAGAGCCAGCTGATGTTCTAGCAGGCCAGATGTTATTGCTTTACCTTAAAGACCACAAATGTGAACACTTAATATTGTGAATGTAAAAAACTGCCAGTTTATGGTTAGTCCTACAGAGGTATCCAGTTGGGTATGAAGAGGATGCAGGGCTTGGAGCCTTGTTCCCATTCAGAGAGGCCATCTCAATATAGTTGGTGAGCAGCACCATTGCCACTATCCTTCATAAAGTAGGTAGCCATAATCCCACCAATTTCTTCTCAGTGGCTAGTAACACCTGTTTCTATTCTTTTAAAGAGTTGTGGGAGGTGCTTATCAACCATGCACTTCACCAAAACCCCAGCAGCATTTCTGGCTGAATCGAATTGTAGCTAAGATTTTGATTCAACTAGAATTTCCCGCTGCAGTGATGCCTAGCCATGCAATATAAGTGAGGAGAGGGCGATAATTCCATATGTAGAGGAAAGCAGAAGGCATGAAACTGAGAATGGAATAAGGAAGGAATGAGGTAAGAGGTTTGGGAAGAACATAGGGATGAGAAGGAAGTATAGGGAGAAATCAGAGAAGAGATTTATGTGAAGAGACAAAATTATTTAGTCTTGTAGATGAGAGGACAAGAAGTTTGAATTTTATGTGGAGACGGGAAGTGTGTGCTTCTTTCTCTCTGTGTCTCTCTGAAGTAGAGGGAGACAAATTTACCAGTGGCATTTTGGAGAGGCCTGGTGGAGCTCAGAGAGAGTTGAGAGGAAATGAAACCACATAGGCAAAGGTCACCTTACTCAAAAGAGATGACCAGAGTGCAGGAAAGAATTTCAGCACAAGAGGCAATGAGGAAAAAGGCAAATTTTGGAGATATCAAAGAAGAACTGGTGACAGGGTTTAGTGAGGGCAAAGTACAGAACAAGATTTAGTGTAATCTTTGATCCTTCCTCCCACACATTGATCTCTAAGATTATGGACATAGGAGGCAGGAAGGATAGAGCTGTTAATAAAGAAAGAGAAAAGAAAAGGGAGGAGGGATTAGGAGAAAAGGAGAGAAATTCAATTTTGAAGGGATTAAGATTGAAATAGTCCAAAGACACCCAAGAAAAGCATCAGAGGCACAGCTAAAAAGGGAAGACAAAATGGAGATAAAGAAGTAAAGTTGGCAATCACTGGCATAGTTGTGGCAGCTGAAGCTATAAGAAATGTTCACCTAAAGAAAAGAAAAAGAGAGAGAGAGAGAAAATGGAAGAGACTGAGAACAAAACCATAGAAGACATCAGCAGATGAAAGAGAATGAAGAGATTATGGAGTCTTTAAGAGAAACATTAAATGAGCAGTAAGCGAGGCAGAAATCAAGAGAAGAGTGCCAAGGTGCCCCAAAAAGCCTGACTACAGCAGGATACAATGAAGGAAGTTGTCAGGAACTGAGTTGTTTAATATACCACATAGAGCATAAAAGCTTGTTGAATTTCATGTGAGACAGCAGAGGAAAAAATGTGCAGTTAAAAACTGGTAAGAGGACATGCAACCAAAATAATAATAATTTTATATATAATAATGCAGCACATTATTTTAACAGATGCCTTGAAGCGCATTAAATCAGCCTTAATCCTGAAACAGGGCATGGATAGTCAGTTCTAGAACCACTTCTGGACTTGACATCATCTTTGTTACTAGTAACAGCCATGGACAAGCAACAAAAAACATCTGTTTTCCCAGTTGTTCTTTTCTTCAGACATGTCAATGGAAATGTTTGAAAGCAGCCCGAACAGCTAGTTAAAGCATATATCATCTTTCAGGCCTCACCTGGCTTTTTTGTTGGAAGCAATGGAAGTGGCGTAAAAAAAACAAGCCTATTGGTATCTGGGCTTTCTAATATTTGCTGTTTTTCTGGTTTAGAGCCAAGGTCGGCTCTCATTTGCACCCGTGTAAATCCTAAACAACTTCTTTGAAATTATGTGAGTTAGTCTAATCATCTGGGGTTTTCTTTATAGATAATGACAGGTGGGATGATTTCCTGTTTTAGTTAAAAATGATGATGCTCAGGTGGAACAAAATATTGAGAATAAAGGGTCTGAGTCTCCTCTCACTCACACTGACTTTACATATGAACTTCAGTGAATACAATGAAGGTACTCCTGATCTGTACCAGAGTAAATGGAAGGTGAATCAATCCCTACGTTTCTACATAATTTAAAATGTGCAGTGCCCATATCTGAATTCTACACATGGACTAGGACTGAACCTTGTCCTTTTAGAACATGGTGTAAGGGGGCTGTGATGTTAGAGCCTTAAGTTCAGACATGCTCTTGGCCAAGGTTATTGTTACCAGGAACACAACCTTGTAAGAAAGGTAGAGCAGGGAGCATGATGTCAAGGGTTCAAAGGGAAGTCCTATGAGTCTAGAAAGGACCAGGTTGAAGTCCCAGACAGGGACAGGCTGCTGGATGTGAGGGGATAGCCTGTTGAGACCTATTAGAAAATGGCTGACCACTGGGTTAGCAAAGACAGGTGGCCCTCTGTGCTCAGGTGGAAGGCTGAGATGGCGGCTCAGAGAACTCTTGCTGATGAGGCTGAAAGTCCCTGCTGCTTCAGAGGAATGGGCATTGAAGCTAGCGTCCAGAAGGAATGGTACTGTGCCTTCCAGATTGAAAATCCCTTCCAGCAAGGTAGGTAGCTCAAGTAGAGGGTTTCCTGGTGCCAAGAAAGACTTGTATAAACTGGTCTGAACAGGAATGCTATGCTGGTTTCAACCCAAGGTGCAGTGACTCAAGGTTTGGATGTTGGAGATGACTGTGATCTTGTGTCAGAAGGTCTGGGAAGAGTGGCAGGGTGCCTGGAGCTTCCATGGACATGTCTAGAAGACATGTTTCTTCACAAAATTGTTGAGTTCACCAATCCTGGCCACTGGGAGCTGCAGGGGGCCATGCCTGCAGACGGTCCACATAAACAAAATGTCTCGTGGCCCTTCAGCAGATTAACGGGATAGGCTGCGTGCCAAAGGCTGCCGACCCATGCTATAGGGCTCAATCCCTGGTTGAGGTCAGTAAGAGCTGCTATAAAAATAATAATAATTCCCAGTCTAAAGACTTAACTATTAAAATTAAAAGCCCTGTACTAAACCAATTTAACAATGAAAAAATAAACACAGTCAAAATGCTTTTGACATGCAAAGTGCAGGACAAGCACTCATGATGAACTAACTGAGCCAAACCTGACTGTTCTATCTTAACCCGGTTGCATTCTGATTCCATGTGTATAGTACACCTACCACCTCTGGATATATTGGAGCTACCCATCGCAGTACATTGTTAAACTATTAATGGATGGATTTGGATAGTTCAGTGGCTGAATATAGTCTTCAATATCTATTCAGTGGGTCAAACCCAACGAAGGACAATAATAATAGTCAAAAGTGTTTGCCGTCAACTGGCTGCTCAATTGCCTATGTGAAGTGAGTTGGTTGTATCAGTCCAGCTCTTAGTGGACAGGTGTGTTCATATCATAAAACCATCATCACAACTAGCAACCTTGTGAACGGTCCAGAAGGGGGCCAAGGACCCAGCTCGTAGCTTGCAGATGAAGAAATGTGAGTGGCTGATGCCCCTGCTATACTTACATTGTGAATAAGTAAAAGGGCTTCTTCTCTGGAGCTGTCAATTCAGCTCCTTTCATAAACCTTAAACGCGCATAAAAAAGTAGTACTAAATGCATGAATCGATTTTTCACATTGATACTGTAACTTGATTAGTTCTAAACCACACTTCTTCAACAAGTAAAAGGCAGCGGTCCGCACTGAGATCTAAGACCATACAGCTGTGCCTCCAAAATCTTCCTGGGATAGTGCAGCTTCTCACTACTCCACCTCGGATGTTTACTTTTGCAGTAGTCAGCCCCACAAGACTTTGAAAAATCTGATCATTCTGAGATTCAGCGCCACATTGTACCACTAAGGCACTGGTCAGGGATGTACAGATGCAGGGTTTTGATTTTGGCCTATTCACAGTAAAATGAGCTTTAAAACAAGGAGTGGTAACATTCCTTAATAATTTCAGGCAGTAAGTCCCATGGTAAGTCTACAGAAGTTACTGAAGGTTATATGTAAACTTTCAGTAATGCAATTTCCCCTTTTACATTTACACATAATAAGAGAAATGGCTAAATATGTCACAGCAGAAAAAAATGATCAAGAAGTCCTGGTATCTCTTTATGCAGTTATGAGAGACAGACACAGAGAGAGTTAGATAACATGGTACTGAAAATAAACAAAGGCTGAACATGCATGATCTACTCACTTTCCAAACTTTTTTTTTTTAAATGCTGACAAAGCTCAACTGGGCAAGACCTGCTTAGCTTAGTCATTTTCACATCCCCACTGCACTTATCAGCTTTGACAATATATATATTTTTTAATCTCACCAGCAGAAAGTACCATCTTACTCAGCCAAGAAAAATGTACAAGTTGGGGAACTAAAAGTGCACATATAACATTCTATGAAATCACACCAGCTTTACAATGGTCCATGTTTCTGATATTTTTATCTTAACACATCAAGGGTGATAGAAACTTCTTTTTGCTGTCAAAGTGATCAAAGGGAGGTTGAGAAAGAATCTATAAACAGATGCTGCCCAGTGACAAACCTTAAAGAACAAGACTGTGGGGCCAGATGTTTGAGTGACCTTCGGACTACAGAACATGTTGGCATGGTGTTGATTTAGATAGTTGTTGGCAGGAGCTTTCGATCCAGCAGCTGAAAAAAAATCTAAATTATGGAAATATTTTTTCTCATCTCTCCTCTAACTACAAAACCTGAAACTACTGGTCAGTGGGGCTGATAGCTGTCAAAGAAGTTGAATTCACCACATAACCCTGCCAGTAGGTATCACATCAAAAGGGAGTTAGCTGAATGAACAAGAACATCTTCAGGCTGTGCCATTTTGCATCCCCCTCAACTTTCAACAGCTGTTTCTTGAGTGAATACAGATGCAAAATAATTATACAAAATGTTTTACATTTTCAATATACTACACAATGTAAATATAGATTCTAATAGTGTATATAGGTGACATAACATAGATTGTGATTAGAAAATAAATTGATAAATGCAATAGCAATCAGAATGACCAATCAGTAGGTATCTACCAGCAATGGAGGTTTCCCTAAATTATACTTTTAGCATGATCAATAGGTGACATTAAATATCATTTTAAAAATCAAAGATAATTGATTACATACACATTGCTTAAGTCAAATAAACACTTTTCCTGAAAGACACTAGAAATTACAATTACATGAAAATAGTTGTACTGTACACGAAAATACTTGTACTGTACATTACTGGATGATAGCTCTGTGTCATCAAGCCTTCAGTTTTTGTTGAAGAAAAAAAAAAGTCCTTTATTGAGATATATAGAAGGAAAAACACTCCCAAACTAAAATTCTGATGGATATTCAAGTATGAACTAGTACATAATGCTAGAATAAATACAGAAAGCAGAAAAAGTCTTGTTTTGTAACATTAAATGTGATTGAAGACTGTACAGTTCTTCTTACGCTTTTAGACGTTTTGTCACTTTACCTGGAGAAATATACACTGCTTATTCTGAATTGCTGCTGATGTCCAGCACTTGTCAAAACCACTATCTGTCAAGCACTTCACAAAGTGTTGCAAAATGACAGTTCAGGATGTCTGAATAGATGGAGCCCCAGGAAAAACAGAACAGATAGAAAATTCATGACTCTAAACTACATCAAAGCGACTTCTGTCAACATCATGTCAAAAGAAGGAAAAAAAGAACTGTTCATTTTAGAGGGTTTGGAGTTTTTTATTATTATATAAACATTTTTTCAAGTATGAGCTAAGTGTAAGGGAAAATTAACTTGGTGTACAATATGATCTTACAAATGTGCCAAAAGTACACTTTAAATCATCTAGGAATAAGGAAAGTTCTATCAGTAGATAGTGTCTGGCAGTTAAACCAATGACATCCAAAATAAATGTATGAAGTTTCTATCAGCTTAAAATAGGACCAACCATCTGGCTCCAAAAGGAATAAAAGTACTCTTCTCTACATATTAGTTGAACTTGCAGGATCCCTGCAAGTGGATTGATTTTGTATCTCCTTTACAATCAGTTTTGATCCATCTCTGTTTAGTGTGTTAATTGCACAATACTAATTCAAAGCTATATTTCTGGACTAGTTTAGTAATACAGTAAAACCTCCATTTAACGGACTAATTCGGGCGAGGGGGTGTCCGTTAAATCAAAAAGTCCGTTATTTAATAATAATTTAAAAAAAGAGCTGTCGGAGCAGCAGCCCGCCCGCCACAGGGTCGGGGCGACAGCTCCGCAGCCCGCCCGCTGCCTGGACCCGGGCGGCAGTCGGGAGCCGGCAGCCAGCCCACCCGCTGCTGTGACCCGGGCGGGAGCTGGCAGCCAGCGTGCCAGAAATGGATCAGGAATGCATCAGACTTGCTCAGAAATTTTGTCCGTTGCATCCGAAGTCCGTTAAATCGAGGTCCGTTAAATCGAGGGTTTACTGTATCAGGCATTATTGTAACTGAAAAACAAAATAAAACAAAAGAACAACCCTGGAAACATTCAGTATGGACAATTCCTAGGAAATTTAAAACAAAATATCTTGGGGTGCAAAAAACAAAGTTTCTTTTATAACAAAATATGAAATAGCACAATATGGCATTTATATATTTTATAAATTCTGGTAGCTCCAGGTTTTCCTATTTACTTTCCCTGAAGGCATCTTGTTTTGCCAATGTTTGGCTCCTTTGCACTAGTCCACTCTGACACCCACTACTTAAAAGAGACCATAAAGCTGATGCTGCAGGCTGTAGACCCTGGCAATAGTAGCCACTGGTCCAGAAATCAGCACTTGCTCAATGGCGCAAATATGCTCTAATTTTCATCTGAGAAACTGGTCCATTAACTGTTGGCTAGAAAAGTTGCGTTAGCGTCAAAACATTTGCAAGATATAAATGAGCATGAAAAAGACTAAACACCTTCTGGTTCAGAGATTAGAAACATGCTTTAGGATGTCCTGTTGAATGTGTAAATATGCATGGGAATTACAATCCATTAATACTGCAGTGTGGTAGGAAGGATCTGTTTCTTATTGTAGGCAGAACTCAATATATCTTGCTTCCTACTTACAAAAAGATGTTTATTACCTGTAACTGTACAGAGGTGCGTGCTTCACAGCAGCAGTGATTGGTAATAAGCCTCCTTTTCTCATTTACATTGATAGCAAGCATTAGTGAAGATATATGCATTTCATTTCATGGTTCAGAAAGAACAAAGTATATGTATATGTGATAGCAGTGGGTGGTTAATGAAATGGTCTGACAAACATAAGCTAATACATAATCATACCAGAATGTGGACTGGAACACCTGTTCCTGTTTCACAGACTTACAATTTTTAAAGAAAAGTTACGATTTGCAAGAATTGAAATCACTATTATTCAGACATCAATACGCTCTAAGGAAATTTTAGTCATTTTTTGCAAACACTAAAGGGGGGGGCGATTTAATGATATCAAATCTCTTTTGCTTGGTCCTACGAGTAATGAAAACTTCACACATGCATGAAGCTCCAGTAATTATTTTAAACTGCCTTCTGTTGTCCCCCTGAGGAACACGGTGGTATTTGTTTGATGCAGTTTAATTAGTGTCAGGGTAATTAATGCTATGCTATCTACATGAGATCAAAACCCTTTCTTTGTAACACTCTGGTAACTAAGAACTAAGAAAAGGAAGTGGTTTGAAAATGGGGAAGCACAGTAAGCTAGATTCAGAAATTAACCGATTTGCTCAAATCTGCATCTATTCATCAGAAATATTAAACTCATCCAGCAAAGTCAGCACCTTCAAGTGTGAGCTCAGGATCATAATGCATTAGAACTGCACCATAAGATCTGAGACCCACTGCCTCCAATGTAAGTGAAATTCTTTTTCTATGGATGTAATCAAATTAACTGAAACATTCATGGACACCCTGCACCTTGTCAGTAGTTTAAATCCTTTAATAATGAAATTATATACTTTTGCACAACCAGATCACCATAGTTATTTATAAGCAGCATGTGGTGCTACCATGTGCTGATAGATTTTTCTAAATAAAAGCATTGTTTGGGTTAATGAATGAATGTGATTCTGCTTTAATGCCTGAATAAAATTTGCATTTAATTATAGGTGCATGTTCAGTCTCCACTTTAAAATAATGCCCTCTTCTAAAAAGGGACTAAAGAGATACCAGAGCAGAGAAGTTAAACACATATTCAAAAATTCCAGACACACACATAGCATGCACTACATAAATCCCTTTTAACACTTTCTTTGGTAATAAGCAACTGCAGTATAAATCTCACAACACACACAAACTCAGGCTGATTACAGGCTTAAGGAAATAGCTGCAGTTATCTTGACTGGATAAATTATTATATCCTAGAGGTTATTCTGTTTTTTCTAGTAAAGCTCCAGTAGGGGGGGGGGGCGGGGAGGAGGGGCCTTGAGAATTTTCTTTTCCATTGTAACTGATTCAATTAGAGGTTTGCCACAATGGCTTTGATACTACTTTTATTCAAAAGAACAAAATGTTCATTTTAGAAAAGGATCACTGAAGTAGCACAAAAATGATACCCTCTTCCAGAATAATGAGATTTTTGTGAGGGTTTCTTACAGTTAACAGTCAGACAGCAAACATTATTGATTTGAAGTCAAATAAAGTGGGTTTGTCTCTCATACAAACATACTAAGGATGTAGATCAAAAAAGTCCCATTCAGAAATGGCAAATATTCTGCCCTAGAGCACAAATGTTAACCCTATGACAGTTTGAAAATTGTGTTGGCATCCACCACCATTAAATTTAGGTTTATCTTTATAACAAAAAATTTCACTAGCTTATGCTAGCGGCATATCACAATCTAAGAAGGTCTACGCTGAATGCTTGTTCTTGAGGTCATTCATTACTGAATACCTGCTGGGATCAGCTGACTAGCAAAATATGCTTTTTCACATCTTCAGTTCTGCTTCCTGCAACGTGGTTGTTTATCAATTAAAGTGATAAATACAAGTGACTTTGATAACACAGGCAACACATTATGTAGTAAAATAACCTCCAGAAACCCTGCCATAAGAACTGTAGGCAAAGTTCAACAACTGTGAAAGAACTATTAAAAAGGACACACAAACAAGTGACCTTGACTGACAAGCGCACTTCATTCCAGCAATAAACAGCGGTGGTGCTGATAAGTGTTCATTGGCGCAGAGAGTAATTACCTATCTGTCAGCGTTGCTGGTGTGTGCGAAATAGTATAAATGAAACATACATAATGTACAGCAATAATATCGGGCATGCAGAACTTAATGTATTATCATCATTCTCGGGGCCCAGGTTTATGTGGCTGCCACCACTGAGTAAATGCCTTCTAGCCATGATAATTTCATTCTAATCTCTGTTCCATATTATAATTTTCATAGCTAAAAGATACTGAGGAGCAATACGTTTCAATCAAGGGCTAAATAGAACACAACCTGTAAGTGGGTATTTTATACACCTATATATATTTTTTTCTTTCAAAAATTTTTTAGTCATTTTATGAATAGACTGGAATAAGCTGTAAATTTATGGATGACAAACTCTGTCTAGCAATGTCACAATGTCTGGAGACAGGCTTTACATATCTTGCAAAAGGGATGCCAGCTTTGTCGATCATCTCTCACAAGAGAATTCAATCCCCCTGGAGAACAGAGGTTTCTGCTCCCCTTCCTAATATATTTTCAAACAAGGTTAACTTTTACCAGAACAAAAGAAGGTTCCTATTGGGGAAAAAAATACAATGGGTTGTAAATTGCGTGTGCTCTTATTTTTATAACATAATCTTCACAACTAGACCACCACTATTATTACCAAATCTGTGCATTTTTTCACTAGTATATTTTCTTTTTTGGTTTCCTTTTTTTTAAATAAAAAATTTATTTACTATGTCTTTACAAGAAATAAGAATATTTTAAAAGCAGTCTAAAAATAAAACATGGAAATAAAGTCGTAAAGCAGCAATCACTGTTACAAACACACCTGCAATTTACGTATGGTTGGATCCCACCCCTGTAATAAAGTATCCCTGTACTATAGTATCATGGAAAAGTTGAACAACATGTGCATTGGTGGGAATCTCTGCAGCCTACATGATAAACAGTAGCCCTGCTGGCACCCAGCCAGCCAACAAAAGGTGGGGATAGATATGCCTGTGTAACTCATCTGTGCTCAAGGATCCTCAAAATGGGGCCTAGTTTGACCATGTGTCAGAGGTTCCTATGCACCAGTTATTCATATCCCACAAAGTCAACTGGAAGTATCAGAAACACAGAATTTGAGTATAAGTTATTGCACTCATGACCCTCCTCAGGATGTCTAGCCAATAGGCAGCTGCCTGGTTCTATGAGATGTTACATACCTATCAGCTAACTAGGAGATCCAGATGCAAAAATGTAGCACTCCGGGATAACCACTGATGCTCCCTGAGGGAAAGTGGAATGCATAAAACCACTAAATGGTTTATTCACTCTACTTATATAGGACCCAATCTGCTGTGAGTCTGTCCACTGACTTCAGAGAACACTGGATGGATGAAGACTGAATGTAGATGTTTCACTGGAGGCTCCTCAGGGTAGTCAGGAGTGGCACTGATTATTCTGTGTGAATGCAATAGTGCATTCTCTACCTGCTGCTGTAATTTAACTTTGATGCACCTTTACACATTTATTTCACCTGCTTACTCTCAGTGTCACCAGTCTGCACTGTTTTGATTAATTATATTGATAACATTACTCATTCAATAAGTAATCCACCTATAATATATAGGTAGGTCTGTGCAAAACTCAGTGATTTCCATGCATGGGAGTTTGTGGGAACCTTTATTCCTGTTTTCACTTGCATATATTCACATAATTTGCAGTTTAACTTTCAGGTTCAAAGAAATATACAAATTCAAATTGAAACTCACCCAAAAATCACTCCATTTTGTCTGATTTTGGATGACATACCTGCAAAATCATAGGAGTTGGATGTTTTTTCCACCTGAAATCATCACCAGCTTTGTTTGGAACTCAGCCCAGTTCCACTGACAAGTTCATGAACCTATATGACCTGTTGGGCTAACCTGGACTAAGTATGAGATTATATACAAACCTGAAAACAAGCATGTTTTGTCTGCTGGGATTTTCATTATGGAAGTTTCACACAGCTCCAAATAGAACTCAGCAGTAATATTTATTATATTTAAATGTTTCAGAACATCGCATTTGACAGAAGACAACAGACTGGAAAATTGCTTATACAAAATGCAATAGGGGGCTGCAGTATTTCCTGGCATGTGGCTTTCCTTTTCACTTCACTAACATTCACATCACACCACAAAGTACTGTATATCCCTCACTGCTTTCTCTTTGGAACTCAACTGCTAGGTGACAGAGCCCAGCACTGGAGTTCTAGGATGTTTGGCCTTATTGCAGTATGTGACAGTTTTGCTATTTGTTTTCTAACATAATCCCTCAGACAGTATTATTTCAGATTCTCTATTGGGATCCTGGCATGCCTTCAGAATAGGGTTGCCAACTTTCTAATTCCAGAAAACCGAACACTCCTACCCCTTCCTGAGGCTCCACCCTTCTCCCTCTGTTAGGACCACACATTATCACAGCTGCAATGGATCCATTAAAAGCCCACTCCTGAAGCCCAAATACAAATCCATAGAGCACAATCACAGAAATGCACACCTGTCCAGATACCTATATAAATAAATCTGTAGAAACTGACTCCCAAACCTGCATTCATAGTGTATACACCTAGCATGCACTAGCACACCTACTTCAACATTATTTATTATTAGAATTGTTGTTTAGTGCCTAGAGACCCCAGCTAAGATCAGGGCTCCACGATGGTAGGTGCTGGACATATATATAAAAAGAGAGTGTCTGCAACAAAGAGTTTATAATGTAGTTAAACAAAGGTGGGGAGAAATGTAGGGTACACTGGCTCTTCTGCAATTATTAGTCAAAAACATTCACTTTTTAAGAAATAATAATACATTTCTTTTAGAGTTCCCTTCTCTTTTAAAACCTTGTTATGAAATGCATACACACATTTTATGTCACCAATTTTTTGTGTGCAAAAGGAATAAAAGTCAAAGAATTAGGCTGCAAATTTTATTCGCACAGGTATGCGGCAATACACACACCTCACTACACAAAGACCACAGTCTCTTACACACATACAAGGCATGCATGCACACACTTTCCTACACAGAGACACTTTTTCATACACTTTTCCAGGGGCTGCCTAAATCACCCAGCTGGGAAGGGAGGAGGGTGGGTCAGAGGGGGAAAGATGTGGGGATGGGGTGGGGGAGAGAAGAAGGGGAGGGAAAGAGGCCAAGGATAAGAGCAGGGTGGAGGTAAGAGGGGGCAGTGAAGGAGAGAGGAGGGGTCATGTGGGGGTACGTGGGGTTGATGGGGATGCAGGGGAAGGTGGAGCTACAAATACATGAGGATGTGGGGGATACAGAGGTGTATAGGGACATAATGGCAGTGCAGCAGTATATGGAGGTGAATGGGGTGCAGGGGTGAGGGACATGGGGGTGGCAGCCCTGGGAGTTGAAGAGGATAGGTGGGATAGTGCTGTAAGGGGTAGAGGGCCGGGGTGCGTAGGTGTGTGGGGCCGGACAGGATGGGGAGCGTGGGAGGGGGAGGGAGGGATGCAGTGCTGGAGGGATGGGGATGCAGCCTCATTCCCAACACTTGGAGATGGGGATACATACCTCCAGCTCCTCGGTGCTGGCAATAGGGCAACAGACCACGGTTCGCTGCAGGGCACACACCAAAACTCAAGTCCAACCACATGAGGAGTACGAGGAGAAGAGTGCCGGACAGCACGGAAGAGGCGCACACCACCCGATCTCTCAACAGCTGCATGTTGAGCGCTCGAGAGTCGTGGTCGCACTAGTTCTTCCCCTGCCCTGACCCAGCTAATGGGAGCTGCGCCTGCAGGTGGGGCAGCACACAGACCCCACCTAAAACTCCCTAAGGCTAGGAGATGGACATGCCAGCTACTTCCCGACCTGGAAGCCGTGCGGTGCCACAACTGGACACCTGGTCACCCTACTTCAGAACCTTTTACTGTGTTCCAAATAATGTTACTCCCAACTGTTCAGATGAATAAAAGTGGTGCAAGACAAAACTCCCACTGAAATATGTGAATTTTGCCTGAGTTAAGTCTGAGTAAAAACTGTGTTACATAATAAATTTAGGAAATGAACCACAGAAAACAGGCCTTGTTAAATTAAAACCAGATATAATCTCAAGAGACATAAAATATAACATTAATTGCATCATATTTCAGAGAGGGTATTAAAAATACTACACACAGAGAGAGACACACAAGTCAGGTTTTCAAACAAGTTTGGCATACAAGAGCAGTAACTGGACCGACAAATGCTTCATGGTAGCATTCTCTGAAATGCATTTAGTTCCACATGCATAATCTGTTAGACAGGCAGACCTGCAGAGTTTCAATGAGTGGATCAAATGATGGTGTTCGGAGACAGGATTTAGGTTTATTAAGAACTGGGAAACCTTTTGGGAAAGGAAGAGCCTATACAGGAAGGATGTATAGGCTCTTCCTATACCAAAATAGAATCAGATTCCTGGCATATAAAATGAAAAAGTTAAATTTTTAAACAAATGTCTGGGGAAAAGCCAATAAGTGAGGAGGAGCACAGGGTTCGGACAGAGATATCCTGTAGGGGAGGATTTATTAAAGGGATTCTCTATTTTAGTGAAAAGGAGAGGACAGAAGTCAATAAAATACAGGTAGGAACTGAAGAAAAACAGTCAAATGACAAAGAGTTCCATTCAATTGCATTACATGAAGACAGACAACTAAATAGTGACAAATTTTAGAAGTGCTTGTATACAAATGCTAGAAGTCTAAGTACTAAGATGGGTGAACTTAAGTACCTGGTATTAAATGATGCCATTCATACAATAGGCATCACAGAAGCTTGGTGATGATAATCAATGGGACATGGTAATACCAGGGTACAAAATATATAGGAATGACATAAAAATGTCAAAGAAACCATAGAGTCAAATATAATAAAAATCTTAAATGAATCAAATTGTACCATGAAATCTTTATGGATAAAAATTCCATCTCTGGATAATACGAGTATAGTGGTAGGAATATACTATTGATCACCTGAACAGAATGGCGATGGTGACTGTGAAATGCTCAGGGAGATTAGAGAGGCTACAAAAACAGAAAACTCAATAATAATGGAGGATTTCAACTATCCCCACAATGACTGGGTGCAGATATAAAATTTCTAGAGACCATCAATGAGTGCTTCTTGGAGCAGTTAGTCCTGAAACCCAGAAGGGGAGAGGCTACTCTTGATTGAGTCCTAAGTGGAGCACAGGATTTGATCCAAGAGGTTAATGTAGTTGAACCCCTCAGTAATAGCAACCATAATGTAATTAAGTGTAATATCCCTGTTGGGAAAATACCAAAGAAACCCACCACAGTAGCATTTAACTTCAGAAAGAGGAGCTAAACAAAAAATTAGGAAGCTAGTTAAACGGAAATTAAAAGAAACAGTCACAAGAACGAAATGCCTTCAAGCTGTATGGAAAGTTTAAAACAACACCATAATAGAGACTCAAGCTAATGTATACCTGAAATTAAAAAAAAAACAGTAAGAGGATCAAAACCCATAATCATGGCTAAACAGTGGAATAAATGAGGTAGTTAAGAGACAAAAAGACATCCTTTAAAAATTGGAAGTCAAATCCTACCAAGGACAACTGAAAAGAGCATCAATTCTGGCAAGTCAAATGTAAAAAGTATAATTAGGAAGTCCAAAAAAGAATTTGAAGAGCAACAAGCAACAGACACAAAAACTAACATAAAAAAAAACAATCAATGAACCCACTGGACCATCATGGTGTTAAAGAAGCACTCAAGGAAGACATGGCCATTATGGAGAAGCTAAATAATTCTTTGCAGTGGTCTTCACTGAAGATGATGTGAGAGAGATCCCCACACCACAGACATCGTTTTTAGGTGACAAACCTGAGGAACTGTCTGAGACTGAGGTGTTAGTTGAGAAGATGTTGGAACAAATTGATCAATTAAACAGAATAAGTCACCAGGACCAGATGCTGTTCACCTAAGAATTTAGGAACTCAAATATGAAACTGCAGAACTATTAACTGAGCTATCTAATCTATCACTTAAATCAGGCTCTGTACCAGATGACTGCAGAATACCTAATGTAACACCAATTTTTAAAGAAGGCTCTGAAAGTAATCCTGGCAATTACAGGCCGATAAGCCTAACTTCAGTATTAGGCAAAGTGGTTGAAACTATAGTACACAACAGAATTATCAGACATGTAAATGAACAACAATATGTTAGGGGAAGAGTCAACTGGGCTTTTGTAAAAGGAAATCATGCCTCACCAATGTACTGGAATTCTTTGATGGGGAAACAAACAGGTGGACAAGTGATCCATTCAATATAGTGTACTTGGACTTTTACAAAGCTTTTGACAAGGGCCCTCACCACAGTCTCTTAAAGAAACTAAGCTTTCATGGATCAGCAACTGGTTAAAAGATAGGAATCAAAGAATAGATATAAAATGGTTAGTTTTCACAGTGGAGAAAGGTAAATAGTGGCATCCCCCAAAGAATCTGTACTGGGATCTGTGCTGTCCAATATATTCATAAATGGTCTGAAAAAAAGATGTAAAAAGTGAGGTGGCAAAGTTTGGAGCCAATACACAAAAACTTGAAATAGTTAAGTCCAAAGCTGACTGTGAAGAGTTACAAAGGGATCCCACTAAACTGGGTGATTGGGCAACAAAATGGTAGATGAAATTCAATGGGAATTAGCTGTTACTACTCTGGAAACAGGCGTTGGAATCATGGTTGATAGGTCAGATGTTTTCATAGAAAATCTGATGAATATGCCGAAGCAGTCAAAAAAGGTAATAATGTTAGGAATCATTAAAAAAAGGGATAAATAATAAGACAGTAATATCATAATTCCATTATATCAATCTATGATATGCCCACACTTTAAAAACTGTCATGTCTAAAAAAGTTGTATTAGAAATGGAAAAATTACAGAGCAGGTCAACAAAAATGATTAGGTGTATGGAACAACTTCCATATTAGGAGAGATTAAGACAACTGGGACTGTTCATTTTACAAAAGAGACAAATGAGAGTGGGGGAGATATCACAGAGGTCTATAAAATCATGCATGGTGTGGAGAAAGTAAAAAAGAATTGTTATTTACTCCTTCACAAAAACCAGTGGTCATATAATGAAATTAATAGATAGCAGATTTAAAACAAACATAAGGAAGTACTTCACATAGTGCCAGGAACTCATTACCAGGTGATGTTGAGAAGGCCAAAAATATAACTGTATTCAAAAAAGAATTAGATAAGTTCATGGAGGATAGGGTCCATCAATGGCCATTAGCCAAGATGGTTTGGAACACAACCGCATGGATCATTTGATAATTGCCCTGTTCTGTTAATGCCTTCTGAAACATCTGGCACTGGCTACAGTCAGAAAATCGAAACTGGGCTATATGGACCACTGGTCTGATGCAGTATGGCCATGATTATGTTCTTTAAATGCCTGCTAGTTTATAAATATGGCCCAAATGAATTAAGCCATTGTGTACCTGATATACAACTGCAAAAAATTGGAAGGGATGAGGGTTTTTTTTTGTTTTTTGTTTTTTTAAAGAGATTGCTGAGAAAGAGATTACTGTCTGGGAAACACTGAAAATGGTTTCTTAGGGCATGTCTTCACTAGCAACGTTAACGTGTCTGTGTAGTTGCAGCACCAGTGCTTGGAGAGAACTCTCCCAGTGCTATAAAAACCCTACCTCCATAAAGGGAACAGCTCCAGCAGTGGGAGCTGGTGCACTGGCTACACTGCCACTTCACAGCCCTCAGGAGAGTGTTTTTTCACACTCCTGAGTGAGAAAGTTGCAGCACTGTAAAGTGGCAGTGTAGACAAGGCCTCAGCAAGTGAGGAAAGCTCAACCATGCAGCAAACCTGAAGCAATATCTTGGGACTTGCATTAAGTTGCCAATCCAAATTGAAATTTTAAATAGAACATAAAAAATTTCCTTGAGTGCTTCCTGACATCCAGATGGTATACAGAATTTAGCATCTAACTCAAGAGTAACATATGCAGGTGCAATATGGATCTGTAGCTGGTTAAAAGATAGGAAACAAAGGGGTAGGAATAAATGGTTTTCAGAATGGAGAGAGTCAATAGTGGCGTACCCCAGGGGTCTGTAGTGGGACCAGTCCTATTCAACATATTCATAAATGATCTGGAAAAGGGGGTAAACAGTGAGGTGGCAAAATTTGCAGATGATACAAAACTCAAGATAGTTAATCCAAAGCAGACTGCAGAGTTAAAAAGGAATCTTACAAAACTGGATGACTGGCAACAAATGACAGATGAAATTCAATCTTGATAAATGCAAAGTAATGCACATTGGAAAACATAATCCCAACTATACCTATAAAATGCTGAGGTCTAAATTAGCTGTTACTGTACTCCACACACCTCCTGGGTACGGTGCTCTGTCCCATTTAGGGGTACCAAGCCCACTTAGCGAGAGCTTGTGTCTGGTCTATTGCCTTAGCTAAGAGCCATGTGGCTTTTGCACTAAGCTCCAGAAGTCCCCAGGTTCAATCCTGCCACTTGTAACACTGGCAGACCTCCATTGTCAGCAGGTGGGATTGGGAGCTCCAAAACTAAATGCAAAACTCAGTCTGAGGTTATGTGTGCATACCTGTGTGAATAAAATTCACCATCAGCAGCAGCCATCATCAATTCTTCTTCTTTCTTTCTTTTTTTTTACACTAGGTAAAGCACTGTTCCACATAAGAACATAAGAACATAAGAACGGCCATACTGGGTCAGACCAAAGGTCCATCTAGCCCAGCATCCTGTCTACCGACAGTGGCCAATGCCAGGTGCCCCGGAGTGAGTGAACCTAACAGGTATGATCGAGCGATCTCTCTCCTGCCATCCATCACCCCCCTCTGACAGACAGAGGCTAGGGACACCATTCATTACCCATCCCGGCTAATAGCCATTTATGGACTTAGCCTCCATGAATTTATCCAGCTCTCTTTTAAACCCTGTTATAGTCCTAGCCTTCACAGCCTCCTCAGGTAAGGAGTTCCACAGGTTGACTGTGCGCTGTGTGAAGAAGAACTTCCTTTTATTTGTTTTAAACCTGCTGCACGCCAATTTCATTGAGTGGCCCCTAGTTCTTCTATTTTGGGAACAAGTAAATAACTTTTCCTTATTTACTTCCTCCACACCACTCATAATTTTATATACCTCTATCATATCCCCCCTTAGTCTCCTCTTTTCCAAGCTAAAAAGTCCTAGCCTCTTTAATCTCTCTTCATATGGGACCCGTTCCAAACCCCTAATCATTTTAGTTGCCCTTCTCTGAACCTTTTCTAGTGCCACTATATCCTTTTTGAGATGAGGAGACCACATTTGTACACAGTATTCAAGATGTGGGCGCACCATGGATTTGTATAAGGGCAATAAGATATTCTCCGACTTATTCTCTATCCCTTTTTTAATGATTCCTAACATCCTGTTTGCTTTTTTGACTGCCGCTGCACACTGCGTGGATGCCTTCAGAGAACTATCCACAATGACTCCCAGGTCTTTTTCCTGATTGGTTGTAGCTAAATTAGCCCCCATCATATTGTATGTATAGTTGGGGTTATTTTTTCCAATGTGCATTACTTTACATTTATCCACATTAAATTTCATTTGCCATTTTGTTGCCCAATCACTTAGTTTAGTGAGATCTTTTTGAAGTTCTTCACAGTCTGCTTTGGTCCTTACTACTTTGAGCAGTTTAGTATCATCTGCAAACTTTGCCACATCACTGTTTACCCCTTCCTCCAAATCATTTATAAATACGTTGAATAGGATCGGCCGCAGGACTGACCCTTGGGGAACACCACTAGTTACCCCTCTCCATTCTGAAAAAGTTCCATTTATTCCTACCCTTTGTTCCCTGTCTTTTAACCAGTTTTCAATCCATGAGAAGATCTTCCCTCTTATCCCATGGCAGCTTAATTTACGTAAGAGCCTTTGGTGAGGGACCTTGTCAAAGGCTTTCTGGAAATCTAAGTACACTATGTCCACCGGATCCCCCTTGTCCACATGTTTGCTGACCCCTTCAAAGAACTCTAATAGATTAGTAAGACACGATTTCCCTTTGCAGAAACCATGTTGACTTTTGCCCAACAATTTATGCTCTTCTATGTGTCTGACAATTTTATTCTTTACTATTGTTTCAACTAATTTTCCCGGTACGGACGTTAGACTGACTGGTCTGTAATTGCCAGGATCACCTCTAGAGCCCTTTTTAAATATTGGCGTTACATTAGCTATCTTCCAGTCACTGGGCACAGTAGCCGATTTAAAGGATAGGTTACAAACCCTCGTTATGCATGTTATGCAGATGCCTCTAGTAGCTGCTGCATAGAGGACAAAAGCCTCCTTCTGCAGCTAACTATGTTTTTAGGCCTGTAACTCAGACAACAGGTGTCTGTACGGTCATGAAGGTGCAGGGTTCAAATAATAATGATGATGTCTGTGGGGGAGACCGTTGCAATTGTATATAATAGAATTTGGAGTTTTTGTTTGTTTGTTTTAACTGGGGAATTACTTAAATAAAAATCTAAGTTAAAAAAAGTTATTTACGTTTCTTAAGCACTCAGAAGTTAGGAAAGCCCAAAATTAAGATTGTCCTGTAACCTTAATTCACCTCCCTCATGTACATATTCTGATACAGCCATTAGTTACATGATTACATGCTATTTTTTTCCACAAGGTGCCTGCCTCATTCAGTGGTTAGGAGGGACAGTTCTCGGGGCATTAAGATTGTGTACTGCATGGGCTGTTGTCTGTAGGATTCCAGCCTAAATTGCTCTAGAAATTGGAAGGTCTGTAGAGAATGAGCCGTGGAAGCACAGGAGAAAGGCTAGTTAAGGTGAATGCCAAAAATAAAAACTGGTCTATCCTTGCCTCTCCCACAGATTTCCTATGTGATGCTGGGCAAGTCACTTAAACTGGAATGTTGACAGGTAGCCTCTAATTGTGTGTTCCTCATTTTCTGGATGCCCAGTTTGAGCCAGCTGGGGCATAATTCTTTAGGAAAAAGCTGAGCACTCAATTGCCACTGAAGCAAAGAGATCCTTGGATATCGGGCAACTCTGGTAGTAAAGCAGTGTAGTCTGGAAGAATGAGCACAGGACTGGGACTTGGTAGGTCCTATTTTCTAATCTTGGCTCCGCCACTCAGTCCCAATCCTGTTCTCATTGTTCCAGACTACACTGCTTTACTACCAGAGTTGCCAGATATCCAAGTATCCCTTTGTTTTAGTGGCAATTTTCTGCAATATGCTTGGGAAATCTTACCGAATTACGTTGAAGAATACTTGGGATCCATTGTATTAAAGAAATGAGTGGCACTTTCTCCTCATGTTCAACCCTCCCCCCATATTCTGTAAAGTTCATGGACAAAACAGGGGACAGGCGTGAGGCTGTTTCTGTTCTTCATAGCTCAGATCCTTTATTCAACATCATATCTGTCTCACGTTATGAGAAAACATTCAGTTTAAATGGAGAATTAAGGGAGTAGATTCCACAATCCCTTGTTGCTCCTCTTTATGAGCATATGCCTCCCTGGTATTCAGAGTTTATCAGAGCCTAAGTGGAAAATGAGTTGTGCGAGCCCCTCATTAAAGTAATGACAACACATTCCTGGCTTTCTCAAAACTAATGATATTCAAAGCAATATTACTATTCTAATTCAATTATTATCAATAGTTATTTATTATTTGTATTGCAGTAGTACCCAAAGGCCCAATTCAAAATGGGGGTCCCACTGGATTGGGGTCTTACTTGTGTCTAATATTCCTTCTGTATTATTCTCAAGAGACCCTGTACACAAAGGAATTTCCTGTTGTACAAATCTACCCACTGAAAATTACTGGAATCATCCTTTCTAACATCCTTGTCTGAGAATGGACTAAGGCACATTAAATTGAAGCCAAGAATATGCCTGCTTTGGCTATATACTTATTCAAAGTCAAGGACATTTTAAAGAGCAGCTCTAAGCTAGTGTTCGGATGCCAGGCTATGATATTTTGGAAAATATGTATATGAAGTAACACAAAAAACCCAACATGTAAATAATCTTAAATCCAAGACATAAGCTTTCACACAATATCCCTAAACTGTATTACATACCCTGGGTGATTCTTTACAAACAGATTACAATGCTGCTATGTTCAAAATGTGTATTATCCATCCTCACAGATCAATCATTTGAGAAATTATAAATCGGCATCTCTTCACCAACTACCCTCTCCCTCAGCCCTTTATAGTAAGGGTTAAGCCCCAACCAACTGATATCCAGCATTCCTCAAGGATCTATAAAACCCTTTTATTTACTAAGAATGGTGTCTGATACAGCCCCCAGAAGAAGCAGAAGTTCCTGACTGACTGGTGAAGAGATTGTTTTTCTTTAAATGGAGAATGACTAATAAAATACTGGCTCAGCAATGAGTGCTAATTATACATCTTCTAAAATAAAATAAATACATAACATAGAATGCATTTCTTATGGTTAGAGATACCTTTTGAAATTGCATCTCATCTTGTCTAGGAAATAGATGTCACCTATACTATGCAAAACATCATAGTTGCAATATTGTAAAATACTAATTTCACAGACTTTATTAAATATCCAAATCACATCAGTTATACCCACACATACTTCTTTAATTCAGAATAGGACATCAAGTTTTAATAACCACATGCTCTCTCTCTATTTTTATAAATGTTTTTCTTAAATAACTGTAAACACAATTTGCACTGAAAACATTTTGTTTTACTTTTGCAACTGGACTTCTACACTCTTACAACCCGATAAGATTGCATGGAAGCATGTGGACTTTCATGGAACAAACACACACGGAATATTTTCCAGGTCTTTGAACTAAAACTTCTGTGAGAGCTTTGTGAAAGTTAATTTATGTCTGTAAAATTCTAATATCCTTGAATGAAACTCTGGGAAATGCTGAGCACCATTACAAGCCATTAATATAAATACAAATTGGTAGTCCTCATTTAAATAAATTGATGGTTAGCATTATTTAAAACAACCTTCTGAAAAATAACAATTCCATATGCTTAGAAGAAAGTAATACTGTATTTCTCACACAGAATTATCACAACCATCTCAAAATATAAAAAAGTCTACATCAGTGGTCACTAACTGGTCAACTGCAATTGACTGGTCAATCCTAGAGGATCTCCCAGTCTATAGCAATCTCTGGTGGTGGAGTGTGGCTGTTGCCAAGGCAGGCTCCCTGCCTACCCCCGGCCCCATGGTGCTCCCAGAAGTGGTCAGTGTGGCCCCTTAGCCCTGGGGGCAGGAGTCTCTCTCCACACGCTGCTCCTGCCTGTAAGCACCGTCCCTGCAGCTCCCATTGGCCAGGGGAGCTGCAGGGGTGGTGCTTGCAGAGTAGGGTAGTGTGCGGAGTCATGTGCCCCCCATCTTCTCCCAGGGGCTGCAGGGTGTTGGCCCCTTCCGGGAATGGTGTGGGGCTGAGGTAAGCAGGGAGCCTGCCTTGGCCTCGCTGCATCCACCGCCAACAGGGAGCTGCTGGAGATAAGTGCTGCCCTGTGGGAGGCGGCACCCCAACCCTCATCCCTGAGCCCCCTCCAGGAGGCAGCACCCCAAAACCCTCCTGCATCCCAACCCCCAGCCCCGAGCCCTCTCCCAGAGCCAGCACCCTGTACCCCCTCCTGCACCCAAACACTCTGACCCAGCCCGGAGCCACTTCCTGCACCCAAACTCCCTCCTAGAGCTTGCACTCCTCACCCTCTCCTGCAACCCAACCCCTGTGTATGAAGCAATACTGTTAGCAAGAACTTTGAAACACCAAGGAAATGAGCTATCTAGCATAACGAGATATCTACCATAGTCCACCTAATCCTTCTCCCTCTGTTGCTCTGTCTAGAAGTAGATCTTTTCAACATACAAATTCTCAGAGGAGCAAGGATTTGAAACTACCACATAAAGCTTTGAAATGAGATATATGGCCCTCTCTGTTCAGCTACTTTGAAGCCTTGTGTATCTACCAGATTACAATTTGCCTGTGACTAGGAGGCCACTATTTTGTGCAGAAAAACCAAAAACGGTCAGAACTATACTGTGTTTCACACACTAACAATTATTGTTGGAGGAATCTTGCTCACTGTGTCTATCTTCTCAAATAAATTTCAAAGTAGTATCACGAATAAAAATAAAAAATGCACTGACAATTAGTGAAGTACAAATTTTGACTTTGGTATTTCTATGGGGCTTGTTAAAAGGATGCTATCAAGTTTAAATACAATCAGTTTAAGAAAAAAATGATTTCAAAACAGTTTCAGGTATTGGACCTTTGTTTGAGCTGATCTGCCAATTTTTGTGATTTTACAATATTTTCCCATTTTTATTAAAAAATATTTTTTCTTTCTTGTTGCTGTGCCAACTACCCAAACAAAAGAGGAAACTGACTAAGACTCGTACTGACTTCAATGGGCTTCAGACCAGGCTCCTATGGTTTATAACAGAGAAATACTGTAATGACTAGAAACTAAATACTGTAAAAAGTGCACACAATAAACCAACTGAAAAAATATAGGTTTTTCTTTTCTCTTTTTTATAGTAAACTAACATGGAAAAACACAGTAGAGATAATATACTCAGACAGAAGTGTGACTTAAGTTGGTATCATTTATGCATTTTGTTTGTTGTCCAGAACACAGAAGGCACTTGTTAGCTAGTATTGATCTTATTTTAAAATTTTAAGAGAAACTGTTTTGTACTGGAAAGTGTGAGGGATTTAAAAGTTACTCCTTTCAAACAAGACTTCTGGAAAAAAGATTTAAACAATTACATTACAAGTGTTCCAATGTCTCTGAGCAGCTGATACATTTGAAATTCAATAGCAAGGTCTTAGTATTACCTTTAAGTTTTTGGAAGAGTGATCTCTTTATTATTAAAATATACTGGATATTAGTCTTGAGGTCTATAATACATGTTGATGTGTAAGTGTGTATTTCATGTTGAAGTTTAGAAATCTTCAAATTTGTTGTAAACACAGATAATCAAACACTGGAAATTATTTAATCAAATACAAATTTAATAATTATGCAGGACTGCACAATGGCCTGCAGCAGTTAGTTTTATCCCAGAAATAATAAAGGTGCTTCTTAAACTCACTAATAGACCCATGTGACATATTCATCCTGAAAATACCCAGGATCAACTGGCATTTGATTTTGACTTGCATTCACAAATCAGTAGTGGTTTGCTCAAATTTTGCTAGTGAAATATTTTTGAGGTTGGTTGGATACAAAACAATTAATGTAAAATTTCTACCTTTCTTCTTTGGATGGGACAAGTTATGATTGAAGATCAGTGGATTCTTCAATTTGATCAAATGTCTCTCCAAAGGAGGTCTTCAACTTGTAAGTATGGGGTGGAATGGAAAAAGTGTAACAGAGGGGACATATCTAACAGTGGGTCAAAAATCTATCACTAGATATAGTGTGTGCATATGTTGACTTCCGTGGCAGTTGGCTTCATTAACATTAACAAGAGATACGTGTGTATGTCCAAGATTAGAATTTAACCACTAGACTCATCCTAAATGCTTTATAGGCCATTATATTGCTGGCTATTCCGCTGGCTACCAATTTGATGAAGTAACAACCTGCGTTGGTTTGGAACTCGCAAGCTAAAATAACTGCCTACATTCTTTCTCTCTTAGATCCTTGTTCATTGACTTTAAACTGTTTTTTAACTCTATTAGTCAAACAAAGAGGTTTGGACACATAAAACATAATAACGACCACTCTAAAATTTTTGCAGCACTCCTCACAATCTTTAAAGGAAACAACATCAATTCTTTTGACCTAGGGATTAAAAAGAGACACTTTCCCATCTAAGGCAATGAACAAAAGTTGTCTAAACAGGGATTGTTACAGTTTCAGTCACCCCCGTGACTACTTTTTCTTTTTGTTGAAAGTAAAACTTTAAAGATTACAAATTAAATCAGGCAAGGTATAATCAATCAATTTAAACTAAACTGGATGCAGAGATAGGCTATTAAGACTATGTTCTTAGTTAGGCTCTGAATAAAATATGCCAGAAATGTATTATTAATAATAATCATTCTTATAGCAGCATCAATCTCTATCGTTAAGCTGTCATAACTCTTTTCACCCTGTTTTCAATTGCTCACAACTTTTACCTTCCTGCTGAAACCAAATGTTTGGTTTATGCCTGAACATGAATTTGAAAAGAAAGTTTGAAAAATCAATGCATCAGCCATAACTAAGCATGACCTGAAAAAGATATCATAATGAAAACAATTACGCATCCTTGTTCTGGACAGCTCTACAACCAGAGCGGATGGAGTTTCAGAGCTTGTAATTGGCAAGAAAATACCTCACGGAGAAGAAATGCCCTTTGCTTGTTCCAGAGAAAACTGGCTTCAATTTGACAGAATGATAAGCCTTGGGAAATAATATACTGAATACTGAACAGACACAAAGAAAGCGAGGAATACTTGTAGCACCTTAGACACTAACTAGTTTATTTCAGCATAAGCTTTCGTGAGCTATAGCTCACTTCGTACATTCTTTTCACTACACTCTTAAAAGGCATGATTCGAAGTCTGCTGGAGTCAAAGGGAGTCTTTCCACTTCACTAGGCTTTGGATCAGGCCGATATTGAGTAAAGAGCACTTTGCTGCACATGCATATGTGGCTAAATCAGCTGCACACTGATAAACATTGTGAAGTTAATTGCTGAGAAATAACAGGGATACCAAAGGATCCCCCCTGGGATCTTTGTAAGAGGTTGAAGCAGAATTCCTGCCACCTCGTGAGATGCAAAGGCTCAAGGGCTCCACAAGAGTTCAATCTATACACAGAGCTATATTTGAAGTAGACTCACCTATATTAAAATAGATTTATTTCAAAATCTCATCAAGCATCTGCACAGCGTGGAATAAATACCGACTATGTTTCTTTTTTTTAGTCTTTCTTTTCTGCCTTTAAAAAGCAAGACACCTTAATGATTTCAGCCAAGACTGATACACTAAATTTTAATTCCAAAGTTATAATCCCCTGAATGCAAAAGTTCCAACAGAACTGCTAATAAACCTCAAGTGTAGTGACACTATAATATTTTGAACCCTTAACATCACCACTGCTAAGAGGAATTGCTTATAATATAAATTTCTTAGCATTTTTTGAAATCACTACATATCAGCTGTGTGATCATTCTGCCTCACCTGATCACTCATTAGAAATGGTTTTACTCTACACTATATATCCACTGTCCAGATGCCTGTACAGTACAACAGGCCTGCAGTACTGCTGTAACAAATCATTGTAGACCAACTGTAGGTGCAATGCTCTGTGTTAAGGGATGAATCGTGGAACTGAGAACTATGTCAGGTGCCAGGAAAAAGCTGCCTACTTGATGCCAATCACTATACCTGTCACTCTCTGAAATGAACTACTGCTTAGAGGAAATTAAGGTTTACATGATGTTAATGCTCTTGCTTGTTTTCTGGAAGACAAATATAGCATAACTCCTTTTGGTGCTACTCTATTTCTCTTTATAACCGGATGAATAAGTTTATCATAGGATATGATGCTCACCAACTCACGATATCCAAGCGAAGAACTAAACCTTCTCTCTAAGGCCTTGTCTACACTTGCAAGTGTCTGTGCAGTAAAGCAACTTTCTGCATTGTAATTCCTGAGGTGTACACACTGCCAAGCCATGTAGTGCACAGAAACTGCGCAGTTGCAGTACTGTAAAAAACCCACCCTGACGAGAGGAATACAGCTTTCTGTTCTGGGGTTACAGCACCGCGATGCCAGTGTAGACATCCTGGTCGATTACAGCACGTTAATTGGCCTCCAGGAGGTGTCCCAAAATGCCTGTTCTTGCCTCTCTGGTCATCGGTTTGAACTCTACTGCCCTGCCCTCAGGTGACCAACCATGAGCCCCTCCCCTTAAATCCTTGGGTATTTTGAAAGTCCCCTTTCTGTTTGTTTGATGACACGTGCAGAGGTCTCAGTGTATCTTTCCAGGTGACCATGCCTGCTCCATCCACCAGCAATTCCCCGCTTGGAGCAATGTCGAGCTGCTGGACATCATCAGTATTTGGGGAGAGGAGGCTGTGCAGTCCCGCTGAGCTCCAGCCGCAGGAATTATGATACCTATGGACAGATTTCATGATGCATGATAGAAAGGGGCCATGATTGGGACACACTGCAGTGCAAGGTCAAAGTGAAGGAGCTGTGGAACGAAACCGCCACTCCGGTGCTGCACCCACGAGCTGCCAGTTCTACAAAGAGCAGGATGTGATACTCGGTGGTGACCCCATCTCCACTATGAAGGCAACTGTGAATGGCTCACATGCCAGTCGAGAGTGGACCAAGCCAAGAGGAGGAAATCTTGGACGAGGATGTGGAGGGGGAGAGGCCACCAGAGGCAGACTTGGAGGTCAGAGATGCATGCAGCCAGGAGCTCTTTTCTCTACCTCAGAGGAGACTAGCCAGTCACAGCTGTCAGATCTTGGCAAAGCACAAACAGGAGAGGAGGTCCCTGGTAAGTGCATTTGATTTTGGGAACTGCGCAAATTGTTGGGGGCAGGAAAGTTGCAGAAAGCAGGCTTGTATCTGCTTGATGCATGTACCACCAAATGCATAATCTGAGTGGCGGAACAGGCTGTTGATTGACTCCCTCACTTCACAGGAATCTACCTCAGAGATCTCCAGGAAACTCTCGTAGAGTTATTGGGCAATCTTCTGTCACAGGTTCTTTGGCAGGGTTTTGTTTCTTGCCACATTAACGGTAGCTTTCCCACGCCACTCTGCCGTCAATATGTGAGCCACATAAGGGCCAGGGTGGAAGCCGTAGTCTTGGAGAAGACCCTCCCTCGATTCCCTACTCACCCTCAGAAGCAAGGTATCTTCCATAATGAACATAGCCTTTGGAAAATGTGGGGACAGGAATGATTCTACAAGTCTATCACTGAATCAGCGTTCTCTGTGTTGCAAACAGTACTGTTTCTGTAAAATGTTGCATTTTGTCTTCACAGAGATGAACAGAGGAGTCCAGCCTCTCTCTTTGTTATTGCTGACTGAACAGCTGCACAGAATTAGAAAGTGCCCATGGAGAAGTAAAGAGGACTTTCTGCGTGAGGTTATGATGCACTCTGCAGCCAAAATACAAGTAACTGAAGGAGTGGCAGGACAGCAAGAAGAGGGACCGAAAAAGAAGAATGTGACGCGCCAGAATGAAGCCATGGAGTGGCTCTTAAATATTGTGGAGCACCAGCCAGACACACTCCAGGTAATACTAGCACTGCAAATTGAGCATCTCCACGCCCACCCTCCCCTACAGCCACTGTTGAAAAATTCTTTCCCATGTACCTCCCAAACACTGCCAACACATTCTTATCAATCTCCTGACTCCAGTGTGTACCCGCGGCATTCCACTCCTCCCCCATCACAGTCCAACACTGTGGACTCCCAGTACTCACAGCACTTGCTCATCCCTCTCCAGTTCAGACGTGTTGAAGTACAATACCCGCTGCACTGTACTCCAAAAAGAGAAGGTTGGATATGATACAGAGAATTCTTTCCTGGGTGTCTGGCTGGTGAGTCTTGTCCACATGCTCAGGGTCCAGCTGATCGCCATATTTGGGGTCAGGAAGGAATTTTCCTCAGGGCAGATTGGCAGAGGCCCTGGAGGTTTTTCACCTTCCTTTGTAGCGTGGGGCACGGGTCACTTGCTGGAGGATTCTCTGGACCTTCAAGTATTTAAACCATGATTGGTGGACTTCAATAGCTCAGACATAGGTGAGAGGTTTATTGCGGGAGTGGGTGGGTGAGATTCTGTGGCCTGCATTGTGCAGGAGATCAGGCTAGATGATCATAATGGTCCCTTCTGACCTTAAAGTCTATGAGTCTACAATCCCTGGATATACACAAATCTTTAACCACCTCAGGACCCCACTTCCTCATGGGAACTTCCCTTTCCCCATCCCCTTCAGTACTGATGTGTTTTTTGTTATATCTCCGTAATTGGGATATTCTTTCAAGAGAAATATTGTTATATTTTCCCAGATACACTAATTAAACTGACTTTGTACATGAGCACATCTTAAAATAATACATTCAAAATAAGAGGTGAACCTACAAATCTTTTATTACCGTAAAAACATTTGGATCCAACAGGGTATAAATCAGCAAGTTTTGCAATCTGGATCTCAGTACAGAAAACAAGCTGGCAAGCCCAGGAGCAGTTTTCTTACAATTAATTTAATTGTGGAATGGCTCTGCCATACTAAAAACAGTAAGATGAATATGCTGTAATTGTTTTATAATCTTACAATGTATTACTATTTGTTTTTGCAATAGCTTGCAATACTATCCAGACCCTGATAGAAAAATATTTATTTTTTGCACATTACAGTAGTGGGGAAAATGGGTTACTTTCTTGTTATCAATATGGTAATCCTAGTAATATTCAGGCACTATAATTAAGATATAATTTAACAGATTATCAGACAAGACAACATCAATAGTCTGAATAGGACATATACCTGTGACGTTCAGCACACAATTGTTGGTGTCATATGCAGGCACTATACAAATTTTAACATAATCTGAATTAGTAATTATCATTATAAAATGCAATGTAACAAAAACCACAAATTTCAGTTACATAATACAATTACATAACATGTCAAAGTCAGTTAATATGGATTAAAAGTTAAGATGATCCAAGATACTGGACCAAATTCAGACTGTTTGATTTCACTGACACAGATTGGCATACATTTGTGTTACAAATGTGTCTAGATCCTCACCTGCAGAACATCCATGAATATAATTCCTGCCAAGTCCTGCAGTAATCTCTGGAAGACATGTGAGTCTAGTTAGGGACTCTATGTGTAACACCAACAGACCCCGGTCATTGGTGGGCAGGATCGCACCTGGAATCTCTAAGGCATAGCATATGAGCCTCTAGTGCCTGAGCTAAAAGCCACATGGCTGGAACGTTGGGAGAGAGGGTCATGCTCTCCCCCCACACACACACTTTTACCAGCTGTAGGGGTGAGAAATGGGAGGAAGGGAGTAGAGATGAAGGGGTAGCAGGTGGGTGGGGGCTTGAGGGAAAGGGTCGGTACAAGGGCAGGGACTCTGGGGGGGCACACTTCAGACACATGTGGCCCCCACACTTTTAGGGTGCTTCCGCTGCTTTTGGCTCTTATCCAAGGTTCTCGTAGACTCATCAATCTCTAGCTGGGCTAGGTACCACTAGAAGGGGACAGAGCACCACACCAAAAAGGTCTGAGCGACATGTGCACTAAGCACACCTTCTAAATATACCCTGCAATGCCCCAGATGACCTGTGGGATGTGCATTCAGTGGGCTCTGGGGAAGCCTGGAAAAAGCTCCAACAGCAGTACCCACCTTGGCTCTCTATTTCCCCTGGTATGAATATGCAGAAGAAGTGGCCTAAATTTGTCTCATGAATTTTAAGTTGAGAGGCAAGAATGAGACCAATACAATTTGGTGGGAAATAAACAAGGTCCATCAAGACTGTTTATATTACAGGTTAAGACAAAGACTGCAGAAGCATGCTGCCACGGGAAAAACTGCTGTAGGTATTACAACCTGTCACTGTAAATAATTATACTGATGCCTACTAATGATGATATAACTGAAAGTCTGCCAGCATTTCCATTATAGTAGCTACTTTCAGGGAACATACCATGGCTAGAACATGTTCCCTGGGCATATTCATATAAGGTCTGAACCAGAGTGAGCTTTAAAGTATTATCACATGGTTTGAATCCTAACTACCTAAGAAACTGACTCTCTCCACATGTACTATTGTGACAGCTCAGCTCAGATGATACTTTTGTATTAATAACCCATGGATTTTGAGACTGATGGCAATGCATTTTCAGTATTTATACTGTCTTTAATGATAAGTACATACCCCAGAGATAAAATAAATATTAACAATATATTGAAAAAAGGCCAACTTTATGTTGTATAGATTTGAATAAAATATAGATGTTTATTGCTACCAGATGCTTGTTTTACATGCATAAAGATTTTAGCCCATTAGATTATACTGTGAACTAATCAGAATCGCATTAGCAAAAATCATTCTTTAATGTTCAACTTCTCCTTTAATAAAGTTCACCCAAATTCTAGGTTACCTAGACCTCTTCAGGGGAAAGTTGCACACTTACACAAATGGCCTTAGAATTATCCCATGTTTCTCCATGACTACTGCCAAGACAATATTTTGATATAACTCAAACTGGAAGCACTGAACACAGGTTGACATAAAGAGCACCACAGTTTACCAATCAAGAGTTAAATTCTGCCCTCGTCTACATACATGCAACTGCAACTCTGATTCAAGTCCATAGTAATTTGGACTTCACACTGCACACTCAAAGACAGACTCTGGTCCTACCTGAATATGTCTTTGTAGAATATGATTCACAAGAAATGGTATGTATGCAAATATTCCTTAGTTGTGCCTGTTTGTTCTGGTCTTGTCTGCAGTCATGTATATGAAATTTATGAGTTATGTTCTCTGAAATGGAAACCAGATTCTTGCACATTTCTCTGTAATGCCTGAACATTACAAGAACAAAACAAACAAATACAGTCGGTAAAAGCAAATTGTGCCCAAAAGCTACCCAGAATCCAAAATAGCTTGGACAGCGAGAAAAGTTAATGATGAGAATGTTCAAAATACAAGTGTGTGTCTATTTCAAGTCAACAAATGGAGAAAAGGGTGAATCTGTAAACTCACTAAGGCTGCCCACATTGTAAATCTGAAGTCAGCCAGTTAAACCTTGAAGTGCAAGCAGCAAAAAGCAACATATGTAGGTCTGTGTATGACACTCCTAATTATTGCCATTAAAACAGCAACAAGACGACTACATTAACCACCATTATCTGTGCACATTTTTGATTGCTCAGATTGTCAGTTAAATAAGATACCTTTGGCCTCCAAATGCCTTCTACGTTTCATATTTTCTGTTGGGGTGAAGATGATAAAACTGTATTAATTTCTTTAAACTTATTCTATCTAGTACAAGCTGGGGAAATTTGTCTCTACCTCACATGATTTCTTTCCAGGATGGCTGGTTTGATAATGCTGTCTTGGACTCATCTTCAAGTCCCTTTCTCTAGGCCTCCCAACTAAATTCATTCAAAGATCACAACCTATTCAAAGTGAAATTTCTAGGCTCATGTACAAGGTTCATTTGAATAACATATTATTCTTATGATGGAGTCTTTCCAGTGACTATCAGCTATTCATCATATTGATTTTAAAATTTACTTCAGGACTTTAAAATTAACCATCCTGGTCTATATATTCCAATTTCCCTTTTCCATAGACATCCTCAAAAGTGTTATGATTTTGTAATCAGAAGCTGTCGTCTGTTTCTCCTCTTCAGAAATCTTTCAGCACTAGTGCATTAAGCAAACCATGGCCCATGGTTTTGGGCTCTCTCGCCAGTTAAAATTGTAAATACCATTTTAGATCATTCACATAAAAACTCAGCTGAAAATACATCCCTTTACTCTTGCCTTTTCAATTAAAAAAAATTAGATCATATTAGAGTCCACTGCATAGGTTGAATTCAGCAGGCAGGATCTGGCCCTTTATGTTGCACTAATTCCCGTGCAAGGCTAGCTGCATAAATTGTACCAGAATTGTATTTTTCTATCCCACCTGAATCCTTGCATCACTTTAGAGTGTTAATGCATTACACAATATTCAGCAGAAGGACAATTACAACTTACAGGACTGCTATTTTTCTCTTACATCTACTAAGACGCTTGCAATAATAAATATTTTTATCCAGAACCTGCCAAAATCAGATCTCCTGACATGATGTCACTCATTAGGATGGAAAGGAGACGGTTGGCAGAACTCGTTTAATGTTTTAACTCAGTGCTTTTCAAACTTTTTTTTCTGGTGACCCAGTTGAAGAAAACTGTTGATGCTCGTGACCCAACGGAGCTAGGAATGAGTTGCTTGGGTGTGGGAGGGGTAGAGGGCTGGTGTGCGGGGGTGAGGACTGTGGGGTAGGGCCAGAATGAGGGGAGCAGCCAGCAGCAGGTCCAGCTACTAGGCAAAGGCTCAGTGCAGAGCCAGTGCTCAGGGCGGGAGCCGGACCTGTTGCTGGCCACTTCCAGGGCACAGCGAAGTGTCGGGACAGGTAGGGACGAGCCTGCCTTAGTGGACAGCACTCGTCTAACCTGGCTATTTACTCTAGCAAAAAAATCCTGTCATCACAGGACACATTTTGAAGTGCCCAGCACCCACAATTGGGCCAGATTTTACAAAGAGATCAGCTCCGATTAAGACAACTACATAAAAGCCAAATTTTCATAAGTAGTCAGCACCCAGCAGCTCCCACAGAGATACTTATGATCAGATTTTAAAAAGAGATCAGCACTCAATGTGAAGAGCTTTTGTGAAAGTCTAACTAGGTAATTAGGCTCTTTCTGGTAGGAACTTACTGATACTGTGAGGATAAGTGAGGTGGATGCAAAAGAAACAAACTACTTTTATATCCTAAACATAATATCATAAATGAAATAAGAACTTAATGAATCAGGATGAATACATGACATAAATATATCTTTTACCTCATGGGCACAATAATTAATCCACCAAAAGAATTAGTCCTACAGCACTAAACTTCTTTCCAGATAATAATCAAAGACCCCTATTGCAGTAACTAAACAAGATGAAAAGGTGTACCCTTTTGGTAGACGTGAGGGGCTAAACAGAAATCAGGGCATATGAAGACAAACTGACAGTAATTTCACCCCTTCAAGTCAATGAGGGAGTGTTCCAGCTGACATATGCAGCCTCTGCTTGCCCTTTGTCATGTATGTGCTTCACCTCAAAAACTGTCAGTGACTTGTCAGAATCAATCAGAAAATCTAATGCTATTCTGCAATGATGTACAAGTTTGGACAGCATGACATCAAATTTCTGGTAGTGTGTGTCAAGTACCATATGAAAACAGATGTCCTCATTACTCTACTGCTTTGGTACAAAAGAGTACATCTTACCTTTCTGACCCATATCTGGGAATAGTGAGATTATAAAAAAAGTAAACAAACAACATATTTTCAAACCAGTCAGTCTATCATGCAAATAAAATTGGAATGTTACTCACCTTCTAGCAAAGGGGTCAACATAACACCAGATTTCCTTGTCATATACAGTTTTGTTAGCAGGTTGCTTTTATATTCTGACGAGTTAACAAAATCAATCATTTCAGACATCAATTTAAAAATTCTGATCCAGGAATGATAATTATAAGTGAAATTCACACTGGTGAGGGGGGCCCACACAAGGCACAGTAAGGCTGTGTAAGTGGAAATCACCTATGATACGGGAGAGGTGTGCTCCACAAACAGCTCCAAATGGGCTACTGTGGAGGGAGGTCTGAGCCAGGGAAGGAACATAGAATCAGTGGCCACACACACCATTGCCCCTCCAAAAAGGATATAAATAAAGGTGCTGGAACAATTTTTATAGTGGGGGTGCTGAGAGCCATTGAACAAAACTGGAAACGCTGTATTTATAATGGAAACCATTTCAAGAGGTGGGATGCTGTCACACCCCCAGTGCTTCTAGTTTCAGTACACCTGGATGTGAAAGGCAGTAACATCTTAGTGTCTGGAAAGTGGCCACACAGAGCCTGGGGAGGCAGATTTCATCCTCAGACGGCTCCATACACAAAGCCAAATTCCTCAGGCACTGAACAAGGAGGGATTAATTTCACTCTACCAGCATTGTAACTGTTGCTTTCAAAACAAAAATCTTTCAGATATTGTAACAAGCTTGTGGGCACCTGGAACTTTGCTGTTGTCACTATGCTGCACATCACATCAGAGCTTCTAGTCAACAACCAAGAAGCAACACAGATCTACCTAATCCAAAACCACTGCGGCTCACCACATACGCTGACAGCAAGCCTACATTTTATGTATGCAGTATAGTGCCTAGGACACAACTGAGTCTTTCTTACTCTCCCTAATAAATGGCAACAGTACGCATACACACCAGCCAGTTCACTACAATATCAATACTTACACCCTATTAAAACTAGAAGTATTGTTTTGGATTACATCCAAAACAAGAACTGTAATAAATAAATAAATAAATAAAAAGAACAGTTTTGCTAGCATACAGATCCCAATCTTGAAGAAAGCGAGGTTGTGACTGCAGGATTGAACCCATAATAATTGCACTTTTAAATACAAGCGGCATTTTGCAGGGTTGAAAATTTAGATATTGAGGCAACTGAGTGCTCTGCAAATATCTAAGATAAATAGATCGCAAGTAGTAATGAAAAATTAGATGGTAAAATGCCTAGAAAAGAATATATGCAAACCTTGAAGTGGCACTTGTTTTTTGATTATTTGGATAACAGTGTGGCTCAAAATTAAATTGCATTTTTCAAAGCTACAGTGGGTTGAAGTCAGATTGTTTGCTAAAAGAAGAATGCCTGTAGCCACCAAGCTTTGCAGTCATGGATGATATCTTCCCCAGGGTACTCAGGTGTCTGCCAGAGGTAGTGAATGATTCATGGAATAGGACCTACAGCTATGGACTCGTTTAAATGAAGCCAATAAGAGTTTCCCTTCACTTACTGCATATTTTTCTCATTATTTAAATCTATTCTAATAACTTACTGTATTTTATTAAACTAGCTCATTAAAACGATTGATAAACAACTGAATAGTACAGCCACTTTACTCCATCTCTTAAAACTGCACCTAAGCTCTATGATTCCTACTCAAATTAAAAGAAAATCACTGAAAAAGCAGATGGTAGCAAGTTAGGGCAGCGTCTGATTTTAAGTCCAAATCCAGTCTCCATGGCATGCCACTAAAGAGGCTGATGCAGAGCTGCCTAAAGAGGCTGATGATCCTAAAATGAGATCAAGGCAGAATATGGAACCTCACTTTGTCAGGCCTGTCACGATTTCCTTTTACAAAGCAGTGAAACCTTTACCAGCTGGCACTGAGTGGTTCTCAGAGTCACAGGGGCCAGACAGCCTGAAGATGAGTACCAGCTACAGGAAGCTGTCACACAGGAGGAGGAGGCTGAGAAGAGGTGGGTGGGAAGAGGCTATTCTTTCAATTTACAAACAGATCCATCTCCTAGGTAGGTGCAAATTGCACTTCCCTGTACCAGGGAGTGCCGCCATACTCAGGTGTAGACTCATCCCTAGGGGAGGGTAGGCAATTTTCAGCTCTCTCTCTTGAAGCTTCCACTTGGAGAAGGCTTCTTTAATGTTTGTTCTTTGAGATCGCCACTGGTGCCCCACTAACAGAGAGTGCAGGAGGGATGCTCTGAGTTAGTGCAATCCCTGGCTGCCCTGGCCACATTCCCCTCACATGCTAGTATCATCCATTTTCGGGATGCACTGGTCTGCAGCAACCTAGCAGAGTGCAGTTGCAGTTATTTTGTGCCCCTACACTCTCTCTTTGGGGACACTTTTAAATGCTGGGCATTTTACGCTAGGATCTGCTTCAGTGGCAGTCAGGTAGTGAATCCGGTCTATAAACTCAAACACTATAAATTCCTCAGGGGACGCAATGTGCTCTGATCTGCACCGGGCCATGCACAGTGTTAATGTTCAGCAAACAAGGAGTGAAATAATCAGTAACTGATTCCCATTCATACTAATGTGGGATTTGTGTCCATCAAAAAATTCCCCTCCAAATGCTTTCTAGCTTTTGTGCATACGCGTGGGGAGCAGGGAGAGAAATGAGATGAGTCTGTACTTCTCCACATTACAGCTACCTCCTGTGGGAGAGTTGGGATTGGGGGAGAGGGTTGTTAGGAATATAGAAATTACTAGATCAATCAGTAGAGCCTCATCTTCCCTAAGCCATCTCTCCTCACTAGCTGAAAGCAGACATAGTTTAGACCTTTTTAACTGAAAATTATATTTGTTTCCACCAACATCAGCATGCTGGTAAAGAGGTATTCAGGTTGCAGTGCCCAGTGCAACTCTGGTTAATAACCAACAGTACTGTTCTGACCTTGGAGTAGTTATCTCAAACAATGTCACTATATAATGATTTTTTCCCAATATAATGAATGAGGTATTAGAAAACATTTTGCCACCACCACATTTGTTTTTGGAGTTCTTACTTTACTTAAATTATCACTGCAAGGTAAGGGTAAATCTCATTTATGCAGGAGACAAAGCTTTCCCCAGGGCTGGTCTGACACCTTGGAATGAACTCCGACCCCCAGGATCTATGGGCCATCACAAACCTCACCACCTTCCACTCCAAGTGTAAGGTGCACTTATCCCTCCTGTTTTCTCTAACATAAGCACAGAGCAGTGTGTGCATTTAAAAACAAACAACAGAATACAAAACAAAATATCACACTACATGCTCAATTCTCCTCCTGGGGAGAGGATGGGAGAGAATGAACCACAAGTGACAGACGTTTCACTTCATTCATTTCACTTCATAAGTCATGTCACTTAATTCATTTCTGGAAAGTGCTCGGATACCTCAGAGATGAGGGTAGTAGAAGAACCTAATAAGAATGAAAGTGTTTGCTTGGCCCTAGTGCAGATACACAGCTGAGAGATGCACAAAGAAGCACCTCCTTTTTCATTCTCCTTTTTCACCCAGACACATTTACATCCCCTGCACTCTCCAGAGGAGGCAGAAACTGAAAATACCACATACTGCACCATCCCTAGGGACAGCTCTGATACAGACATACGCCCTTGTCCCATGTGGGCCAGGGAACCCCAGGATTCATGATGCCTCCCTGAAGCTAAATGTCGTCCAACACAGCTGCATGCCACCCCCCAATGCGGGGCAGCAGCTAACTGCTGCAATCAAGCTGTAACTATTGTTGCACAAAAGAATTGGGAATAAAGCAGATATTTAAAGAATTGATTTGCCACATAATGAAAATCAATGAGGTAACAATACTTCATTAAACATACAGAATACCTTAACTGCATTTATACTTGCTCGGCTCTTCTTAGTGATCTATTCAATGCAAGTGACAAGTGAGTCAGAGTAAGTCTAGCATTCCTATAGCTACAGATTAAACCTCATCTGTCATTGAAAAATTAGGTTAATATTATGATTTCTTGCTATAATGAGACTGCATCCAGTTTTTTAATGGGTCTTTTGCACTTGTGACTCATGTAAGTGCTGTCACTAAAAATATTTTACTAATTTTCTCCAAATACTAACAGGATTACAATTACTAAATTATTCATTCTAGTAGTTACATCATTAAGACACTATCAAGGACAGTACAATTTAACTTCTTCAAACATCACATTTTTATGATAGATCAACAGTGCAGCAGATACATGTATTATGAAGTTAATGGTCTGTCAAGATATTAACAATGCTGATTCCTGAAGAGAAGTCTAGAATTTTAAAGACAAAACTGGGTTTATCAGATAGGACAGATTGCTGCTTGTCTGACTGACTTAGTTTGTGTGACAGAGCTATGAGCTGCCTTTGGGTTCACAAGTCCTTCAAAACCAAAGATTCATGCTAATAGAATGCTTTTCAGCATAAAGCACCCAACAATCAGAGTTAAAGTTTTATTTATTGGCTTTGACCATCTACTTCTGTTATCAACCATAAGGGCCCATACACTTCATCAACTCCTAACAATAGCCGCAAGCTTGGACAATCTGTCTTGTGTCTTCACTGGGTAAAACTTCAATGGAGCAGCATCGATTAAAGAACAGCCCACGCATAAAATGGAAACTCATTAAATTAAACTTTTCAAAGGGGGAAACTTCAGTTCCAATTGAATTGAACTGTTTTTATTTAGGAGATGAAAGGTCCATTACCCAGCTATACATTCATGCGCTCTTGGCTTCAGTGCTTCTTATTTGACTTAAACTTTTGGTTCCTTCCCATGTCTTTTTGGAGGCTTGAGAAACATAATAGGAATTCAGCCCTTATTGAGCTTGATTGGAACATAGTATCTGTGAACCTCATAATGATACTTCTTAGACCTTTATGTGTATCATTTTAATGTGGTCTCTTTTGTAATTTTGTTGTTATAAATGTTGTTTGGTTTTTGGATTATTTTTTGGGCTTTATTGTACGAACAATTATCCTCTTTTCACATGTATTTGCAGAGAAGTTAAATTAACATCCATTAAATAATGAACAGGGATAAAATAAAGCAGGTGTAGTCATTTACATTATAGATGGAAGACTGCATAAGCTGCTGATGTCAGGATCGCTTTTCTAAAGTGTTTATATGAAAACTGACTTGCAGCTTACTGCCTGAAAACCTCACCTTGAACTTATTATGAGGGCAATAAAAATATAACAAACACAGTTGGTAACCTGTGCTATATGGAAACTTCAGTTTAAACAGAGCATGCCTATAAATGAGTAATCTACTGTATATTATCAAAGATGAGTAATAATATTCCAAATGCTTTGATTTTAGATGACTGAACACTAAATGAAATGAACTATATTCTCAGCTACTTACATATACTGAATGTCAAGATAAATTTGTTTAACACAGTGATGATATACAGAAATATCCACTGCCTTTGTTGCTGAATACCCTGCCACTGTAAAAACAAAAACGATCCCTCCCACAAATGCTTTAGAAAATTTCATTACACCACGTTTTTCTCTTCACACATCCTTCCATTTATCACACTGCAAATGAAACACTATTTATGTTGCTAAAAATCAATTTAAACATTGTTATTAAAGCCTTCTTTCTATATCATATTGGCAAACACATATTTTTATGTACCTGAGAAAAATATATATCATGTGTTGAAATCTATGTAACATTATATAGAAGTGTCCCAATGAATTTTTAGGGCCAAATTCTGTCTTTGTATAAAATCATATTACTGCCATTGACCTCAGTGGGAGACATGGGAGTGTACGCATGTGCACACACATAAAAAAAAAAGTAGAACCTGGCTTTTAAAGTTTACATAAAACCACAAAAAAGGATGACAAGGAGTCAGGTCTTCCAGTGCCCATCACCCAAACCAACTAGAAAAGTTTCTTTGTGTGTGTCACATTATTGTTTAAAACAAACACTATGAAATAATAGGACACACTTTGTAACAGCAATACTCTAAATTTTTGCATGACAAATCATTGTTTGGTTGCACCTCAGTTTTTCTTATCCAACTTAAAAAAGAATGAGCACATTTATAAGTTTGCTCCCTGACATTGTTATGCATTAATGTAGCACTTAAATAATACAATGAGATATAGAGTGTGCTCTAAAGGAATAAGTAAAGTGTTAGGCATCTGACAACCCTAAATTCAAATCATGGCTCCACTGCTTACTGACCATATGAATTTAGGCAGGTGATTTAGGACTTGATTTTTCAGATGTCAAATACATACTACTCCAAGTGAAGATAATGGAAGCCATGGGAGCTCAGCATGTCTGAAAATCCCCTTACCATCTCTGCCTCAGTTTCCCCATTTGTCAAATCTTTATAATAATACTTATCTACTTCATAGGGATGTTGTGAGAATTAATGTGTGCACAGTGTTTTAAATGTATAAATGTTTTGTATTCAAAGACTATTATTATTCATTTCACATTTTGACTTCCATTCTAAAACTTATGTTTTCTGCTACAAGTGCCAATATTATAGGTATCTGCCGCTTATTTTTATTATTTAAACTCTCAATTTAAGAAGCCATGTGAGATGACGGCCTACAAACTAATCAGTCCAACAGAATTTATAAAGGTAGCATCATACATTACTTTCCTACATAAAGTCACCATTTAAATGAAGGGGAGCTCTGAGTGTGCAAGGAATGGGGACTCAAACTCAGACATGTCAGATCATTTTGCTGCTTCACAGTTCTTGTATCAAATTCTACCTTCCAGTTTAAAAAGGACAAAGATATTATGCATTGGAATATTAAGGTTTAGTAGGCCTGAAAAATTAGATTGCAAAACAGAAAGTCGAAACATCAGAGAAAAGACCTCATTATCAACAGAAGAATGCTTTGCAACCTCAACATTTCTCTATCTACATATGTTATATAAGCCCCGAGCCATTCAACTACACTATTTATGGCTAAAGTAAAGTCCACAAAGAGAAGTATAGCCCAGAGCAGTATTTCTCAACCTTTTTGATATCAGAGACTGCCTGCCTAAACTGTATCAGGGAGACCTCAGGGTCTGGTTCCCATCCATGGACCGGTTGTTAAGAAACACTAGTCTAGAGAGTTCAGCAATGCAGCTAAGGACTTCCCTCAGTTTTATTTGAATTATCACCTACTGAGATTTCCACTCCCCATCATACAATCTTAATCCAAATGGAGGCTGTTCTGATTAAAGGTGGAGTACCAAATACTTGGTTATATAGTCTTCACAGTCCTCACCGCTACATTAAGGATGAGGGTGCTATCAATCTACTCCATTTGGGGCAAAGTCAGGTGCAGTTATAGTGCTTTTAGCAAGTTTCCATAGGTTTCCTCTACTGCACAAAGTTGGGCTCTATGGTTTAAAACAAACACACACTGTATAAATAAAAAATAATATAGTTTACTAAACAAATCTCATTCCAAATATTTTTCTACTTTCACAAAAAATATAGAACACTAATCGGCACTTAAAAATAATCAGAAAAGTTGCAAAGTTTGCTCACCCTATTACTGTATTCACTGGCATGGAGATACATCCCAGTTAGACCTTGAAGAAAATTTGTACAGTTCTATTATTGGAATGTGTTTTTAGAAATGGCAATCAAAGAAATTTTCCAATGCAAACAAGTGTTTCTATGGGCTAATTATTCACAGTGCCACTTGCTGATTGATGCCTGTAGACATAAAAATTTATTTCTAGGCTGTATTTACAGTAAAGCCAAATGTGTTAGTGGCAAGTAGCTTAATCAAATTTAAGAAAAACAGACAGATAACTTAGGAGCTGCCTTTTTTTCCCTTTAATCCTCTCATTTGGTTTTGAAACATAAGGCCCCGTTCACTTCATTTAAGTCTCACAATGACTGGAAGCCTGATCAATCTGTCTTGTGTCTTCTTAGGGTGAAACTGCAATTGAGTGGAAGCAACAGATGAACAAAGCCCACATTCAAATCTGTAGCTCATTAAAATAACGTTAAAATAGGGTAAAATCTCAATTGTAAGTGAATTGTAGTTGGTTTCTTTCAGCTACATACATTTGATTAATAAACCATACATGCATTAGCCCTGAACCAGTGGTCTTTAAAGTAAATTTCAATGTCCCTGCTTCTTTAGTCTTGAAACTGTTTTGAAAAACATTTATAAAACAAAGCTTTAAAAAACAAAACAAAAAGTAGATGGGCTCTTTCCTACAGGCTATGCAGCTTGTGGGATATGATCTGTCAAAACTCATAATCAATTCAATACTCTGATACAGAAACTTAGCAAACCGCATGTTTGTGAGAAACCTACTTATAAGTTTTTATAGCAAAGTGTATTGTTAATTTGCTTTAAAATATTTCCAAGTACACATTAAAGAAATTACTGTACAAAGGCACATTGGCAGCAGATTAAGGTAATGTTGACTTGCTATTTTTAAATTGAAAACTGTCCCCAGCCTTCTCTGAGCTCCACTCCCAGATCAGATGAGAGGACCCCTCCACTCCTGCCACACATACACCTTTTCCTTCTTTATTCCCATTCCCCTGTGAGATGGTCTCTGAAGGGAGTCATATCCAGCCTATCAATAACCCAAAGCATCAGCTACAAATGCTGCTCCACAGAGATACAAAGTTCTGCTTTCCGTTCTGTTGCCTCAAGAGAAAACCCAGTCAACTGCCAGCTCAGGAGCGAGGGATCAAGCTTTTGCCCTAAATGATCCACTATAGGTGAGCTACTATGAATGGCAGAATCTATTTGGACCACCTATGCACATGGAAATTCCAGCACATTGCTCTCAGTTTTTATTATTATACCTGTAAAAAAAACAAGTGAAGAGCTCAAAACTGGCTAGTAGTCAAAAGGAGAGACTGGTAACACTTTTGATCCCCCCTGCGCTCCAAGAAACTATTGCTAGTAGCCTCATAGACTCACAGACTTTAAGGTTAGAAGGGACCATTATGATCATCTACAGGCGAGTCTGTTAACATTCTGCAGTCACGCGTAAAGCGAAAACTGCGTATAGCCAACTCTCATTGAGTTGAATGGCGGGTGGAATTGCCCGCACTTCAAATACAGTTTTTAAATTGTTATTTTTCTTTCTTTTCTTTTTTTGCCGAATGCAAAAAGCTGAATTTGCGAATGTTAAATGCGCGTAAGATGAGACTCACCTGTAGTCTGACCGCCTGCACATTGCAGGACATAGAATCTCACCCACACACTCTTGTAATAAACCCCTAACCTATGTCTGAGCTATTGAAGTCCTCAAATCATGGTTTAAAGACTCCAAGGTGCAGAGAATCCTCCAGCAAGTGAACAGTACCCTATTCTGCAGAGGAAGGCAAAAAAAAAAACCCAGGGCCTCTGCCAATCTGTTCTGGGGGAAAATTCCTTTCCAACCCCAATATGGCGATCAGCTAAACCCTGAGCATGTGGACAAAACTCACCTGCCAGACAGGAAAGAATTCTCTATAGTAACTCAGATCCCACCCAATCTAACATCCCATCACAGGCCATTGGACATATTTACTGCTAATAAGCAAAGATCAATTAATTGCCAGAATTAGGCTATCCCATCATACCATCTCCTCCATAAATCTATCAATCTTAATCTTGAAGCCAGATAGGTCTTTTGCTCCTACTGCTTTCCTTGGAAGGCTGTTCCAGAACTTCACTCCTCTTATGGTTAGAAACCTTCAACTAATTTCAAGTCTAAACTTCCTGATGGCCAGTTTATATCCTGAGCTTAAATAATTCCTCTCCCTCCCTGGTATTTAACCCTCTGGTGTATTTATAGAGAGCAATCATATCTCCCCTCAGTCTTTTTTTGGTTAGGCTAAACAAGCCAAGCTCTTTGAGTCTCCTTTCATAAGACAGGTTTTCTATTCCTCAGATCATCCTAGTAGCCTTTTCTGTACCTGTTCCAGTTTCAATTCATCCTTCTTAAACATGGGACACCAGAACTTCACATGGTATTCCAGATGAGGTCTTACCAGTGCCTTGTATGATGGTACTAACACCTCCTTATCTCTACTGAAAATACCTTGCCTGATACATCCCAAGACCACATTCGCTTTGTTCATGGCTATATCACATTGACAGCTCATAGTTATCCTGTGATCAACCAGTACTCCAAGGTCTTTCTCCTCCTCTGTTACTTCCAACTGATGCATCCCCAGATTATAACTAAAATTCTTATTAATCCCTAAATGCATGACCTTGCACTTTTCACTATTAAATTTCATCCTATTACTATTACTCCAGTGTATAAGGTCTTTCAGATCTTCCTGTATGGTATCCCAGTCCTTCTCTATATTGGCAATACCTCCCAGCTTCATGTCATCCACAGACTTTATTAGTACATACCCACATCTTGTGCCAAGGTCAGAAATAAAAAAAATAAATAAGATTGGTCCCATAACCGATCCCTGATGAAGTCCACTAGTAACCTCCCTTCAGCCTGACAGTTCACCTTTCAGTATGACTTTAACCAGTTCCTTAATCACCTTTCAATTTTCATACTGATCCCCATCTTTTCCAATTTAACTAATAATTCCCCATGTGGAACTTTATGAAATGCCTTACTGAAAGGGAGGTAAATTAGATCCACTGTGTTTCCTTTGTCTAAAAAGTCTGTTACCTTTTCAAATAAGGAGATCAGGTTGGTTTGGCACAATCTATTTGTTGTAAAACCATGCTGTATTTTGTCCCAATTACCATTGGCCTCAATATCCTTAACTACTTTCTCCTTCAATTTTTTTTCCAAGACCTTGCATACTACAGATGTCAACTAACAGGCCTGTAGTTACCCAGATCACTTTTTTTTCTTTTCTTAAAAATAGGAACTATGTTAGCAATTCTCCCTGAGTTTACAGATTCATTAAAAATATTTGTGAATGGTCTTGCAATTTCATGTGCCAGTTCCTTTAACATTCTTGGATGAAGATCATCTGGGCCCTCCAATATAGTCCCGTTAAACTGTTCGAGTTTGGCTTCTACATCAAATATGGTAATATCTACCTCCATATCCTCATTTCCATTTGTCATCCTGCCATTATCCCTAAGCTCCTCATTAGCCTCATTAAAGACTTAGGCAAAGTATTTGTTTAGATATGGGCCATGCCTAGATTATCCTTAATCTCTACACCATCCTCCATGTTTAGCAGTCCCACTTCTTTCTTTTCTTCTTATTTATCTATAGAACCTTTTACTATTGGTTTTAATTCCCTTTGCAAGGTCCAACTCTACATGGTTTTTAGCCTTTCTCACTTTGTCCCTACATGTTCTAACTTCAGTAAATGAACTTTCTTTGCTGATCCTTCCCATCTTCCACTCCTTGTAGGCTTTCTGCTTTTTCTTAATCACCTCTCTGAGATACTTGCTCATCCACCTTGGTCTACAACTCCTGACTATATTTTTTCCCCCTTTTTTGGGGGTTGCAGCCTTCTGATAGTTTCTGCAACTTTGACTTGAAGTAATTCCAGGCCTCCTCTGCCTTTAGATCCACAAGTTCTTTAGTCTAATCCACTTTCCTAACTAATTTCCTTAATTTTTTTAGTTAGCCCTTTTGAAATAAAAAACCCTTGGCACAGATCTATTTCTGTTTCTATTCAATTTGAACTGTAGTAGCTCATGATCGCTTGAACCAAGGTTGTCGCCTAAAACCATTAATTTTATGAGATCCACACTACTCACCAAAACCAAATAAAATGGTATCCCCTCTTGTTGGTTCAGCAACTGTTTGGCGAAGGAATCCATCAGCTATCGCATCTAGGAAAATCTGAGCCCTATTATTATTACTAGAAGTCTGCAGCCCCGGAGTTCTCTGTGGAAGCCGCGGTCCCCACGCCTGCCGGGGGCAGGGGACACCAGTGCCTGCAGCCCCGGAGTCCCCTGTCCTGGCAGGTGCAGGGCCACGGCTGCCCTGGAAGCCGCTGCCCCCATGCCTGCCTCGGGCAGGGGACACCGGCGCCTGCAGCCCCGGTGTCCCCTGTCCCCGGCAGGTGTGGGGGCAGCGGCTTCCAGAGAAGCAGTGTGCAGCCCCCGAGTTCTCTGTCCCCAGCAGGCATGGGGCGCAGCTTCTCTTCACTGCTGGGCAGCGTGGACAGAAGCTGCAGCCCCAGCCTGCCGGGAACTGAGATCCTGCTATAACGCGACCCCACATTTAGCGCGATGGGATTTCTTGGATCCCATTTGTCACATTGTAGCGGGGCTCCACTGTATCTTTTTTGAGATGGAGCCACCAGAACTGCACAAGGTATTAAAGATGTGGGCATTCCATGGATGGTGGAATATATAGTGGCATTATGATATTTACTGTCATATTATCTATCCCTATCACATTTTCATCACATTTTGTTAGCTTTTTTAACTGTTTCTGCACACAGACTTTAAGGTCAGAAGGGACCATTATGATCATCTAGTCTGATCTCCTGCACAATGCAGGCCACATAATCTCATCCACCCACTCCTGTAGTAAACCCCTAATCTATGTCTGAGATACTGAAGTCTTCAAATCATGGTTTAAAGACTTCAAGGTTCAGAGAATCGTCCATGGAGTCGATATTTTCAGAGAACTATCCATAGTGACTCTAACATTGCTTTCTTGAGTGATAACAGCTAATTTAGACACATTCATTTTGTATGAATAATTGGGATCATGTTTTCTAATATGCATCATTCTGGAATGTATTAGCAGGAGTGTTGTAAGCAAGATATAAGAAGTAATTTTTCCACTCTACTCCGCACTGATTAGGCTTCAACTGGAGTATTGTGTCCAGTTTTGGGCCCCACATTTCAGGAAAAATCTGGACAAATTGGAGAAAGTCCATAGAAGAGCAACAAGAATTATTAAAGGTCTAGAAAACATGACCTATGAGAAAAGATTGAAAAAATTGGGCTTGTTTTGTCTGGTGAAGAGAAGACGGAAGGGGCACATAATAACAGTTTTCAGGTACATAAAAGATTGTTACAAAGAGGAAGGTAAATTGTTCTCATTAACCTCTGAGGACAGAACAAGAAGTAATGGGCTTAAATTGCAGAAAAGACTGTTTAGGCTGAACACTAGGAAAAACTTCCTAACTGTCATGGTAGTTAAACACTGGAATAAATTGTCTAGAGAGGTTGTGGAAATAGGGAGATTATTGAATCTCCATCACTGGATATTTTTAAGAGCAGGTTAGACAAACACCTCTCAGGGATGGTCCAGATAATACTTAGTCCTGCCTGGAGTGCAGGGGACTGGACTAGAAGACCTCTCCAGTACTCTTCCAGTCTTATGATTACACCTCTACCCCGATATAATGTGATCCGATATAACACGAATTCGGATGTAACGCGGTAAAGCAGCGCTCTGGAGGGGGTGTAGTGGACTGCTTTATCACGTTATAGCCGAATTCAACAAACTGGTTCCTCTGCCCCCCATTACTTGCTGCCTCTCTCCCTCCCAGCACTGCTCCGCCTCCTCCCACGAGCGCACCACAGTTCCGCTTCCCCCCTCTCTGTGTCTCCCTCCCAGGTTTGCCATGCCAAACAGCTGAAGGGCAAACCTTGAAGGGAGAGACGGAGGTGGGAGAAGCAGAGCAGCAGTGGCACGCTCAGGGGAGGAGGCAGAGGCAGAGCAGAGGTGAGCTGGGGTGGGAGGCAGTTCCTCTGCACCCTCCCTCCCCGGTTGGATGGGTCAGGGCTTCTGAGGGGTGAGTCGGGGGCAGGAAGTAGGTAAGGGACTAGGCTGTTTGGGGAGGCACAGCCTTCCCTACCCCGATATAACGTGGTTTCACCTATGACACGGTAAGATTTTTTGGCTCCCGAGGACAGCATTATATCGGAATAGAGGTGTCCTTTGCATTTAGGGTTAGGGGTAGCACTCCAATTATAATTCAAGTTAACTCTGAAGTAAATACAAGCCCTACGTAAGTTCTATTCACTCACTGCCGCAGGTCCCACTTGTTTACTACATAAGGATACGAGAGAGGAAACTATAGAAGAGACAAGGAAGTAGTGCAGGAGACCCTAGCCACAGCAAAACTTTGGGAGAAAGCTTAGGCTGCGGCTTATGATTCAGCTATTACTAAGTTTCCAATAAAGCCAAATGCAGAAAGCATATGTCGGCTGTTTGGAAGCACATGTCGGCTGTTCGGAACAGGGTGGGAAAACCCCTCCCTCCCTGCCCCTCACACACTCATGTAATAGTGCTGCATTTACTACCTAAACGAAGGGTCCACTTTGGAAGTTTTTCTGAAAATATTTAGATAAAATTTTACAATATCTCAAGAGTAATTTGTCAGGGTTTTTTTGTTGTTGTTGTTTATCCAAGAGATACACCTTACACTTGTGATTTCTTCACAGCTAAATAATTTCCTCTCATCTAGAAGAATATGGATCTATTCAGCTTTGAAGAGTGAGTTTGGCGTATAATTATTAGCTTGAGAATTTTCCCACTGGGGCCAATAGGAAGCTTTGAAATAAATCCACTGGATTAACCCTCATTTAATTTTATCATATGATTCACAGAGAGGTGACTGTAACCAAGGCTGAGCAAAACTAGGGCTCTAGAAAGAAATCTTTATTTGTTAATTATTCTTTTCAAACACTGTCTTTCAGTAATATTTGTATTTGAATAATTACTATGCTCTTTCAACTATCACAGTGTTTCTCTTGTCATTATTCTTGGCTCAGATTAGAAAGTACAGAAAAGTTGTTAGGCTAAACTGAATTAACTATCTCTTTTTATGTAATTTTCCTTTGAAGTCCAGCTCATAGTGTGTGGGGGCTGGGGGTTGGAGGGGCAGTGAGAGAAGGAAAGGAGAAGGCAAATTGCTCAGGTAGAGCCTTGAGGGAAGAAAATCTCTGCAGCATTCACTCACTAGACAATTTTTTCTAAATCATTTCAATTCTGAGAGGAGGGGTGTGGTCACCTCACAGAATGGGTTCGCAATGGATCTTGGGGTACCAATACTTGCCTAGTAAGCACAGTATAACAACCTGGATAGACTGGGGACTCTGCTAGCAGCTCCGAGTCAAATGCATGAAGGCACTCTGCCCCAAACCTGGTCCTCTATTGAGCCTATGAACCTTAAGGGAAGTTTCTACAATGGGAGAAGGTGCATGCAAAAGTTAATGTACCAGAAAAAGAAAATCTCTACTTGAAGTGGCCTTCTGAACACAGAGCCTGGGGGGGAAATTTTGTTCTCCCTTCATCCCCATTGAATTTACACTGACTTGTTTTAATTTGAGACACTTCTTTTTCCCACATACCACAGATGCTCATTCAAATACATGAAATTACATTCACATTTATGGGAATAAATTATCTGCATTATCTAAGTTTAGAAGCAGATTCACCATAATAAAGATTTCACAGTGATGATGCTTAGAACACCCTTCTGTTGTCATGGATCCTGTTTCCTGATCAGGGCAAGAGAGTCTACTGACCAGAAGTACCCACTGAGAAGTACTGTGCTACAATAGCTGTAGTTGCTTTCAGAAGACTGAAGAGCCAATCCAGAAGGGCAAATAAAACCAACCTGTGAACACCTTCAAATGAGAGGCACAAGCAATTGAATATATGTATAAGTGAGAAAATTCCTGCTAGTTCATCACTGGAAAGAAATTGGCTTGAGACAGCAGGAAGAAAGGAGGGGGGAGAAATCACTCCTCAAAAAGAAGAGGATGATAATGAAATGTCATTTGACCTATAACATTTTAAGATTCTGTAATTTATAACATTTCATATTTATTTCATACATAAACTCAGTTAATTTAGTCTTCTCTTATTGCTATCATTAAACTTTGATTCCCTCATTCATTGCTAGATTTGGGGCGTTTACACATGTCAAATCAAACGAGGCAGCCTTTAGCCTTAAATTGGGGGAGCAGTATAAAATCTTCACCTTATATGATGGCCATTGATACATCCATATCAAGAAGAGAAAATGCTTCAATGACGCACATACTGAAGCAGCTACTCCTGGGCCAAACTGAGTAACGTTTACTTATATTGAGCAGTATCTTATTCCACATGCAATCCCACTTAAATCCATGGGACTGCTTATGAAAAGAGTTATGAGTATGAATCAGCGTAAGAGGTTATGTGGATTCACAGGTGTATTATCATATCACATCTCTTGGAAAATCAAGACATGTATCTCGTGGATAATAGAAAATTTTCCAACCAACATAGTGCTATATAAAATGTATGCAGGGCAATTAGCAAATGCATTAGATAATCTGAACACAAATTATCCACATTTTGAGAACTTAAATTTCTGTCTTCATGCCAAAATTCATACAGAAACCAAAAGTTTTAATAATCTTAATTTATCTGTTGTGTTATAATCCAAATGGTATACTTCAGATCTTCAAAAATTAAAGGAAAGCTGTACTAATTAGTCATAATAATATGGATAGCTAAAAGAATTTTTTTTAAGAAAGGGCTATGTTCAGAATTGTACTGCGTAACATGGCGGGGACTCACCCCTGTGGCGCCTCCCACTGGTCATCCAGGGAATCAGCTCTTTCCTTCCTCTGGAGCGCCCTCTTCAGGCCAATGTCCTGCTTGCCCCTGGTCCCATGTCCCTCCCGGACCCCGGTGCCCTCTTCCCTCGGGTGCTGCACCCCTGCAGAACCCCCACAGTCTCGCTGGGTCTCCCCTCCCCAGGGAACCCCCACCCACTACCCACACCTTGCCTCAGCCTATGGGCTACTGCCAGACACCATCGAGCCTCCGTTCACTGGGGCCGACTGCAATCTGTATAAGCCAGGCATCATAGGCAAGGAGTGTTGGCCTGGTGCCTCTGCCTCCCCGTGGCTGTCCCCTGCAACCCCAGAACCCCTTTTGGGCCATCTCCTAGGCCCTGCAGCCTGGGGGATTTCCAGGCCAAAGCTCTGAAGCTCCTAAGGCCTTCCCCCAGCCCTGCTCCACTCCAGGTACCCTAGTCAAACTCCCCAGCAGCAAGTCTTGTCTCCCTCCACAGCTAGAGGAAGGAGACTCTATTTGCTTCTAGCTCACAGCCATCTTATAAGGGCCAGCTGGACCCTAACTGCTTTGGCCACAGCTGTGGCTGCTTCCTTAATCAGCATGGGAGCTGCTTGCCCCCAGCCACAGCCCTTTTCAGGGCTGTTTTAACCCCTTTTCTTTTAGGAGTTGGGTAGTCACCCTGCTACATACTGTATGCCAAAAAACTCAGAGAGTTCAAGTGAAAGCAGAAAAATTCTATCCTAGTGCAGACTCCCTCACATAAAAACATGGAAAGAGTATTGGAAAACCTTCCACATTTTGGGCAGACAGAATCATTTTCATTTCTGTAACTATCCAGTTTTGTTTTGATTACTGGCCAGCTACTGGTCACCTCGGTCACCTTAGAGTTGCTTCAACAGAGCATAGGAACCAACAGCTAGGAGAAACACAGAATCTGTTTCCAATGCTGACACTTATACCACACAACAGTTTAGGACAGAAAATGAAAAATAGTTCATCAAATTAAATCCACATGGGGAACCTTAAATAGCACAGAGAGGGTAATTTCTGAAACTAGTGATCCGTGTACATAAACAGCCAAACTGGCATTTGATGAGCACACTGGTGAGAACAGCCTGCCTCTTGCAGAAACCTATGTGGAATTTTTAATGGTCATAAGCAATCTTCATTTTAAATCCTCATCCAAAACCAAGTGGGACAAATTCCATACTAGCATAAATGGGGCCAGCTCCACTGGCTTACACCTGTGGAGAATTTAGCAGCACAATGATAACTGTGCAAAATGCAGCCCAATGCCACCTGCTGCAATGCTGATAAATTGGTTCAGTACTGTCTCAGAATAAGAGTGCTACACACTAAAGTACTTCACAAAGGGGCAACTTCCTATAACCCTAGTTTCCCTTCAAGGTCTCCTGTTATAACATCTGCAACACAAGGTCTGACTTGGCTTAGCTTCCACCAATAGATAAGATCACAACTCCAGGAGGAATGGCTGGACTAAAACAAGCACTATTTATATTTTTGTTGAAAAAAGCATGATTTTTAACCTGACTACGTTTCAATATTTTCTGAAGATATCTCACTCCTGCCACCTACACTGAGTTTTATGGAAGTACAATCAATTATCTTTCCAACTCGCAAAATCTGAAGTTTAAGCAGTCAGAATATATTTTTAAATAAAAGAAGATTAACTGCTGTTATTACCAAACTGACATGGCATTTTAGTTGAAGTCTAGACCAAACTGAAAGCTCTGCTTCTTAGATTTAAAATAACACCACCAAGATTTAAGATACATTTCAAAGAGGTGGAGGAGATACACCAATTGTATACACCAATTTTAAAATTTTATTTTGTTGGGGAAACAATATTGGATTTTTTAAATTATTATCTAATTAGAAACTTTTAAGATTATTAAATTTAAAAAATAAAATTAATGATTGTATATAGTCAAGCCAAAGAAAGATACTACACTGTGCTAACTTTGGTGAAGGGGAACAGTAAAAAACCCAAAGTTAGGAAGTCATTAACACAGAAAAAAAATCAAAGAGGACTTAAGTAGCGTATAACCCTGGCACTAGCCTGATGTACAGGCTGATGAACTCCCGCCGCCCATGGCTTCAAAATATCCCACTGTTCATGGGAAATAGCGAACAGAAAATTTATTTTCAAGTAGCTGCAGCAGCAGAGATTCAGTGTAATAAGCTAATGTACACTTGATTCTCCTTGAATCTGACATTAATATAAACAAATGACAAGGAAACAAAAGAAATCTCTCCAGAACTTTCATCATATCTGCACAAGACTTGGAGCAAAAATTCCCTTTGTACTGTATTTCTGGCATTAATCCTCCCAACCTCTGCTCCAGCAAACAATGCAGCAAGGCCATATGTCACACTACTGTGAATAACACAGCTCTGAACTTTATATATACTTTTTACATTTTTTGTATTTTTGGCTCCAATCAACAACTTCACATAGATGTCAACTTAAACTTCATTAAAAGTCTCAATATATCGAAAACATTAAAGTAAATATAATTTTAATTTCTTGTAAGTATTAGTAAAGTAGGTATGGGATTAAATTAATATTGCATATGAACTGAGTTAAGGGACTACATTCTACCACTGTCACAGATGCACTTGATCCATCTCTAACTCCTATGATCTATGATTACATTTATTTTTTTGGAAATTCTGAACAACCTAATTATTTCAGAGTCATTCACGATTGTCTTCTTACAAAGATCCACATACCAACCACTAGAGCAGTGATGGCGAACCCGTGGCACGCGTGCCGCTGCCGGCACGCCGAGCCGTCTCTGTGGGCACGCCGTCAAAACGCCGGAGCAGAGGGGCGGGGTCAGTAAGAGGCGGGCGGGCGGTGGAGGAGGAAGTGAAAGGACGGCCGGAGCCCGGGAAGGAGAGCGGAGGCGGGGCCGAGGCAGGAGGCGAGGCAAGGCAAGAAGGAGAGCGGAGGCGGGGCCGAGGCGCGAGGCAGGAGGCGAGGCGAGGCGCGGCGCGAGGCAGGAGGCGAGGTGCCGCGCGGCGCGAGGCAGGAGGCGGCGCGAGGCGAGGCGAGGTGCCGCGCGGCGCGAGGCAGGAGGCGACGCGCGGCGCGAGGCGAGGCGAGGCGACGCGCGGCGAGGCGAGGCGACGCGCGGCGCGAGGCGAGGCGAGGCGAGGCAAGGGGGGGGAGGCAAGGCAAGGCAAGGGGGGAGGGAAGGCAAGGCAAGGGGGGGGAAGGCAAGGCAAGGCAAGGGGGGAGGGAAGGCAAGGCAAGGGGGGGGGAGGGAAGGCAAGGCAAGGGGGGGGAGGGAAGGCAAGGCAAGGGGGGGGAGGGAAGGCAAGGCAAGGGGGGGGAGGCAAGGCAAGGCAAGGCAAGGGGGGGGAGGCAAGGCAAGGCAAGGGGGGGAGGCGAGGCAAGGCGAGGGGAGGGGAGGGGAGGCAAGGGGAGGGGAGGGGAGGCAAAGGGAGGGGAGGGGAGGGGAGGCAAGGGGAGGGGAGGCAAGGCAAGGCAAGGGGGGGAGGCAAGGCAAGGGGGGGGGAGGCAAGGCAAGGCAAGGGGAGGGGAGGCAAGGGGAGGGGAGGGGAGGGGAGGCAAGGCAAGGGGAGGGGAGGCAAGGCAAGGGGAGGGGAGGCAAGGCAAGGCAAGGCAAGGGGGGAGGAGGCAAGGCAAGGCAAGGGGGGGGAGGCAAGGGGAGGCAAGGCCGGGGGGGGGGCGAGCCGCGCTGCTGAGGCCGGGGGGGGGGGGGGGGTGAGCCGCGCTGCTGAGGCCGGGGGGGGGGGTGTGTCCCGAGTCGAGCGGGGGTGTTGGCACTTTGAAAAAAAACACGTCGTTTTGATTTGCAGTTTGGGCACTTGGGCTCAAAAAGGTTTGCCATCACTGCACTAGAGGGTCAACAAAACACTAGTGGTAACTGAAACACCATTCTCTCAATGAACAGAGCTTAACAGGAATGCCCATTTCTATAGTGAAATAACTATTATCGGTCTCTTGCTGTGCTAGTCTATTTATATTCAGTTATTTAAACTCTCTTCCATTGTGTCCATCCTATGCTCTAAATGCTTTACAAACATTTAAAATACAGTATTGTCAGCATAGGTGTAGTTTGACTTCTATATTTGGGGGGAAGCTCTACCTCTTTTGGGGGGGTGGAAATTCGGTACCTCTCCTAGGCTTGCAGTTTAGGGGGGGGACAATGTACCCCTGCATCCTAAACTACACCCATGATTACCAATCCCAAGTGTTAAAAAATCATAGCAACTCCCAACCCCCTATTCCTTACAAATCATCATATTGGCTTAAAGATCATGAGATATTTTTAAAATAATCAAAAATTGAGTTATTTTTATTACCTTCTAGTTTCTCAGCCTTTTTGGAGGAAGGAGGGGTGTCACTCATCTTCTCTGCAACAACAAGTGACAGAATAATTTTGGGGTATTTTAAATGAAAGGTGGTATTCCTATGCAACCCCCTGGCTTTGGAACCTAGGGCTTTCTCCAACACCCAATATCATGACTCTCACAATGCAACAACAAGAGTTGGCAACACTGAAAATACACATATATGCAATCAACTATTTTTAAAAATTGATCTGAGAAAAAGGCCTTCCCAGCACCAAAGCAGATTGTTAAGCCAAATTTTTTATGCATAGAAGTTGGGAACCTACATACGTTTTAAAACTAAGGGTTGGTCTATACCAGGGGTGACCAACCTGAGCTTGAGAAGGAGCCAGAATTTACCAATGTACATTGACAAAGAGCCACAGTAGTATGTCAGCAGCCTCCCGATCAGCTCCCCCACCCCGAACACCTCCCACCCACCGGCAGCCCCAATGATCAGCGCCTCCCCCTCCCTCTCCGCATCTCCCAATCAGCTGTTTCATGGTATGCAAGACGCTGGGGCGGGGGGTGAGAGGAGCAAGGGCATGGCAGGCTCAGGGAAGGGGGTGGGAAGGGGTGGAGTGGGGGTAAGACCTGTGGTAGAGCCAGGGGTTCAGCAGTGAGCATCCCCCAGCACATTGGAAAGTTGGCGCAAGAGCCACATGTGTTGGCTGGTCTATACAAACATTTTGTTCACTGCAAGCTGAGGTATAAATCTACCCCGCACTAGTTGGCCAAACACTAAAGGTTTGTGTGGACCCTGCTTCCACTCACTAAAAGTTCCCTGGTGTGCTTCTACCTATTCCTATCCCTTGTCAGGGATACAATTGATCCATCTCAATTATTATTAATCTACTCCTGTTTCAAAAACTGGAGCATATAAAGTGCACTATGGAAAGTTCCACATGGACCCTCAGTGTATGGCTGGCTAGATTTACACCTCAGCTTGCTGCAAACTAAGCATTCTTATAGACAGCCCCTGTAATGAGAGGCCTCATTGCAGAGGTGTTGAGTACTTGTGACTCTCACTGAAGTCAATGGGAGCTGCGGGAACTCACGAACTCTGAAATCCAGGCAGTTTTTGTTTTTTTAAAAGGGCCTGCCTATAGGTTTAAATATCTGACTTTAGGGACTCACGTTTGATAGTTTTGCCCTTGGTCCTGTTTTCAATAATATGCCTAGCATATTGTCTACCCTGTTAAAGGGCATGGTTCAGTCCCATTTTCAAAATGTTACTTTTTTTTTTGGCAGGAGGGGAGCCAAAATCCAGCTAGAAAGGGGGAAATGGCTCAAACCCTTTAAAGGGCTTGTGTTCATTAGGGGGAAGAAAGTGAGAGGTTTTTTGTTTGTTTATTTATTTCTTTGCTTCTTACAATAAGATAGCTAACTGGAGATATCTTGTTGTAAAATCCTAATGGAGATAAGGCACTGGGTAATTTTACCTCAATATAGTTGTCCAAGGTAAACACTAGATATACTGAGGTAAAATGATCTTGGTGTCTTGTCTCGACTAAGATTTTACAATGAAATAGCTAACTCAAGATAGCTTGGGAGGAAGAATGGTTTAGGCACCAGCCTAGGATTTTAGACACCTAGTTTAAAACTCTGCTCTAGCGTAGCTTTCCTGTTTGTGACTGTGTCTGTCACTTTGCCTCTCTGTGCCTCAGTTCCCCATCTGTAAAATGGGAATGATAATACCTCACAGAGGTGTTACAAGGATAAATACATTAAAGACAGTGAAATATTCTGATATCTACTTATGAAGTGCTATCTAGGAGTTATTACTATTATTTCCTCAAGAAGACACACACAAGTATACAAAAACACTAATAAAGTTTGTCCCGTATTCTGGCTGGCAGCCTCCTGCATAGATTATGAATTGGATGCCAGCTTTGGAGAGATCAAGTTACCAGCTCAAATAGAACAGCATATAGATGAACTGGAGCACAATGCAGAGCTGAATTAAAAGGGATCCACAACACTTAGCCAGCTCTGAATCCATACACCAATGTTCCTCTGTATGCAGTACAAAACGGAGGATAAAATTGTAGTGGACAGAGATGTTAATTAGTTGCAACTCAACTTTCAACCTCCATTTAAGAAGTAAGACTTGCCTGATAAGAAGTGTTCCACACTGTTAAGATAACCTAATTTACAGGGAATCCTTTAAAGAAAGGTGATCATGTGAGAAAGGAGAGAAACTAATGAGCTATAGAAGTATTTTGTCTATTTAGGCCAGTGGTTTTCAAACTGTGGGTTGCAAGCCAGAACTGGGTCATGGAACGGAAGGCAATGGCTCACAGAGACTCTGCTCAGCACCACCGACAGGGCTGTTGCTGTCCTATTGGCCCTGTCGGTGCCTTCGGCAGTGCTGAGGCAGGCTAGTCCCTATTGTACCTACCAAGCACCAGCTCTACACTCCCATTGGCCAGGAACCGGCCATAGGGAATTGGAGGCAGACGGTGCCTGTGCGCCTCTGCCTAGGAGCCGGAGCTGACGCTGGCCACTTCCAGGAGCAGTGTGGTCCGCAGTGCCAGGATAGGCAGGAAGCCTGCCTCTGTACTCCTGCTGTGCTGCTGACTGGGAGCCAGACGAGGTAAGCCCCAACCCCGCACCCCAATCCCCTGTCCCAGCCCCGAGCCCTCCCAAACCCGGAGCCCCTTCCTGCACCACAAACTTCATCCCCAGCCCCACCCCAGAGCCTGCACTCCCAGCCCAGAACCCTGACCCCCTCTTACACCCCAACCCCTGCCCCAGCCACCCCAAACCCCTCATCACTGGCCCTAGCCCAGCACCTGCACTCCCTCCCGCACCCCAACCCCTGCCCCAGCCCAGAGCTCCCTCCCATATGTTGGTGTCTACATATGGATTTATATATGTAATGTTAGAGGTCCAAGTTATCGAGTTTTAGTTAAATATGAAGAGAGTCTGGGCAAAGAGTAGCACATATTATTTTATTTTTTGTAGTATAGTATTTTTTGTATTTTAGCGGCACAAATATACAACAAAGAGACAACCCATGCCCCACAGAGAGTTTACTTACTTATATGTCAGAGGTTGTTTTACATAGAGCAGCAAGCAAGCATAAATTACTGAATAGTTTATGATCCTGAATGAAACGTATTACTTAAAATAATCTTAAGTTAAGGGCTTGAAAAGTCCATTCAGCCACTTACCAGTGGAACCAGTAAACTTTCCTTGCCAGTTGTAGGGCAAGCTAATTTATGCAGAATGTAAGCATTCCTAGCAAATTTCGAGGAAAAAAGTGTCTAGCCCCTACGGATGTGAAGATTATACTTACTTCACGTTTGAAAAGTTAAGTGATGTACTCTCATTTTTGTGTCTGACTCTGCAGATAGCTCCAGTGTGTTTTCAGTTGTTCGTAGCTTTGTTTTGCATTACTGAACGCTATGGGCAGAAGGAAAACTGTCAAGAATCACAGTGATAACATGCAGCTGATATTTGGCAAAACTGAATAGCAGCAGAGCGGGGCACTGAAATTAATTATGGGTGAAGTCAACTAAAAAAACAAAAAGGAGGCTGAAGGAAGAGCATAACAACAAAGATTTTTGTCCAAGAAGCTATAGAGGGGTAAACAGAGAAAAACTCCTAGTATATGGAGGAGAGGTGGTGCTCTTTTGGGAAGGCTGCAACTTACTCCATGTTTGTATAGCTCACATCACAATGGGAACCTGATTCTGACCAACACCTGTAGAAAATGCTAAGGAAAGTGCTAGACAGAGGCTGGTACAAATGAAGGAGCCCTAAGCAGAATTCAGGGACAACAAGCTGGTAGAAATCCCAGTATCCTCCCTCTTCCCACCTGCTGAGTTTGGTGGGAGTGCTGGTGGGAGCATCGTCTTATTTACGGATACAGACTAACATGGCTGCTAATTTTAAACCTGCCCTTGAGGTGTGTATCTACCTCTTGTTAATGGGGTTAGCCCTCGAGCTAGTAGGTGATTGATAAATCTTTCAAGCCTTCATTACTTGGGTCATGGTGTGTTAACACTAGTAGATGTACGTTTTAGCTGTCAAACTGTTAAGCACTTTTAAGATTAAAAGGGCTGTGCTATAAAACAGTCAACAAGTAGACTTTTTAGTTATGATGAAAAAATGGATTAAAAAAAAGTCAAATCGTGTGTGTTATTGCCTACCTTAATGTTGCTGATTGTGAGTGGAAAGAAGGCTAAGTTCTACTGGCCAGACTTCTCTAGTTCTGTTTTATACTATCTCCTCACTGCAGTATCCGAACACCTTCCTAGAGTGTATTAAATGATGTGACTTAGGGGGAGGGATAGCTCAGTGGTTTGAGCATTGGCCTGCTAAACCCAGGGTTGTGAGTTCAATCCTTGAGGGGGCCACTTAGGGATCTGGGGTAAAAAATCTGTCAGGGGACAGTACTCGATCCTGCTAGTGTAGGCAGGGAACTGGACTCAATGACCTTCAAGGTCTTTCCAGTTCTAGGAGATTGGTATATCTCCATTTATTTATTTATCTGTCATCTGTGGTTCATTCTCTTCTCATCCTCTCCCCCAGGGAGAGAACTGTGTGTATAGCACAACGTTCTGTTTTGGGAGGATTTTGTTTTTCATTTTTTCCTCTCGGACTTTTCTCTGTCCATTTCTTTTCAGACTTTTCATTCTTTTGCTATAGACTTTTCTCTGTGGATATGTACTTGTAAACTTATAAAAAAAAATTCTAAAGAATCATATTCTGTAATACTTAATAGAGGAAAATTATCTGACAGGGTCCTTCCTATAGGTTTCATTTTCTTCAAATGATTGAATTACCTCAAAATTATTAAAGAGAATCCATGAGTTTATCATCATCCAACTAGCTAGCATCTACACCTCAGATGACACTGTCTGATGTACACTGAACCATGTCACGTGGTAGTTTATTAAAATAAAAGCTATTAAAAAGCTGTTAGAACAATACTGACAAACTTTACTCCTCCAAAACTGGGAGCATACTAGTCAATAATGGCATAGGCTTTGATAGCGACAGAAGATATTAATTTTTACATCAAATTTTTCCACTTATACCAAAAGCTAGAAATAAAATTGCAAATTGGTAGAAAATGGTTTGATGCGTAAGAAAAGAAAGAGTAACCCAAACAAAACAGAGCTATAATGCTGGATTATTTACCTATAGAAAGAGAAGAATATATTTGAAAAGGTATTTTAATGCTATGTTATGAAACAGGTCCCTGGTTGGTGCAGATGGTCACCTTTCAATACATCTCACCTTTCCTCTCATTCATGAATACGTGTGCACATGCACACGCACAGGCTGGTTAATATACTTTTTAACATTTTCCTGCATTTATTCCTTGCACAGATTCCTCAACCTCTGTCTGTGAATCTTACGGAGATACAAGGAATCCTGTTCCAAGGAATTATTATTGTTGTTCTTTAGGACTGTATACGGATTGTGAAAGACAATAAGCCTGAAAATATAAACACACTAATTACAGTACATTCACTAAAATTCAAGCCACAATAATGCTTGAGCTTATACTTTGTACTATTAAAATAAATAAAAGAAGATATAGCTGTGTGCAGTAATTGGCTGATCATACAAACACTTATTAAATATAAACACATATGCTTTTGTAGATTTGTTAGAAAGATTCGTTAATTGCTTAATGAAAGATGTCTTTCAGATACTAATTCCTTCATTTAGTTCGACAGATTAAATTTTATACAAGGAGATATTAGCATGCATGCAATGAAGTGACAAGGACAACTAAAAAGCTTAAAATGTTAATGGATGAAGTGTAGTTTTCTCGGTGACTCTAAACTAAAAGCTATAATCTTCATTACATGCACTAAAGATTATCTTTTCCTCTACTTTTTGCATAGATAATACAGTTATTTTTAACACAGAAATGAGCACCACAATATGTTTTGATTCAGTTGCTATATTTGCATAATCAATTATGAAAGTTTTAAATTGCACATGAATTATTCTGAATAAACCAAAGAAATTGGAGATTGGCTAACTTTTGTAGACTAGAAAATCGACATTTGAAGCCAAAGCAATTTTTTTAACTGCAGTAAGTTTTAGTATTTATCTTGTTTATGAACTCTCTTAGTTTACCATTTGGACATAGCAAAACCAATCAGCTGTAATTGATTAATAACTTTGGCACCATCGTGTTAATGTCAACAATTTCTGTAAAAGCAAATTACTAGCTATATCAACAGACCTGTGTCTTCATTTTTGCTCTAAACTGAAGTTCAATCTGGCATAATCTTTTCTTTTTCCCCAGTAGGGTGCAGAGAGCCCTCTAGCTTCCAAGTGCGTCTCCTACTGTGGTACATATTGGCCAGCATACAGCTGCTCTAAACAACTATTTGCATCTACAATGGGGTCATCCCACCACCTTCTTTTCAGATCAATATGATTGGTACAAACAATAGTTTGATTTTGATTGCTCTATAGTACGCTTGGGTAGAGCCTCTGAATGCAAGTGAATTGCTTAGAAACAATGGGCTGGTTCATCATCCAAAGCGTCCCTTTTCAAACAGCTGCCTCTGCCACACTCACCCTGACAAACGTCCAGAAAAACAGATGGTTTCAGCATTCATGGGTAGTTTAGTGAAAGCCCCAGAGTCAACTATTCAGGACATTTTATCATCTATTAGATAATGGAGCATTCTGTGATGATAAAAATTAAAAATACACTTAAAAATCCTATTAATTCCAACACACACACACAAACCAACTTTCTTACTTCTCACAACATTAGGGACCTGGTTTAAACAAACTACAGATTGGAAATTCAGAGGTGAGGATGAAAATGCATCCTTAATTCACTCTATGGAATATCCCTGGTATTGTGGGAAATGCCAAGCAGTGGGTGTTCTCACATATCACATGTACTGGAATACCTAGACACAAAAGGGGAAAGTTAATAACTGAGAGCTAGCATGAACTTTGAATTTCCTGCCTTTTGCTATGGATTAAGCCTCTTCCTACATACTACTATCATGCATGCACTTGTGTGTGTGTGTATTTGCTGATTTTGTTTTGTTTCTTTTTTTTTTTTTAATGCTACCAATAAAATGTTTTCAGGAAAGCACATTAGAACAGGCATAAAAGCCCTGGCAGTACAGAATCTGTGAATACCTATTTGCAATGAAATCCTGCTCCCTCCCACACCCAAGTGCTTAAGGGCCTGAAAGCATAAGAACTACTGTGGTTCTGCTATGCAGTGGAGTGGAAGTGAAAGATGTACCGCTGCAGCTGAGCTGCTGTATCGCGTCTGTTGAAGACGCCCTATGCCGATGGGAGAGAGCTCTCCTGCTGGCATAATAAAACCACCTCCACAAGAGGTGGTAGCTATGTCGGCAGGAGAAGCACTCCTGACAACAAGCATTGTCCACATCAGCACTTACGTCGGTGTAATTTATGTTGCTCAAGGGGGTGGCTTATTTACACCCTGCGTGGCATACATTATACCAACATAACCTGCAGTGTAGAAAGGCCCTTAGTCTGCATCACCTTGAAGGAAAGTAGGGATAAGTGTAGGCTAGAGACATGACTATGAAGAGCCACTGGCCACAAAACCTCAATGTGGAAATAAGAGCCTTGAGGCAGAGCAGGTGTGATTTAATCAATGGGCTGTATCAGTAATTGCATAGTTGCTATGCATATGCTCTATGACTTTGGAGAGGATTCCATCACTGCCATCCAACATGGAATTCCTCTATAAAAAGTCAGTATACTCTGGCTTGAAACAAGGATAGGAGGATTCTGCTATTAGAAAATATTTAAAATTCATATTCTTCACTTGGTAGGTTGTAAAGGTTCAAAATCTATGTGGGTGTGTGAAAGAGAGAGAACTTTCCACCCCAGACATCTGAACTAGTACTGCTCCAATCACAAGGCTATTACATAGTTGGCTGGATATGCTTATTGGGCCAAATTCTGCAGTCATAGCTATGTAGGTAGATATTTAGGATTTGATCTGCAAGGTATTGAGCACAATGGCTCAGCCGGAGTACTTTAAGCTTACACTCAACCTTGATTTCTTAATCACATTCTTAAACATTAAGCACCTGCTTAAGTACTCTATTGGATCGAGGCAAGAGTGCTCAGCACTGTGGAGGATCAAGCCCTATACTATTCAAAATAGTGAGGTATCTGAAGCAAAACTCCCAAAAATCTACTCAATTGTGAAAGGGCTTCAGGATTTGGCCCACTGAAAATATAATGAAAAAGTAATGTATGTAATATATACATTAACTGGATCAAACCTTAAGAATTAGGCTGTTTAGATTTTTTGGTTTTAATCCAAAAAAGCTTAATTTGCAACAATTTTCAAGAAAATGTGACAAATATTTCAAGACAGACAAAGAAACAAAAAACCCAGCTGAAAACCATAAACTCTAAATTTAAATAGTGACTTTAAAAAATCTAATATGTTTCAATCCCAGGCTCTCTGCTAAATTTCAATCTGGAAAAAAATGTTTGAAGTCAAATCAGGAACCCTTGATAAAAGGGGATTTACAATGGAAACTTTCATACAACCCTGAACAATAGTATCATAAAAAGGTAGGATTTAAAATCTATACTGACATGCTGTACAATATTCACTATATATGCAATCAGTGTTTCTCCATGTGGCCTATGACGCCAGTCTTGAATGCTCACTTGTCCAGGTTTTTGCACCGTCTTCCCCTACCCCCCTCCCACCCCCACCCTTCTTGAATGGAAAGATCACCTTTAAGTCATCCTGAATGTCATTACTGTCTCTTTCTTCAAATCCCTCCCTTATTAATGCCAATCTCTGCTGTAACACCTACAAGAAGTCAGCCAACTAATCATGGCTTAATTGAGGGAAGCCATGGATATTGATTTAATATATCTGTTTATGTTAAATACAAAAAAACCCCACCAAAATCTTTCAAATGATTTGGAACTATCAAACCATGCACATACATAACCTACATAACTATGTGATTTTATTAATGTGGTACACTCATCCTCCATCCTCCTTTCCTCCGGTAATTTGTTGTATCTATTTGAGCCTTTTTTAAATTAGTCAGCTCTTTTAAGGTCTGAATCAAAGTTAATTGAAGTCAATGAAAGTCTTTTGACTTTAACATCGACTTCAACATGCTTTGAATCAGGCCCCGAGACAGGGACTATATCTTTCTATTGTTTGTATAGTGCCCAACCCCCACAAGGCCCCAATCCCGACTGAAGTTTGGGGTATTACTGCAAAACAAGTGAATAGAAGGTGAAAGTTTTGAGTCCCAAATCTGTGTGGGATGTGTTGGGAAATCAGAGGATCTTGTCCAGAAGAATAGTGAAAAATAAGTGCAATCCTGAAACACTTTGCTGCCAAAAGATGTGACTGTGTTTGCCCTTGGTCTTCTATTTTCAGTTTTACTTTTCCCATATTATATCAAGATATTCACCTTCTTCTATTGTTCCTATATTGACCTGTGCCTGGATTACCCCTTCTCCGGGCAGAAGTATTTGTATGTGATTGAGAAGAAATTCTGTTTTCTTCTTATTTTGTATCCCTCTTCTCAGATTTTCCTGTTATCCTTTATCCCTTTTCATCCTTCTCTCTCAAATTATCTCTCCTTTAAACCTCTTTTACTCTCTCTCTAGACGATTATTCTCTCACTCTCATTCACTTCCTTCTCTCTCTGTTCACTGTACATCCTAGTTCCTCTTCTCTATCCTCTCCTCTTCCCTAGGGCCCCAGTTCAGGAAAGCATTCTTATTTAGGACATCACTTATGCATGTACTTAACTTTAAGAATGTTTTTAAATGCTGTCCTAAACCGGGGTTCAGGCCACCTCCTCACTCCCTTTCCCTGTTCCTTCCATTACCCTCTCCCTCCACACATCTCATCGCCATTTGACCACCCCACATATCAGAGAGGTTGCAGAACACCAATTAGAAGTGCTGAAAGAGAGGCCCTGCAGGAATGACGCCAGCTTTTTTGCCACCATAACGGCAAAGAAAAAAAAAAAGTCGGAGAAGCTGCCACCGCTGAATTCTTGCCAGCAGCATTGAGCTCCAACCAAATTGCTGCTGAGACCGGAAATTCGCTGCCGCCCTAGGCGGCTGCCTAGGTCGCCTAGTGGCTAGCGCGGACCCTGACAGCATGGAAGGGGCCACTTCAATACGCTAATGTTACAAGAGGGTAAAATGGGTCAGATCCCTGTCAGGGATGGTATACATCGGGGTGGGCAAACTTTTTTGCCCACCCCTGGAGCCACTTTGGAGTTCCAAAACTGTACAGAGGACTGGGTAGGGAAGGCTGTGCCTCCCCAAACAGCCTGGCCCCCGTCCCTATCCCCCCTCTCCCACTGGCCTCCTCAGAACCCCCAACACAGCCAACCCCCCTGCTCCTTGTCCCCTGACCATCCTCCCAGGACCCCTCACCCATAACCGCTCCTCAGGACCTCACCCCCATCCAACCCCCCACTCCCTGACCCCGAACTGCCCCAATCCCTATCCACACCCTGCCCCCTTTTCCCTGTCCCCCGACTGCCCCCCACAATCTCTGCCCCTTATCTAACCCCCTTACCATGACACTCAGAGCAGCATGTCTGGCAGCCTGACCACCTGGTCAGAGTCAGCTATGCCACCGGCAGGAGCTCGCAGCCCCATCGCCCAGAGCGCTGGCAGCATGGTGAGCTGAGGCTGCAGGGGAGGGGGGATAGCAGGAGAGGGGTCAGGGGCTAGCCTCCCTAGCCAGGAGCTCAAAGGCCAGGCAGGATGGTCCTTCTGTCCAGATGCTGGCCACGTGCCATAGTTTGCCCCCCTCTGATATAGATAATACTTAGTCCTGACTTGAATGCAGGGGACTGGACTAGACGACCTCACAAAGTCCCTTCCCATTTTATGATTCCATGATTCTATGTTTGAAAAAAGTTTAGAGAATTATAAATGTTTCTCTTGTTTTTCATTTTGTTTCCTGTGTGCATTTGGCAGCACTAGCATAAACTCAATTTCACTGTTCTCTCTGGTAAGCAGATTTCCCCCTGTTGTTTATGGGGAAACATATGGGGCTCTTGCAACACAATCGGGAAAAGAAAAAAATCTTTAAAAAAGGAGGAAAATATAACTGTAAAATTACAAAAATTGGCAGGGGGGACACAGAGTCAGGGATAGTTTCTAAACCACTTCCGATTCATTTTTTAAAAAGTCACTAGATTTCCAACTGAGGGTGTCCATGTAAGTTACCCTAAGTTTTACACTACACAAGTTATAACTACTCTAAGTCAATGGCAGAGATTTGGGATCAAAAAGTTCATTTCTGGAAGTTTATGCATTAATACTTGTAAGTTATTTGCTGGCCACATGAAAAGTATCACATTATCTACAGAAATATCTATTCTTTCCCAAGAATAAATAAGGTTAAAAACATTTTCTGTAGTGCCATAAATTATTAGATGAATAGAGAACTGTATATTGTTTTATTCATCTCTAGTGAAGTGCTATGAAGTTCAGGAAACCAACAGGATCAAAATTCATCAGAGCTCTATTTTGCAAAATCAACATCATAGGAAGTTTAGAACTAAGCTATTCAGGGGTTAAGTGTAGGATTAGATTGAAGTATATCCTGTGGATTTGGTGCATGGTATACGCTGCATATGGATAGCAGTTCCATCTGGCTAGAATAACTAGCAGAAAGATATAAGCAGATAAAATTACAGCTAATTTTGTAACACGCACCCACATGATACCAGTAACTTCATGTCCAGATTTGATTGAAAATGTTTATAATTGTTATCATTTGCATTTCTTCACTGAACTTTAAATTCTTATAAAAGTTCCTATATATAGGAACTTATATATGTATATATATAAAATTAAAGTATGGACCTCACCACAGCAATTCATGGCTTTATGATTTCTAGAGTGGATTACTGCAATGTAACGTGTAACTACACTTGAGAACCCCAAAGAAGGTACAGGTGGTGTAGAATTTGGCTACTGGTAAATTAGGCCATATTATTTACAGGGAACATAATATTGCAAATCTCAAGGAATTGCAATGGTCACCATATTCACTTCCAAATGCAATTTAAGAAGTTTATTTCACTCTATAAAGACCCAGATGGAGTTGGTGGCCATGCATTCTCCAGGGCCTCATCTTAGGAATTTGCTTCCTCTAACAGTCCAACACAGCTAGAGTCTGTTGAATTTTACAGCATGGTATAAAGCTTATCTCTTTTCTCAAGAACTTGCTTCAAAAGGTGGGTAGATGGGATGGGATTGGATTGGATGGAAGAAAATTGTATTTTGAGAAATGACTGGCTTCTTCCAGAGATTCAAAATAGAGTGGGTTTTGTATTAAATTTTGGACATAAACCTCGAAACATGTAGGTAAACCAAATACAGTAAAAAAAATAATATCACGTATATAAGTCTATCAAGCTGTGAACTACAAGGATTATATTATGTACCTCCTACCCATGGTTGTGAGCACTTACTCACATGAGCAGTCCCACTGAAGTCAAAGTCATGAAGGCTTACCAACATGAATAGGATTCTACCAAATTCACTGCCGTAAAAATGCATCACGAACCGTGAAATCGGGTCTCCCCACATGAAATCTGGTCTTTTCTGTGCTTTTACCCTACACTGTACAAATTTCACAGGAAAGACCAGTGTTTCTCAAATTAGGGGTCCCGACCCAAAAGGGAGTTGGAGGGGGTCCCAAGGTTATTTTAATGGAGTCCTGGTATTGCCACCCTTACTTCTGTGCTGACTCCAGAGTTGGGTGGCTGGCGGGTGTTGGCAGGGCACCCAGCTCTGAAGAGGTGGCACCCACCAAGAGCAGTGCAGAAGTAAGGGTGGCAGAACCATACCATGCCATCCTTTCTTCTGCGCTGCTGCTGGCGGTGGCTCTGCCTTCAGAGCTGGGCTTCTAGCCAGCAGCTGCCACTCTCCAACTGCCCAGCTCTGAAGGCAGCGCCGCCGCCAACAGCAGCAAAGAAGTAAGGGTAGAAGTTCCGCAACCCCCCTTCAATAACATTGTGACCCCCCCATAACTCCTTTTTAGGTCAGGACCCCTACAATTACAACACTGTGAAATTTCAGATTTAAATAGCTGAAATCATAAAATTTATGATTTTTAAAATCCTATGACCGGGAAATTGATCAAAATGGACCGTGAATTTGGTAGGCCCTAAACATGAGTAAGAGTTACATAAACTAGATCTCCATTTCTACTGTTAATATTTTTCAAGTGGAAAAAAAAAAAATCTCACTTCAAGCCCCTTACAAATCATTTACTTTAGCCCAATAACTGTTGGTGATGTGTTTCACAAAGTGAGTTGAGTTTCCTGAAGGGGATATGTCGGCATTTTGTTTCAATGTTAAAATATAGTTGGGGAAGACAGGAAATGAGGAAGTTCAGAATAATGCTCTTTTAAATTCACTTCAATTTCTCCGACTGAGTTAATCAGACATGACGTTGATTTTATTCTGTATTCAGAACCTGTTAGGTATTCTGTCCAACTGAAATACAAACACTATTTCAGTTAGTGAGACAAGCAGGTAGAGATTAAAAGAAGCATTGCTGAATCTCCTTTATATTTATAATGGACTTTTTAATAATTACTATATACTGTATATCAGCTGGAGACCCAAATCTTCGAAAACAATCATGACTTTTAAGGATGTAATTGTATCCCATTAGTGATATAGGAGTTCACATCAGGAAGAACTATTGCACTTTACAGAATTCAACAGAGAGATGATTCTTCTCTAGTACTCCGTAGCAGCAGTATTTCAGGCTTTTTATGCTGTGGCTTTTACAGTCTAAACAGAAATTAAATACCTGCAGTCATAACTCATCCTCAGTTTCTTTAAAATGGACATTTAGCTCCTCAAAGGGTTGACAATGTCTTTTTAACTTATAACTGCTGATTTATATCACTGTAGTGTAATATGACAAAATAGACAAAGTTTTCAAGTTTGGAGCTAGAACAAGTATCCCTAGCACACACTAGTGGGCAGAGTTCTTTAGAAATAAAATAGGTCTGCTTTCTGCTGACCAGCTAAGAAACTATCTTCATGGGAGATGTTCTGTACGAATAAAAAAAAAAAAAGTACATCAGATTGCAGATTTTACGTGTTTTCCTATTTCTTCTGTCACATCACTTCATTTCTTCAAATGAGATTTCTAATCACTGTTTACTTGTTGGAGCCCAAAAACATTTCACATGCCCTTTTTTGTATTTCTTGCATGTTTCCAAATCATTCCTTGCTATACTGGTCCATTGGGAAAGAAACTAAAGTGTTCCAGAGTTCAAAATCTGACTGTCTGCCCAGGATTGTTAATGTGAAAGATTCTTTTGTTTGTAGTGTCTGTTACAAATCAAAAAGTAATTATATTTCAGAGTCACACTTGATTTTTATCCTAATGTTGTTCCAAAATGTACTGGAAATCAAGATTCCTAGAATATTTTTTCATCCAATTCAAAATATGCATGTGATGTTTGCATGATTAGCTCTGAGGAAAACCACAAAATGAATGACGTTCCAGTGTTTATAATGAAATTATGTTTGTCTTAAGTATATGCAAGTAGTTCTGGGAAAAAGACACAAGGAGCCTTTCCCCTGACACACCACACACAAACGATATGTACAAAAGTAGCTCATGCACTTTATGGCAGAGAGAGAGGGCCTGGGGACTGTTCATTCCTAGCAACACCAAAGACCCAAAATGTCCCAAATGCCAGGAGGAGGAGTGGGCAGGAGATGCAGCCATGGCCCTGTTACCTACTTACCAGCCTGCACAGTTGACCAGTCACACTACAGTGAGCTGGCTGGAGCACCCAACAGGATAGTAAAATGTGCATGGTAGGGGTGAAATTCCAGCCCTATTAAAGTCAACAAGAGTGTTGCCATTGACTTCAATGGAGCCAGGATTTCACCCTACAAGTTTAGGGGACGATGGGCTTTCCAAGTCACAATTCCAACCATTGTTTCTTCTGTGCCAAAAGAAACTCGGAACAGCCTCCAGTACGGGCCAGTACCCAAAGGTGGGATTATCAAAAGCATTCAATGTTGGCCTAATCCTGTTCCTATTAAAGCTATTTTTACAAGTTACTTGAATGGGAACTGAACTAGACCAACTCTGAATGCTTTTCGAAAATCTCACTCTAAACGCACAATCTAGCCCTCGCTATTATCATGAAACAATGCAAATTCTCAATCAAGTCAGGTCCTAAATAGACAGTCATGGTATGGGCTCCTTTTGTAACTGTTTTGCGGTACCTCTCGGTTTCATCAGGATTTGACACTGAAGTATAGTCAAAGATTAAAGCCTTCTGAAACTGTGGAGTGAATTTAAATATGGGGAACTAAAATAGCAATTAACACTATTAGGACAGATTTAGTTCTGAAGGGAAAATAGGTATAAATTCTGATAATGAAATAGTTTGTTTTGCTAAATTACTACAGTGCAGTATATCTGAAATTTTGAAAAACCGTGCAATGCTACAGTGCTGTAAATAATCTGGAAGAAAAGCAACAAAGTAGTTAATGACAAACATTTTGTCCTTTCCTTCCTGCTGGGATATAGATATTTTTTCTGATAATGATTTTAAATAGCAACAATTATGGAGGCATGCAATTCTGATGCTAGATGACTCCCTAAGGTCTACGCTCTGCTGAGACCCAATGATGGCTACCAAATTAAAGCATCTTATTATAGCTTAATAAAAGGGAACAAAACAGCAAACCTTTCCTATCTAATGTCAGAAACCAAGTATTCTCAAAACAGAACCACCAACTTCTGAGTACATATGGAAGAATACAAAATTTTAACAAACTCTTTCCATCTAGTCCAGGCATTTTAAATGCATCCATCACTGTAGTATCTAGCATCCCTCTCCTGGAAAATACCACTATTGCAAGACTGGTACACTCCAAGATGCAGGAGGTTCAGAATATCCAAGTCATTTGAGTCCCCAGCAATGAAACCTCTGGGACATGGAAGAAGAAACAAATAAGATGACAGAAGTTACTGAGTGCTATAAAATGTAGTTATTTAAGGGTGAACATTGAATGAGTGGTTGGGTCCACAGCATATATCAGATTACCATGAAAACATCCTTAAACTGACCTAGTTGATTTATAAAATAGGACTCAATGAGTAATATTTGGATTCAGTTTCTAATTCTCAAGGTTGAGTCTGCTCATTCACAAATGGCTGGAAATAATGTAAATGTATTCTGGCCAGTCTACTGGCAGTAGATGGAGTCCATGTGATCCCTTCTCATGCACACCCTAAGAAAGGACAGACTTATTTATGTATTTTAAGGTACTCCACAGCAGACAAGTAATTAATCCTCACAGTAGTAAAGGCAAAGGTCCCCCAGAATATGGGAGAATCAGATATCTTTTCTTCCCCAGACCTTTCTTAAAGTATCAATGAAGAAAATGAGAAACTTAACACTCCAGCTCACACTGAAGGTAACCAAAGATCATTTGAGAATCTTGAATTCAGCAATGCTGCAGAATAAAATCCAGGGTCAAAATTAATCTTCACAATCCATTTTTGCCCACAAACTTGCTTGCTGACAATGCTACAGTGGAAATGCATAACACCCAGAAAAGGAGTTATGTGGCTTGCCATTTCTAAACTTTTGCGATCTACAACAATACGTAAAAAGTGTTGCCCTGGTGCTTAGGAGATGTAGTTTCCTAAGAAACATTACAGAGTATTAGATGTTTCAATCTGTAACTTTTAAAGCAAAATTAATCTCTTACCCTTCTTTTTGAACAGATTCCCATACACAGAAAAGCTACCTGATGTAGTCTCTTATCAAAACTTAATCACACTAGTTTTAATTTAACATCATACATTGTATTTTCGTGTTAAAATCTCTTTTGTTTTCCTTGTTTGCTTCAGCTTTCTTGTTTCTGTTAAGACTAACTTTTAAAATCTTGTAAGGGAGACCCTCATATGCTGACATTATGAGATTAATTTTTTTAAGAGAGGCAGAGATCTTTATATGCTCATGAATGCTCACCTGCAATGATATCTTCATGCAGGTTTACAGCAACTGTGCACACTGTCAGGGTAATTACACTTCAGAATGGGTAAGTAGGGGCTTAATTACTCATCTGTTTGCACAATTACTCAAACTGCACTAACACTTGTAAATGTAGTAACACATATGTGCATGCACATTTTTTGTGCTCACGAGTCTCTCTGTCTTTTGAAAATGTGGTCTCTCGTGCTTGATGGATATTATATGTTAAGAGTTACTATAACATACATTCTCTTAAACTATTTCCTGGAAGTTCTATGCCTTTCCTACCACTCCTTACCTAACTTACCATTCTTAAAATTAAAACAAAAACACAAAACCCCTATGAAAATATTTCTAGTGTGGTAAGCAGGCTGATACAGGGTTTACATAATGTCTCATAAGTATTTAAACAAGTTATTTAATAACGATCTAGCAAATTACACGATTTGTTTATTGCTTTGTTTGTGTTCTAATTTATTGTGCTGTACATACAAACAGGCTGCCACATATTTGTGCAAATGGTTCAAAATCCCCCCATTATTTTCTATTTTTTAAGATGTAAAGTGTTTCTACTTATATTGTTTTTGTTTGATTACGAAGGGCCAGGATGGTCTGCAATGTAATTAAATCAGCAATAAATCTATGCTCAACCTCTCATATCATTGTACATATTTAGAATAGCTTGGTGGTTAAAACACAAGACTCAGTCAGGAGACTTGGATTCTAAATTCCTTACTCTGCCATAGCCTTCAGTCTAACTTTGGACATGAAACTGAGACCCCCAGCTACACAATCAATACAAATGTTAGGGGACCTGGTTGGAACAGGGTTCTCTCTGGACATGGTTCCATTATGTAGTATTAAATAATTATATCCATTATGTAGATATAGATATATAGATATAGATATAGATATATGCCTCAGTTTTCTTATCTGTAAGTTAGGAAAAAGAATACTCACACGTCCCAAATTAATATTTGAAAAGAGTGATGCAGTCCTCACAGAGAAGGTCCAATATAAATGCAAAGTATTATTATGTATTTGTTTTATAACCCCTATATCTACATTCTTCCCTTGTATGCGGATGAAGTTTTTACTTTAAATGCTACAGTGATCCCAGTCCATAATCATTGGTTTCCTTTACTTTCTCATATTACCCTGGCTATGATTCAATTCTAAAGTTAACATTGTGAAAGACTACTAGGACTCACCCCTTCTTTAAGTAAATTATCAGTCACTAAATGGAGCCTAAGTATGTTATTGCTGGCTTCTGAGAGATGTACCCAGGAATGATTCACCCAGATATTTAAATACATGCCTAACTTTAAGATCATGAATGGTTCAGTTACAGTAAAGACTTCAATGGGACTACTCACAAGTTTAAAGGGATGGATGTACTTAAGAACCTTGTTGAGTTGTGTTTTATGATAGGATTCATGGTCTTGGGCTCTGGGCCTGGAGGAGGCCCATAGACCCTCAAAGTTTGAATCTCAGTCTCAACAGAGGAGGCCTGCTCCCAATCACATGAGGAAGCAACATCGGCAGTGCATGGAGGCAGAGGGCTTCATGGAGTTTAATAAGGAGAAGAGGAGGACTTTCATGTGTTACGGTTCTAGTCAGGTTGGATCTGCAATCCATTTAGTCTTAATCATTAGTGTACACTGTCAATTGAATCTAAAACACAGGCAGACAACAAGGGAACAGAGATTATATTCCTTACTTATAGTCCATCCTTTAGTTATGATTCATGTTATGATTTTTAATTTATGGGACAGGTGACAGAGCACTGAACGGATGTCTGTATTTGCATATGAAAAATCTGCATAAATTACCTACTCCTTTCATATTATCAAATTTCTAAACATAAAAACCGTGTTCCATTTTGGAAAAGATGAAAGTAAGTGAGCTGAAGACCATCTTCTAATTTCCAAGACAGATCAGCAGTGATTGCTGAGGACTTTAAATATCCCATTTCACTCATCTATGGATCGTTAAAAACCATGGTAAATATCGCCAGCCAAAAATTCCTCATTAATAAATTTATTCATACAGGAACAAAAAGTTCCCTGAAGGCTACTTAATCCAATGAGATCTTTATTTTAACCCCTTCAGTTCTGCATTAAATCCATTAGAACAAATAAATAATACTTAATTCTTAATACATATATGGGGTGGGTTACATTGGTCAACCCTCAAGTGGTTAAAGAAGTTAATCACAAGGCAAAGCAGCCTTCTTCATACCAAGAGTTTACTATAGAGGAAGTAAATTATATATGTAGTTAGGATTCAAAAAGACAAATCAGAGGAGGAGGAGGAGGGTTAATAAATCTGTCGTCTGATGAGGATATTCTATTATAAAATCATTTGTAAGAATATTAACCTGTAAAAACAAATTGCTGATGGGTTCATGGGTTGAATGAGACTGTTATGAAGGGCCATTAAATGCAAAAGAGAATAGCTATAACCAGTTAAAGGCTGAAAGCGTAAACTAGAAGTAGATCTTTTTCATTATACTTGCACCATTCACACTGCTACATAGATGTTAAGTTATGAGAGTATTTTCATCATGTTCGCTGTTTTCTAAAGGTTTATCACCCAGTGCCACTCTTTTCTTCCCTTTATGCTGTAGAAAAAGAAACCTAAACTTTTTTCCTCTGTGTGGGTGTGCTTAATTCCCATCCACCAATTTTTAAATTAGAAATTCATGTTCTATCCACCCTGGAACTCTATAGATGGTTGTCTGTAGCTAACAGAATTTGGGAATCATTTGGAAAGAGATGGATAATAAGAGAGAAAATATCTTATTTCCTCTATGTAAATCCATAGTACGCCCACATCTTGAATACTGCATGCAGATGTGGTTGCCCCATCTCAAAAAGAGATATATTGGAATTGGAAAAAGTTCAGAAAATGGCAACAAAAAGTAATAGGGGTATGGAACGGCTGCCGTATGAGGAAAGATTAGTAAAATTGGAACTTTTTAGCTTGGAAAAGAGACAACTAAGGAGGAATATGACAGAGGTCTACAAAAATCATAATTGCTGTGGAGATAATAAACAAGGAAGTGTTATTTACTCCTCATAACACAAGAAGCATGGGTCACCAAATGAAATTAATAGGCAGCAGATTTAAAACAAACAAAAGGAAGTATTTCTTCACACAATGCGGTCAAGCTGTGGAACTCTTTGCCAGATCATGTTGAAGGCCAAAACTATAAGAGGGTTCAAAAAAAGAATGAGAGAAGTTCCTGGAAGATATGTCCATCAATGGCTATTAGCCAGGACGGGCAGGGATGCAAAACCATGTTCTGAAGTGTCCCTAGCCTGTTTGCCAGAAGCTGGAATGAGCGAGAGGGGATGGATCTCTTGATGATTACCTGTTTTGTAATCCCTCTGAAGCACTTGGCATTAGCCACTGTCAGGAGACAGAATACTGGGCTAGATGGACCATTGGTCTGTCCCAGTGTGGCCATTCTTATGTTCTTATTGAAAAAATAGTGTGATTATGAATGACTGGAGAACTAGTGAGATTATAGTACCACAAGAAATTGAAACAAGAGCAGTTAAGGGAGGGTGGAGAGAGAAAGATTTTTTAGTCAGGCTCTTCTGAACTTTTTTTTTAAAACATCCATTTAACTCATTAACAAAGAGATTCAGCATCCCTAACCTCTTGACATTCCTCATACTTTTAAGATGAATCAGGAATATTTTTTTTTTTGAAGTTTCAGAACTTTCTAAAATCGCAAGGAAATGTAAACAGAGAAGCTAGCAAAGAGGAGGAGATCAGTGAGAAGACTACAATGATACCAACTGGCTAAACTATAGTTCTGCAGAAAAGGACCTGGGGATTATAGTGGATGATATGAGTCAGCAGTGTGTCCTTGTTGCTAAGAAGGCTAATGGCATATTGGGCTGCATTAATAGGAGCATTGCCAGCAGATCAAGGGAAGTGATTATTCCCCTCTATTTGGCACTGATGAGGCCACATCTGGAGTATTGTGTCCAGTTGTGGGGGGGGGGGGGGCACTATAGAAAGGATGTGGACAAATTGAAGAGAGTCCAGGGTGGGCAACAAAAATGATCAGGGGATGGGACACTTGACTTACGAGGAGAGGCTGAGGAAACTGGGCTTGTTTAGTCTGCAAAAGAGAAGAGTGAGGCGGGATTTGATAGCAGCCTTCAACTACCTGAAGGGGGGTTTCCAAAGAGGATGGAGCTAGGCTATTCTCAGTGGTGGAAGATGGCAGAACAAGGAGCAGTGGTCTCAAGTTGCAGTGGGGGAGATCTAGGTTGGATATTAGGGAAAACTATTTCAGTAGGACAGTGGTGAAGCACTAGAATGGGTTACCTATGGAGGTGGTGGAATCTCCATCCTTAGAGGTTTTTAAGGCCCAGCTTGACAAAGCCCTGGCTGGGATGACTTAGTCGAGGCTGGTCCTGCTTTCAGCAGGGGGTTGGCCTAGATGACCTTCTGAGGTCCCTTCCATCCCTGATCTTCTGTGATTCTATGATACTAGTAAACGAAGCAGTGCAAACTAACTCCTAATAGGAGGCTGAGGTTTCTGTCCTGCCCTTCCCCACAAGATGAACGACAATACAAATAATTGGAGAGCTGAGTTGTTTACGGAGAGACTGGCTATTCAGACATAGCTAATATTTAAAACTGTAATAGCACAACACATGCATCAGTCCTGTTATAATAAAGGAAAAATGAAGGACATTCTTGGTAAATGGCTTGGTAAATGCATGTAGTTTTCAATGTCTTTCTTATACTTCCATTTTGTTTTCACTATAACTTGTCCTAAAAAATATACCTTGAGTCCTATCAATAGACCATGTGACCATTGGCCAAGATATTTTTAAAATAAAGTACAAGGATCATGGAATATTGGTTCTACTAAAGTCATGAGGAAAGAAATGCTAACAAAAATCATGACAACATGATTTTTTTAAATCAAGTATTCAGTGATCTTATTCCAAATCTGTGTAAATGACTAATCACAGTGAACCAGAGCATGTCCTGATAAGACAGACCTGTCCACTGCAGAAGAGAGATGGAAGAATGTCACATCCATGGCACAACCCCTATTTCAAAAACTCTACCTGTTACATATATCAGAGGGGGAAATTGATCATTTTTGCTATGAAAAGAATTGCTCATTTATTATGAATTTCTTTAGCATATTTCAAATTTTTACATTTTTGAAAAACAAATGCTAAAATATTTTAGAAATAATATCAGACAAGGAACCTCTTGGACATATTTCATCATTTCAAAATATACACTTACACATGTGAAAATGTATCAAAGCCACAAATGCTTTGGTCAAGAAGCTTCACCCTTCTTGAATTGACTGATGATATCATATGTTCTAGAAATATTTTTATCATTTGGCATGCTGCTCAACACCATATGGCACAACACACTGACAAGTGAAAAAGGACTAGTTTTATATATATACATATTTCTATAGAAGTATAACTTTTTAATATATATATATATATATATATATATTTAAAGTTATACTTCTATAGAAATATGAAGACATAGGCACACATTCTGTAACTCTATTACAATACAAGGAGACCATTAGAAAAGGTAAAAATTTTGAGCCCATTCAAAATCAAAAAATTAAATTACAAAAGTAAACCATAAAGGTAACTTAAACAAGAAAGAGAACATTTTAGGAGGGATCTGAACTGAATGTAACACTTACCTTCTCACTCACTATTTAACAGTCCTTTCACTAAGCCCTGCAGTTACTGTAATAATGACACATTAACCCCCCCCCCTCCCCCGGACAAAGGAAGAGTAATTAGGTTTTGCGTAGGAAACTCCATAGGGAATTGACAATGATGAAATCCACCCCCAATTTGGGAACAGACCCTCTGAATTTACTATTCCTGCCTTTGGGTTGGAACAATAGTCACTGCCCCTATTTAGGAAATTTCAGTGAACATAAGAACTTAAGAATGGCCATACTTGGTCAGAACAAAGGTCTATTTAGCCCAGTATCCTGTCTTCCGACAGTGGCCAATGCCAGATGCTTCAGAGGGAATGAACAGAACGGGTAATTATCAAGTGATCCATGCCTTGTCGTTAGGGTGACCAGACATCCCGATTTTATCGGGACAGTCCCGATTTTTTGCCTTCTGTCCCGCGTCCCGACCACACTTTGGTCGGGACGCCATTTGTCCCAATTTTGGGAATTTATAGATGAGCCCTGCACGCGCAGGGCTCATGTAGGCAGCACAGCCCCGCCCACTGCCCCAGGCAGCCACATGCTGGCTCGCTGCCGGCAGGAGGGGACGGACGGACAAGTAAGGATGGGAGTGGGCTAGGCTGTCTGCCCCGACCCCGCTCCCCTCTGCCACGGAGCCCCATGCTCCGGGGCCGGGCTGTTAGCGGCACACCGACAGCCCCCACTCCCCGGTCGGGTGGGGACAATCGCAGCACGCCACCGGCCCCGTGCTCCCAGGCCGGGGGAACAGGCAGATTGCGGCACGCCGCTGGGCCTTGCGCTCCCCACCTGGGGGCTGGGACGATCGGAGAATGCCGCGGGGCGAGCGCGGGAAGCTGAGGGGCCAACCCTTCCTGGCTGGGCCCTGTGCTCCCTGGCCAGGGGTTGGGCAAAGCGTGGCTGCCGCAGGTCCCCGCCCTCCCCGGGGGGGAGACCTGCTGCTGCTGCTGCTGGCTTGCCAGTGCCTTCCCCCCCCCCCCCCCGCCCGCAGAGACAGGCAGCGGTGGAACATGCAGGGCGGGCAGAGTGGACCCCCCCCCCCCCCCCGCATGCAACCAGCGCCGAGAGCGGGACAGTGGGTGAGGGGAGCAGCAGCAGATAGCCCACTGCTCCCCCCCTCGGCACCTCCCCCCGGCAGAGACAGCATTCAGGGGTAGGTGGGCGGGCCACGGCAACGGCCAGGAGAGCTCTCTCTGCCGTGCCTCCCAGAGAAGCATGCTGCAGAAGAGGGGGGGGCAGAGAGCCCACAGCCCCCCCCACAGAGACAGAGAGCCTCCAGCCGCTGCAACCTGCTCCTGCTCCCCCCCTCGTGCCCTGCCCCCCCACTCCTCCACCCCCCCCACTCGTGCCCCGCCCCCCGCTCCTCCAGCCCCCCCCCCCGCTTCTCCACTCCCCACACACACACACACACAGAGTGTGTCCTGATATTTCACTCTTCCCATCTGGTCACCCTACTTGTCGTTGTGATGTTGCACCCAATAATACTTTATAGAAATATGCTTATGAGTGTAAATATGACATAACTGGAATATGTTTTATGCTAGATATGGCATGTAACATATCTTTGCCTAGGTTACATTTCTACTAAATGTTCATGCTATTCATATGCATGTATGATTTTTATATCTAAAGTTATGAGTGTTGGCTCTATGCTTGTATTTAGAATATTTGCTGTAGGAAGTACATTCGGCAGATTTGGTCAACATAGTGTGAAGGCGTTATTCAAGTAATTGGGAGTACTTAGCTAACAATGGACCCTGAGAGACACCAATCCACATCTGAACTTTCCTGGGAGTGTTCAAACTAACATGTAAACAATGGCATTGACCTGAAAAGAACTGAGTCATGCATGGACATGTGACTTGTCCATGTGACTCCAAAACTCCATCTTGTAGCTATGATTTTGCACAGGAAAACAGAAGGGGTTTCCAGCCAGAAAAGAAAGACTATATATGGCCCAGGGAAACCCCTCCATTTTGTCTTCAGCTGGCTCAGAAGATAGCCTCTCCACCCAAAAGAGATTCCTAAAAGAAACTGGAACAAAGAACATTAACTACAGCAGCGGTTCTCAAACCGGGGGTCGCAACCCCCCTGGGGGGTCACTGGCCGCTTCCAGGGGGGTCACGAGCTCCTGGCACCACTGGCATGCCGCCGAATTGATTGCTTCCACATTCGGTGGCTTTTCGGCAGACATACCTCGCGCTTCAAAGCGTCTGCCGAATGCGGAAGTAATCAATTCAGCAGCACTTCGGCGGACATACAAGGGTCATGTCACGAGCCCGTAAAAGAAAAAGGGGTCACAGTTCGACCAAGTTTGAGACCCGCTGAACTACAGGGATGTGAGTGATTGCTGGACCCAGACTAGGAAGGAATCTAGTCAGTTAAAGAAGCTTATTGGAACATTTCTGAGGGTGAGATTTACCTGCATTTAGTTTCCTACTGTATTAGGCTTATACTTGCTTTTTTTTTGTTTTATTTTGCCTGGTAACTTACTTTGTTCTGTCTCTTATTACTTGGAACCACTTAAATCCTACTCTTTATATTTAATAAAATCACTTTTTACTTATTAATTAATCCAGAGCAAGTATTAATACTTGGAAGAGCAAACAGCTGTGCATCTCTCTCTACCAGCGTTATAGGGGGTTGTAGTGGGGTGCAACCCGCTCCCCCCCTAAAAAGAGGGCTGGGGCAGCCCCAGGAAGAGGTTTGAGTAGCCCAGAGAAGGGGTTTGTGGCTGTGAGCCTGCAAACTCACTGGCTGATTGGGAAGCAGGCTCAGCTGGGTGGCCATGCCCCAAACATTCAGGCCTGCATAAAAGCCTGGGAGGACAGGGGCCTGGGAGGAACAGAGACACAGTCTCCTCTGGAAGCAGAGGGAGACGGGCCTAGCTGTGGAGAGGCAGTGAGCAAGGTACCTGGAATGGGGCAGGGTTGGGGCTAGGCACTGGGAGCTAGGGAGCTCTAGCCTGAGAGCCCCAGACTTCAAGGCCCGATAGGGGGCCTGACCCAGGGGTACTAGTCAGTCTCCCTGAGCCATAAACAGGGTACCTGGACTGGGACAGGGCAAGGGCAAGGCAACTGGGAGCCAGGGGAGCTGCAAAGCTCTAGTGAGAGGGCCCCAGGCTGCTGAGCCTAGCAAAGGCCCATCCCACAGGGTACTGAGGCTGCAAGGGGGCAGCCCTGGGCTTGGTAGAAGCAGCTGGCCAACCCTTCTTGCCTGTGATGAGCAGCCTGATACTGCAGTTCGCCTCAGTGCGTGGAGGCAACTGGTGACTAGCAGAGGCAAAGCCTGAGGCAAGGTAGGGATAGTGGGTGCAGGGTTCCCCAGGGAGGGGAGACCCTAAGACTCGGGGGGGTTCTGCAGGGGTGCAGCACCCTCAGTTCATGGGCACCGGGGTCCGGGAGAGACACGGGGCCAGAGCAGGAGCGGACATCAGCCGGCAGAGGGCGCTCCAGACGCTGCAAAGAGCTAATTCCCGAGACGAGCAGCGGGAGGCACCGCCGGGGTGAGTGACCGACCTGCTACAGGGGTGAACTGTTTATGAGTGTACCCTGTATAAACTTTATACAGAGTAAACTCATAAATGGATTTATTTGGGGTTTGGATCCTATTGGGAACTGGGTATTGGGAGACTGGAGCACTTCTTAAACTGTTTTCAGTTAAGCCTGCGGGTTTGGGGGGACTTGGTTCAGACCTGGGTCTGTGTTTGTAGCAGGCTAGCATGTCTGGCACAACCAGGCAGGGCACTGAAGTCCCAAGCTGCCAGGAAAATGGGCTTAGAGGTAGTCTCAGCACATCAGGTGGCAGTCCCACAGGGGTTTCTGTGACCCAGTCCGCAGTCACCTATTCCCAATGGAGCCACATAAACACAAATCAAAAATCCCCTTCTTCAAGGACCCAGATTAAGACATAGGCACTACAGGCTTGTGCTCAAGCCTTTGGCTCCTGGAGTCAGGTAATAACATAAGAATCTCAACTTTAAATTTTTAAAAAATTGAATTTCTTTGGTGAAGAAATGTTCAAAATCATGACCATGCATAACCATCACATGGGTGTTTGCAGAAAACCCAAAACAATAGCTCTGAGCTATTGTTCATTCATGTTAACTCTGAAACCTATGAGACTGGCAGTCCCCACAAATACCATCACAGCAGAGAATTATACACGACCCTTGCTGCCCCACCCCACTGTAGTTCTTCTAGAACACTGAAGGCAGGTATGAGGGCTGAGTCTTCACTCTTCTGGGACACATCCCAGCCCATTTAACATTGGAGATCCATGGCCGGGGGAGCTGGAGGGTTCTAGAATGCCCAGAATGGAGTGATGCTCGGCTTCCAGCAGATGGTTATTTTGGGGGTCGCCCCTACCACTATCGCTTCAGGCAAAAGTGGGGCCTATAGCATGGGAACAGGCCCACAAGGGACCCTTACAGTGGTGAACCAAGGTGCCTGGATTGCATTAATCTGGCCCTATTTCTCCATGGCAGTCTAAACAGGACTAGCACAAAGTCCCTCCTGTCCTCTCCCAGTGCACAGTGATGCAGAAGTTCAGAAGTTCCCTTAAGCATCAATTCTGCCTGTGCCCTCCGGTGGATAAGCACCACAGAACTCAAGTGGCAGAGGCCTTGTGCTGGCCCTCAGCACTGGGTGAATCTCATTCTTAGAGAAGGTTGTTAAAACTGCAGATGAATCAAACTATCTGGAATTAATTCACAGTCACAATTAATTGTTCTTTATAAATGGCAGGTCGATCAATATCTCTAATTCTTTCAGCATTACAAGGGATGCAAACTGTTGTTTTCTTTAAGAAAATGCTCCAATTTAAAGAAGCATGTAGTCATTTGGCCTTAATGCACATGCAGAACATTTTTCTCTTCTATTTTTCATTATTTTGGATTAAATGCCATTACCAACGGAGTGAAGCAGTGTACTGCATATTTAATTAAAGAGATATGACATGTTCACTCTCAAGGTATAGAGGATTGTTCTCTTTTGACAAGGGAAAAGTGAACATTTTAATGGTGAACTACAAAACAAAACTGAACATCAAGTTAAGCACAGATTTTTGTTCAGAATGCCCCTACCCACATTCAGCATAGGAAGTTGACAATTAATTTTTTCCGAATTTTCTTTTCTTTCTGGGAAATCATCTTTAAATTAATAACTATATCACCACCACTATTACGTCCTTCTCTTCCTTGATCAGCTACTACTGCAAATACTCCCTTTACTCTTAATAACTATCCACTTTAGTCAGAGAATATTATGCTGTACGCATATCTTTTGAAAGCTTTAATGATTCCTTCCTATCCATCCCCTGCACTCTGATTTGGAGCAGCACTGTTTTAAGAAAAAGCTGTCGTTCAAGGTCCACAACCTCTTGAAGCATCTCTTCCCCTACTCTAAACCAAATGCTGTTCAGACGCAGAGCGAATAACAAAAGTGAAGACATGAGCATATGGAAGGGAATGGAGAACAGCCAGAGACTGCAGCAGAAGGGAAGAGCAGGATGCAAATTCAACCCATTCACTCACTTTTTTCCTGCACTTGCTCCTCCTGGGTCTAGACATTTGCTAATTTTTTGTTTTGTTTTCTCAGCTGATAGGTGCAACTGAGAAGTCCTGTGATAGAAGACGAATGGGAATAGAAGAAGATTAGAAGTGATGGCCATTAATGAGTCACTCATACCTTTGGACAGCTATGTTAAGATCCAGGTGGCTCGCCAACCAAGGAACTTAATTTTTATTGTGTCTCTAGAAAGTTCCCTTACAGTGATAGCAGCAACCATCAGAACCCACTCAAATGGAGCACGGGGGGGGGGGGTCTCATTAGTCTAGCCCAGGGGTGGGAAAACTTTTTGGCCTGAGGGCCACGTAGGGTTTGCAAAATTATATGGAGGGCCGGGTAGGACCCTACCCCCATCTAAGCCCCCCTGCTTCTTGTCCCCTGACTACCCCCTCCATAGACCCTCTACCCCTAATCACCCCCCCAAAACCCCACCCCCTAAGCCCCCTGCTCCTTTCCCCTGACCGCTCCCCTCCAGAGACCCCCTGCCCCTTAATCACACCCGAGGACCCTACCCCCCTATTCAAACCCCCCTGCTCCCTGACCCCTAGCCACACCCCCGCCCCCGACAGGCCTCCTGGGATTCCTACATGCCATCCAACCCCCCATTCAAACTCCCCCGAGACAGTCTGCCCCCTTATGCAAACCCCCACCACAGCCCACTTACCCCGCCACCAATAAGAATAGTGTGTCTGGCCCACAGCCAGACACACTGCACTGATCCACTAGAGCGCACCGCGTTGTCTGGCCTGGAGCCAAACACGTGGTCACGCAGCCCCGCCCCTGAGAGCTGAGGCCGCGGGGGAGGGTTACAGCAGGGGAGGGAGTGACTAGAGCAGCCTCCCCAGCCGGCCACGCAGCCGCGCCCCCAGAGCTGCTGCGTGCGACCTACAGAGGCCGCGGGAGAGGGAGAGAGCTAGGGAGGGGCCGGAGAAGCCTCCCCAGTCGGACCTCGGGGGCTGGTTGGGAGGAGCCCGCGGGCCGTATCTGGCCCATGGGCCATAGTTTGCCCACCCCTGGTCTAGCCTATCTTCTGAGCAGAACAATGGGAAATGATAAGGATAGATATAATATGTGAATTTGGTGAACAGTAAATATCCCAAAAACTCAAAAAGTAAAGAGTCACTACTCAGAGAACAGAAAGAATGCATCTCTCAGTATCTATTAGCAAACAAGTTGATGTAAAATATTGAGCCTGCTGAAAATCAATCCTTTATAAATACAGATTTTTAACTTTTACTGAAAAAAGTTAACAGTACATGACATATGAACTCTGTAGTCGCGTGATAATATAATTATCATTTGAATTACAGTAGCACTCAAAGGCCTAAGTAAGGATACGGCCCTATTGTCCTAAGCGCTGTACAAGCACAGATTTGGACTATATTAAAGAAATTCAGAATGCTAAGTAGTGTTTATGGGGGAGAGGGGAGGAGGGAGTAAGCAGGGTGGAGAGTGGTTCTGTCAACAGGCCCCAGAGGTAAAATTGCAACTACCATACTCAACACCGACTTTGCCATGAGCAAGGAAATTCAATCCTCTGGTGGGATATAATGCTCCAGTCCTTCTCCTTGAAGGAAACAATGGTAACCAACAGGAGTGGGGAAGGGATTCCAGTATATTGGTGCCCTCCTCTTTGCATTAATTTTGAATTTATCACAAGTTTATGGGAAAAGAATCCCTCTGTTGTATTAGTGCTTATTGAGGCTGTAACTCATCCTATACCTGAATACAGGGCTGGATTAAGGGCGCCACAGGTCAAAAGGAGGGATTTTGCCACCAAACTCATATTAAAGACTCTTTGTCCCTGGCCACTCCTTCCCATGAGGAAAGGGCTGGTTGAGGGATTTCAGCTGAGAGTTATCTCATTGGGCAGGAACACTGGGGTACTACTCTGGTTTGGAACCTACTATAGTTATTATTCGACAGGGGTAACCACTCCAGAGTAAGGTTATTCCCAAGTAACAATTATTGGGATTTCCAGTTTCACACAATATACAATGCTGCAGCTATTCACTTAAATCACAGCCATGTGTGGGGTCTTTATTCACCAACCAATGACCCAGATCTTATTCTTGGAGAGCACTACTATCACCAATATTCTAGCACTAAAAGTTATATTAGATCCATTTTACATGGTGATAGAAAGAAACTGACACATCAATTCAACTCATTATTATTATTTTTTGTTAACATTTGCAATTGTGAAAAATCTTCCTGTTTTCATTTTGACTAAAAACATCTAACATCTATTAACTATATTAGTCATTTTGCCATTCAGATTCCTACAGTAAATTGTCCATTTGAGTCTCTGTAACTGTTAAGGCACAACTGAAAGGCAAGAGAGCACAAGTGTTCCTAGCTCCTAAACAGGAGTCTCAAAAGTATTTATAATAACCCAGACACACTCTAGATCCCGTACAAAATAAACTAAACAGTATTTCTAAATGTTTTCATTAAATGAAAATGAGGCAGTGGTTCATCTGGTTCATATTCACACAGCCTTAAGTATCTCTGTCTGCATGGCCTCCGTTAAAAAACTGGCAAATCCCAAAAAAATAACAAAAAAATGAAGAGCTCTGCCTTACACAAAGAATGAGGCAATAAACACAAACATTGATCCAAGCTTATGTTCTTGGTGAGGAAAAGGGAACAATGAGCAAATGGTGTCAACCCTTGGTGATTTGATATAGCAAGCACTGTTGAAATGAATGTCTGAATTAGCCAGCCAACATCTGTGAAATGTTTATTTACAACACCAGCATGCAAAATGTTACATAGAATATGGCCCTGTTAGCATAGAGTGGCATCCAAAAGTATCTTTCATCTCTTTTTTTAATTAGGTCCCTTTAGCAATTAAAAGACATACCGTATATCCATTCACTTCTTGGGGCTGCCTTTACCTCCCATTCAGTAAGGGTAATTAACCACTGAAACATCTTACGGAGGTGTGGAGATACATTCTTCATTACCGTACTTGAAGTCTTGAAAACAGGATTGACTATCTCCCTAAAAATATGCTAACACTCTACCACAAACTACTGAGCTTGATGAAGGAACTACCAACAATGACCTTTGCTATACAGAAAGTAAGACTAGATACAGTAGACTCTCGATTATCCAGGATCGGGTTAACCAAGAGGTGGATTAACCAGGATGTCAAAAAAAAATATGTGTAATTCACAGAGCTGGCTCTGGCTTTGTTGCCTCCCCAAGCACACAATCCCCCCCGCCCCCCCAGGGTGCAGGGCAGCCAGTGAACCAACACTTCCTCTCCCCCCACCCCCGCGCATGCAGGGTGGCTGGTGAACCAACCCCCCCTCCCATATTTCCTATGGATGGTGATTATCCGGGATTTTATTAACCAGGATTATTTTTTTCCCTATCATCCTGGATAATCGAGAGTCTACTGTAGTTACAATGGTCTCTTTTTGGACTTAAAATCTGAGTCTATTTCTGGGAGAAGCTGGGAAGCTGTATCCTATTTCTTTAAGCTCTACCAAGAAGCCAGACAGGTAGGCAGTGGGGGAAGGTTCAGGAGATCCTCAGTGCCCTCTTTTGGACTGTTATCTTCTCAGCCCAAACAGGAGAGATGCACTTCGTTGGTTTAGGATTCTGATAGTATCAAAGTCAGTGCTAAGGCCTAGAATATATTGCATCTGATGTAATTCTGTACAATATCAAAGGAAGTTCAAAACAATAATGCTTTTTTCATATTATACTATATATAGTGTACAGGCTTGGCGTAATTTTATAATATTTATTGCACATCAGTACAGTTTCCACTACACAGATTATGACAAACTATATCTTTACAGATTGCAGAAATCAAAAATGCTGATTCATTTACTTGTTCTCTTCCCTTGAAAATGAATCATATTTTTGACAATAAAGTGGCAATATCAAAAGTGCAGCTCTCTACTAACCACAGGCCAGGCATTGTGCAAGCAGCTGTTGATGTGAGATTATCCAACCCAACTGCTAAAAATTCTGACACTCTTGAGCATTGACAGCTACCTTAACCCAACCTTCAAGAATATTATATGCAACCAACTATGACATGAACTTAATTATCTTCACTTGGACCTTCAAATGAGCTCTAATTCTGAACTCAGTTTGTTGCACTTCAGTGCCCAGGGATTCATTTGTGCAAGTCACACATACTATGAAGACATTAGCTGTTTAGTAGTACATAGATCTTTTTTGTACCGTCGTGTACTGTAGGCTAAGCTCCTCGCTCAGATATATGGACATGTAACTCCCAGTGCAATCAGATTAGCAGTACATGTTTCAAACTGGTATGTGGAAACAAATACTGACCCCAAATATAAGTCTCTCATCCAAGCAATTTAATTCCTATGCTCCATTTTATTATGGTGCAGATTCTCTTGATCATGATAATTAAAATATCTTAGTTTAGCAAAACCCAATTTGTGACTCATCTATGATGCCTGAATTACAAACAATACACTTCACTTTCTCCCACATCATTATATCCACTCCTCAAAAAGGAAGTTAATGTGCAAGAAAAGGCATTCGGTATGTGGTACAGTTAATAGGCTATTACACTCAGACATGAAAGGCTATTAAACCTGCTTATTGGGAAAGCAGCTTTCACATATCACCACTAAAAACTAACTCTGAAATCTGAACTTTTTTAAAAAAGGAAAAAACTATCCAACCAAGTGAAATAACAAAAAAACTCCCATCACGTGGAATACAAACAGAACTATCCAAAGGAGCAAGAAAGCACTACAAAGTCCACTGGAAATTTAACATAGATATGCCAACTCAGAGAAACCAAATCAAACCTGCTCATGATGCTGTTCTATATCTGTCTTACAAGCTGAACTAATACATTTCTATTTTAGAGGTCAACTTAATTCGTGGATTCCAGTTTTGTTAGTGTCACAAATAACTGAGTGTATCTTTGCATCTGGAACGAACTAAATGCCTAATAGTAGTATTTGCACCATAAAAATACAAATGCAATCATTTGTGGGTGCAAAATTGTGTCATCAAAAATAGCAGTGTAGCAGAGCAGCAGCTCAGGCTAGTCACCCAATTACGTACCAAAGAGATCCAGGCAAGTTTGTACTCAGACAACTAGCTGCTCCCCATGCTATCCCCCTACTAAACTGCTATTTTTAGCTTGCCAGGTTGAGAGGAGCTAGCATGTTTGTCCATCTATAACAGGAAGCACGTTCCCAGCTGCAGTGCACACATATGACTTTTGGGTGGACTGTGGGAAGTACCTCGAGAAGTACCCTCAGCTTCTGAAAAATATTCATTTGAATGTCTGACAGGGCCCCAGGACAGCATATGTAGAACATCTGCTCCCTCATCCAACTTCTCCCAAGAGATCTGATCCTGCAAAGCTGCAGTATGTTCCCAAGTAGGAAGGAGCATATTACAAAGTGGGGCACTCTCAATGCTCTCTTTTTAGCCCCATTTTACTCCTCGTTGCTCCCTTCACATCTGCAAGCAGAGTGGTGGAACTGAGTTTGATCAGGGTCTGATCTAATATTCACTGAAGTCAATGGAGATATTCCCATTAAATTCAGTGGGCACTGGATCAGGCTCACAAAGAGAGAGTGTTTCAGAACATCAGAATATTGCTCAAAAAACAAAATTGAAATATTGGAAGCACAACCGTACTAATTTTTTTCTGATTTGAATTACAAAAAGAGAGAAAGTACAAGCAGTTAAGAAGAAACAAGATATGTTCTATAAGGGAGCCAAGATAATTTTTTTTCCTGACATGTGCCAAACAAAGCAGAAGAAACAGAAGAACTTGGCAACATTCAAAAAGCCAGTTTGTGGAGAAAGGAATAAAGCCAAGCTCCGTGTGGTTTAGAAAACAGAAAACTTTTGTACTGCAGGACTCCCGGTCAGCTAAAAATTTCCCAGAAGTGCACAAGGATATTAGTGGGAAAAGAGTATTTATCAAGAAACTTCAGAAGATGATAAATAAAATAACACCAGTGGAACAATTTACCAAGGGTCATGGTGAATTCACCACCACTGTGGATGTTTTTCTACAAAAGATATAATCTAGGAACCATCTTGGGGAAGTCCTATAATCTGTGTTATAAAAGGAGATGACCACAATGGTCCCTTGGAATCTATGAAGACCACAAGTTTAAATCAGAACTCAAAATCTGTTTCATATTTGAAAAATGAACTGCTCTATTAGACTGTAATGTCACATATGTTAAGTGTGTTAGACAGGAAACATGGACAAGTGTTAAAGCATGGGTTTAGAAGTCAGGAGAACTGAGTTCCATTCCTGGCTCTGCCATACACTTGCTGTGTGACACTTATAAAAGAAAACTGGCAATTCACTTTTGGCATACTGCTTAAATTCATACATGAGATTTTATCCTTTGAGTTACAGAGCTACTGCACTTATGGTAGTCACTCCTTTTAGCTTCTACATTATCCCATTATACACTAGGCTGGACCAGTGACAACAGACAGAACTGGGAAAAGTCTACTGTTTTATTTTATAGAAACACATAAATAAGATGAACAGGGTTCAAGACATACCCACTTGGTCTGGTGCTCTGTCCCACTCTGGTGGTGGCTGGGGCACCTAGAAATAAATGAGCTACAAACCTGGGCTAAGAGAGATGGGTCTTTTCACGCAGGCACTAGTCTCTCATGCACTGAGATCCAGAGATCCAAAATTCAATCCCTGCTGTTGAAGACTCACCCAAAGTGGTGATTTTATATATGCAAATATTTGCATGATTAAGGCAAATAGCTTTAATAGAGCAATTATGTCAGATTCCCATAACAGCACAAATATGGGGGCAAAAGGAATTGACCAACAGTATAAGGCAAAGTACGTACCCTTAACATCATACAGCTTGATTCAGTTTGTTCTTAGAATTGGTATGATGTGGCGGGGTTTCCCTCAGAAATAAATTATTAGGAATTCCCTGCAATACAGTACACAGGTCATTGACTGGTCAGGGATCTGCTGCTATGCATATTTTGTCCTCCCATTCCCATGAGAGGTGGGAGATAAGTGGTTATTCCAGCAAATTTGAGTATTCTAAAGTATTCTGTGAGTCATTCAGCACACTACATCATTAGCTAGGAAAGAATTATTATCCCCTAGTTACCGATGGGGAAACTGAGGCATGGAGATATTAAATGACTTGCCTAAGATGATACATTATATTTGTGACAGAACCAGCAGCGAGCCCAGATCTTCTGAGCCCCAGTCCAATGCCTTTACCAACTGCAAGACCATCCTTCCTAGACCATCCCAGGGAGTAGTACAACAGGAGAGGTCATTCCTTGGGCCTCAGACAAGGAACAGCCATATCATATTATCAGTGCTTAAGCAGCTGAAGTGGCCATTTCCACTATTATGCCTCCAGAAGGGGAGACAGATTTGTCCCCTTGTATCTGCCCAGGGGTACCAGCTTAAGATTTGTCCCTCTGTACCTTCTTTCATACCATCCCTTACACTTCAAATAACCACCCAATTACAGTTTGTCAAGTACCCTCCATCTCTTCCTTCAAAAATTAATAAAGACCAATCTAATCTATGAGGCATTCTACCCTTTTCTGTTTGTTTGTTCTGGCTCATATTTTAAAAACACCAATCCTTTGAGGCGGAGACATTTGTTTGCTCTACACATTCTGCACACTATATAATACGGTGTGCTATATATAGGATGGAGGCACCAATCACTGTGCCTTTGTTAAGGCTGAACTGATTTTGCACTGAAATAATAAATTTAAATAATTATCCCTTTATTTTGTTCATTTTCTCCAATAAGTAACTGATAAAAATAAAGCAAAATAAAGTTCTATTAGCATTTCCTAAAGGAGAAATATGGCCAGAATTTCCTATCCAAAATTTGGAAAGACAAACCCAGAATATTGATTTTTAAGTGGAAAAAATGTTTACAATAAGAAGCTAATTTTCGGGTCTTATTTGCAACTAAAAATTACTACCATTTTTTTATTTCCAGTGGCATTTCCTGTACAAAAATTGTGGATGACTTCTATAGATTAGCAAAGACAAGACAAAGTACAAATTAAAGCAGAATGAAGTAGGTCAAATGAAGTGGGAGGGAAAAAAATAATTGTTGCTAGGTGGCAGTGTACCTTAAGCAAAGAATATTGTAAATCTTAAGATTCTTGTTCTTGAAGTTTGTTACTTACTAAGATGCATGTTACTTGTTCTCATAATACCATCCTCCACACCTAGATGAAAAATATAAACCTAGATATACATTAAGCACAGATCTTTTTTGAGCAGACTGAGAAGCAGCACTGAAAATCTGTTTATGAGACAGACCATTATGCAATATCCTCAAGCGAATAGCTCCACAGTCCTTTTCTAGTTGCTTGAGAACTGAAAACCCAGTGGACTGAGACTGTACAGCTTGAAAAGAGCAGAGATTTGTTTACTGCATTTCATCCAACCACTGTTGAACTCTAACAGAAAAAGAATGCAGAGAAATAAATCTGAACCACAACTTACAACTTTTCAAGATAAAAATGAATCCAAGATGTTGTAAAACATAATAAATGCACTGTTTAAAACTAAAACAAATTATTTAGTAGTTATTTAAATGATTTAAATGTTTCTCTTCCCTGCTTAAGACAGAGTTAATTAGTCATTAGCTCTATGAATTTTATGATGGAGATGGCTAAGATAATAAGTGTGGAGGATGAAACTAACACACAGATCATGAAAATGTCTATGCATTCAATGTCCTTGCAATAAATAGCATTCAAAGCAAGTTGTTAGGAGAAAGAGATACTGAGAGCAGAGGTTAGGATACCAGAAAATCTATCTGTCGTTCCTGATGTTTCCTCAAACAGAAAAGTACCTTAACATATTGCCTAAATTAGCAGAGTGGTAAAAAAGACAGGCTGATGACATCTCGTGAACTACAATTCACTTGGTAAGAAAGCTGTTAACAGGCTCACAACTTGTCACAAAGAAGTTCTGGAGACAAAGATGAAATGTAACTTCTTTTCAGAAATATCTGTCTGGGCTCAGGAAATTGATCTCTTGGAGAAGGATTTTAGATAAATTTCAGTCAGTTTTTTGAAGGGAGTCTGAACTATGAGATAGAAAGTTGAACACAAACATGATTCAGGGCACATGAGGGGGCTAGTAAGAAATGTCCCTGAAGGTAAATATATTCCATAATTTCCCACTTTAGGGTTCTTTGAAGAACTGGTTCTGGCCATCACCAGTGACAGGATATTGAACTGGAAGGACCATTGGTCTACTCCAGTACTGCAATTTTTACATTGCTACATCGTTACATCCACATGAGTTACATGTGATGTATATCTTTTCATTCATCTCAAAGAGTTAACTCTAAAGCCTACGGTTGTCTATTAAACTGTCAACCTTGTTAACTACTGCACAGCTGATCATTTTAACAGACACATATATCTAACATTTTTATCCATCATTAGATTTTCGGATATCATGGTAGTAAGCACGGTCTTGTCATATTTGCAGCATCAGACCCATAAGTAAGAAATTTTTCTTGTTTTAAGATTTTAAAGATTACATCATTAAGGCCCAGATTCTGTTCAGTAACTTTGGACAGTAATCCCAATAATTTCAGTAGCACTATTCCATGAGTCAGGCAAGCAAGGTATGTGCTGTTTAACCTCTTACTTGGATAGATTATCTGCATGCAGAGAAGAACAGGTTGGAAAGAAAGAATTAAAAGCCAATGATGGTTCAATAATTTTATGAAGATAAATGGGAATAATCTTCATAATAAAATGGCAAGTGCCACCAGCTTTTCCACATTAGAAATCTTTCTGAATTAGGAGAAATAGGGAATGAAATGAAGGAAGAACGCCATGGGGACGAAAACGTTCTTTCCCCAGCAAACTGCCCAGTCCCTCCAGAGCAGCCTTTCTTCCTTACACAACAAGAAAGAGATCTTTTTGTTGCATGCAGGAGGTAGTGAGCATCATCAGATACTGAAGTTTAACCCAAATTAATATTTACGGTGATTGACTAAACCTTTGTTCTTGGTTCATTATCATCCCTGATGTTAAGCCTTGGCAAAGACTGTTAGAAATCAGCTTTTCCTTTGTATTATTTATTATTATTGCCAGCATTCAAAAGATAAACATTTATTAAAAGGGAAACTCCTCTTCCTTCCTTTGCAATCTCCAAATAATGTTTTGATGTTCCCCTCTGTTGTAATCCAGACCAGTGATTTGCTAGGCCTCACCAATCTTTGACTTTGGGAGCCAACCTTATCCTGCTCTGCTGTGAGAACCCCCACTCCAAGGCTGTTCACACGCAGCCTCTGGCATGTAAACTGCTCCCAGCTACTTGCAAGCGAATGACACTAGCCAATATCTCTGGTCCCAAATACAAGCCTAGGAACTAACCTCTTGTAGTGTCCAGTTATGCATTAGTTTTGCACATTTTATTGTAGCAAGGTAGTCTGCTAGTATGAAAGCTCTAAGTAGGGATTTGTAGTATACTAGCTGGATGATGTTTTGATTTGTTCGTTCCAATGTCAGGTATATTGGTGTTTTAGGAACTGATCCAATATTGAAGAAGTCAGTTAATAGAGAAAAACAATGAGAAGTCTTTGTGGCACCTTAGAGACTAACAAATTTGTTTGGGCACACACTTTCAAGGACTAAACCCCACTTCATCAGATGTATGGAGTGAAAAATTCAGTAAGCTGTATAAATATTACAGCACATGAAAAGATGGGAGTTGCCTTACCAAGTGGGGGGTCAGTGCTAATGAGGACAATACAATCAAGGTGGACATCGCCCATTCCCAACAGTTGACAAGAAGGAGCGAGTATCAACAGAGAAAAAATTACTTTTTGTAGTGACCCAGCCACTCCCAGTCTTTATTCAGGCCTAATTTGTTGGTGTCCAGTTTGCAAATTAATTCCAGTTCTACAGTTTCTCATTGAAGTCTATTTTTGAAGCTTTTTTATTGAAGAATTGCCACTTTTAAGTCTGTTATTGAGTATGCAGGGAGAGTGAAGTGCTCTTCTACTGGTTTGTGCATGTTACAATTCTTGATGTCTGATTTGTGTCCATTTATTCTGGTGTGGCCAACGTACATGGCAGAGGGGCACTGCTGGCACATGATGGCATATATCACATTGGTAGATGTACAGGTGAACAAGCCCCTGATGGTGTGGCTGCTGTGCTTAGGTCCTATGATGGGTGTCCACTGAATAGAATGAGGACAGAGTCAGCAATGGAATTTGTTGCAGGGATTGATTCCTGGGCTACCGTTTTTATTGTGTGGTGTGTAGTTGCTGGTGAGTATTTGCTTCAGTTGGGGGGCTGCTTGTAAGCAAGGACTGGCCTGTCTCCCAAGGTCTGTGAGAGTGAGGGCCTATCATCCTTCAGGATAGGTTGTAGATCCTTGATGATGCGTTGGAGAGGTTTTAGTTGGGGGCTATAGGTGACGGCTAGTGGAGTTCTCTTACTTTCTTTGTTGGGCCGGTCCTATAGTAGATGACTTCTCGGTACCCTTCTGTCTCTGTCAGTCTGTTTCTTCACTTCACCCCTTCTTGTCAACTGTTGAAAATAAGCCTTGATTGATTTGACTGAATTGGCCTTGTTAGCACTGACCCCCCACTGGTAAGGCAACTCCGATCTTTTCATGTGCTGTAATATATATACTGCTTACTGTATTTTTCACTCTATGCATCTGATGAAGTGGGTTTTAGCCTACAAAAGCTTATGCCCAAATACATTTGTTAGTCTCTAAGGTACGACAAGGACTCCTCATAATTTTTGCTGATACAGACTAACACATCTACCAATATGAAACCAGTTCATAGAGAGTTAGTTAACCAAATATAATTTGGTTTGCTGGACATGGTAGTGATCTTTCCAGGCCTCATTTATAATGTAATTCTGTTGCAGCACAATGGCCATACACTTCTGCTCCAGAAACTAAGCTTTTACTTAACAAAAAAAAAAAAAAAAAGTCTGCAGCCTTACAGCTATGAATATAACCCTTTAAATATGTTCTTTACTTTTATTGTTCCTGCAATTCATATCTGACTATAAATTTTATGGGCACAAGTTTTGCATTTGGTGCCAAGAAAACATGAGGTGGGGTAGGAGAGAGGGACATGGGACAACACTTCCCAACAACAATTCATGCATCACACAACTACTTTCATCCTTTTCTCAAAATAGCAAGTACAGAAATATGACCATGTGTCTTCTTTGAAATCAACAGTTCTATAGTTGAAAGAAAAAAAACTAACATAATGGGAGAAACTAAAAGAAACACAGAAATCCCCACAACTTACCGTATTTTTCGCCATATAGGACGCTCCGGCGTATTAGACGCCCCCGAGTTTTAAAGTAAAAAAGCCGGACCAAAAAAAAAAAAAAAAAAAACCACCACACACAAAAAGCGCGCCGCTCTCCCGTCCCCGCCGCGCGGGCGGGCTGCTGGGGGAGCACCGCTCTCCCGTCCCCGCCGCGCGGGCGGGCGCTCCCAGGGGCCCCGAGCTGCTCCCGTTCCCCGCCGGCCCCGAACACATGCGGGTGGGCTCGGGGGGGAAGCGCCGCCCCGCCCGCCGGGCCACCTGCAGCCGCCCCAGCTCCAGCTGCTGTCATATATTCGGCGTATAAGACGCCCCCCCTAATTTTGCGAATATTTTTGGGGGTTAAAAAGGCGTCTTATATGCCGAAAAACACGGTATCTTCTCTGTTTCAACATACATTATCTCAGCATTCTCTGTAAATAAAAGAGGGCAAATAATAGGTGAAGGCCAGGAGTACAACATGTGACTCCAACATGACACACAACTTCACCTGAATGTGACATGCCACTAAAGTCTGGATTGTTTATTTAGTGCTATGTGTGATATATTATACTCAGGTTTTTTTGCTGAGTATGGATGAAGCCTAAGTGTCACACCTAGTCATTGAAATTTACATGCAAACATGCCACAGGCCTGACCCTGCATGGCTTGTACACCTTAAATTCCCACTGATTTTGATGTGGGTGCACAAGAAATCAGCCCTCGTGATTTGTTATCAGTCCAGCACATTCTTGCATGTAATGCATGTATTTGCATGTTGCATAAATACTTCACTTAGTAATTACAGGCCTAAGACTTCTCCCAGATGACTGGGTACATTCAATTCTCAAAAGTGTGCCAAGTTTCAAACTTGGATTTGGATTCTGCCTCACACCAGTCTATGGAACCTTTACACAAAGCACTCAGCTAATAAACTATGAAATGGTTTTATCACTGCAAATGAATATGGGACATATGTTCATGTCACGTATTTGGAGCACAGTGTTTGTTACTTCCCTTGTATTTCATATTCAACTTTTAAGACCCACAGAGAAGCTCTGGCTCTAAAAATGATGCGTGCTGGGCTCAGGGCTGTAACCCTGGGGTCTCCAAAGGCTGCCCCCACTGCCGAAAGCCCAAACTCGGGACCTGCAAACGGGATCTCGGTCGCTGCAGCAATGCTTTTAGCGCTTCCCCTGGCAGGGGGCGGGCGGAATACAACCTGGCCAGAGCTGTCGCCTCCCTCACTCCCCCTTCTCGGAGCGGCACTGACCCAACGTGCCCGGAGCGGGGAGGGGGGAATGTGGGTATTTACCCCCCTCTCCCCCTATTCGCACAAAGCCGCCCCGAACAATAACCCCTCCGGGCTCTTCCCAACGCTGTACAGCGACTGCCTCCTCCCCGCCCCTTACCTTCTCCTCCCGCCGCAGGCGCACGCCGCCCAGAGGAGCAGAGCCGTGGCGATGGCTAGGCCGGAGGCGCAGAGCGGCAGCAACTCCCAGGGGACCATGCTAAGGCACCGGGCGCGTTTCCTTCTCCCGCCAACGCCGCCGCTGCAAAGGCTGCCTCGGCTCGGAGGGGAAAGTTTGTCTCTGTTGCTGCAAATCCCTGCCCGCCTGCAGCTCCCGTTCTGATCCTCCCCCGGCCGGGGCTGGGTTTGGCATCGGCGTCTCGCCGCTGAACTTTGGCTACCTACTCTGCGAGCCGCCCTCCCGCCGGGATTGTCCCCGCTGCTGCCCAGGGGGGAGGCGGGCGGGCCGCCAGAGCTGCGCCCTCCCCCTCCTCCAGGCGCAGTTCTTTGCTTTCCTCAGGCCCGGGGGTGGGGGAAGTGGCCCCTCATTTCGGGGAAGGGGAAAGATGAAAAATAGGTGGCTGCCCTGAAAAGTCCCAAGGAATGAGTCAGGGAGGCAGGGAATGTACCACTTAGTAACAATCCACTCATCCCAGACTGACCCACAAAAGTAGTGCCCTTTACATTACACAGTGGTGTTAACCCTCCCCTGCACCAGTGTGAACAGTTATCACTGGGTCTAAAATCAGAGCGGTAGCTGTGTTAGTCTGGAAGTGCAGAAGCGACAGAGTCCTGTGGCACCTTAAAGACTAAAGTATAGTTAGTATAACTAAACTAAAGGGTCTAAATGTGCTTAAACTGGTAGAGTTCATTCCCATAAAATAGGCTATGCCAGGCCGAAGTGCTGGGACAATTTGTTTAGTGGAGGTGCTGAGAGCCATTGATCTAAAGTTCCAGGGCAACCTTTCAGAAGTGGTGTGCCCGGTCTTCATTTATTCACTCTAATTTAAGGTTTTGCATGCCAGTAATACATTTGAACGTTTTTAGATGGTCTCTTTAAGTCTATAATATATAAGTAAACTATTGCTGTATGCAAAAGTAAATAAGGTTTTTTAAATGTTTAAGATGCTTCACTTAAAATTAAGTTAAAACGCTGGACCGGTGGCCAGGATCCAGGTACTGTGAGTGCCACTGAAAATCAGCTCTCGTGCCACCTTTGCACCCATGCCATAGGTTGCCTACCCCTGAATGAAACTGTAAACCCCCTATATAATGGAAACTACTTCAAGCCAGAGGGTGCAGTAGCCTCCCCTGCACCCTTACTTCCAGCATCTATGATACAAGGATATTTGCTATAGTACCTGTAAAGAAAACGAGGAATACTTGTGGTACCTTAGGGGTATGTCTTCACTACAGCAGTAGGTCGATTTCCTTTAAGTCGATTTTTTAAAGCAGATTGTATAGAGTCGATTTTGTGTGTCCCCACAAAGCACAGCAAGTCGACAGTGTCTGTCCGCACAACTGCTGCAAGCGTCGACATAGCGAGCGTTGCACTGTGGGTACCTATCCCACAGTTCCCGGAGTCCCCAGCAGGCACCATTTCGAGTGCTGCACTATGGGTAGGCATTTCATAATTTCGCGCCCTTTTTTCGTGCCGCCGACCCCATTTTGAGCAGTGTACTGTGGGTAGGCATCCCATTATTCACGCCCTTTCTACGCGCTTCGCTAACGCCATAGCACTGCAAGCATGGAGCCCGCTGATGCCACCGCTGCAGTACTGGCCGTTGTGAAGACCTCGCGCACTGTTGTGGATTTTATGCTGTACCGTCTGCAGAGGAATGCGATCCGGAGACAACTGCGCTTTCTGGACCCCGATGACAGTGATGAGGAGGAGATGGACCTGGACGTGCACAGCAGGGACAGGGACACTGACACTGACATTTTTGGAAGTAGGGTGACCGACAATCTGGCAAATTTGGTGGCAATGGGGCAGGCTCATGCCATGGAACGCCGATTCTGGGCCAGGGAAACAAGCACTGACTGGTGGGATCGCATAGTGCTGCGGGTCTGGGATGACTCCCAGTGGCTCAGAAACTTTCGCATGCGTAAGGGCACGTTCATAGAACTTTGTGACTTGCTTTCCCCGGCCCTCCGGCGCAGGAATACCAGAATGAGGGTGGCCCTCACAGTTGAGAAGCGAGTGGCGATAGCCCTCTGGAAGCTTGCAACGCCAGACAGCTACCGGTCAGTCATGAATTGAGTTTGGGGTGGGCAAATCTACAGTGGGGTCTGCTGTGATGCAAGTAAGCAGGGCAATCGTCGAGCTGCTTCTACCCAGGGTTATAAACCTTGGAAACCTGCAAGCTACAATAGATGGCTTTGCCGCCATGGGATTCCCTAACTGTGGTGGGGCTATAGATGGGACTCATATCCCTATCCTGGCACCGGACAACGAGGCCGCAGAGTACAGAAACCAGAAGGGATATTATTCTATGGTCATGCAAGCATGGTTGACTACAAGGGACGTTTCACCGACCTGTACGTAGGGTGGCCGGGAAAGGTTCATGACGCTCGTGTGTTCAGGAACTCTAGGATATTTAGAGAGCTGCAGCAAGGGATTTTCTTCCCCGATCAGAAAATTACTGTGGGGGGTGTAGAAATGCCGATCGTTATCCTTGGGGACCCAGCCTACCCCTTAATGCTCTGGCTTATGAAGCCCTACACAGGAGCCCTGGACAGGGGTCAGGAGCTGTTCAACTACAGGCTGAGCAAGTGCAAGATGGCAGTAGAGTGTGCATTTGGCCGTCTGAAGGGGAGATGGCGTTCATTACTGATTCGCTCAGACATCAGCGACAGAAATATCCCCATTGTTATTGCTGCTAGCTCTGTGCTCCACAATCTCTGTGAGAGCAAGGAGGAAACATTTATGGCGGGCTGGGAGGCAGAGGCAAATTCCCTGTACGCTGCTTACCAGCAGCCAAACAGCAGGGAAAGTAGAAGAGCGCACCATGAGGCGCTGCGCCTCAGGGATGCCTTGAAAACCAGTTTTCTGAGTGCCCAAGATGGCGTTTGAGAATCCGCTCCCTTGCTCTGCTCAGCCCTAAGCCTGCCGTCCTTGCACCCTCTTTCCACCACCACCCCATGCTTGCAGAGGAAATAAATTCACGGTTTTAAAAATCATGGTTTCTTTATTGCTTCATCACAAATACAAATACAGGGGATCACTGGCAAGGTAGGCAAGAAGGGGTGGGTGAGGAGGGAAACCAGCAGTCTCAGCGGTGGAGGAGCGGGGAGGGGGGGACAGACAGCAGCTTTTACAAGGTTTTAGAAAAACTCAGACTGCTGCTGCTTGTGCTGGCTTGTGGGGTAGAGTGGGTCGGTCCCCGGAGCTTCCCCCCCCCACCCCGGGTTCTCACCCCACGTCTGGGCGGGGAAGCTATGGGACTTGGGGAGGTGGTTACACAGAGGCTGTAGAGGCAATCTTTGGCCCTGCTGAAGCTCCACCAGACAACGAAGCATGGCACTTTGCTCCTCCATTATGCGGAGCAAAGCATCCATCCGCCGTTCTTCACGTTCCTGCAACTTTTCTGCTGCAGATCTTGATTCTTGCCTTAACTGTAACAATTTTTCCTTCCATTCTGTCTGCCGTGCGGCCTCAGCATGAGAGTTATGCAGAAGTTCATTAAACATGTCATCGCACGTTTTTTTTTTACGTCTTCGTATCTGTGTTAGCCGGCATGAGGGGCAAGAGGGAGGATTCACAGATAAGTGTGCAGCTGGTGAAGAAAGAAAGGTATAAAGTTATGAGACACATACAGTCGTGGAGAACAATGGGATTACTATGCAGCGGGGAAACACAGTATTCACAGGCCTGATATGGTTTCTGTACAAGGTCATATCCCTCACCAAAAAGTTACTGGATCAGTCAAAAGTCACAGAATCACCTCACGCAGGAGAGAGCCCCACCACGGCTGCTGAAATCACCATGCAGCCCGCTATGGTAAGCTCTTTACAGCAGCGCTCGGATATTCCAGGGTAACTTCACCCCCTTCCCCCCCACCGCGTGGCTCCCTGTGAACCGTGAAATGCAAAACAAAAAACAAACTCTCTGGGTTCGGGCTGGCTGCGGAAGCATCTGCTTGTAGGCTCAAAACTCCTCTAACTGCTCTCGCAACGGGCTGGCGGGGGTGGGGGAGGGAGGGTTGGGGGGCTTACAGGCTGTCTCGATCACTGTGTCCAGACTAATTGCAGTCCGTATTTCAAACAGGCAACCATGAACGACATCACTTTGGTTAGAATTTCTCAGAGAGATAGAGAGCGCACGCTCCTTGAGTCGCTGCAAAGTCCTGGTCCATTCGCCACAATGCTAGCCTGCTCAATGATACCAGACTATTTACTACTTTCATGGCGTGGGATGGTCTCCTATCACGGGGGACCACATAAGGCGGCTCTCCCCAGAAATCTGGTGCGGAAGATTCATCGCTACCTCCTGGATAGCTTCAGTGAAATGTCCGTGGAGGACTTCCGGTCAATACCGGAGTATATTGACAAACTCTTTGAGTAGAAACTGACCAGCAATGAAAGCACGCTAAGTCCTTAGGGCAACTTAATCATTAATAAATGCTTCCTTTAAAAATCATGAGTCATGTAATCCCTTAAAAAAAAAACTCACCAGAGTTCCCTTCGCCAGCTTGGGTACCCGCTTGGGAGGGTTGGCTGAGTACTGGATCCAGGGTGATAAACAGCTCCTGGCTGTCTGGTAATAATACTGTTTCTCCGTTTGCATCCTGCTGTTCCATGATATTTCCCTCCTCCTTCTCCTCATCCGAATCGTCCTTGTCCCTGGCCATTATCCCATGTGTGGAGTCCACGGAGACCGGTGCGATGGTGGTGGGGGCGCCCCCCATTATCAGATTCAGTTCATTGTAGAACCGGCATGTCCGTGGCGGACCCCCCGAGCGTCCGTTTCCCTCTTTGGCTTTCTGGAACGCTTGCCTCAGCTCCTTAATTTTCACGCGGCACTACTGGGCATCCCTGTTGTGGCCCCTTTCCAGCATGGCCTTGGAGACCCTGGCGAATGTGTTGGCATTCCGTTTGTTGTTGCGGAGTTGCAACATCACAGATTCCTCTCCCCAGATAGCGATGAGATCCAACACCTCATTATTGGACCATGCTGGAGCTCTTTTCCTCTGGCTGGTCTCCTGTGCTGCTGAGCTCCGCATGGCATCTTGTGATGCTGAGGTCTGCATGGCGGCTTGTGCTGCTGATTTCTCTGAATGGCGACTGAGCTGTGCAGGTGAGCTGGCCATGCTGACCAAACAGGAAATGCTATTCAAATGTTCCCGGATCTTTTCCTGTCTACCTCGCCAGAGCAGCGAGTTGAGAGTGCTGTCCAGAGTGGTCAGAGTGGAGCAGTGAGGCAGTCCAGAGCGGTCAGAGTGGAGCATTGTGGGACAGCCTCTGGAGGCCAATAACATCACATTCATCCTCACTAGTCCACAATCGATCCAGAGAGTTCAATTTCAGCGCTACTCCTCTCGTTAGGGAGGAGTACAGAAGTCGATTTTGAGGGCCCTTTAAATCGACGCAAATGGCATGCATGTGAGGACGGGTACAGGTTTATATCGACTTAACGTCGCTAAAGTCGACCTTAAGCTGTAGTGGGGACCAGCCCTAGGAGACCTGACTCATAATTTTAGAATGCTTAGTCTTGGCAATACTGTATATCTTGCTCTTCCGTTCTAATTGATTTAAATCGAGTGTTCAAGGAAGTACTACTTAATGCAAATAAGGGGATCAGAATCTGGCCCATAATACCTATAATGGTGAGTAGCCCCACTGAAGTCAAGGGACAGACACCATTACTATGTAGTGCAAGGATCAGGCCTTTCTTACTGAAAAAGAAACTGATATTTTCCTGGCATCTTGAAAATCAGAATTAAACTTCCTGTCTAGGGCTTTAAAAATAAATCACGATTTTGGAAATCCCAAAGGATTTCCAAGAATCATTAGCTCATTGTGTCTTTGAGCTAATCCATTGTGAATGCAGCAAATTAAAACTGAAAAGCACTGCATTGCAAGACATTATTACAGACTGTTAAATACTTTCAATTCCACAAATGACCTCTGTTGTGAAATTCCAGTAGTTTACAACTTCCTTACTGAAAGAATTCATAATCTGCATACAATTTTTAATAGCCTATAAAGCTAAAATAATAAGCTATTTGAAATACTAAATATGGAACTGGATATGGGAGCGGGAGTAAAGAGGAATGCAACAGTGTTTTGTAATTATTAACACTATTAACTTTGTTCATATCTACTGGCCAGAATAAAACACAGGTGAGATCACATTTTTGCAATACTGAGGGCTTGATCCTGCTAGGTGCTAAGCACCATCAAATCTCGTTGGACAAGAGTGCTCAGAACTTTGCAGGATCAGACATTACAAAATGCCTAACAGCACAGATTCTTTCAACTCTAACAGGTTTAAGATTATTAGCAGCGGTGTTAGTCTGTATCCTTAAATAAAATGAGGAATACTTGTGGCACCTTAGAGACTAACCAGTTTATTTCAGCATAAGCTTTCGTGGGCTATAGCTCACTTCATGGGATGCATAGAATGGAACAGAAGTAAGATGTGTTTATATACACAGAAAGCAAAAAAAGTTATCCATTACCATACTAACTCTAAGAGGCTGTTTAATTTGGATGGGCCATTATCGGCAGGAGAAAAAAACCTTTTGTAACAGAACTGTGTCTGACAGGTGATAAGAACCTTTGAAGGGAACTTAACTAGGGAAAGGCATTCAATTAGTGTAATGACAAAGCCATTCACAATTCAACTCTAAGGCACTGGTTATATCATTACTATCTAATTGCTGTTTGGTGGCCTATATGCAAAATGAGCCATCTCAGTCCAGTTCCTAGTGGATGGAAGTTTCACATAAACCACACAATTACATACTCATGTAGCACCACAAATGTACACATTGGCATCCAAGCTGGATAGGTAGAGAGGTCAAGAACGGAATTGGCAGGAAGACTTAACAACCCCCTGACACCTAAAGTGGGGCCCTCCAGGTCAGAGTTGTCCAATAACATTGAAGCAGCTGAAGTGGGAAGGCTGAAATGAAACCTTGCACTCTGGTCCTGGGTTGTAAAATGGTGTTCATCTCCCCAGCTTCCCTCCCCTCTTTGTAAAGTCTGATTACTTGATGCTTTTTCAGAACAAATGGCTTTCCCCATCAGTAAGTATAATTTTAGATTACCATGTTTCTTTCATTGTCAGATTTGGCCAGCAGGATTTGACCTTACTCTAAAAAAAATTCTTTCAAGACTTATGAGCTCTTTTTTTTTTTTTTTTTTTTGGTACAGGGTTTCATGAGACTATCATAAAGCTCGTGATTAATGGTGATCATGAATAGGAGACAAGTGTATACACTATGGTATTTAATAAAGATTAACAATATGACTCCAGTTGGATTGGGTCTTAAGTAAATAGCAAAATTCCACTACATTCAAAACAGATCCCTAGAACGCTGGTAGAGGTGGTTGCAGTACAATGATGGATGAAGAGATATACAGTAGACTCTCGATTATCCAGAATTGGGTTAACCAGGATGTGGATTAACCAGGATGTACAAAAAAAATATGCATAACTCGCAGGGCCGGCTCTGGCTTTGTTGCTGCCCCAAGCACACACACACAAAAACCCATCAGGGCACAGGGCAGCCAGTGAACCAACGCCCTCTACCTCCAGCGCAGGGTGGCTGGTGAACCAACCCCCTCTCCCTATATTTCCTATGGATGGTGATTATCCAGGATTTTATTCACCCAGATTAATCTTTTCCCTATCATCCTGGATAATCGAGAGTCTACTGTATGCACTTTACAAAATATTTTGAGATCCTTCAGGTTGAAAGTCACTTATATAAATGTAATATTATAAGTAGGTGTTCATATACCATGCTGGTGATCATCGTAAGATAGCTAAATAGATGTTCAGTTAAATTTCTCGTGTTTAAACTGTGACTATTCTGTACATATGCTTCAATTCAAAATGCATACTGTGTGTATATTTCATATTGCCAATGTTGTAAGATGATATTGATCATATTTTTTGGTCTTATGAAAATGTAGATTTAAAATAAACTTAGTACATAATGTACCATAATCTGTACAGTATGTTACTTTTCACAGGGTGCTTTTGCTGTAAGAATATTGTAATCAAATATAGTAATCAGTGTCACTGCAGATAGCATGGGTAAGTGGCACATGACTCCACCATTTGGGGAGGCTGGGTGTGCCCGGACCATGGCCCTGCCCTGAGGCCTGCTCCCACTCAGCCCCTTCCTCCAAAGCCCCCTTCCCCATCTCTCACGCCTCTTCCCCTGAGGCACCCCACCTGCCACTTTCACCTCTTCACCCCCTCTTCCACCCCCCCCCATGCATGCCTCTTTACCCCGTCCCCTGAACCCTTCCCTCACCAGCCTGTTGAATGGCTGCTCACCGCCTGTGCTTGCTTCGTCACCCTCTTCCCTGAGGCCCCCATGAGGGAAAAGACAGAGTGAGGGCAGGGCCTTGGAGGGAAGAGGACGAGCAGGAGCGGGGCCCCAGGCAAAGCGCAGATAGGGTCACAGCCTTGGAACCCTTTCGGCAGTGGTGGCACACTCCAAAGGCTGTGGGCCAGCTGTTTGTGAGGCTTAGCATCTTCCAGCCTCTTATACCTGCTGCCCATGCTCAATGCAGTACGTGGAGTAGTCACTGCTCCACCAGCTAGCCTCCATGTGAATTTAAGCATAAGTATCCCGCTATGTGGAATACAGAAGATCAGGGTCCATACTAGAAAGATTTAGATTGTATGTGGGACTGGTAGCACTCCTTGTAATTAAAGTTGCCTGAACATTTCCCATATTAAAACTGTTTTCCTTTATGTATAGCTTTGTCAAATGTCAACTATTTGGCCAGACATTCTTCATGTCAGTTGTTTGTTTCAGGCTGAATTTACATTGAAAATTTCAGCCAAAACAGTCCAGCTGTGTTAGAGAATGAAGCTAGGTAAGAATACATTGGTTTGTCCATGTTAAATAATTCTGATAACATTTTCGTTGAGAACCTCTAGCACCCCCGTGCTTTGGACCAGGGACTTGAAATTTGGCAGGGGAATGGCCTTTGTGTCAGGGATGTGCCTTGTGCCCAAATTTGCCTAAGTTCCACAGTTAAAAATATCAGTTTGCACATGCTTAGTACAGACTTGCTAGAGCTTTGGAAATAAATCCCCCAATCCATCTGCACTGGGCCTGGTCCAGGCCAGAAATGAGCAGGACTTTCCCTGCGACTGCAATTCTGGGCTACTGCAGGCCAGGTCAGGCCTGGGAACAAAAAACAAGGAGCATGTCCCTCCTGTGCTTTCAATCCCACCCCCCACTGGGCCCTGGAAGGGGGGAACTGTCTGATTTAAAAATCAGATGGGAAAAGAGCCAAACTTGAGGGGTGAGAGAGAAGTAGATTGACATAAGAAGCTGAGAAAGGTAGGGAGACTGGGACTGAATGCTGTGGGGGGTGGGGAAACTAGGACTGGCAGTTGGGTGGGCAAGGAGACTAGTACTGGTCTGGGAATTGGTGAGGGAAACAATGAGAGGGCTGATAAGCTTTATGGGGCTTGGGCTGAGTTCACATAAGCAGAGGGTAGAAACTGGGACTTGTCTGGTCCAGGAGGCTGGGCCTTGTAACCAATGCAATGGGGGCAAGAAGGAGATAAGAGAGGAAAGACAGATCCGATGAGAAGTTAGGATGCAGAGGGAGAATTGGGACCAGCTGGGCAAAGAGATTGGGATAAGTAGCTAAGTGAGCATACTGAATTCAGATGAGGAGCCTGGAGAGGAAGACCAGGACTTGGAGCCAGTGGAGCATGGGAAACATAACTGGGGAAGAGAGACAGATCAGACTAGAAGCAGGAACGGGGAGAACAGGGACTGACTGGATAAGGACACTGGGAGGAGGGGTCTGGAAAGGTAAGACTACATTTAGCTGGCAAGGAGACTGGGATAGGGTGTCCAGAGAGGTGAGACTAGGCCTGGCCAGGCAAGGAGACAACAACTGGATTGAGAAACCTGGAAAAGGGAGACTAGGACCGGCGAGTTCTTGAGACTAGGACTGGGACAAGGAGCCAGGGGTAGGGAAGAGACAGGACTGGGGCAGAGACTAGATTGAGGGGCAAAGGTATCAAGGTTGTGAGGAAATGATCAGAGGGGTCTGTGCCCACTAAAGAACACTTCCCTTCAAAGACTGAAACGAAACCCACAATTCCTGAGTCTCACCATTCCTTTGTCGTCAGCAGATATCAGTGAAATCCATCTGCAAAATGTGTGTCTCATCCCCCTTTAGTGCTGGTCCATCTAGAGGATGACACATTGCTACTATAAATCTCTTTTAGCTCAAGTGGCAGAGGTCTGAGCAGTAGATCTCAAGGTTCCCACTCTGCTGAAGAGCTATATGACTGTCAATAGGTCATGATGACATTTCTGGGTTTTCCCCCCATTTTTTATAAACTTAGAAAACCGCACACATTAAAAGAATAGTAAGGTTGCAAAGTCAAGCCCTTAAAAGTTAGAAATGGATGGACCTAGTCTGCGGATAAAATCAGGGTTGTGTAGTGAAGGGGACTGTTGATTCTGGGATCTCCTACGTCAATTCTTGCAGAAGTGGAAAGGAATGTAATGAATGAGGCAGGGGCTTGCAGGAAGAGACAGAAGGGTCTCCGAGTTAAGGCAGTGAAATGCTGCCCTGTAGAAATGGATCATAGCCATTGGAAATGGGGGAGGAGGGACAAAGGGCCACTGTTTAAAACCTGAATACTTCCGAAGTTCAGTCTGAACACAATGGAGTGAGAGCACACAGTGGCCTGGCTATTGCATTCTCCATTGCAACTGCATGCCAGCCAGATCCCACTCCATGGGCCCGATTCTGGCAGCTGGGCCTTCACCTGTCGCGGAATGCTGAAACCGTGATGGCAGCTCATCTTGGCAACAGGGATCCATTGGGTCGGGGAAGCAGGATGGTCTGGACCCATAAGCTGAGGGCCTCAGACTTGCCAGTAGGGCAGGTAAGATAAGACCAAGGGGAAGCATGGGCTCCAGGAAGGTTCGTCTCATGGCGTGGCAGGGTGGAGCAGGGGCTGCAGGATGATCAGGCTGGATGGGGGAAAGATGCTCAGGGATGTTCTACTGACTGTACTTCGGGCAAAATGAAATTTTGAGACAATGAGGCAACGGTGTATCTCCCATTATGTGAAATGAAGTGAAATGGATACCTCACATAGCTGCTTATCAAGGAACCTAGAATAAATCTATAATCAGTTTAAACTTTAGATGTATTTACACTGCACTGATTACTTTTTCTGCATTGGTGTTATAGAAGGTTTTGTGTCCATTTAATATTGATTTTATATCAATTTAGTTAAATCAGTGAAATTTATAATCCCTGATTTACAAATGATAAATACCTTCTCAGTGCCATACATGGTAGAGGAGGAAATCAAATATGAAATCATATTATTGTTCATCTGCTGTTGAAAATAGTTTGATTTTTGCTACTTCAAACACTGCTCATTTAATACCTTTTTAAAAAATGAAACAATAAATGAAACAGTTTCTATCATTTTTACACTTATTTTTATTGTATGTGATGTTCCTTTTTCAACCAAGCACTTGACTGTGCTATAAAATCATGAAACTTTTATGAGCAGTATCTATCAGGTTTTTAATCTTCTGTGTTGCTTTTATGATAAAACTGTGGCTATGATGGGTTTCCAGAAAGCATTGTAATCAGTTCCAATGTTCAAAGGACTGTGTAACACCAGCTTCTGGTAGACCCAGATTTAAGGACACTGGAACATGGGGTTATGTCCCTGACCATCTTGGCACTTATCCTCCATGAACTCTTCTAATCTTTTTTTTAACCCAGTTATACTGGGAGGCAATTAGGGAAATTTATGACAGTGACTTCTGAAAGGCACTCACATTCTCCTGTTAGTATCAGAATTTAGATAGATAATAAAAGATAAAAATCAACAAAGATACAAAAAAAAATCCCAAATTTAGGACTAGATTGTAATAATACAATCTGTTCTGTGCTGTTCCAGGAGTAGACCAGGGAATTAATTGTAACTCTGAAAGTCATAATTCAATCCCTGATTCTCCCCTTGAACTAGTGGGGAGGTAATCTGTGTCAATTCTTAACCAGGTTTAGATTACTTCTCCCTTCGTGACATTTCAGCTATGCTGGCTGACACATTGGTAGGTGAAATAAGGGCTATACTCATTGTCCACTTCTTCCCTCCTGCATAGGAGGGAGAGTAGAAGTCTAGGAAGGCTGCTTTCCCTGCCTATCCTGTCACTGACAATGTGGGTAGCTAGTAGAGGATACTAAAGGGGTGTCTTGCCCCCCTCACTTCCCTTTGCCAGCAGGTTGGGCAAGTGCCAGCCTTATCCTATATTTAACTGGTGGTGGAAGGGGACTCTTTCTATTGTCACTTTAAAAAAAAATTGTGCTACAGGACACAGTAGGAAAGTAGCACCTTCCAGCTGGGATTGTTATAGAGAGTACTTAACTGACCTGATAACGCTCAGAGCCGCATACATGACTCTTCTCTATATTTAGTGTTATCAGCCATCCAAGTTTTGATGATTTGCATTTGATGGTGCTGTCCTGCATTCTGAAGCTCAGGTCTGCAGGATTTTAAACATTCCCCTAAATATCTGTGGAGTTAACACATCGCCATATCAGATTGATGCATCATGACATTTCTACTTGACAATGACAAGATGTCAAGCATTGGCCTAAACTGAATTAGTCTTGGAGGACAAACTTTAATAGGTGGGACCCTTATTTACTGTATATATTACATTTTATGGAGGTTCAGTTAAGAAACCAAATATACTTTATCAGACATTCCCTCCACCTAGTTTAACTTTTGTGGATTAGGCTTTAGGTCAATTCTCCTTATTCCCTAGATTCTCTCTTGGCCTCTACTTTTGAAGGGACACTAGCTATTCCACTTTACCATTTTCCTTTTATCAGCCCATGTTTTAAGATCTAGGAGTCAAATCTTAACTTTTTAGGGGTTTTTTTTTAAACTCATTCCTTAATCAAGCAAAACTCCCATTCACTTCAAGTGATAGTTTTAGTAAAAACTTCATGATTTGGCTCACGAGCAAAGTATAAGCCTCCGTATTGTATTCAGAATGTAATGTTCTCAAGTTCCTCTTTAGTTAAATCAGGATTCCAAATATCTCCTCTAAAGCTACAGCTGGCTGCTATCACAATGCTTCATGCATTTATGGCTGCCCTTCAGATCTCTGAAATATAAATCTAGTGCTGAGTAAACTAGTTAAACCCCTGTTGAGTCTGAGTGTATTTTCCTCATTCTTCCTTTTCCCATAAAAACCTTTTTAGAAGCTATCACTATCCACAGGATGAGTGAGTGAGCCCCAAGCCTTTATAGTTAATCCACAAGAGTCTAGTCTCTGAAGATAAAATTCTATGCCCTCACCCTGGATTTTTTGCCTAAGATTGTTGATGTGGCTGAAAGTATGTAGATGTATTAGTATTCCTCTTTGAGCATTAAGCTAGTCTTCTTAGCATATATGCTTCAAGTGGCACATGAACAGGATTCATGACTGAATTTGGTCCACTGGTTGAATCGATAGGTTTCCCAGCTTGGGACAGGAACTGATGGGGAGTGCAACATGGACGCTGATCCATGCCCCCTGCCATGTACTAATAATTACAAAGTAAACAGCCCCAGTAAGACCATATACTTTGATTGCATGGAGACTTCCTGTCTATTCTTCACTTTCTTTTTCATCACTGCTCCATCACGGCTATAGTCACATATGGTTTTACTATAGTAAAAAAAACCCTGCACAGTTCAGTAGATTTTCTAGATGTTTTGATTGCTTAGCCTTTCCCACTTTTGCAGTCCTTCTGGTGCCCATGAAATGGATTCTATCCCTGCCTTTGTTGGAGTGTTCTTGGGTGGTGCTGGCCAAGAGACTTAAACCGAACTTTTAACAAGTGGTCAATAACTGTGTCTTCCTCATTTTATGGGTGCCATTTGCACCCTTTTAATTTTGACTTAAATACATCTGTGAAATACAGAAGTGGATCATAACTTTGTAAATTATGAAATTTGAATGTAAAGTCAAGAAACTGGGTTAGAGGTGGAGTTAATGTGTAATAAATGACGTCAATGGTACTTGAGGTTTCTCAGCACCTTACAGGATTTGCCTTTAAAGGGACAAGAACTACTTAACTCTGGGTGCTTTTCTGTTTCTTTCTTACTCAGATGGCCATGTCAAAATTTGGGTTAGGATGTTGTGTCTCCGCTCACCTTTTAATCCTGTTTGCCTTAAATGCTCTACTATTCTGGCTCACCATGCAGACACCAACAGCCAGCAGACAAGTATGCAGTTCCCTGAATGAACCCTAACCCAGTTCAGCACTTGGCCCTCAGTCCCCTACCTCGTTACAACACAGCAGACCCATCCTGATCTCCATCAATGTTGGTTACTACTTGCTGGTTACCCCAACACACCCCAAATCCCAAATTTCCCCAAAATCATCTGCTCTGAAATGTCCCGCCCTCTCCTGGGACATTCAGAGGTGTAATAAGGGCCACTGCTCTTTTAAACTGGAAATAACATTGACTTCAACACCACACTGGGTTGATTTAGATTAAAAGGAAAACTAACAAAAAGAGGTTTTAAGTGAGTTCAAGCACAAGGGGTAAAGATAAAATGGGTATAAACAAAAACCATTAAAATATACCTTCTAGTGCCTAAGACTTAACAAGCCATAGCCTTGGTGCAAGATAGATTTCTTCCCAAACTTTTTCTTCTTTCCAGCTCTCATAGGTATGAAGTGCCTTAGAATTACTGTTTTACCTATGAAGGGTTAACCTGAAGCAGAAGAGGTTAATGACGTATTGGGGATGCAAATTCCTAGAGACAAAGGAGTTAGTTTCACTTTTTCCCAGGCACTCAGCCTGTCTCCATCTTCTCCCCGGCTCTGGGGTAATGAATCATCTTTCTACTCATCCCTTGACAAGTTTCTAAGTCAGCCTGGCAGTAAGTGAAATTGTTAATTCTATAAGCTTGTAATCGATCTATGGTGTCTTTAACCTCATCAGGGAGAGAAATCCTAAGGGAGGGGTTAAGGCTAGGAACTGAGTATCCGTGAAGTCTGTGTAAGTTGTATGCTTTTCTCCTTTCTCTATTAAACCTTTTTTTTTTTTTTGGTAATAAGAATCGTCTGTTAATTCTATTGGAGGGATCCTAGCTTTGGATCAGAGTCTGTGTTCTCAATCTCTCCCAGGTAGCAAGGGGGAGGGGGTGTTACTATCGGGGTTTTAATGTTAAAACACCCCATAGTTTTGGATTACTCACGTTAATGGTGGCAGCGGATTCCAAGCCCCAACTGGAAAAGTTTGGGTTTTGGGAGGAAAAGATTTAACCTAGGCTGGTGAAAGTAGCTTGGGAAAATTTGTCTTTCATGCGAGATCCACACATCTTTACCCTAGAGTTTAGAGTGGGGAAGGAAATCTCTTACACCAGCCATGGTCAACTTTCTCTCAATCAGGATCTTCCACAGAAGTTACAAAATGCTGGTTTCCCTTGTCTTCCTAAATGAAAGATAATTTCCTAAGCAGGTATCTCACCTATATTTCTTTCCTAGAGATTTCAACCCCCTGGTTGCTTTCAACCCCATCCTTTCTCTGCTTGCAAGTGCTCTGCCCGCTTGTGTCCATTCAGTGATGGATGCCAAGATGGCTTTGTCTCTCTGTCTTCCCAAACTCACTGTTTTGTTCCCAGACTGAGGATAACCTCCTGCTGTTTTTCCTTTCCTGTTGACTTCCCACCCTCCTGCTGATTCTTATGTAAATGGGGCTTCTACTGTTTTGATTCCACCATGCTTAATTTACATAGGAAGCAGGTTGATACCTGCCTTCCCTCCTGTCTGAGAGAAAACCTGTTTCTCTCCCCTTGTCAGGTTACAGATGTAAAAGCAATATTAACCTGTATATGTAATTCCTCATACAGCATTAATATATGTAATTCCTCATACAGCATTAACACATACTGTAGCAGATCAAGCACTCACCAGCACAGTGCCTCCTGCTTGTTGCCTCAGGAATTAGCTCTATTCCAGCTCCAGAGAGCCCTCTGCTGGTCAGTGTCTCACCTGCCTCAGGCCCCCCATGTCCCTCCCAGACCCTGGTGCCCTTTACCTCAGGGTTCTGCCCCAGGAGTACCCCCACACTCTGGGTCTCCCCTCCCAGGGGAACCTCCAATCCTCTATTCCCACTTTGCCTCAGTGGCTACTACCAGTCATCATCTAGCCCCTTTTTTCTAAGGCAGACTGCAGTCTGTAATGGCCACTCATCATTGGGAAGGGGGTTGGACCAGCTGCCTCTGCCTATCCAGGGCTGCACCTCTACCACCCCAGTACCTCCTTAGGTCTTTATCAAGGCCTCAGCCTGTGGAGTCGCCAGGCTGGAGTTCTCTAATTCCTTTTGCTCTTCCCCAGCTTCCGGTGCCCTGTGCTCCCAAGCAGCTAAGCCATTCTCACTCCAAGGCTGGAATGAGTCTGTCTGCCTTTTGGCCCTGCAACTCTTTTATAGGGCCCAGCCTGCCCCTGATTGGCTGCCTCACAGCCTTTTCCGATTGGCTATCAGCCCCATCCCTCTCCCAGGGCTGGCTTTTAACCCTTTTAGAGCCAGAGCGAAATGACTGACCCACTACACACACATTTCACAAGTATATTAATCTCCAGTTCACATATAGTACCTTACGTGATCCTGTTTACATACAGATGATGACAACAGTGATTTGGTGTACACTGGGCTGGTCAGACCAGCTGTAACTCACTCTACTCATAGGGGAGCACTGGGCTGCTCTTAGGGTCACAAACCCCTTATTTTAGTTTCTTTTTCGCTTCCCCTTTTTTTTCTGGGAATTTCTTGTGATTTGAAGCCAACTCGGAGGTGGTTTGATTCTCAAAACAGGAAATAAGAAGTACAGTAAATCTGAAAAAAAAGTTGTGGTTTACTAATGTTTGCCTTTCTCCAGGAGTGAAAGTAAGGCAGTATGGCCTGATACAGGGTATGGCGTACCAGTAAAAAGCGGCCCATACAGCTGACTTTAAAGCTCTCCTGCGGCAGTGCTTTAAGGACCCTACTTAAAGTGCTGCCGCAGCAGCATTTTAACATCACTCCCCGTTTTGCGACCCCCATCAGCAGCCCTGATAAAATGTATCCAGCTATGTTAACAAATAACTTCCTTTTTTTACTGAAAGTAGAATAATTTTTTAAAGAATAGTTTACTTTTCACAAGTTATGCTTTTTATTTAGTGTCTGACTTTCCCTCAGCTTGGCCAATAAAAATCAATAAGTTCACTTTTAATTAGTTTTTCTTTCAGTTACTTAGTGCTGCAGTGCCTTAAGTTTTAAACAGAAAAAGAAAATGTTAATTGTTTAAACACAGCTGTTTTATTTGGGATTTTTTTTAATATGGAAATATTTCTATTGATCTTTGATTTTATAAAAGCTTGATTTTGTTTTCAAAATACAAACTTTGGGACAAATGTAGGTATTGATCCAAAAGCACTTAAACACATGCTTAGATTTAAACTCAAGTAGTCTTACTGGAGTCAAATTGACAATGCCCATTTAAACAAAGTTCACTGAAGGTGTAAGTAACAGCTGCTGAGAATTTTGTGGTTTTGGAACTGATGCCTTTTAAGATCTCAGTGCAAAATCCAGGATTTGATTCTCTAAGTCCTCCATGTTTAGAACACCTTTGAAAGTCAGGGGTAGTATTCCTGAGGCAGAAATGTGTATTTTATTCATAGTCTAGTTATCAAGATGCTGGAAGATGGCATAGTATTCTATCCCCTATTAAAATAAAATTGATGCCTTTACAAGTTTTTATTTCAACAATTTTGAAAGCACTGAAGTAAAATATGAGCTGGAATTGTGAAGCTTTCTTTCTGAATCTTAAAACTTTATACTTAAACTATATTGACATTCTGCCTTCTACAAAATGCTTTTGTTATTAAAATTCAGAGAGAGACACGAGTGTTAAAATAGTAAATAAAATTCAAGTAATTCATTTCACCTTTTATTTTAAAAACATTTTAAATGGCAGTAAAATAAAGTACATTTTAAATTGTGATTTATCTGTAATGACAATTTAGTAAGTTCTGACTATTTCTGTCTTTTGGAGCAAGGAGAATTTGCATGTGTACCCCAAAAATTTGAATATTCCCAGTATACTTCATTCCCAGTTGACTTCATAACAGCATCAATAAGCCTTAGTTATTATAATTGCGGCATGAAAACAAAAGAACGTTTTAAAAATGTTAAATAAAGTGATTTCCCTCTTACCTGGTTAAATTCTGACTCCAAATCAAGATCTCAAAAGGATATCATTCCAGACTGAGGATCAACTCGGCAGATGTCTTAGGCCCAATCTACACTACAAAGTTAGAGTGGCTACACCACTGCCAATGGAATGCCTTGTGTTGACCTAGTTGCGCATTTGTCTACACTTAAATTTGTCTCCCATCGATGACACCATTTCTCCTTTACACCAGCACAGTAACATCACCTCCCCAAGTGGCGTTGAGCCAAAATCAATATTGGCAATGAATGTAGACACTGCATTAAACTATGTCAACTCTAACAGTCCTCCTGCAGCTCTCCCACAATGCCTGACACTAACCACTCTGGCCACAATTGTGAACTTCACTGCCCAGGAGTCATGAAAACCGGAAAGTGTCCCCTCCTCCACATTTAGAGCCCCACAAATTTTTGAAATGCCTTTTCCTGATTGTCTAGGTTGGCAAGCACACCTAGCAGCTCTCCATTGTTGTGTGCAACTGCCCAGTTGACCATGCTGGCTACATACTCCACATGTGTTCTGGCTTGGAGTAGACAGGAGATACTGGATCTCCTGAGCCTGTGGGGAGAAGAGGCTGTGCAAGCACAGCTACAGACCAACCATAGAAATGTAGACATTTATGAGCAGATTGCATGGGAAAATGCAGAAGACGGTATGACAGGGATCAGCAGCAGTGCCATGTGAAAGGCAGGGAAACCAACTGTTGATTGGGTGCCAAACTTCAGACCTGCTGCTTTTACAAAGAGCTGCATGCTATACTTGGTGGAGATGCCACCGTCATTCTGCACATCACCATGGATATCTCCGAGGACCCCAAGTCACAGGCCCCTGGTGTGAACAGCAAGGATAAGGAGGAGGTGGAGGATAGTGGACATGCAACATGGGGGGTTCAGCTATGTCGTGAGTCAGGACCTGTTTGGGACTCTGCAGTAGCCCAGTTAGTCCCAGCAGTCAAACACGTGGGGGCCCAGTGAAGGAGAAGGAACCTTCGGTAATTTATTTCCCCTTCACTGATGGTGTCCCTAACTTAGCAGGACACAGCTATTGACTTTTCTTTACTTTACTCAGAGGAGAAGAGGTAGTGATACAACAAAGAAATAATGTAGTCATCTGCTTTTCATCCTCTTGTAAAGTTAGGCGGGGTGGGTGAGGAAAAAGGGGGAAATGTGGAGCAGTTTGTTTATGTACACAGGGATGTTGCTTGAATTCTTCTGAGAGATCTCAATGAATCTTTCATGGAGGTACTCTTTAATCCTCTCCCAAAGTTTCTAGTGATGTAGCCTTATTTCTTCCTGCACAGTAGGACACATTCCCATGCTGGTCAGTGATAACTTTGACAGGCACAACGACAGTAAACAGGCTAGCAGCATATAGGACATCAGCAGCAGCTGTGCTCTCTGTGTCTTTGTTACCCGCAGGAGTGAGATATCAGCTAAAATCACTACTGCCAATGGAAAATGGTGCCACTATTCAGTGCCATTGCCCTATACTCATTTTCATGCAACTGAGCAATTCCCTCCTCATTTGTCTCATCCCTGGCTGGAGTGGTGAGTGGCACCGTGCACCAAAACAGAAGTGCCAATAAGTGTGTCTTGTTTAAAAGTTAGGAGAGCAAGGTAAGGGAGTTCTGAGTATTAGCTTTCACTTTTGGTTGGGATCCTACTGACAATGTATAGCCCAGAAAGCATTATCTATTATGTTATTTCTGTGTGTTTCATCTATAACTGCTGGCACTGCAGCCTTGAGAGGTTCCCCCTGGACAACTGTGGAATGCCTGAGCCCGAGAAAGAGGAGGACTCAGGATGACATGTCTAGTGAGATCTTGCAAATCGGTGCTACATCAGACTGTGAGCAAAGGGGATGAATACTGTACTGTATGGAGAAGGAAAGAGCAGATAGGAGAAAGGCCCAGAAGTCAGAGAGGGAGATTCACCAGGAAATAATGGGGTTTCTTTAGCAGTAAAAACTCAGATGCTGCAGACTCTTGTAGACCTACAGGTTCAACAATCATGGGCTCACCTCCTTTTTCAGGTCATGGAGAACTGCAGTATAGTAGCATCCTATACCCTCCCTCAATATTTCATGTCCCATCCATGGCCTCAGCGCAGTTTGGAAACCCCATTCTCTCAAAGCCAGCAATACCTCAGGAATATCTTTTTTGCCCATCTGTCTGGTAACCCACATACCTGATTGCTTCAGAAGACTCTGCCATCACTTTACCCATAGTGGACTTTCCAACACCAAACTGGTTGGCGATGGATCTGTAGCTTTCTGAGATAACCAGCTTCCAGGTGGCAATAGCAACCTGCTTCTGGACCGGCATAGCAGCCCTTCTGTGTATGTCTTTACTCTGGAGGGTCAGGGCAAGCCGCTCACAAAGATCCCAAAATATTGCTTTCTTGATGCAAATTTCTGGATTGAATTCAACCCCCAGTTGTATTTTGGAACTAATGATTTTGTTACCTATGTGTATAGGGTCCTGAATGGGCCAAGAGGCCTAGGGGTTTGCATCTACTTGGTCATGGGGCAGTGGTAGGGGAGCCCAAGCCTGCCCACTCCACTGGGCTCCATCCCAGAGCCCTAGGAGGGTCAGCTGTGTTTGGCCTCTGAGAGGAGCCATCTGGGCTACCAACCCTGGGTTGCTTCCTACCACTGCTTCCCTCCCCCAACTTCTAGTCCCAGATAAGGAGAAAAGGAATCCAAACTGTCAGCCTCAGCTGGGCTCTACATACAGTATTGTTCCTTCAGGGAGCCGTTTCCAGTCCTTGTGGCAGGATACTTCTGCGTAGGTCAGCACTCCTCCCCAGCCTCTGCCTTTGGAGCTGGGTTGCTCCTTTTTCAAACCTGTTTCCAGCATGGGCATGTTCTGCAGGGTTGGATATCACTGGGCCCAGTACAGTCTTTTAACCCCGTTCTGTCCCAGTTTGTATACCCCATCACATCATGGAATACATGGACTACTTTTAAAAAACTGCATTACATTTGAACTTCTCTCGTCTCACCCCCATACAGTTCAATTTGATCAAGCAGCTTGTTACATTGCTGGTTTGGTACAGAGTGGCCCACATAGAGTGAAGTTAATGTACAGTTCTGAAGCACATTGGAATATACCAGCAAAAATGTGTGCTTTCCTAGTAAAAAATATCACCTGTACGTGCTTGTTTACTGTTTGCGTTTCCCAGTCTCTAATTCCACATGGTGAGGGAGGAAGATGCAAAGACATCTGGCATGCAACCTACCATTGGTGCTACCCAGGGCTTATAGTATCTTTTGCATTTGTTCATAGAGCAGAAGTCCCTCCCATTCCTGTAATAATAAACACAAAAAATGGAGCTACAAACTTACTCAGTTCTGGGGCAGCTTCTCCTTCTTACATTTCTGCTATCAATTCCTCCCAGGGGCATACGAAAGCTCCTATGAGTCCAGCCCCAGGAGGATGTATGGTAGCTGCTCCTGTAGTAAAACCACCTCTGAGACTGGTTTCATCAGCAGCGTCATTTCATGTGCCTCCTTCGGCACCTCCCATCAGTTCCCATGCTGGGGGATAGGTATACCCTTATTAGCTTTAATCTAGCTAGCAAAGGTAACAATGGCAGTGTAGACATGATGGCTTGGGCATCAGCACAGGCTAGCAATTTAAGTGCAAGCCCTGCGGGGCATGTCTACACTGCAGCTGGGAGGTGTGATTCCCATCACAGGTAGGCAGACTTGTGCTGGTTCAGCTCTAAGTAGTGTGCTAAAAATAGCAGTGTGGACATTGCAGCACTAGCAGTGGCTCAGGGTACCTGCCCAAGTCCAAGACCATTTGATCACCTCACTCTGAGTCTGGCTGGCTAACCCAACCACCACCTATGTGCCAGGATCCTGACAGAATCAGACCTGGGGTCAGACCTGAGGCTGGGAATAGCTTGTAGTCAGGTTCCAGGCCAGGGCTAATACCAAGGGTCAGAGTCAAGTTTCAGGTCTGGGTCAGAAGGCAAAGTCCAAGTCAAGCCAAGGTCAAAGCCAGGCATTCAGGGGCAGGAATGGTCATGGCAGCTACAGGAGATCCATGCTGTTTCCTGGACACTTCCTGGAATGCCCCTGGGGTTTATATAGGGCAGGGAGCCAAACTGGAGCCATGAGGCTGCTGCCTGTCAGACCCCTTAAGGCACAATGTCCCAATGTCTGTGTCCACAGAAGGTCATGAGCAGTGGAGCACAAACTAGTTACAGCTGCTACTGCGTGGCAGCATGGTCATGCCAGCTATTTGGCAGCTCTATAGTCTCAGGAGGCCTTGCACTGTCCACACTGTTATTTTTAATGCACTAGCTCAAGCTAAACTATCACAAAGTCTGTCTCCATGTGCTGGGTATCATATCTCCCAGCTACAGTGCAGATATACCCCCAGACATCCTAAAGCCCATGCCACCATGTATATGCTGCTATTTTTACCCATGCTAGCATGTTTGTGTCTAGCTGTGCTACAATCACACCTTTAACTTGCAGTGTAGACTTACCCATAGAGAGTCATAGAGTTTAAGACCAGAAGGGACTATCAGAATGGACCTCCTATATATTGCAGGCCACTAGCACCACCCACCTACCCATGCACTAAACTCAACAATAGAGCTATGCAGAGAATCTGTCCCAGAATTTTTAGAGACATAGGAAGTACCTCACAGGATCACATCAGTGGTCCATCTAGTCTTTTATCCTGTCTGACAGCAGCCAGCTCCAGATACTTCAGAAGAAGGTATAAAATCTCGGCAGTAGGCAGTTTTAGAATAATCTGCCCAAAGGCAAAGTTTCTTTCTAACCCCATTAGAGGTTTGCTTGTGCTCTGAAAAATGAGGGTTTATGTACCTTCCAAAACTCTTGGAGTTATTTTAATCCTTACTATTGTGATTTTGGATACTCTTGTTATCTATAATAACAATAACTAGCTCTTACATAAATGTCCAGTCATCTTTTGGATCCTGCTGTAGCGTTGGTCTTTTTAGGCCCCTATTCTGGAATGATTTACGCTTCTGCTGAACTTTGATCATATGACTAGTCCCATTGCTTTCAACAGAACTACTCATATGCTTTCAGTTAAGCGTCTACATAAGTGCTTTCAGGATCAGGGATTTGGTCTAATTTTTCTATACAAAATTCAGAGCTTAAGGAAAATCAAATAATAGGGTATATCTTTTGTCATATTCCCCACAATAAAACTAGAAACTTCATTTTTAAAATTTCACATCTGATAATACTCAAACCTTAGTTAAGGTTAGCATCAAAATATAAAATGATGAGATGCTTTAAAAATGGAAAAGTAGACTAAGGAATATATCCTTTTACTTTTATAGAATAAGATTAAGCTCTCGATATTTTAATCACATGTTTAATAAAAAGTTCATCTTATAGCTGAGAACTAGTGGCATAGTAGATGTACTTTTTAATACATATTTGTATCCATTTTTATCTATCTAGCTTTACTGGTGTCTTTGGTCTCAAATTCTATAATAATAGCTAATAGTGCTGAGCAGCAGTGACTGCAAAATCCGATCATGTCACCTATAGTATGTTATAAAGTGACCAGCATGTCATTTAAAAGATAGAAAGTCATCTTAATACTCTCCTAGTGACTTTTTAGTCCTCTTCAGCCAAAGAGAACAGACAAAATCAGTGTTATGTAGTCACTTAAGTGTCATCTTAATACTTAAGTAATCTTAAGTGTCATCTTAATACTCTCCTAGTGACTTTTTAGTCCTCTTCAGCCAAAGAGAACAGACAAAATCAGTGTTATGTAGAGAATGAAAAGTGCCTCTCCATACTTCAGTGCTAGAAGGTACCAAACATTGTACTATTGTCTCTAAGTTTTAACTAGGCAGTATACTTGTAAATTTAATTCATAGCAAAATAGATTTCCAAGTACAGAGAAACTAGCTGGATTAGAACAGTCTGTGGGCTAGATTCTGGTCTGTTGCACTGGTGTAAATCTGGAGTGACTTTACTTACATGAATGGAGTTACTCTGGATTTACACCAGTGTAACAGAGATCCGAATCATTTCTATGTCCATATGGTTGGTAAGGCAGGCATATTGACCCAAAGCTTATGTAGATAAATACTGTCACAAACAGTCCACACTCAATGAAACAAACAAAAATACTCGACTTTAAACAGACTTTAAAAAAACACAGCTCTTATGAAATCTCTTGGGAGCAGTAGTTCTTTCAGTCTCTCAGGGCATAACTAGCAAAACAAGGTAAGTTATCTTGACACAAACTCCTCAAGCAGCAGATCTTTTGGGGAGTGAACAAAGTGCTCTGTGAAGCCAGACTGACTCAGGATCAAGTCAGCACATACAATACATCCTTGAACAGTACTGCTGAGGTTAGGGAAGTTATGAAGAACGCCTTTTTATGTTTCTGTGCCTCTCAGAGCAAAGTAATAGGAATGAGTTTTAGGACACATGGTAAATAATTGTAGTCTTCCATCTTCCTGGGGGGGTTTCTGGCATAACCCATTGATACCCACAAAGTTCATTAGCAGTTTTTTTGCCTAAAAAGAGAGAGAGAGTGAAGAGGGATGTGATATTTTTGAAAAATCTCTTCACTTGAACATTAAACTCCATTTTTAGTAACCCTGCACTTTAAACAGGAAATCTGTATAGGATTAAGATGTACTCATATTCCTACAATACATATAGGAATCTCCAAAACATTTCTTTCATTCCTTTTGAGCATCTCAAGTCATTCTTTGACACCCCTGGAGTCATATGATTGAATCAGAACAATACCCAATTGACCAGTCTGCCAGGAAAAATAAGTCTGTATTGCAATAAGGGAAAGAGTCTTTTTTTTCCCCCTAGGAGTTTGGATTTCTCATTAAATAGTAAGGTACTTTTGACAGATGTGCTGTAGTTGTATTCATATTTAATATCAGCCATATGGAGGCACAGTGTAATGATATTTCAGACATCCTACCAATCTAGTATCTTTAATGGGAGGAGACATCAAAGTCCATGATATTTTATCATATATAGGTTTTTAAAAAAATAAAATACAGGATTCTTTCACAGAGGAGTGGGAAAAAAATGGACATCCTAAATTATTACCTTGGATTCACAAAATCCATCCCAAGATGGACTCCAATTTTCTGCCTGCTAGAGAAATGTTTGAAACACTATGACGGATCATTAGGCTTTCTGGTGTTTTCCTATTTAAATCAAATGGGAGTCCTGTTATTTGCAACATGGATCGAAACAGATAGAAGCAACCCAGCTTGCAGGATCGGCATATTAAACAAGAAGTTTGCAAACTCTTATGGATTTATCATAAATTTCATAATATTTGGTGTTTTTCTTAAAGCCCCAGGTCTTGGAGGTAGGTAATTCTGTCAGAATCTCAGTTTCCATTTTTAAAAAATGGGTGTCTAGCCTAAGCTGAAGAAAAGGATGGATCCTAAAGTTTAAAATAATAGAAGGCAAATAAAAAGACCTGAAGGGCCAAAATCCATGTACTGTGACAGAACAATTTGGTGCATGGGTTTGTGTCAGCTTTCAGAGGCCTAAAATCCAGAGTTTGGTCAAGAGGCCTAACAAATAGTGATTAGCTAAGAGAACACAAAACAACAGAAAATAGCCTTGCTTTGTTTGTTTAATTATAGTCAGCAAAATGGCAGGTGTTGGAGCATAATAAAATCAGTGTATCTAATTCAAAGTTGCAAATGGAACAAAGATGCCCAGTTCCTGTTGGGCTAGTTCTCCTGTAAGGAGGAGTTCTTCCCACAAGACCATCCTTGAGTTTATGAAAGGTTGGCATGTCAGTATAAGATATGGTTTCCTCCCAAGTTCACTTTCTCAGGGTCCAGCGCCGGCCTTAAAACACAAAGGGGCAACTTGAAAAACAATTCTTATTGCCATATACTTTACACAGTCTCTTTGCTTAACTCCTAGGAATGTACCTGCTAAATGATTAGAGGAACTACTTCATTCCTGTGGACTCCATCTTGAATTCAACGTTATGTTTTATACTAATACAGTCCATTAAAGTACTAATTACATGTTACTTGTTAACCTAAAACCATGGGCAGAGATAGTGTGTGACCTTTTGACTATTGGCTACTGTGCTATCTTGTGTTGCTGTGCTAGGCCTATCTGGGGGTTTGGCATTACCTACTCCGTCACTTTTCCACGCCCATGATAAATCTATATAATTCATTGCAATCAATTAATTAACAGTGTCTCTGAGCTGGATAAGCGAGGTGACACTCCGTCAGTGCTGTACGTAATAAACTCCTTTGCTTAACTCCTACATGGTGTGGATTTATGTACTTCAGACCCGACATTTATTATTTTTTAAATCTCATGCTTTTAAGCCAGTGTTATGATTTTGGGAAGGCCTGGTTAATGCTTTTGAACTCCTTGGGGTGGCAATATGGGAATGATCCAGTTCTCCAAAAAACCATGTGAACTGACAAAAAATATGAATTTAGGATATTTAGGATACATCTACCCATACCCCATCCCAGTGTTCACAGGTTAGTACACTTAGAAGAGCACTAACACTTCTAAACCAAAAATGTCCTTTATTTGCTTACTACATTCAAGAGACCAGTTCTCAGAATGAAACAGCTGTCTACAAAACAGCTGTTTAAAAAAATAGCAGATTGTACAATAACAGACTAGGAAAGCTATTTAAATTTAAAAAGAGCTAATGGGCTAAATTTATGTAAGGGATAAGTGGAAGGGTTCCCCTTCCTCCTTTTAAATAATAGCCTTCCAAAATCATTTCTGTATGTTAATTTTCTACTTCTGAATGTAATGAATATTTTGGAGTGGTTTTACAGACAGTGTGATCTAGCAAGCTAAGCATATGATTTGAAGTCATGACTCCTAAATTCTGATCCTGACTGTGCTACTAATTCACTGCTGGGCCTTCAGTTTGTCACTGTCTCTTCACAGTTTCTTCATGTGTAAAATAAGGGAAATATTTCCTCCCTTGCAGGGATATTGTACTATGAAGACTAATGTTTGTAAAGTGCTTTGAAGAGGCAAAGTATTTTGAAATAAGATCTTTCGCTATCACTGCAAACATTGCCAGATTCTTGTTGGTAGACAGCTTCCTATCATGTGTAAATAACATTGCTGACTAACTAAAAGACTCATTTTATTATTCTAGTAATAAACTCATCACCTCTGTCATGGAAAATTCCCCCAAACACACATTTCCCAAGGGGAATTCCTGGCACATCAAATGAGAATTCCTAAAAAGAACATCTGTTTAGTTTTACAAACCACATGATAACATCTTAATAGCAACACAAAACTACGGTATCTACTTTTGTGTTTTCTAACCATTAATTAGAGTGATTACAGTCTCATTTTACTGTGCTTTAAACATCTTGTGCGGACAGAAGAAACAAGGAGAGGGTGAAAGCATGATTATATTGTCAGGCTTAATAGTTTAAAAATATTAATCAGCTCCCATAATCATCAGTGGCATTCTATGTATAATTGGCTTTGATATGCATTTTTCCCCAAAGTCGCTTTTTCCATATCATACCAAGAATATTTAAAGAACATTTAATCAGCGATGTGGTTTGTACTATTCCACAGTGCTCTTTAACTGATACCCATTTACAGTGGTTAACAAAGGCTTATTATGATCCAAGCTGAACCGAGTAGCTTGTTGATGCATTTGATTTAAAAAGCCAATGCTTTTGGACAGCCTGATGACCTAATTAGAGACTTTTACTCTGCATGAAAGAGAGCTAAAATTTAATTTCTTAATTCAGGGTTTTCATGAGCTGAATAAAAGTCAGAGGTAGAATAATCTGCTTGATGAGGAGTGGCCATAGCCAACCAGTCAAGCAATATTAATAGGTTATGGTGGGACCCACTGCTTTGTCCAGACCACATAGTTCAAGCTGGTTGCTGCAATAAGAATATTGTCTGCATTGAAGAGAGGAAAAGCAAGAGATCATGAAGAGGCACAGCTTCTTTTTTTCCCAAAGAAATCAGCTTCAAGTTCCAGCATCTGCTTTTTAATTTTTTTTAAATTACCACAAGTAGTTTCTTCATTTTGGAGAATGGCATTACCTTAAAATGCTTCCTATTACACTGGCACATCTTACTGTGCATTAAACATCTGGTATCAATAGACCAAACAACAATAAAACATGATTATGCTGTCAGACTTAATAATTCAGAAATATTAACCAGCTCTCATAGTATAAGGCATTTTTCATATGTAATTGGCCCGTGATGTGTATTTTGTACTTATGAGACTCTCTGCATACCAGCTTAAGATAACAGTGTTCAATCTTTCATGTAACTAACAGAGTTAATTTGGCTAAATTAAATCAGTTCATCAGCAAGAGTCTCGCCTTGTAAAAAAAAATCAGTTTGTTCAAAGTGGTATTTAGAAGATGGGGGGAGGTGGGAAACTCTTTCTTTGCAGTAATAGATTAGGAAAGCTATTTAGCCTTAAGCAAACTTGAGAGCTATGGAGGCTGAACCATGTGTAAGAAGACCATAAAGCTCCTTGCCTGTTCAGTAACCAAATGACTGCTGCTTGGTTAGCCGTAAGCTTCAGTTTGAGACCTTTTGCTCCCATATTTAATTAAAACATCATTGTCATCTTCTGTGAGTATTGAGCTGTAATACTGCAGACCTATTCGAGATCTGTTTCTTAATTGGTCTTAAATAGGTTAATTGCAATTCAAAGAATAAGTCATTACCAGTGGGAAGCAAGTGTGTGATGCAACGGGACAGAGCATTAACTATTGGCCAAATTGTCTCAAACAGTTTTATTTTCGGGATATGATTGAAAACGAAATCTGTTACAAAAGGTGTCTAGATGGGTTTTTCCTTTGGGGGACCTATTTTTTGAACACAGACTAATTAAACTTATTTCATTATAGTTCATGCAGGGCTTGAAATGTATATGGGCTTCATTGTCCAAAATGTGCAGAAACTATTCTATGGGGCAGTGCTAAGCTGCACTACCATAGGGTGAGCCTTAGGAGGTTTTGTTCCTCTTAGAACTGGCATGCAAGGGGAGCACGCACTCTGCTGTGTCTTCATGGGGGTAGCATATTTCCCATGCCATTGGCTGTCATCTGAGGGGGTGGAGTCATGCCCTGTCACCTCTCCTCCCCTCCAAGTAGTAGAGGACTGTTCAGCATGTAGAATGGATTCTGCCCAACCAGAACCACAAGAGTGGCATTGGTTCCTCATTCCTTCCCACTATGTTTCTGCGTAAAGGCCAAAGAAGACTCTGACCCTATCTTAAATACTTAAGATTATGGCCCAATTGAAATCAATGGGAGTTTTGCTTCAGTGGTGTCAGGATTTCACCCTAAGTATTTTAGTAACCAAAGCTGGACAAGGATATTTTTCAGACATTTTCTAAATCGATCTACTGTACCATAATCTTGGATTAAGCATCATTGCAGAATGGTAAATTAGCAATTATATAAACATGCTTTTTAAATATAACACTGCCATGTTGTGGCTTTAGATAGATACCTTTTTCATATATGTTCTGTTAAAATGTTACATATATGAAGATATATAGTTTAATCATAGAATCATATAACTGGAAGGGACCTCAAGAAGTCATGTAGTCCAGTCCCTGCATTCATGGCAGGACTAATTATCTAGATCATTCCTGACAGACATTTGTCTAACCTGCACTTAAAAATCTCCAATGATGGAGATCCCACAACCTCCCTAGGCAATTTATTCCAGTGCTGAACCACCCTGACAGTTAGGAAGTTTTTCCTAATGTCCAATCTAAACCTCCGTTGCTGCAATTTAAGCCCATTGCTTCTTGTCCAATACTCAGAAGTTAAAAGAGACCATTTTTAACTCCTCCTTGTAACAACTTTTTATGTACTTGAAAACTGTTATCATGTCCCCTCTCAGTCTTCTCTTTTCCAGACTAAACAAATCCAATTTTTTCAATCTTCCCTCATAGGCCATGTTTTCTAGACCTTTAATCATTTTTTTCGCTTTTCTCAGGGCTCTCTCCAATTTGTCCACATCCTTCCTGAAATGTGGTGCCCAGAACTGGACACAATAATCCAATTGAGGCCTAATCAGAGCAGATTAGAGCAGAAAAATTACTTCTCGTGTATTACTTACAACACTCCTGATAATACATCCCAGTATGACGTGTGCTTTTGTTTGCAATAGCGTTACACTATTGATTTATATTTAGCTTGTGGTCCACTATGACCCCCAGATCCCTTTCTGCAGTACTCCTTCCTATGCAGTCATTTCCAATTTTTTATGTATGTAGCTTATTGTTCCTTCCTAAATGGAGTACTTTGCATTTGTCCTTATTGAATATCATCCTATTTCCTTCAGACCATTTCTCCAGTTTGTCCAGATCATTTTGAATTTTAATCCTATCCTCCAAAGCACTTGCAACACCTCCCACCTTGAAATCATCCTCAAACTTTATAAGTGTAGTCTCCACACCATTATCTAAATCACTGATGAAGATATTGAACAGAACTGGACCCAGAACTGATCACTGCAGGAGCCAACCCAGCAGCCAGTGTCCTCCCTGTGATGGAATCATATCCTCCTCCCCTAGTGGTGTGACAGCAATCCTATGTAGCTGGGTAGCTTCCTCAGCCTTGGATGTCTCCATGTGAATACTCTTGAGGAATTCCTCATGGGCACAGATGCTCCTCAGCTTAGCAACCTCCGCTTGTAGCTTTCCCACCTGCTTCCTGAGAGATTCCACCAGCTGGCACCTTTCACACTGAATGATCCCCCCAGCCTGGCTTTCTGTGAGTAGGAAATGCAGGCCACAGGTAAAGGAGACAGGAACAGCGTTGGCACTGGCGATGCAGCCCTTCCTAACCATAGCGACTATCTTATAACTCCTCCTACACCCTCTCTCTCAAACTCCCCTGTTTCCAGTCCCTTGGTCACTTAGCCTCTGGTTTTTAAGGTCTTCTCTCTTAGGTCAGTCCTGGCCCCTCGTTAATCATACAGCGGGAGGGTGATCACAAGGCTGAGTTTGGCTGATCAAAGATGATCAGGGATGATCCAGGGAACAAAGGCTCAAACAGTCCCCAGACATACAATCCCAACTGACCCAGTAACTCAAATATCTGAAAATAACCTGAAAGAGAAAGAAAAACACAAACAGCCAAACAAAATCACCCACCCCAATGTTAGTATTCAGCCCTTGTTCATTCAGCAGGAGGATCTCCTTCTCTCCCTCTCAAACTCCCTTGTTTGCAGTCCTCTGTATAATCTTAAAATCAACGTAGTTAAAGCATTCAGTGAGGTAGATACAGATTTCACATGAATGTTTTAAAAAGAATTGCATTTTTAATTCTCCAACTGACATCTAATTCTGACATGCACATAGAAAATGAAGCATTACCTCATCAAATAGACAATCAGAGTAATGGTTTCCCCAACAGTACTGGTTTCCTCAAGCACTCATGTTCTAGACCATCTATGGAAGATGTTGGTCTCACCTATTCTTAAAAACCAAGAGGAACTCTTCGTAGCTGTTGATGGAAAGAAGTGTCAAAGACACTGTTGTACAGTCACACAGGTCAGGGCAATTGGGATGAATCATGAAATCTGGAAACAAATCCAAGTGTTCATGAAAAAATTTTTCCTCCTTATATTGCCTACCACTTTCACCTCTTCCTCATCACCACAATTTGCCTGCCATATATTTCCACTGTTCTCCTCTGACAGGGAGGACTGAAACAAATATTGGAGCATAGTCCATACTATTTTTATATGCCTGCAGAGATGAATGCAACTTGACATAAGATGAACCTTTAACTTGGGGTTTGAACATGTCACTTCCACACTTCGTTTTCAGCCATGACTACTTAATAAAGCAAGAGCAAGTCAGGATTTTCTGTTAGCTAGTGGACTTGATACTTCTAGACCAATAAGCTGGGTTCACTTTTGTGATGCTTTAAAGTAAATGTGTATATTTGTTGTAACCCTGAAAAAACACCCCAAAACACCACAATACCTTCCCTTCCACCACCAAAAAGAAAAAAAAACAACCCTTCAGCGATGTAAGATTAGTTTTTCATCGCTGAACACCATCCTAAATTGGCAGATATATAGTATCTATGTTGTATATATAGTATCTATATCTATATATATAAAAGTCAAGTGGTGTATGTATGAGTGTATGTATGTATGTATGTATGTATGTACGTATGACAGCGAACTCCTCCCGCACCGTTTGAGCCAGAGACTTGAAATTTGGTACAGTGAGGGGTCTTGGGGTCTAGATCTTGGTAAGGGTCGAAAAATTTTCGGATCTCACCTCTGACGCCCCCCAGGGGTGAAAGTCTTTCAGGGCCAATCACATCAGCTGGGCAGTTAGGTGCTGATGATGTCATAATACCCCCTCCAACAGACACCGCACTCGCTCAGCTCGCCCCTCCCTCCTCCAACGGAACCCCGGAGATCCCTCAGCTCACTGCCCCTCCCCCCTCCCAACGGAACCACGGAGATCCCTCAGCTCACTGCCCCTCCCTCCTCCAACGGAACGCCGGAGATCACTCAGCTCACTGCTCCTCCCCCCTCCCAATGGAACCCCGGAGATCACTCAGCTCACTGCCCCTCCCCCCTCCCAACGGAACCCCGGAGATCCCTCAGCTCACTGCCCCTCCCTCCTCCAACGGAACCCCGGAGATCCCTCAGCTCACTGCCCCTCCCCCCTCCAACGGAACCCCGGAGATCACTCAGCTCACTGCCCCTCCCTCCTCCAACGGAACCCTGGAGATCCCTCAGTTCTCTGCCCCTCCCCCCTCCCAATGGAACCCCGGAGATCACTCAGCTCACTGCCCCTCCCCCCTCCCAACGGAACCCTGGAGATCACTCAGCTCACTGCCCCTCCCTCCTCCCAACGGAACCCCGGAGATCCCTCAGCTCACTGCCCCTCCCTCCTCCAACGGAACCCCAGAGATCACTCAGCTCACTGCCCCTCCCCCCTCCAACAGAACCCCGGAGATCACTCAGCTCACTGCCCCTCCCTCCTCCAACGGAACCCCGGAGATCCCTCAGTTCTCTGCCCCTCCCCCTCCCAATGGAACCCCGGAGATCACTAAGCTCACAGCCCCTCCCCCCTCCCAACGGAACCCCGGAGATCACTCAGCTCACTGCCCCTCCCTCCTCCAACGGAACCCCGGAGATCACTCAGCTCACTGCCCCTCCCCCCTCCCAACGGAACCCCGGAGATCACTCAGCTCACTGCCCCTCCCCCCTCCCAACGGAACCCCGGAGATCACTCAGCTCACTGCCCCTCCCCCCTCCCAACGGAACCCCGGAGATCACTCAGCTCACTGCCCCTCCCTCCTCCAACGGAACCCTGGAGATCACTCAGCTCACTGCCCCTCCCCCCTCCAAACGGAACCCCGGAGATCACTCAGCTCACTGCCCCTCCCCCCTCCCAACGGAACCCCGGAGATCACTCAGCTCACTGCCCCTCCCTCCTCCAACGGAACCCCGGAGATCACTCAGCTCACTGCCCCTCCCTCCTCCAACGGAACCCCGGAGATCCCTCAGTTCTCTGCCCCTCCCCCCTCCCAATGGAACCCCGGAGATCACTCAGCTCACTGCCCCTCCCCCCTCCCAACGGAACCTCAGAGATCACTCAGCTCACTGCCCCTCCCTCCTCCCAACGGAACCCCGGAGATCCCTCAGCTCACTGCCCCTCCCTCCTCCAACGGAACCCCAGAGATCACTCAGCTCACTGCCCCTCCCCCCTCCAACAGAACCCCGGAGATCACTCAGCTCACTGCCCCTCCCTCCTCCAACGGAACCCCGGAGATCCCTCAGTTCTCTGCCCCTCCCTCCTCCCAATGGAACCCCGGAGATCACTCAGCTCACAGCCCCTCCCCCCTCCCAACGGAACCCCGGAGATCACTCAGCTCACTGCCCCTCCCTCCTCCAACGGAACCCCGGAGATCACTCAGCTCACTGCCCCTCCCTCCTCCAACGGAACCCCGGAGATCACTCAGCTCACTGCCCCTCCCTCCTCCAACGGAACCCCGGAGATCCCTCAGTTCTCTGCCCCTCCCCCCTCCCAATGGAACCCCGGAGATCACTCAGCTCACAGCCCCTCCCCCCTCCCAACGGAACCCCGGAGATCCCTCAGCTCACTGCCCCTCCCTCCTCCAACGGAACCCCGGAGATCCCTCAGTTCTCTGCCCCTCCCCCCTCCCAATGGAACCCCGGAGATCACTCAGCTCACAGCCCCTCCCCCCTCCCAACGGAACCCCGGAGATCACTCAGCTCACTGCCCCTCCCTCCTCCAACGGAACCCCGGAGATCACTCAGCTCACTGCCCCTCCCCCCTCCCAACGGAACCCCGGAGATCACTCAGCTCACTGCCCCTCCCCCCTCCCAACGGAACCCCGGAGATCACTCAGCTCACTGCCCCTCCCCCCTCCCAACGGAACCCCGGAGATCACTCAGCTCACTGCCCCTCCCTCCTCCAACGGAACCCTGGAGATCACTCAGCTCACTGCCCCTCCCCCCTCCAAACGGAACCCCGGAGATCACTCAGCTCACTGCCCCTCCCCCCTCCCAACGGAACCCCGGAGATCACTCAGCTCACTGCCCCTCCCTCCTCCAACGGAACCCCGGAGATCACTCAGCTCACTGCCCCTCCCCCCTCCCAACGGAACCCCAGAGATCCCTCAGTTCTCTGCCCCTCCCCCCTCCCAACGGAACCCCGGACTACATCAGCTCACTGCCCCCCCCCCACCTGCGAAGGTCCCCGGAATCCCTCGGCTCTGGGCCCCCTCCCCCCCTGCGACGGATCTGAGTTGGGTTTGGTGGGACGGTAAGTGAGGTGGGGGTGTCGGATTCGGTCGGGGGGTGAGGTGGGGGTGTCCGGTTTGCTTGGGGGGGTGGGAAGGTGTTGGTGTGGGTGAGGGGTGAGGGGTGGGTGTTGGGGTTGGTCAGGGGGTGTCAGCTGTCTGCCACCTCCCCACCTCCGACTGACCCGAGCAGCGCCGGGCACTTATGCTAGTTGTATATATAGTATCTATGTTGTCAAGTAGGCAAATCTAAGGCATAGTTATGTTTTCTTTTGCCTCTTCCCTTCATCTCATTTCCTCTAGATGTTGGCAGCATTTATGGTGATGTTGCTTACTAGAGTTCCTTGTCAATGTGTTTTAGCTGTAACTTAGTTCACTTGCAGATGTTGTGATTGTACAAAGCAATTCCCTTTACCACTGTTTATACTGATCCTTGTACTTCATAATTATAGAATTAAATTGAAAGAAGTTCCCTTCCTCCAAAACCCCACATTAAATCAAAATCAGTGCAAAGGCCCTGAAGGCCTAGACAAGAATCAAATTCCTTTAGTACTTCATTCAGAGCCTTTTAAAGATCTCTACACCATTAGTTTATAACTCTTTACTACTACTTCACAAAGAGAGCTTCTGTCGAACGAAGTTGTGTATAAGGTTTTAAAGAGGACTTCCAGTGGTTGATTAGCTTATTCTAGTTTACTGCATCATTAGTATGTATAAAAGGAGAGGGCTTACAGAGGAGACAAAAATGATGCTCACTGATCTTATTTTGAGGGGGGGAGTGAATAGGTAAGACTCAGAAAATGGAAATTATTGCTCCAGCGATGTACACAGAAGTAAGTACCATTCTTTAAGCTGTGCAGTTTACCATTTTCCAGAAAGGGCCACAACCTTCTCTCTCAATCTTCCTCATTATGAGCAACACTCTACAAAACAGACATGCATTTTGCTCAGTATTTGTTTGTAGTGATGTCATAAATGTCATCTTACACTTATTTCTGTAAAACTGTTTGCAGTAGGAATGGTGACACAAAGCATGTAGAAAACATTGTGCTTAAAGAAATTAGACTAACAGTCCTGAAGCCTTGTGCAGCAATAATTTTCTCATGTCCCTTATTTGGTGTCTTTGTGTCATATTATATCCCACATCAGGGCCCTGGCAAATGGAGAGGTACAGTTAACATCCTTCAGCTCTGTGCCATTACATTGCATTTGTTTTCATTGTTTGCACAGATGTAACTGTAAAAAACTTTACTCTAATGAGAGCTGTGAGAGCTTGGGAAAACCCACCTGGAAAACCAGCTTGTTTTTTATTTATGTTGTTCAGAAAAGCTCAAACTTGTTGGCTGGGGGAGAGCTTATTTAAAAGTCACTTGAAAATTTTAAAGTGTATGGGGGGAAGAGGGGAGTTCAGCAGCAAAAAAAAATCAGAATACAAATTCTAGATGAGGTGCAATATAGTTAAAAGGGAGCCAAAAGTGGATGGTGCCAGTTATCATCCATTTGGTGAGGGAGGTGTGTAAAGAATGGAGAATATCATATAGGAAAGGCAAAGAGACTACATGGAGGGGAACAGAGTCCCTTATCACTCATCCATTCTAAAAAGAATCCTCTCCTCTTGTGGCTAATTGAGGGTTCTTGGCACCATGAAAAATAGTTTTACTCTGAAAAATGCCTGTAAAATGGCAGTGGGAGATGGGTGCTCATTGTGTTCCATTGATTCTATAGTAACATTTGTTTATGTTTACAAATAAAAAGACATTCTTTCTTTGTGCTAGTCCTGCAAACTGCTGGGAGCTCTGAAAGCCAAGGCTTCTTTCCTTCTCATGTATTCCTTTCAGAAATATAGGTTCAATGGACCAACCAATGGCTTTCTGTGCAATCCCACTGAAAATTAACAGGTTGCATGACTGTCTATGAATACATCATCTGAAGAATATTACTGGTGATCATGTGTGAAAAAGGAAAAAGACTGGAATGAGTTTCAGCGCTCAGACTGAGGTCGCACAACTTGCAATTAGGAGAAAAAATCTCACCTTTTTACCATCAGATCAGTGTCAGGGGTGACTTCCCTCAAAAGAATAAGGCTGGTGGCCACTTTTATCTGAAAACACACTTTATTCAGAGCATGTGCCCACTTCACACATAACACAAATACACTACACGCTTTATACTTAACCCAGCTGGCAATTTCCCATATTGGCCGGAGACCCTCACCATTCGGGCAAGCAGAGAGCCCGTCGGAGGTGACTTTAAACCAGACGCCCCCATGGCGGTAGACCCTTCAGTCTATTGCAGGCTGAGTGAGTTTCCCCACAGCCTAGGACTAATATAAACAGCCAATAGTACAGATTTACGGATCCGGATTTACAGATTTGTGGAGCACTATTACCAGAAAGGTGAAATCAAATACAACCCCTAGAGAAATTTGTACAGAAGATGACTCTTACTGCCCGGGAGTCGGTGGTGGGGACAGCAGAAGAGGCAACAACGGGAGATTTTTGAAAAAGGATCTCTTACCCCTAATTGCAGCACTGCATATTCTGTTGCCATGCTCCCTCAGTCCACCACCGGTCCGGGAGTGCCAGCCATCCTGTTCATGACGCCAATTATCGGGGGTGACTTCCCTCAAAAGAATAAGGCTGGTGGTCACTTGTATCTGAAAACACACTTTATTCAGAGCATGCAAGCATGGGTAATTCACAAGGAACTACAAAGAACAGGAGCGTCATGGTGACCTTTTATCAGAAAACACAATACATAGAATTGCAATACCGACAGGGGTCTTAACCTATCAGGGGCTAGCAATCTTTATCTATAACCAATCAATTCATAATTCACATGGTAACTGTGAAATGTTCATGAATCCTGAAAGCTTCACAGATTTTACACTCCTTGAACTGAGGGCAAAGCCAGTCCCCTAAGTTACAATACATTGTTGTTATTTATAGTTGTACCCCAAATGCAGTAGGCACTATACAAACACAGAGAAAGGCATGATCCCTGCCCTGAAAACTTTGAGAGGGTGAGAAGATGGTACAACATGCAAGGAAAGTTTTAATGATAATGAATGGTCAGAACTTGATCCTTTAATGCTTTCTTTTTTTCTTTTTAATAGATAAGATGTTCCTATGTGGTGAGGCATCTGCCCCACACTGGCAGAAGAGGGGTTAAAGTAGCCCAGGGATGCAGCCAATTAGGAAAGGGCTTGTAGGGACAGCCAGTCAGGAGAAGGTTTAGAGAGACAGCTAATGAGGGGAGGTTGGGCCATATAAGAAGGGCTGCTGAACAGAGCAACTTCAGTCACTTCCTGGAGTTAGAGGAGGGAGAACTGACTGCCCTGAAGGAGGGAGAAGAGACAGCACCATGGTCAGAGCAGGGCTGGGTGGGTCAGGGGAGCATGAGTGGACTCCTGGCTGACTACTGCCAGACTGACATCCAGAGAAGGTGCTAGGGCTGCGGGGTAGCAGCCCAGGGAAACAAATGACAGAGGTTGGAGGTGACGTACTGTGTGACTGCTGGTGTCCCCCCACCCCTTTTGCCCTAGTTGCTATTGACGCAGGTGGCTAGATCCTGGACTGCAGCCTGCCACTGAGGCAAGTGGCTGGAGAGAGGATTGCCGGCCCCCTGGAAGGGGGCAGAGAACTGTGTGGGGCACAACTGGAGGGCTGTGTCCAGAAGAGGACGCCGCAGTCCTTAGAGAGACACGGGTCCTGATGGCAGAAGTGATGGCAAAGCTAATTTCCAGGATGGCCAGCAGGGGGCATTGCAGTGGTGAGTTGAGCCCCGTTCCATCCTAATTACTCTTTGGCTGGACCATTATTAGATGACTAATTTCTTGTAGGCAATATGATAAAAGTAGGTTTTGAAGAGTGATGAGTAAATGTAGTTGCAAGAATAACTCAAAGCACAATGTGGCCTTATGTTGTGCAAAATCAAAATGAAAATGTAGTAATTATAGGTCAGATTCTTAGCTTGTGCAAATTTACATAACTCCTTTGACTACAATTATGCTACAGCAATTTACACCACCTGAGGATCTGACCCTAAGTGTTAATTAAGCAGGTACCTGCCCACTTCTTAAAGACCATGCTAAAACTAACAATATATGTTTTCAGCCTTCTATGCTTCTCATTTTTGGAAAGTTTGGGCAGTTCTAGCTTGTTTTTTTTCTCCCTCCATACTTATCTGGGAGTTTTAGTATGTGTTTTTCTACAGAGGTCATTACAAATTAAACTGTGCTGGACAATTTCCTCCTGTTCATATATAAATTTCCCCTTGGTCTCTCTCTCTCTCCCCGGCACCTCTGTGACAATCTAACTCTTTCATTCTTGTGGTAGCTTTGAATTATTGATACAATTGATTTAGAATGCAGCATACTTGGGATTTTGTTCTATTGGCTACCTGGGTTTATTGGTGCACTTCCAGGAAACTATTCTCTATATCGCCTGGAGATTGTCTGTTGTATCTTGAAAACAGTCACAAAGAATAGAACTGAACTTGGAGTAAGCAGGAGCAACTCCCTTGGAAGTTTGTTGATCAGGTTCTCTGATAATATAAAGGAAGATGTTGGTTACTTATTGATTAAATGTTGATCAAGAAACGGGTGATAAATTAATGCAACTTTCACCAAATTTGGCATTCATTGTGCAATGTGAGTTTAATTTACAGTCCAAGGAGGGAAGGTGTAGCAAGAAAAGCAACCTACGGGCATCTGTTAAAGATAATATGGGCCTAATATTAATATCACTTACACCAAGAGTAACTCCACTGAAGTCAATGAAGTTACACCCATGTGAAATCTGTGTAAGTGTCATCATAATCCAACTGCTTGACTTCACTAGTTTTACCCTTGATTTATGCCAGTGTAAGTTAGTAGAATCAGGAACAATGTGTAACTACGGGCTTGTCTTTACTATGGGGGTAAGTCAACCTAAGTTATGCTACTCCAGATATGTGAATAACGTAGCTGGAATCGACATAGCTTAAGTTGATTTACCCTGCTGTCTTCACTGTGCTTTGTTGAATGGAGATACTCTCTGGTTGACTTCCCTTACTCTTCTTTGAGAGCTGGAGTACTGGAATCAACCAGAGAGTGTTCTACTGTTGATTTAGCAGGGCTTCACTAGACCCATTAAATTGATCCTTGCTTCATCGATTGCAGCAGCGTCAATCTCCCCCTAGGAAGACAAGCCCTTAGAATGAAGTTCAGTACAAACTAAATTTAGCCCAAACACTCTATTCAAAATCATTAAGCATTAAAGAATATATATGCTTTCCAGCCAAATGTTTTATGATATTAATGAATCCATTGTAAAATAATGCATTGCACTACAGAACTAATTGATGTAATATTATGCAATATTAAGAACCACAGTCTTCCTACAACCTATAGAATGATTAATACATCACAAACAATTTTTCCTTTAGCCTTATTTATCTGTTGCTGCCTAAGATAAGGATTTATTATGATTTTATTTCTAGATGCCCATTAAATAATTAACACCAGATAAAGGGGGAAAAGACAGTTGGTAGTACAATATCAATTAAAATGGAAAACATCCTGGTAATACAACATAGCACCAGACATTTAAAATGTTTTGCGAGACTCCAAAGAGCTCCATGGTAATATGACTTTTTAACACATTGTTCACTAGTTAAAGGGTATTCAACCTGATCTGTCTTTGTTGATAGCTGATATTAGTTGACATTTTAACAAGGTTCTGTATTTGCAAAAGCAGCTTATGGCACCACTTCCAACATCAGAGTCTATCACAAAAAACATTTTAACTGTTTTGCAAACAAACTTTCTTCCAGTTAATTATTAAACAGAAGAACAGCTTGTGGTATATGCTTGGAACTAATTTTACTATATATAGTTGGAAATGACAAGAGCACATGAAGATGTGACTGAAGCCTGGTAACATTTAAATACTCAGTACTTCCTCTGTTACCTTGACTAGTGTAAAGTTGGTTCCCAAGGTAAAAACTAAGTGGTCTGCTGGCATATGGTATAACCTCCATTTGAGCGCTAAAAGCTGGATACTGTTTTTGTGAAACAGATGTTGTTGAGTGCAGCAATGCACAACTGACTCTATCTAACAGCTGGGAATCCTTCGTGACCCATATAGCTGGAAATAAACATGGTCCTATGCTTGGCAAAAGTGTAAGAAAGCAAATATTCATTTGTTAAGGGCTTATCAAAATGAAGAATAAATGTTTTTAGCCATAAACTGATTTTATTCACAAGAGTAATCTTTCCAGCAGCTTATGCGATGGCCTCATAATATTGTAGTCACCCTTTGCCAGAGGAAGGCTGCAGTTGCATTGACATATAGTGCAGATGGAAAATAAACATCTGCCTCAATCAAGAGAGAAGACCAAAGACAAGGTTGACAAATATTATCTGGCATGACTATCTTTGCAGGAAAGCATATAAATGCTACAGGACCAAAACCACTGGCATCGTCTGGTGTTGTCCTTATGTGGTTACTGACCATGAAGAGAGATGATTAGTATGGACTCTCCAAGGAGGAGTGGTGCAGATGCTCAGAATGATATGATTCCAACTCACTAGTATGTGTTTCGCTGAAGCCACTCTACACTACTAGCAGCAGAGCAGTTTGCTGTTTTTGCAAATGGATCCATGACATTTAGTACCCACAATGTTTCTCTCTCTTTTTTGGGGGAGGAGGGAGGAAGCAGGGGGTATTAAACATAATTAAAAAGTGAATAGAGCTGCAATTTGGAAAAAAACATTCTTTTAAATAGCTTTAGTAAAATGTCTCTGCACTGCTGTCTTAATAAAGAGTTCGTTTAGAAGGAATTAAATGTGAAAATTTCATTCAATTGACACCAAACTATTAAATACATTTCAGTTGTAGCTTTGGCAGACCCTGAGGAGCATATGTTTAAAGTAACTCTGCACACACACAGCTGATATGGAGTTCACAAAGGATTATATGATGCAAGACTGATGTAGCTTAAAAAGGTTTTGTTCTTCTACTAGGATTTATTTGACAAATGAACTAAAACCTTCTGATTTTTCTCATAATTTTTCTGATATCTTTACACTTAATTTTCCTAATGCTCAGGATACCCTCCTGCTCTTGTCTCCAAATCACCTCTTCCAACTCACTGCCTTCTCTAGGATATTCACTGAAGTCTTTTCTTTCTGAGATTCTGACTTAGACTTTAACAGCAACATGTATTTAATTCTGTGAACTAGGTAACTATGGGGTAAATTTTCAAAGGTCTGATATTGCAACTACAGGTGGAGATTCAGTGCAATGGTATAATGGTAGGATGCAGGATCTTTGGAAATATGTGGTCACAGTTATAACAAAATGCAGGAGCAATATAGACAACATGCCCAGCATATCAAGATATTCTCTTGAGCTTATGGCAGATATTTTGAGCTGCATGTGGGTGCAAAAAATTAGCTCATGTTCTTCCTCTGGTACCAAATTTTTGTGGGGGTGCAAATAAATAATGCATATATGTAATTTCTTCACTGGTAAATGTGTCACCTGAAATTGCACTCAGGAGCAAACTTGCACTTCCTTGATGCCCCCTGTCCCCAGAAACAAGGAGAGGCCAGAAAAGGAGGAGAGACGAGGGGAAATATTGATAGCTGGTGTGGTGCGCAGTATCTTAAATATCCTTGGAGGAAGTGTGAGGATTTGGAACAGGAGTCACAAGCTAAGTTTTTGTTGTTGTTGTTGAGACAATAGCATTGTCATCTATAACAAATTCTTCCAATACCTGAACCGGTTAAGTATTGTCCCAGAGGCTAATACTGGAACTGCATCATACTAGGCAGAAATAGGCATCCTTCAGTCTCGAGAGACCATGGGTATGCATCCCTGAGAGGTAAAGAATTTACTCAACTGTTTTTATGGCAGCCATGGTGTTGGCTGAAGAGACCCGCTCTAGAGAGAGAATCTCTGTTGTGTCTGTTACATTTAAAGGTGATGTTTTGACCCTTTTGGCTCTGCCTTCTGTGAGCTCTTTTCTCCATGGCTAAGCTGGACTGCTTCCTCTCATAATTTCAGAGACCTTTGGTAAGCTCTTGTTTCCAAAGGCTGCAGTATTGAGTGTGATCTTCCCAGTTGTCCACATCTATGGCCATTTATTTGAGGTCACGCTTGCACACATTTTTGAAATGCAATTTTGGGCATCCTTTGGGGTTTTTTTCCAGATGCAATTGGCCATAGAGGATATAGAGGATGTTCTTTGGGATGCGCCTATAATTCACTTGGCACATGCCCAAGCCAGCGGAGGCATCTCTGTTTGATGAGTGTTTGCATGCTAAGTATGCTGGCTCATTTGAGCACCTCAGTGTAGGGGACTCTGTCCCTCCAGGAGATTCCAAAGATCCAACGAAGGCAACACATATGAAAGCTGCTGATCCTCTTCTCGTGATGAGAGTATAAGGTCCATGTCTTTCTCCCGTACAAAAGTGTGCTGATAACACATGCACAATACACACACATCTTTGTGTGTTCTATCAGTTTGTTGTTTTTCCATACCCTCTTATTCAGTCTAGACATTGTTGTGGCAGCTTTTCCAATGAGGATGTTAAGTTCTCTTTCAAGTAAAAGGTTGACTGCAATAGTGGACCCCAGGAATGTCAACTCATTCACCAGTTGATCTTGATGGATGGTGTTCTCAACTCCTTGGCATATTATGTTCATCTTCTTTAGGTTTATCATAAGCCCAAAGCCTTGGTAGGCTTTGAAAAAAACTGTCTATTAGGCTTTGAAGATGAACTTCTGTGTGGGTTGTCACTGCTGTGTCATCAGCAAAGAGAAGGTGTTGGATAAGGGCCTCCCGAGTCTTGGTTTTATATCTGAGTCTTCCAAGATTGAACAGCTATTGTGTGCAAGTAGCTTCCCTCAATTTAGGAGGGAAGAGCTTGTTTCAGTAGAAGGGAGAAGATCCCAAACAGAGTTGGGGCAAGTACACAAACTTGCTTAACTCCGTTATGAATCTGAAAAGCCTCAGACATTGAGCCATTGTATCGTACTATACTGTACATGTTTTCATAGAAGGATTGAATCATGCTTAAGAGCTTGGGGAATATCCATTTTTTTCTAGAAGTGCTCATAGTCCACTCCTATTGACAAAGTCAAAAGCCTTTGTGAAATTGATAAAGGCTATATAGAGGGGCTTTTTTTTTGTTTTGTTCTCCATATCTCTCTTGTAGTTGTCTCAGCACGAAGATCATGTTGATGGTAGACCTTTCATCTCTGAAGTCGCACTGTGATTCAGGATAGGTTCTATCTGGAAGGGTCTAAGTCATCCTTGTTTTTATAGAAAGTGATGATATTGGCATCTCTCATTTCTTAGGATACTTTGCCTTCTTTCCAGCACAGGTAGAGCAACTTGTGAAGATATTGCAGTAGAATAGGTTTTCCACATTTTTTTACCTCTAATGATATGCAATATTTTCTGGGGTCTTTTCCACTGTGAAGGCCATCTATGGCAAGGCTAAGCTCCTCAATAGTCAGTTCATTGTCAAGTTGGTTCATAACAGCCAGGCTTTCAAAGGCATTGATGGTTGTGTCCATAACAATATTTTCATGAAAATAAAGCTCAGAGTAGTGTTCTACCCAGCTATCCAGATGCTTGGTGTGGTCATTGATTGTTTCCTCCGCTGCTGATTTCAATGGGGCTGTCTTCTTTGAAGTTTAACCTAAGGCTTTCTTGATCCTGTCATACATTTTTCTGATGTTGTCTGCATTGGCTGCTATTTGGATGTTTTCACATAAGTGCAACCAATAATCATTGGTGCTGTGTCAAGCAGTTTGTTGTACCTTGGTTCTTGCCAATCTCAATGCCTGTAAGATATTTTTCATTTGGGTCTCTCTTGTACTTGATTTGGACTGTGTATTTGGCTTCTGACTGGGTCAACACAAAGGAATATGTGTCAAATTAGTCATTGGTTTTGTTTTCCTTCTTTCCAAAGACTGACAGAGCTGTATCGTACATTGTGTTCTGCAGTTGCTCCCACTTCAGCTTGGCGCTTGTGGCATAATCACTGGTGTCAAGGACTTGTTGTAGTATGTTCTTGTACTGCTGTGACTTTTCTTGGTCTGCTATTTTCTGTATTTTCTTTGGTTTATGATTGACCCAGCTGCATACCGGAGACTGGTCTCTGTCTCAATTAGCACTTGGATATCTGTGGGTAATAAGGACGATGTTAAGGTTGGCAAACCTTTGATAAGATCCAGAGGATGCCAATGGCCAGATCTGGGATGTTTCCAAGACACCTTGTGTTGCAACTTTGTCTGGAAGAATGAGTTTGTTACACAGAGGTCATAATAGGAAAAAAATTCTAGCAGTCTGACCATTTCCATTCATCTTACCTGTTCCATGTTGACGAAGACAGTTGGTCCATGCTTCATGATATGCTTCCACCCTGGCATTAAAGTCCCAGAGCAAGAAAACCTATTTGTGATACTCCTTACCTTGTATCCAGCAGAAGATTTTTCATGCAAACACTGGACTGAGGCTCAGCCAAGGGGGAGAGGTCAGGGTGAAGATGCTTTCTGGAATTGGGGAGCTGGGGAAGTTATGCCATCTGCAGAATGCTTCCTTCAGGACCATATTACTTTCCATGCAGAAACCCTGACCAGGAGTCTATTTTAGATGAAGCAGCAATAGTTCTCTTCCATACCAACTCTCCTTCTCAGAGAGGCGAGTAGGGTAGTTGATGGACATTCTGGATGAAGGCAATGGCCTAGGGCCAGGCAGTTCATAGCCAACAACTGTACTAAGCATTGTCAGCTCTTACAATTTTTATTGTCAGCTTCACAATATTTGATGTTTCTTTTCCCTCATATTCTAGATCCTGGAGTTAGCTTTCATTGTTATAAAAGTAAATTTTGTAGTTGCAGAGAGAAGCTTGGAAACATGAACCCTAAAGGCTCAAAAGTCATAAGGCAAATAAAAAGAACCTCAAAATATAAGCGCTCAGGATTTAAGCCAATCTCAAGATTTTGGGGGGCCAGACTCCTGATTTCTGAGTGTTTGTAATTGGCAGCACTACCTCTCTGCCCTTTCTTTCCACTGAATAAAGCACCTCCCTTTTCAGAGGATGATTACTATGACTTCTGTGGGCACAGTTTGGGGTATATGTCTGTCCTTGGGCAGGCACTATGTGGCAGTAGAATATTGGAGGTTGTAACTTTTCCCAACCCACCTCTTAAAAGGCAATGGTGTGTTAAGTAGGGTATATGGAGAAGGCCCCACCAGCCAAAGCCTGCTTTTGAGTCTGGAATATTAAAGAAACCTGGAGCCTTTAAAAGAAAAAAGTTTGAAAGTGATTATTAGATCTTGTCGGTTCCACCCCTCATCTCCCTGTTCAGGATTTTTCCTTTTAGCAGTCTCTTTCCCTTGTGTTTATTTCTATTTTCTGTCCTAGTCCTCAAACCTGCCTTTCCTAATTTAGCCCCAGCAGGCACACACACGAACGCTCCACTCTTAAAAAATTAATTTGAAATAATAGATTTACTTTAATGTATGAAGGATGGAGCTAGTCCAGCCAGTGATTTAAATCTCCTTGAGGCTCATGGAAAAATATGCTTTTTAAAATGCTTTTAACCAGTGTGGCAGAATGACAGTGGAAACTTGTTCTTTTCTGAATATTCTGCATGTTCATGTTAACCTGCAAAGACTCACTTCTAGGACAAAGCCCAAAATGAAAGCCAAAGAGAAACCATAATAGTGCAAGGACCTTTAACCATTTTGGAACACATTTCTTTAGTGTTAACATTGTCAAAGCATCTGTTTCAAGAGTCTGCATTGCTGATGCACACGATTTCGAACAAAGGAAGTGAGATAATTTTAAATCTAAATGAGACCGAGAAAATCTTGAGTCTGAAATGAAAAAAAGTTGAAATGTATGAGTCACATTCTGCTCAGTCACATCAGAATAACTCCAATGACTTCAAAGGAGTGTCTCTAGCTTTATACTGCTGCAAGCGAAATTAGCTTTTGTCTGTATAACTCTACTCAAAGTAGCTCTAAGCAAGTCCAGAAATAAGATGTTCTACAGCACAAAGCCACTTGATTTCCACCTATCCTGAGGTTTCTCAGTTTGCACTTTCACACTGCAAAGTGTGAAGGTGCAAACTAGGGAAGTACAACCAGGGAATTACAAACTAGGGAATTTTCCTTTTGGCTTTATACCAGACCTCTTAACCTATTTTGGGCCTGGGTCTATTTGACATTTCAATCCCAGGCCCAGGTCTGATGTTCCTTAACATTCTCAGACTAAGTGTAGGGTATCAGACTATAACAATACATGAATGCAGCATTGTTGTAACCATGTCAGTCCCAGGATATTAGAGAGACAAGGTGGGTGACGTAATATCTTTTATTGGACCAACGTCTGTTGGTGAGAGAGGCAAGCTTTCAAGATACACAGGTCTCTGTTTGGAGCTGTATATAATGGTCAGAGGCACAGGCGCTGACTTCCCCTCTGCCCACTCGGTGCTCAACCCCCCAGGACTCTCACCCTGCCCGTATTCCACCCCCTTTCCCCAAGTTCCTGGCCTTTCCCCACCTCTTCTCCACCTCCTCTCCCGAGTGCATCATGTACCCGCTCCTTCCCCTCCCTCCAAGAAATTCCTAAGCACCGCCAGTCAGCTGTTAGGAAGCAGGCAGGAGGCGCTGGGAAGAAGAGGGAGGATCAGGGACACGGTGCACACAGAGAAGGAGGTGAGGAGGAGGTGGGGGAGCTTTGTTGCCAGTGGGTACAGAGGACTGGCTATATTTTCCCTGTGGGTGCTCTAGCTCGAGAGCACAGACTCGGTGCCTATGGTCAGAGGGTGAGACCTCTGGGGATGATGTTTTGTTTCTTGCATTTACTCAGGAAGTAGGTGTCGCTGTTAAGTTTTGTTTCCTTTTTCTGTGTGTTGTGGAGTTTCCATTTCAGACAGCAAAACTGGATATCTTCCTTTGTTATGGGCAGTGTTGTTGTAGCCATGTCAGTCCCAGGATTACAGAGATGAGGTAAACTTACAGATTGAAAGACCCGAAGAAAGGCTCTGTGTAAGCTCGAAAACTTGTCACTCATTAACAGAAGTTGGTCCAATAAGAGATTATCTCACTCACTTTGTCTCCACCATAATACATGTATTTACAACAAAAAAGTAAAATAAAATGTAATTTATGACCCGATTCTTCAGTCCTCACTCAGCCAAAATTGCCATTGACCGAAATGCCTGAATACAGGCTACAGGATTAAGTCCTTCGTAAAACCAATTTTTTTTAAAAAAAAATCCAGGAGTGATGAATGAAGCATTTTTCATTTTTTCCTCTTTTAAATTATAAATTTTAAAAATTCAAATGTTGACTAACTGTATAGCTGTTTTGAAGATGAGGTGGTGGTGGGGGGGAGTGATTCATCACCATTTTGCCTGATTTTGTTCTTAAATTGAAATTTCATCATGTCAAAATTTTTAGTTTCACGCTGTCCTAGTCCACTGTATTTTATTGGTGAAGTAGCAAACTAATTAAAAGCTATATGATACTTCAGTGATAGGTACCTTAGACAGATTTTTCTCACCCCAAGATGTTAACATACATTGGTATTCTATGCAGAAATACCATGTTGAATTACAAGGTCTCTGTTGCAGCATGTCCTATCACAGAAAATCAACACACTTCATATTCTAACCCCTATATTTATAATCCACATAACAATTATAATTTTCCACCCAGGAACTGAGATTTAAAATTCCCCTTTCGCATGCATTTTTTCTTCTATATAATGGCCAAGTGCTTTGTTTAAGTGGGTAGAAGTTAGTTATGTATTTTGGAGAGCACAGATATGCTGTATGTTTATATTTCCAAAGGTGAATGTCCACCTCTTTATCTTTATATCAGGGGTGGGGCTCTGGATCCGGCCTGCAGATTTGCCACCACAGGCCCCGCTCCAGGAAGCGGCTGGCAGCACATCCCTGCAGCCTCTGGGGGCAGGGGAGGAGGGGGAGAGCTCCATGGGCTGTGCTTGCCTGTGGATACCTCCCCCAAAGCTCCCATTGGCCAGGAATGGGGAACTGTGGCCAATAGGAGCTTCAGGGGAGGTATCACAGATAAGAGCAGCAAGTGGAGCCCTCTGTTCCCTCTCCCCCAGTTCCGGCAGGGATGTGCTGCCCGGCGCTTCCTGGAGCGGAGCAGCCCGGGGTTGGGGCCGGAGCCAAGGGCAGGCGGGTAGGGAGCCTGCCCTGGCCCCGCTACCAGCCTGGAACCGCTCCAGATAAGCGGTGCCGGGCCAGAGCCCACATTAGAAACTCCTCCTGCACCCCACACTCTAACCCCACACTCTGAGCCCCCTGCCACACCCTGCACCCCAATGCTCTGCTGCATCTTACACCCCTCCCTGAACCACTGCCTGCACAAACACACACACACACTTCTTTTAAAGGAGGAAGTATAAAAAGGAACTATTGTTAATCGTGCTGCTATATTCCAGGTCCACATTTTTATCTTGGATTCTTTAAAAATTTGGTGTGGATTCATTTGAGCATTGCAAATATTTAGTATTATATTATGGCAACACCAACCAGGAGCTGTGCCTCCATGTTCTAGGTATTGTACATACATAGGAGGTAGACATAGTCCTTGCATAAAGAACTTCAATTAACGTCATATTCTCCCTTGCACCTTTCTACATAATTTACCTTATCAGTGGACATTCTATGCTTGAAACAAGGGAAGAATATAACCTTTGGTTCTGGAAAACTTTGGAAAATGTGGAGGAAGCACTGACAAATAATAATACTTAGAATTATTATCATCTTCATATGTTCAAAGCACCATCCAGACAACTAATTAGCCCTCAGACTTCCCTGTGAGGTAGATGGATCAGTATTATTGTTCCCATTTTACAGATAAGGAAACAGACAAGTGAAATGACATGCCCAAAGCTACACATTGAGTTAGTGACTGAGACGGAATTAGAACTCAGGGTTTCCTCACTCAGGACTTCTTGTCCTCAAAGTCTTCCAGCTCAGACTACAAGAAAGCAGTTTGTGTGGCTCAGATACAATTATGGGTAATTACTACTATGTTTTTATTAATTAAAACATGTCAAGCCAAATGGCAAGAATCATATTGTATCAAATAAATACTCTACAATCTGAAAACGCGAGTGAAAAACAAAAGCTAGAACACGTGATACTTCAGTGAAATAATGCCAGAGCTATACCAGATTCAGAAAGGAGAAGCAAAAAGCCCAGTAGCACACTTGGAAACAATCTTTTCTTTTTAGAAGAATAGTAATATTTCTCCACAAGTAACACCTGATTAAGCAAACTTATTGAATAAGGTCCATTATGTCTGCTTGGAAAAGCTATAAGTTGAGACATTTTTAACATAATCAGATTGTAAAAGTGCACTAAATCCTCACCATTAAACTACTGCACCTTCATTGAATCCTAAATTCTCATTATAACTAATCACATTCCATGCAAAGTAAAAATAATTCAAGTATTTGAAACTGGGAGTGAATACTCGCAGTATTCACACGTAACTCCTATTAGCAGTAATGGGAATTACACACACTGACAAATATATATATATATATATATACACCAAGGTATTTGAGTTGTAGATACAGCAGTAGTTCAGTGCCCAGAAAGATCAGGAAGGACAACTATCATTTTTAGAACATGTGTTCAATATTCATGCACATTCTGTACATAGCACAGACTTTAGACTTAATGGGTCTCTTATCTATGTTAGGTACCTCCCAGTGAAAATCTAATAACCTATATGTGGATAAGACTTCATGTAAAACAGCTAAGTTAGACATGTTATAAATTGTTTGGCTTGTCTGATTATAAAGTAAAAAATACAAGCTTTATTCATTTCAGAAGGCTGATGTAAAAAATTAAGGGGGAGCTGCACTATGTGAAGAAGCGAAGATATGAGCCAGGGCCATGATCCTTTGAAGACTAACGCATGTTTTAAAGTTTGCAAACTGAGTAGCCTCATTGACTTCAATAGGACTAATCACAGAGTGTAAATTAAACATATATATGAGTTTTTGCAGGATCACAGCTAAGGTCCCTAACTCTACAACCATTACTCACAGCTGGAACTAGAAAATTATTCATTGTAAAAAAGAAAATTATTAATTTATCCCCTTTTTAGTTAGCAAATGGCCAAAAAACAATTTGATATCTTCAAAATAATTTGTTCTTCATTAAGCCTTTTCCAAATACTTTAGTCATAAACATTTTCCACCTGGCTGGTTGTTTGCAAATGTTTGTTATTCATTTGTGTTGTCCCTTGAACCAGTGGAAATTTTGTAAAGTCTAAGCCCAAATTTATTAAACTGCTCACTCCTTACAGTCTCAAGAATTACCTCATTTTCCTACTAAACCCAAGATATTTTCATTCTTTTCCTGCCAGAAACTAGCTCCATTTCCTAAAAACCTATTACAAACTGGATGAACAAAATCCACTTTTATTTTCATACTGGAGCTGGGTTACCTTTTTGCAATGAATAATTTGTCTGATTAATGTATCCCTTTGTTTGTGTATTCTTTACATCTTTGTTATTCTGAAAGTGGATTATGCAGCTATATTGCAATGGTTCTTGTAAACTATTCATGTCCGCTAAGTCTCTGAATCTTTGCTATTCGTGTTTTGTGATGCATGATTGATCATTTAAGTCTCTGTTTCTGCTTATGATTGGATGATTTAAACTTCACAAACAAGGTGCAAGCACTTTCAGTGACTATGGAAAATACTGGTTCTCATGCTTGAATATTCTTGTGCATATGCAGATATGAGAATTTCCACAAAGGCCAGCCACTCTGAATAAGCACATGGAAGGTGTGTGATCATGACTGGATGACAGAGTGACTTGCTTGCAAATAATTTTCCCCAATTTTGCCCCAATAGGACCGTATACAGAACTTTACTATATACCCTTACGTCTTCTGTGTTAGGGTTAACAAGTTCTAAGAAGCCATTTTACCACTAAGCCAATTGATTAAGAAACCCTCCGTTTGCAGTTGGCTCCTCAGATATATGCCTGCTAGGCAGTTGGATGGATACATTTGCTCTCCCAGATTTATCTGTTAGTGTAAAGATCTCAGTGCAAACATTAGCAGTCAGGATCTTTATATAGATTTGGTGCAATCTTGGGCGGAGTTCAATTCCATTAAAAACAAATTAGCAATTTGGAATTACAATACCTGTAGTTAGTATCAGAGGGGTAGCCGTGTTAGTCTGGATCTGCAAAAGCGACAAAGAGTCCTGTCGGATGCCAATGAAGTGGGTATTCACCCATGAAAGCTTATGCTCTAATACATCTGTTAGTCTATAAGATGATACAAGACTCTTTGTCTATTTTGCAGTGCCTGTAGATAGAATCCTGTTTTCATATATTTCATGATCTGCGGTACAAATTAAAATGTAGCCATATTCATTCCTCAAACTACCCCCCAAAAAGTAAGAAGCATTTCACAGCATGAATAAACAGATGGATTTAAAAATTAATTTGACTTCATTTTAAAATTTCACATCTATGGATTGAGCAAAATGTGTAGTTTTCATCCCTCCCTCCCCCAATTTCTTATTTTTAAAACATGTATAATAGTCATACATTTTAACTGGAAAAAGTAATGCATATATTGACTTCAAGATGCAAAAGGGATGTTATATATACAGTAAGAGTGAAAAACATACAGTTTTCATGTCACTGTGTGCAAATAGCATTGGCTAATTGCACCTCTGATATAAAGAGCTGTAGTTCCATTGAAGACAATGAAGACCCCGTTCTGCAGCACCACATGGATGAACTGCTGTTAGACGACTGCAGTAATTTGTGTTTGACTATGACATAAGCAGAACGTTATACACTTCCTTTCAAAATATGGCGTAACTGTAGCTAGACAGTGCCACGCCACCAATAGTGAAGTAGTGTTTGGAGTAGTTGTCATTGTGTAAGGATGTGCATAAGGCTGTTAAGACCTGGACTGCTGAGGCGCCTACTAAAATCTTACTGACAGTATTAGCCAAATGTAAATCTTTGACTACTCTAGGAACTGGGGTGCAATTCCCAGCTTGCACAGACATACTCGTGCTACCTCTGATCTGGGCTAGGACACTAAAAACAGTAGTGTAGCCATAGTTGTACCCATTGGGGGGGGGGTGTTAAATTACAAACCAGTGAATGAGAAAGGAATAAAACAAACTGGAGAGCATCTCTGGTGGCCTGCTGCACACAGCCATACGGTGCTGCACACAGCCATACTTGTAGTGAGAGCACACGTTTTACCAGATTGAGTTTCTCACATTCGCCAGGCCCGAAATTGGGGTCACCTCTTTTGGCACTACAGTGAACGGGAGCTTGCATATGCTGTTTTATGGTTGATGCTAGCAAAGCAATAGTAGCATAGGCAGCAGCTGCACCATGTTTGCCACCCTGATTACAAGCCCGCCTGAATCTGCGATTCTGTACTTCGGGCTTCTAGCATGTGCAACCGCTGTCTGTGCTACTACAGCACCACTACTATTTTTAGCATGCTAATGTGGTCATGGCCTTGCAGCACTGTCCTGTGGGCCTATGTGCTGCCTGGAATCACCACAATACTGCATCCTGTAGCCCCACCTCAGCACATCCCTGTAGTCCCCAGCTCTGACCTTGGTGTAAGCACATACCAGAGTCTATGATACAGTTTTTAGAGAGCAGCCATATGGCCTGCACTGGGGGAATCCTCCTATGGCTGGGCAAGGGGCTACCAGGAGGAGTGAGGGTGAGGAACTTCTCCATGCTCATCATGCCTTAATTATAAGAACAACCACAGTGTGGCATAACAGGGTTCTAGACACTGCTGGGGCGCCTCCTTGTGGTTGCATCTAGGGACTAGCTCTGCCCAGTCTGACGCTCTTGTTCACACTGTGGCCCTTTTCGTGCTCCCAAACTTGGTGTTTGCTCTTCATGATTCAGGTTGCTCTCTTTTCATGACTGGGCCCTCCGGTTAGGTTACTATGTGGCTTCCCCCTCCTGGGGTATCAAAGTCTCCCTGGACTGCCTGTCTGAGTATCATTCCCATTCATCCTTCAAGTCGAACCTATGCCACTTCCCACAATGACTTGCGGGGGAACCCTGGGGCCATTCACTACTCTGGGTTTCAGCCCAGGGACCCTACAATCAGCTGCCAACCTGCCATCCCAAACCTTGCTGCTATTTCCCTGGAATGCTTTGTAGGAGCTTGTAGCAGGGCGGCGACTCACCCTGCAGCAGCTCCTGCTGGTACGTCTGGGAATTAGCTCTTTCCAGCGTCTGGAGCGCCCTCTGCAGGTAGTCCCACTTGCTTCTCTGGCCCCATGTCCCTCCCGGACCCCGGTGCCGTCTTCCCTAGGGTGCTGCACCTCTGCAGTACCCCCACAGTCTCAGGGTCTCCCCTCCCCAGGGAACCCCCACTCCCTATCCCCACCTTGCCTCAGTCTGGGCAACTGCCAGTCACCACTTACCCCCATTCTCTGGGGCAGACTGCAGTATCATTGCCACTCATCACTGGCAAGGGGGTTTGGCCTGCTGCCTCTGCAGCAATGGGCTGCCCCCTGCAACCCTAGTACCCCTTGTAGTCCTTCCCCCAGGCCCTGCAGCCTGAGGGTTTCTAGGCTGGAGCTTCCCCAGCTCCTTCTGTCTTGCCCCAGCCCTGCTTCTCTCTGGGTACTCTGTCAAGCTCCCAGCAGCCAGGCCTGTCTGCCTCTGCAGCCAGAGGAGACTCTCCTCTATTCTAAACTGAGCCCTTTTATCAGGGCCAGCTGGGCCTTAACTGAACCCATCACAGCTGTGGCTGCTCTGTCCAATCAGCCTGGGAGCTGCTTGCCCCCCAGCCACCGCCCTTTGCAGGGCTGTTTTAAACCCTTTTTTCTTGAGTGGGGCAGCCACCCCACTGCAGAGCTCTTCACAGAATATCCACACCCTGCCCTATTTCAGGGTGAAGTGGGGTTGTGATATCACCACTATCATCTATCAGATGATCCTTAGGCTGAAGGCAGCATGGCTCCGTGGTCAGGATCAAGATGGCTGCCCTCCAGCAAAGTATGGCCTAGTGGCCAGAATCAGTTCAGCTACCCTTGGGTTTGAGGTTGCACGGCCTCATGGCCAGAGTCAGGAAAGTGGGCCACCACCTAGGGCTGGGTAGCGGCTGTGGTAGGGGGACCTGAGCCCTCCCTCTCCACTGCATCCTGGCCCAGGGCCCTGCCAACAGTGAGTGAGGTCACCACCCAGCTGACTTTCCTCGGGTGGGGGAAACCACTCACCCCACCTCCCTAGGCCATTTCCTGCCATGAGTCCTGAAGCTGAGTCTGTTTGTCATCAGGATCTCCGAGCTCTCCAGCATCAGTAGCTTGTGGGGACTCTGACTCCTGTCGGCTGACTGTAGGCAAACGGTCTCCTGTCTGGGTCTCTGGTTCCTGCAGTCAGGGGCTGAAGTAGCTCATGGGTAGGAGCTTCCACCAAGGGTCCTTCCTCTCCCTGGTGGTCAGCCCAGAAGGAGCGGTGCTGCTTCCTTTTATACTGAGGCAGCAGTTGGAGCATGCCAAGCATAGTCTGTGGGCAGGAATTCCACTGCCCATAATGTGAGGTTAACTTTATCTCACCTAGTGCGGGGTTTGCGCATCTCATTACAGGGTTCAAACTGAGGTTTTACAGATCTCTAGTCCAAAACCTGATAGTTTAGACTCAGACAGCTGTCTGGTAGAAGGTAATATTTTCTTTCTAGTTTGTTTGAATTGTTCAAATCATCAGGCTCCATTTCCCCCTTCTATTTTCATGCCATAATCCCAGTTCTTCGTTCTACACAAAGGACACTGCTAGTGACTTGTGCAATTCTCTGTTTACTAAGCCTTGTCTAAAGACTTTCAACTAAATAAAAAGCAATAAGAAATGTTGGTGTAGAACTGTAAATTGCATTGTCACATTTTTTATTAATAAGGCAACGATCTCTAAGGGACTAAGTTACATTGTTTTATGAGACTAAATTATTAGAGCTGGAACAGATAAGGACCTTGTATTATTGTTGAAGAGGCTACTGGGGAACATGGAACTGCAGGGAGCATTGGCTTGTTGCAGAAATATCTTATTTCTCCGTGGAGAACTAATCTCCCAGCTGCTCCAAAGACACCTGAATGGGTACTGGAGAGATGAGGAAGAGCACTTAAGGCAGATGGGACCACATCAAATGGTCAGTGAAATGAGTACATTCTACTAATGCAATAACCATCTCTATTTCACATCAATATTTTAAGACCTAGTGTCATAGTCTGTTAAAAATTATGTTTGAATAGTCATGTTCTTAATACAATATGTGTATTATACTAGTGTCGTATTTTATATCCATCAGAAAGATGAAAATAAGTCAATAGGAATACATCATCAATAATTTATACTGGTTATTTTAGTTAATTTTCCGCCTGTAAAAACATTAACCGCAGCCGATTTACTGAATGCAACTGGTGCTTGTATCACTACAACTACATTTTAAAGTAGGTCATTTAAATCTGATGGACTGTATAGGATGCTCTTATGTTTTTTTACCTAAAGCGCTTTCCTCTTTACAGCTTCCAAGCTGAGTAGTGCAGATAATTTTCTGCAGCCTTTTAAGAATCAGCATTGAGTTTACATTACTCATAGCAAGTTGTTCCCATCAGATCCACAAATACATAAATCCTAAATTTGCTCTCATTTAAACTAGTGTGAACCAGGAATTACGCCACTGAATTAGAGTTACAATGTCACTGGGAGAACAGAATCAGGCCCATGGATTTTTTGACCTCTGTAGAGTGCATTCAGTGGCACATTTAGTGATATATGGTACCCCACTGAAAACCCCTATTGCACTGGAATGTGGGGAAAGTCAACACCACTGTACTTCTAGAGTGACTCCAGAAGGCATCATATGGCAGCAGGTAATCAAGATGCTACCAGAGCCTGTGACAGCATACAGTCAATCAAGAATATGATGCCAGTGTTTTCTAGAAACTTCAGCTGCTGCAGAATGTCAAGGCCAGGTTATTGGGAAGGGAAAGTCACTACGAAAGCACAACACTTGTACTCTGTGCAAACCCCTGGTTACATATACTGTTCAAATATAATTCAATGTCCTAGTTACTGTTGGGCTTGAAGATTGTGAGATCCAGCTATTTAAGAGAAAGTTTCTTTACCTAAGTCTCAGCAGGAGAGCTGAGAAACAGAGGAGTTTGACTGATTCATGGGACTTGGTTTCCACAGGCTGATTGTATCTGTTGCAAGCCTTGAGCATTTTCTCTTCATCACTGTCTTTGAGATGCCTGGTTTGGTATTCTTCAGGTCATTCTGCCAGGGTTTTCTTTCCTCCTTTCCTTCTTTTGTACAGTCAGGTTTTGATTGAACATTATTATTTGTTACTTTGTTTGGAATGTTTCCTGGAGAGTTTTCTTGAATGAGGGAAAATATTTGTGTGGTGTTTGGTTCTCTGTGTTTTTAGTAATTGTTCTTTGGCATGCGGCTGGCCAGTACATCCCTTGGCTGCGCTGCTTCTCACAGCCCCCATTGGCCTGGGATGCGAACTGTGATCAACCGAACCTGCGGACATGGCAAGTAAGCAAACTGGCCCAGACCACCACGGGGCTTACCCCACCGGGCCACATGCCAAAGGTTGCCAATCCCTGATCTATGTGCTTAGGTAAATTATCCTATATAATAAAAGGCTAGGGAAGTTTGTGTGAAGCCATCATGCGCATTAGAGACGGCCCAGACAAACGTCATGCTGGGAGGTGTAGTTCGGCAGCACAACATGGCCGCCGCATGTGCGCCACCGAGAGGGAAGCAGGGTCTGGATCAGGGGGCTCGGGGAGCGCGGGCAGGACGGTGGCTGGCGCAGGAGGCGCAGGCAGGGGGCCCTTGGAGTGGGGGGGCCCCCTTGGAGTGGGGGGAGGGGGGCTGAGCGAGCGGGGGGAGCCTTGGAGTGGGGGGAGGGGGGCTGAGCGAGCGGGGGGGCCCTTGGAGTGGGGGGAGGGGGGCTGAGTGAGCGGGGGGGCCCTTGGAGTGGGGGGAGGGGGGATGAGCGAGTGGGGGGCCCTTGGAGTGGGGGGTGAGGGGGCTGAGCGAGTGGGGGGGCCCTTGGAGTGGGGAGAGGGGGCTGAGCGAGTGGGGGGGCCACGAGCCGTTACCGTTGGCCCGTGTAAACGGGCTTTTGCGCTAGTAAATTATAAATGACAATGCATGAACAGCTTTGTCATTGCTACTGCTATTGAAACTGCAGTAAGAACAGTTTAAATGTTGCCAAGAGATAGGACAGAATGTTGTAATCTGAAGGGTGGTAGGAATAATAACTGGAAAGCAAGAATTGGTTTAGGCTTGTTGATAAGAGCTGCTTTAAGAGTCATCATGGACCAAATTCAGTGATGAATCCTGATTAGATACCACCTGAGGTACACTCTACACATGCTAAGACATGGAGGAACAGAAAGTGTATTGGTGATAGGTTACCATGTAATAATTAGTCGCTAAGCCCAGGTTTTTTGTTTTACAAACAGTGACGTGGGTTTCTTTTCCTTTCTTTTAAGAAACTAAACAGATGTGTGAAGAGAGAAGAAGGAGGATATTTCAGAATGGTGGTGCCCTCAAAGCAGATGATAAATACATTTATTGAAGAACTTGTGATGACTGGAAATTAGGAGACTGATTCCAGTCTCAAGATCCCTCCATGGCACACAGCAGCATAGCAATCTCCAAGCTCCTGTTCTTTCAGCAGCCCAGTCTCTGGCTAGACTGCCATTATGCATTTACAAAGGGAATAAGCAACCTAGCTTGATCCTTGAATAAAGAGGAAGCAGATATTCAAGAGTAGCTATTTTAACAGATGGAGATTACCTGTGGCATAGGTATGCTGGGGACTGGGACAAAGGCTATCATAAGAGACACTACTGGAAGCCTACATTGCTTGGGAATCCCCCCACAGTGGAAGAAATTTAACCCACAATGTAGCTGTTTTGTGCTACTGGACTAGCACACACCAGCCCTGGTGGGGCCAAGGCATCTGCTTCCTTAAGGATCCATTTTTCACAGTCATAAAGGCTTAATTTGCGTTTTACCAACCCGACACTTGTGGTCCCTTGACACACTGTTTTCACTCTAAATGGTCTTCAGAGCCACAACCATAAAACCTGACATACTTCTTCTGGCTATCTCTGGAAGCTTGTATATCATGAAGCCTAGAGAACAAAACTTCTTGTTGAACCTTGTTTCATCTATCTTTTTTGCTGTTGGGATATGCTGCTTCCCAGAAGTTGTCTTCTTTGTCTTTTTTTATGTCAGGTGTGACCTGATTTTCACACTCACTGTAGTAACTTGTTTTACTTGCTACAATTCCCTAAACCTATAAGGATGACATAAACATGTGCTTCCATCAGCGTGAATACCACCATCATATTCATCAAAGGCAATGCACAGGTGTATTTCCACATAAAGGCAGACAGATGTAAAATAAAGCAGTGTTGACGAACACCTTTTTGAAACAGCAAGTTCCAAGTTGATTCCTGCTTTCTGCTTACAGTAAGATGGTGATGTAAATCATCTAGGATGAGTGTACACGGCAGCTGGGAGTTGGGATTCCCAAAGCGTGTAGACAAATTCACACTAGCTCTTCTCAAGCTAGTACACTAAAAACAACAGTGTAGATGGGCATGGGCGGCGGGTAAGGCTAGCCACCTGCATCTAAGTCCATCTGACTCCCTGGGTCTGAGCTCCACAAGCTAGGCCATACTGCAACATTCATACTGCTATTTTTCACTTGTTAGCTCAATAATATCTAGCTGGAATCGTCCCTCCCCTCTGCAGTGCAAACATACACTAGAGGTCTTTAGACCTGGGTATCCACAAATTAAAATTAATCATTATTGTTTTTTATGAGGTTGATGACACCAAGTTATGAAGTTATGAAATACTTCTATAGAATGGTCCAAAGCCTTATGTGACACAATTTAAATTTGTGTGGAAGAGAAAAACACATAGTTATTGATTGTATGCTCTTGAATGTTTAAGGATATGATGCATGACCAAAAACATGCTATGGGGGAGGGAAGACTGCTATGGATAGCTGACACAATCCAAAAAGATGAACCTTCTTCCATAATCAAGCTTTTTTTAGGGATTGAGAGCAACCGATTATTCCAGGTACTATCATGAAGAGCCTGCTGAAGGGAACTAATGAACCAACACAACCTAAAGATCAGGAAGGGGGACTCCTAGACTTGGATCCAGAGCAGGGAGAGACCACCAGCTTCCTGACCCCCAAATACATAGGACTATCAAAGCTAAGGAGGTTGTTCCGTTGCTTAAAGTATGGGATAGTTGTACTAATAAACATACCAATTAGCCTAATTCACTTCACAGAATCAATTAATTGCGACTCAAGATTTCACACACCATGGGGGAGTTAAAACATTTAGGTGAAAATCCATGCCTCATCTTGCCACTCATTTGTCTGAAATAACTACAATTGTCAGGATTTAATCCTAGTTAGCAGTTATTGAGTCCACTGTCATCTGATCAGGACCATGGGTTGAGTATACACCAAAGTGGATTACACAGGCAATCGAAATATAATTAAGTGGAAGTCAACTGTAAGTGAAGTACATTTTTGAAATAAGTAGGTTTCTAGGAACACTCTAATAATTTAAATTAACATAGAGATGTTTTAATTAAATTAATATATTTAAGAAAATATACAAAAATGGATCATAATTAAAGGGCACCCACTCTTTTCTTTCTGCAAAGCTTTTTCACCTTAGCTTGCATTGACATGAAATTTCTTATAACTGCCTTATTTTAATAACAGGTCTTTACAATAAATGGTGTTCTTTACTCTTAGAGTTTTAGTGACTGATCTAATTAGAATGAGGACACAGGGAATAGTTTGTTTCTTTTCCCCGAGGGTTGTTTTGCAATAGGTTGACTTGCAAACAGGTTTTCAAAATCTTATATCTGTGATACTTAAATATTCTGATATGGCTCAGAACCGCTTATTTTTAATTGTTCTCATCCATCACTCAAACATCAGGAAGAACACACAAAAATGGGGTTGTGCCAAGTGATTATGTGTTGAGGTGTGACTCACCACTGCAGTGCCTCCTGCTGGCCATGCTGGGAATTAGCTCTTGGTTACCAGTGCGCCTTCCTCTATTGTTATCTCACCACAGTCACTTCTGCCTCTGCCTCTGCCTCTAGGACCCACGTCGCCGCCCCCAGACTGTGGTGTCCTCTTCTGGACACAGCCTTCCGGCTGTGCCCCACTGGGTTCTCTTCCCCCTCTTCCAGGGGTTCTGACAGTCCTCAGTCCAGCTTCTTGCCTCAGTGGCAAACTGCAGTCCAGGCACCGGCCACTCCCTTCCAGGGGCGGCTTGAAGGTTTTTGCCACCCCAAGCGCAGACGTTCTGCGGCACGCCTGCAGGTGGTCTGCTGCTGCCACAGATTCAGCTGCATTTCTGCAGGAGGTACAGTTCCCCGAATATCCTTGAAGAGCCCAAACCATTGGCAGGAGCCATTTAGGAAGACCCAAACACCTAACCTCTTCAATACCCGTAGAGCATGAATTAGGAGGATTTATAAAAGAACTGGTGAGCAGACAAATGATTCAGAACCTGCCAGGAGCTCCCGAAGAGCTTTAGAAAAATCAAGAGCCGAGAGCCACCAGGGATATCTTCACTAAAGAAAGGAGGAGTCAAAGACCGGAGTGAAAATGTTTGGGAGCCATTTTAGAGAGCCAGAGACACCCTAAAGTGTCTTAGGTCAGTTGGCTAAATTACACATAAAAATATATTACAGTGATACTCAAACTGAGGCGCGGGAGCTGCAAGTGGCTCTTTAATGTGTCTCCTGCAGCTTTTTGAAGCACATGATATTAAAACACTGTGTGGATTTAATTATTAACCAATCTAAGTTATTAACCAATCGGGATGCTTTTACCATGTTATTAACCAATTGTAAAACACTTGGTCCATCATTTTGCTGTGAGAATTATATATATAGTATATATATGGCAAATGAAATAATGAATTCACCCTACTGTGGCTCTTTTGAGTAATACTGGTTGTTAATTTGGCTGCCAAACCACTGACATCCGAGTATCACTGTAATAGATGGCCCCACAATCAGCGACAGTAGGGTGGATTTCTGGATTACCATCATCTGGGCAATCAGAACAGGCCCAGATTCAGCAGCAGGACAAAGGCACACAGCAGTGCAACTTGCAACTGAATGCAACACACTTGCCATCCACCTATTTGAATGGACTTTAGCTGACAGGGCTGTGTCTAATGTGAAAAAAAGAAAGGACTCAGGAATGGGAAGTAGACCAACTTCATTCTGGGAGACTAAAGGTCTCAGGTGGGAGGGTTGACCTGGAAGGAAGAATCTATTTCAAAAATAAAAGACTTGTGAGGCCACAAGTTTTGTTGCCTAGGAGCTCCTTAATTTACTATTGTGTGGTTGGATGGCTTGCTAATAGGATATGGAATCTTTCACTAGATCACAGGTTCAAATCAAGCTGATTTTTACTGATGACTGTTCAGTGGCTGGTGAAAATTGAATTTGTGCTCTAAATCCAGATCATAAGAGAAGAGCACCTATATCACCAAACCTATCCTGATCATTAACACTCATGCTATCCTTGTCATACTCAACCCTTCAGTAGTCCTTCCAGGTCATTCAGGGTGCAATATCAAGGAAATATTATGAAGCAGATCATTTTAAAATCTAATCTTGTATTTCATTCTCTGTACTACTCTGAAAACACCACACTTAATGAAACAGTGATGACATATTTAAAAGCTTGAGAGCCATCAATATTTGCAAAGTAATGACACTGTTCTGCTCTATGACTGCAAAGACCTGAATCACCAGAACATTGTCTAGCAACTGTGATAAAATGTTTCCTTTTGCCTTTGCATGCAATAGTCTAAAGCACATTTCCAGGTAGAATATTTATTGTATACCAAAGAACAAACTGAGTCTGAATCTGCCAGTTATAAGTAGAACCAATTATTTTCCACAAAAGAAGTTCTGAGAGATGAATGCAGAGTATAATATTCAATACTGGATTTGCTGCAAAAGCACTATTTTTGCTCATCTCTCATCAGATACATAATTCATCAAAAGAGCATGGCACCAAATAACACTATATTTGGTTTGAAGTCAAACCTTTCAAGAAAATAATAAACCATACCTTATTTGGGGGGGAATACACTGATTATTGAAAAGTGCAACATGCAGCCGCTGCAAACTGCCTTCCAAAGGTGCTGCTTTTTAGGACAAATATTGGTGTTTTCTCTGTCCATTTGCACACTGAACTACGTGGGCTTTCCCCCCTGCCTGCTCATGTTGAATCAGAAGGGAATTTTTCTAAAATCATAACTTTTTATTCCATTTACTCACAGGTTCTTGTGAAATCCTGGTTTTACTTCCCTCACTCCAGCATGATGTCTACATCTCGCTTTTCAAGCAAGTAATACATATATTTTGTAGAACAGATAAATATATTTATAATATAGGACTGCATCTCTGTTGTAAAGCCTCACATCTGCAGACTGGGAAAAGGTAAACTTGTTCCTAAGGTAAATGGCTATTTCTAAGGATTCTTTGTTATGATCTAGCCTGCTATTGCACCAACATAATGGGATCAGAGCCTGAAGACTCCTACTACCAGTCTGACACCCATAGTCCTTGGGTAATGTTTATGCAATTTGTGAAAATAAGAGCAGATATAAGTTAGGGAAATCTAGCCACAGAAAGGGCAGTGCCAGGAGGTGCTCAAGAGAGAGACAGCAGCAGTCATCATCGGCTGTCTCTGCATTGTCTCAAATGCTGTGCTTGAGCCTTGATGACAAGAAATCTTTTCCTCCAAGCAGATGGCCATTGCTGGGGTCATGGTGGCAGTACTGCAAAAGCACTTTCAGTTTACAGTAGTTTAACTAAGGCAGACACAAACATAAGAGAGTTAAATGGTTGTGTTTAACTTATTGGTTTTAGAAGTCAATAGCCCAATTGGTAGCAAATTCAGTACCTCATATGGGAGTGAAGGAAAACATTAATGGGCTTTTTTTTATCTTTTCCTATCCACCTCTGCCACTGTAAGAATCCCACAACACATACTGCTCCAGAAATACATTGCTTCCTCCAATTGTATCCTAAAATTCCGTAGCAGTCTATACTTCCCTTTGGTACTATGACAACCCATTTTGTTCACACAAGCATTGTCTGTTTAAACAAGTCATTTCAGCAATTTAAGCAAAGTTGTAAGGCTTTTTTTCCCTGTATTCCATGAAAATCACATGATCCCTGACTTGTCCCATATTCTTAATAGTCACATCTGGCAGAGTCTCAACAATGCTGGCTTTGCCAGCTCTGAGTGACTTCTGGGATATTTAAGGTTAACACTAATTTGCAAACAAAAATCTTATTTAAATGGTTCAAGATTGAAAGGGTGTTTCAGCAGGGTCACCTAACATCTGAAACTAGGGGCTGGTCTATATTACTAGCTTAGGTCAGCTCAGCTATATCTCTCAGGGCTGTGAAAAATGTACGCATAGTGCATGTAACTAAGCCAGCCCAAGCCCTGGTGCAGACACTGCTAGATCAGTGGAAGAATTCTTCCTTCGACCTAGCTAGCCCCTCTCTGAGAGATGGATTTACTGCAATGACAGAAGAACCTTTTCCGTCACTGTAGTAAGTGTCTGCACTACAGCGACACATTTGCAGCTGTGCCACAGTAGTGTTTGTAGTGCAGACATATCCAGGTATTATGGTTTTTAAAAAATTCTGCCACTGATTAAAAATGTAAATGTTACAATGACCAGAAATGACTATTTAGGGGATTAGTCACGTTCCCATTGCCACAGAAGCCTTTCCCACTCACTCTGACCCAACATGATTTACACTGTTCACCCAAACTTCACTTTGTCCCCTCCCCACCAAAAGAATTTGCAAAACCATATGAAAAGGTCAAAATGACAAATGATGAGGATATTCTAAATTCCCATTTTCAGTAATAACCCAATAATTATACAATATATGTAACACAGCCCAGGCTGTAATCACAGAAAACACAAAAGGGAAACAGATCATGGAAAACTCCTGCTCCTCCAAAATACCGCATCCTGTCTCTGTAAGGCCCACACTCTGCTCTTCAAAGGCTTTCTTTATCTTAGTCTCAGAACTGTTAAAATGTTCTATAGGGGTGGATTTGCTCCTGGGGGAATTTTGTGCCACTGCATGTGCATAGAATTCATGTTTCCTCCAGATTTCTTTTCTTTACCCCCCTTCTCCCCCCCCCCCCCAAAAAAAAGCCTTTCTCACAAGGAAGCAAATGGAAACTGCAAAAGCAGTCATGCACCACTCCCAAGCAGGTACATTGTTTCAGGCACTTGGAGCAACCAGTGGAGATTTAAATCACTGCAGAGCTGAGGACACCCCAGCCAGTGGCTCCTACTCTGAGCCAGGATCAGCTGCTAGTCCTAGTTGGACTGGAGGCAGAGGAGAATGGGATTTCCTCTTCCTCTGCAAGGAGTGGCTGGGGCTGTGTCAGACCTTCCTGCAGAAACCTACCCCCAGCTATATGAAGCGCACTACCCTCCCCTGCTTCCTGCCCCCATCGCTGCTCAGCTGCAGAGGGAGGGATCACTGTATGGGGAGCTGCTCCCGCATCTGCACAACCCCTGTGCATCTGGGCCATCCATACTGATGTGAAAAATACTGAAGAAGCCATAGTCAGCTGTCCTGGACTGGAATACCAAGCAAAGGGTCTATGAAAGAGACGCCCCAGGAGACTCGAAGGTGTAAAAGAACAGCCCTCCCAAGAGTGGAAGCAAGTCAAAGATTGCACGGCGTATATAATTTCTCATCCACCTCCACTTTTTCTTTGGACGTACATGTGTAAGTATGAAATAAACTTAGGGTTTGGGGTATTAATGTTTTTGTTCCCCTGAATAATGTGGAAGTGTTCCCAATACTTTTTGTTGTTGTTTTATTTTATTAACGAATATTTAGTAACATGGTGCATTCTCTTCATCTCCGCCCTACAATCCTGTGGTCTCAGCCTGATCAACTGAGACCCAGGTAAATTGGAAATAAAAATCTGTCACAGTTTGGTAGAAAATTGAGTGGGGAAGGGAAGTTCTGGAGAGTGCACACCATTTATCTGTTTGCCCTTGTTATTTTACGTTTGTTGATCTGGCACTGTTGGTGTTATATGGTGAGCAGGGCCGGCGACAGAAATTTTGGGGCCCCCTACTCTGATCGTTTGGGCCCCCCCCAGCCCAGCCGGTGCTTCCCCCCCCCCCCCAGCTGACAGGGGCTGCATGATGCCACGTCCGGCGGGGGAAGCCCTACCTTGCTGCGGAGCCTCCCCGCCCTCGCCCTCTTTGCAGGCGGTGGTGCGCCGCTGCCGCCGGCCGGGCTCACTGCTCCTGCCGGGGACACATGCGCTCATCCGCTCCGGAGGAGAGCCACGCCGCCTCCCCGCCCCTTCCCCGCTCTACAGGCCCGGCGACAAGGGGGGACGACTACAGGTATAACTGTGTACCGGGCCCCGGACTTAAGGGGGCCCCCTTAAATCCCAGGCCCGGTATAGCTGTACCCGTAGTACCCCCCTGTCGCCGGCCCTGATGGTGAGGACTGCATGATTAAAGATGTGCCCAGTTTCAGCTGCAACCAGAGTGGGGTTTAGCATTCCTCTCTTCACCCTTGTTGGAGGGAACAGAGTGCAGGTGGGTGTACTCCTGGTTGTAGAAATCCAAGTTGGTGGAGGGAAGGACTCGGGGAGTTTCGTTCCATGCATATAATTCTTGGTGCACATGATCTTAGCCGTAGCATGCCTGGAGTCTGCTTTGGAAGTTTTTCTGTTTCAAAATTGACACCATCAAATCTTTAATGATTTAAAGATTTGATGGTGTCAGTTTTGAAACAGAAAAACAGACTCCAACGAGAAACTGAGGAACTGGAATTAATTTTCAAATTGGATACAATTAACCAGGGGATAAATAAGACTTGTGAATGGTTCTCTCATTACACTAATTGATTGCATTTCCCGAGTTAATTTACCTTCAACACTTGCTATCTCATGCAGACACCAGAAATCCATTTCAAAAGGTATTTTTTTCTCCAGCTGATAATGGCCCATCCAGATTTAAAAGCCTCTTAGAATTGGTATGCTAATGTACAACTTCCCCCCCCTTCTTTCTGTGTGTATAAATGCATCTTACTTCTGTTCCATTCTATGCATCCGATGAAGTGGGCTATAGTCCACCAAAGCTTATGCTGAAATAAACTGGTTAGTCTCTAAGGTGCTACAAGTATTCCTTGCTTTCTTTATCTGTTTGTACTTTTTATGGTGTGTTTCTTTATGGAAAAACAATTTTAAAAATAACCACAAAAATTTAGTCTAATTTTTAATAACATTTGTTCACTATTGTTCTTTTGACAAAATCATGGATTGAATTTGTCAGAAATTTTTATTTATGGTCAAATATTGAGTCAGACACAAAATGTATGGGCCAGATTCTCAACTGGTGTAAGTTGGTGTAGTTGTCTTCTTAGTGTATGTATGTGCAAAGTCCCTCAGATGGCACGTGACAAGGATTCATCACTGACTTTAGTCTGCTAGTTGGATCATTAGCTTCCCCGGGTTGGGCTGGGTACTGATGGGTAGTGTCACATGTACACTGGTCTATGCCCCCCAATTAGTGTGGTTACTGAAATTAATGGTGCAATGCTGATTTACACTGAGTATCTGGCCAGATTTGAATTATCCTGCCCTGATCCTAGAGCTAATCTCTCAGGTTTACACCCACACTGAGCCCCTTTGACTTCCATGGGACACAGTGTAGACATCCACCCATGCAGATCAGCTTGCTGGGTTTGTTAGCCTATGGTGCTTTCTCTTGACCTTCAAGTTCAGATTGCTATCTTGGAACCACTGTTTGGGAGATGTCTGGTTCACTGTTTTCCTCAGACTTCCGTAAAATAACTCGGTTTTTTATTATTATTTACTCTGTGGCATCTTCACTGACATACCTCAGGCTACTGGCATGAAAAAGCATTGCTTTAAAAGTAATTTAGCAAATAAATATACCCCCCTTAGGGTGCAAATAAAAGGAAAAGTTGTTGTAAATAGCTAATGTAAGCAAAAGGTGCCTTGGGGGATCCCTGAGAGTTACTTCTTTCAAACCAGCAATAACTTTTGGTGCTATTGGTCCTGAGGCAGCCGCAGTCAACATTGTTTAAAAAAGCTCCCTTATGGTGTACTCATTAATTAAATGCACTGTTTGTTGATCCTAGATTGATTCAGTTTGTTCTCTGGAGAGTGTTTTTGGAAACTCAGTAATGCCTTGATGCAGAATTTCATCTTCAGGCCCTAAATTCCCAGGATGCTGCTTTGCTGGGACATATAGAAGATGAAGTGAAAAGGAGAATTGTTAGATAAAAATGATAATCAAAATATTTTAAATTCAGATGTAATTTTTGAAGATTCTCCCTACAGAGTGAAAAAATTACCTGAAGCAAAGTTTGACTGACAGGCAGGTTTTAACAAACAGAACAAGACAAATGGCATGCAAAACAGATAGGAAAGTATTTGCTCCTAATTACTCAAGAAAGCATTTTAATTAAGTCATTTGCCAATTAATTCTTCTTTTTTAATGTTCCATAAATATTTAAACAAATTTTATAAACTTTTCTTCTTATGAAAACACTGTAAATTTGATGGAGGTTCTTGGGGAATTTCTTAATATAATAAACTGTACAATTTATTTGCCATTCTCATGAATAAACAAGTAAATAAATCTGTCCTATTACTTCTATAGCTAAAAGCTAGGATTTAAGATATCATAGCTGAATCAACTTCTTTTCTCTCACTTACATTAATGAGACGTAAATGAGTTACCGTGAAAATTAACTGGAAACAGAGTTCAGTTAGATATAGAATTTCTTGCTCATGTATCTTCTACTTCCCAGTTTCTTATTCCCTGCTTCTATCATGCAGATCATTCATACTTTCTTAAAAATTATACCTGCAACCAAAAAATTTCAGCACAAGAATTTAGTATTAACTAAAAAAATTTTAAAAGATGGAAGCAAGTGAAAAAAAATCAGTTTTATTCCAAATGGTAAATCCGAAATATCTAATCAGCAACTAGGCCTGAATCTGATTACATTTTAGACAAATTACAGAAATATCTTTTGTTCACTGGAATCACTTAAAACATAGGGCTAAAGCCACCTGAAATCTATTTAGAAATGAAATCTGCTGCACTGTTATAATTGTGTCTGTGACTGGGAACCCATCAATTGTGGCTGAAACTCCGCACTCTACAAAGTCTACACCCTAGAGCTATAGGTACCTCCCAAAATTTAATCACATAATCAAAGATCTAAAGTTAAGCAATAAAATATTTATTCAAATTAGAAACAATTCCTCATTTTGTACATTAATTTAATATTCATGAAAAGTGCCAGAATGACACTGGCTTGACAATGGTAAATAAGTATATGAATATTTTTGTTGTCTGCCACTTTTTTGGGCTTAAGTTTTTTGTTGGGTCAAATTGTCAACAGCAACTTCCCAGATATCAGGACCTCACTTTGGTGTCATATCCAAAATATGGGAATCTAGGTCCAGTACCCAGCATGGTCTTTATTGCTCATTCTTTATTATCTGTGTATTCCTAAAATACATTAGTAGTAAAAGAAAGATAAAGGAAAGTGTAGGTCCTCTACGCAGCAGCAAAGGAGAGCTTATAACTGATGGCATCAAGAAAGCTGAAGTGTTTTATGCCTATTTTGCTTCAATCTTCAAAAGGGTTAATGGTGACCAGATACTCAATACATTTGATATTAACAACAAGCAGAAAGAAATGCTATCAAAAATAGGGAAAGAACAGGTTAAAGAATAAATAGATATATTAGATGTAGTCAAGTCGGTAGGGCCTGATGAAATTCATCCTGACTTAAGAGACTAGATGAAGCAATCTTGGAACCATTAACATTTACCTTTGAGAATTCCTGGAGGATGATTGAGGGCCTAGAAGATTGGGGAAAGGCAAAGATAGTACCTATCTTTAAAAAGGGGAACAAAGAGGAGCGGGGAATTATTGACCATTAAGGCTAATTTCTATACATGGAAATATACAGGAACAAATTAGTAACAATCGGTTTGTAAGCAACTGAAGGATAAGAGGGTTATAAAGAATAACCAGCATGGATATGTCAAGAACAAGTCATGCCAGACCAACCTAATTTTTTTCTTTGACAGGACTACTGGCCTAGTGGATAAGGGGAAGCAGTTTATTTATTTGGCATATGCAATCTGGTCAAATCAAGCCACAGCGTTCTTATCAATGATGTTCAAAGTACAAAGACCTCCAGGAACGTGAATCATTTTGCAGTCGTCAACACTATGTTTCATGGTTTTTGGCTGCCCACATTGATGTAGTGGACTATCTCTAAAACACCACTGAAATTCCATTGCAGAATAAATTCATGTCAGGTATGGAATCAGTTCAGAAGGCTTCATTGCCTTTGCAGTAAACCATACCCAGCTTGATGTTGAGTAAGGTCTGAGACACAATAATTATTTATCACTTTCTCTGCGGACCATGAAACTCACCATGTATCCTCTACCTTAAATCCTTCATCCAGTAAACTTAACCACAATGGGTAATGTGAGGGCTGATGACCATGTGGTAGATTAAACAAGGCTTTAATTAACAGTAGAGGTGAATTATCATGCGATTTCATCATGAGCTTTGCTACACTTTCCTCCATGTGAACACTGGGCAGAGCAATATTGCAGAGAACCATGAACCATGGTAGAGGAGTAGATTTAAGTGTGCCTGAAATAATAGGCATGGTGGAATTAAGTTGTACATCAATCATCCTTGTGAGAGACAAGTAAACCCATACTGGGCAGCAATAGATGTGATATATCTTGATTTTAGTAAGGCTTTTGACACAGCCCCACATGACAATCTCATAAGCAAATTAGTGAAATTTGGTCTAGATGATATTACCATAAAGTGGATACATAACTGATTGAAAGATCATACTCAAAGAATAGTTATCAATGGTTCACTGTCAAACTGAGAGGGCATGTCTAGTAGAGTGTCATAGGGGTCAGTCCTGAATTTGATACTAGTCAATATTTTAATTAATTAATTGGATAATGGAGTGGATAGTATGCTTATAAGATTTGCAGATAGCTTAAGCTGGGAGGGGTTGCAAGCACTTTGGAGGACTGAATTAACATTCAAAACAACTGTGACAAACTGGAGAATTGGTCTGCATTCAACAAGATAAAATTCAATAAGGACAAATAGAACATACCTCATTTAGTAAGGAAAAATCAAATGAACACTACAAAATGGGGAATAACTGGATAGGTAGTCGCACTGCTAAATAAAATCTGGAGGTTATAACAGAGGGCAAAATGAAGATGAGTCAGCAATGTAATGCAGCAATAAAAAAGGCTAATATCATTCTGGGGTGTATTAACAGGAACATCATACAGGAAACAGAAAGCAATAGATATGCCAACCAAGAGTTCAGTAAGATGTAGGGTGAGCATAATCACATTGCAGCACAGTGGAGCGTTGGTGCAGATTTTGGGCCTCCAGGTACAATTGTGCTGTAAATACTAAATAAATAATAATAATAATAATAATAATTAATAATAAATAGTAATAACGTCTTCCCCCTCACTGGGTACTAGTGTATTTCTGCTCTGGGTCTCTGCTGCTGTATCTGGAGAATACAGGACTAGGGACCTGTGATAATACAAATAAATAAATAATAGAGCATTAGCTACTCTTTTACACCACTGCCTCATGGCTAGACATATTTCAGCTGACAGAACAGAGATACAGAAAAAAGAGCCACAAGCAATTTGTATTTGATGAAGCTGGGGCACTGATGCCCATGGTCTTCCATCTCCTGAATTTTCAGCTGGGAGGAAGCAAAAGTCTTTAAAAGAATAGCTAATATATAGTCAGCTTGTTCCCCATGTCAAGCAGATTTTTATCAGTGGTCAGACAAGCAGGTTTTTGATGTTAGGCAGTGCCTTGCTGAGGTCTGGGCTGTCCCTCAGGTTGTCCAGTGTTTTCCAACAGCTATATGAAAGGGATAACTTAGCTTAAAGGATTTTTGTAAACCCCGATTTCTTTGCAGGCAATCATAGAAGCCTTCAGGTTTTCGAGGGGATGATTTTGTATGGTCATTGAGCAGAATGAAAAATAGACTCACTCAAAATATATGATTGCCACTTTTTGATCAAGACTATGTTCAAAGACATAGGTGGAATTCCTTTTGCCTTGAATATTTTCCATGAACTGTTGTAATGGACATTTTTTACTTTGCTGGGTTTGACAAAGAGTCTCACAAACTTCAAATGATTAAAGAGGGTACAAATCTGGTGCGTCATATTTAGTTTAATTATTCCCTGATAATAATTATAACAGGCAAAGTGATGGATGTGAGTGAACCTGGAATTTATAGCTGCTTTTGCTATGTTTGCTACCATTGTCTGCAAAGAGGAATACAGTATGAGAACTTCAAGATGCTTCAAACATTTGCCAGTTTGGTTTTCAAACTTTCAGAACCAATTGTTTGAAGCACCTCCATGTTCTCATGCTTGCAGACTTTGTGGACTTTTCACCAGCTCCATTCCAAGTTGGAACCCACTAATTTTCGGAGCAGCTGATGAGACTCAGGAAACTTCAGAGAAAGCAAACAGGTAGCCCTATTTCTGGGTGCTTTCATGATAACTCCGCAGTCTGAGTACTGTGCTCTTTTTGAGATTGAAAAGGGCAAAAAAATCACACTAATCCAGAACTGCACATCATGTGCAGGAGGAGGAAAAAGCAAAATAAACCAGATTTTTCCTCATGACCATCCAGTACAGCAGTCAGCTGCTTCCATGCACAATAAGGACTAGGTATTAAAAGGCACTAGAAATCTGTGGGAAATTTTGCAAAATTCTATGGATTTTTTCCCTCTGATACTGTGAAAATATAAAGTGTTCTTTATACAGCAAATTAATTCAAATCCCATCTCAAAACACTACAAATTGTTTAGCAAATTATTTGTATTTTTGAACAATAAAAGTTACTTTATATTTAATCCACTTGTTTAAAAAACAAAACAAAAAAAACCTCCTCCAACTCTATGAAATCTTTTATTTCTCCTTCAAGATTTTCCACTCCCACAGATATTCTCATCCCTTCTTGCAACAATCTCCCAGTCACTCTATTCTCTGACCTTGAGCATGAACCTAGTTAAATATCTAATCCAACATTCAATGATTTGTATTCTTTACATTTTTCAATTTTATACCAGTGGAATAAAAAGAATCCCCAAAACTGTTTTTTTTTTTAAAAAAAAAAAGTTAGCTGACTATTTCTACAAAATAATTAGCAATGAAATAGTTAATTTTAACATTTAAATTCTCATTTTAGGCATCCACAATTAAAAGTCTCTTGAGATCAACAGGGGTATTTCAAACTTTTGTTAGGGCTATTGTTTCAGCCTATGTTTCTGCACTCTCAGTAAGGGGGAAATCCACTCTACCTTTACAAAATCAGAATATTTGGTAGAGCCAGTCAGGAATTTTTCAACACAACTGCTGATTCACTGAAACTGGAACTTTTCATGATTTTTTTTTTAAATGGGCAAAATTGAAATGAAAATATTTCCAAATGATCAAAACAAAACATTTCAAGTGACACAATCTGAATGGGGAGGGTGTGTGTGTGTGTGTCAGTTCACAATAATTTTCAAAATTCCAACTTTTAGTCCTGATTTGGAATGGGAAATATTTTCGAAATCTCAAATGGTTTCAGGGTCCAGGTAAACTGTGTCCCATCCAACTCTAGCATTTAGATTCCATGATCTGATCCAAAGCCCATTGACTCAAAGGGAGTCCATTGGTTTCAATGGGCTTTGGACCACACCCTCTGTTGGTATAGTATAAATGGGGCTAGAAAGTTGAAACTCACTGCTGACCCTTGGATCAGTGCATGTGGCATCTGCACTTACAGGCTAGAATAGTAGCTTTAGCCCAGGTGCTTTCTGTAACATGTAGAAAGGTGCACATGCATCCCTGCATAGTCTCTCCATCAGGATTCTCCTCACATGGCCTCTATGTGATCTTCCACACTTCAGATGCACTTGATCCCTGCACCATTGTGTCAGGGGAAAATTAATGGCACGTCTCTCCCCCTTACTGTACACTCCGGATAGTAGTGGCGGCGTTGAGGCAAGGAGCTCACAAGCTGTCCGAGACCATTGAAGAAACACACAGGTTAACTTTGATCAAAGGGGAAACTGAGGCACTCTCCTTTCGGTCAAGAAAGGGGGTTGGCAGCAGCTCCGTTTATTATCAGTACCAAGCAGCCTTTTATAGAGTATATTCAAAGGGGAGGGGGAATGGGTGGAGGACCTACTTGAAGCATGCGCATCAGCAAACCCTTACATCACGCCTAGGTCATTGCCCTCTTGAGGCACCTGGTGTGTAGACCTTGAGAACGCTTACATGATGCCAACAAGCTTATGAATAGGTGTCTATTCATTCCCTAGCGAATGATTACATACATATAATGCAATCTGGCGATATAACACATTAGCTCATCTCGTGAGGCCTACAGCCGGTGATTGTCTAGGCAAGGTCACATTCTCGGTATAGATAACAATACAGAAACAACTTGTTGTTCGGCACTATTACACTGAATGTCTAAAGCCTCAAGCGAATGCTTTTCCACTCTTGGGGGTTTAACTATGTGATTGCTGGTGAGGAAGAACACACGGGGAGAAGGAGCAAGAGAAACTGAGTCGGCCCTAACAATTGCACAACAGGAAAGTTTTCTTAGGAATCAGAAGGCCTAGAAACTTAGAGCAACACGCTCTCTTCTGCCATGTGGCATGGAAGGTAACAAAATGCAGCAGATTGTCGGCCAGATCTACTCTCTCAAAAGGTGAGAGTGCAGCCGTTCCACTGCTTGCTCCTCCTGGCCTGTTCCCCAGACACCATGAAAACCCCATGTGTGTCTGGTGTTCTGCAGCTGTGGAAACATGCCACTGGTAGAGGGAGTAGGAAGAGCAGAAAAACAGCTGCTCTCCGAGATATGCTCCCCTTGGGACTAGACATATCCCTCATCAGAAATATGTTAGAAAGTTACTGCTGACTGAACCAGAAGTAATGTCCCATCTGTGGCTGCCAGTGGGAACTTCATGATAGTGCAGATCCTCAGAGATATACCATAGAGGAGGGGCAAGCCAATGGAGTGGTGTGGGTGCCCTACGTCTCTAAATGGAGACTTTTGTCTTCAGCAGATGTGCTGAGATCCACTCAGATCTCAGGACACCCATGATTTGGGGGTGGGACACCCTGCCTCTTCTATTCTGCCCCCTACCACTGCATTACATAAGCTTTTGGGAGAAACTCCATTAGTGGAAACTTGGAATATTTATCCCCTTCTAGGGATAGCATGTCCCCCCCTTTTAAAAATGAAAGCTCAATATTCCACAGAAAATACTGAAATCCACAGTGAAACTCTGAGTGCACACTAAGACCTCAGCCTGGCAAAAGTACACATAGTTGAACCACGACCCCTTTTGCAGGTTTAGAGCCTATAGCTTGGAAGTTACTCGGTGTGCGTTTTCAATGGCCCTACTAACTGCCATTTGACGTGCTAAATTTCAAGCTGTCATCCAAATTTTGTTTTAAAATGTTCTGACGATGTGGTATAAGTATCTCATGTGACAGCCAATTCCACCTATCGACCACTCAATGTTCTCTCTTAATTTAAACCTAAATCCCCTGGTTTTGGTTGTGCAAGAACTTCAGAAGCTATTCAAGATTCATTTTATAACATTTAAATCAGGAGGACTCTTCTTAATCATCTTTTCTCAAGACTAAGTCCATCAGTCTCTCCTCAGATGTGACCCCCCTCCTTGCTATTAACCAGCTTTCCTGCCCTGTGATGTACCCTTTCCATGTTAACTAACTAATCTTTCTACTGTAAGATCCCAGATTGGATATTGTGCCCCAAGTGCAATCCAACCAGGGTGCTATACAGAGATTTCCTTTAATTTAATGCAATTTCCTTTAATTTAGATAATAGAGCCCTCATAATATGAGTCAGCATGTCATTAGCCTTACCAACGGCTGCTGTGCATTGAATCGGAAATATAAATCTAATTCACCCACATCCATTCCCTCAATCTTAACTAATTCAGCACATATGCATAGCTTGGACATTATTTCTACCCAATGGCATCACCCCACACCTTGGGACACATAGGCCCAGTTCCTCAGTAGTACAGTAAACCCTCGATTTAACGGATCTCGATTTAACGGACTTCGGATGCAACGGACAAAATTTCTGAGCAAGTCTGATGCATTCCTGATCCATTTCTGGCGGGCTGGCTGCCGGCTCCCGGCTGCCGCCCGGGTCCAGGCAGCAGGCAGGTTGGCTGGCAGGTCCCGGGAGCCGGGACCCGGGCGGGCTGGCTGAAGGCTTCCGGCAGTGGGCGGGCTGCGGAGCTGCCGCCCCAACCCTGTGGCGGGCGGGCTGCTGCTCCGACAGCTCTTTTTTTAAATTATTAAATAACGGACTTTTTGATTTAACGGACACCCCCTCGCCCGAATTAGTCCGTTAAATGGAGGTTTTACTGTATTTAGATGCCTCACTCCCATTGAAATCAGTGGCAGTTAGACTGCTGAGCACCTTTGAGGTTCTGGACTTTCAAGCTAAAATTTACTTCTGGAATAAATTAGTACAACTACCTTCACTGTAAAAGGCAATCACATCTAGTAAAAAGTACCTCCTGAAAGAAGTCAAATCTCTTATGGTCCAAATCCATAGGCGTTGATTCGGTGGGTACTCCAGGACTCAAGCACCCACCGAAAAAAATGGGGTTGCTCAGCATCAGCAGGGGCAGATTAATCTTTTGTGGGCACCAGTGCATGGACTGTGACCCTGCCGCTCACGCCATCCATGCTCCACTTAACTTCTTCCCCACAAGGCCCCACCCCTGCTTGGCCTCTTCCCCCCTGAGACTCTGCCCTGAGACCGCCTCTGCACTCAGCCTCTTCCCGAGGGCCTGCCTGCCACTCGCATGTGGGAGGCGGAGAGGAGCAAGCACCCACTGGCTAAACAAAAATCAGCACCTATGACCAAATCCATACTTTGGCAAATAGCTTTCCAGAAGATCCAGAGTCCCAAGCCCAAGCAGCTATTATTATAGCACTGGTAAGTCTAGCGGAAGGACCTGACTATGTCTGCAAAAGTTGGGGGGGGGGGAGGGCAAAAAGAGCCTTCTGGAGGCAAAAAGTATTCTTGATTTTATGTATTTAAGGGCAGGAAGTTTTCAGAATGTGTTCCCAGCATGGCATGTATAAAAGCCAACTGTGAAGCTGACTGGACTTTGTGAAGGTTTTAAGGTACAATAGGAGAAGAGCTTTGCTAATGACATCTAATCAACACTCTGGGCATGCATGCCTTTGCCTCTACCTTGGTTAGTTGCCCTTTTATCTGAGGGAGCTGACTGGAGTTTATAATATTAATTTAATCATTTAAAATTATTTTATCTCATATTTTATTAGACTGCTTATACTGTGTAGCTCCATCATTATGGTATGATGTTAATTAAAGGCTAAATGATGGGTTTGCCACAACCCCTGAGAAAGGCACAGTGCGGAGACTACATTGTGGAATTACAGTATGGTTTCTCCTTTGTTCCAGATTAAGCTGGCACAGATTCATTTCCCCTCCACATGGGCTAAATTGTGCTGGCTACTTGACTGTAGGTTCTCCGGGTACAGGTATAGAACCTGATTCTCCACTGTCTTACATGTTGGGTAATCATCTACACCTTTGCAAAGTGAGTGCCAATCAGAATAGTGTGTTCTGTGCCCCCCTTTGCACAGCAGTAAATGACAGTAGAAATTGCAAATCATAGAGAATCAGATCTCTCATGTCCTCATTTATTTTTAAATTGTCTCAAAGTCCAGACAATAATAATAATAATAAATAATAATAATAATAACAAAAATAATAAAATAATTAGTAATGTAGCATGGGGATTGCTAAATCCTTCACCTGGCATAGACCTAACATTTGATTGTGGATAAAAAGCACTTAAATGACTTAGAAACCTAATTCCCATTTTCAAAATGATTTAGAGGCATAATTTTAAAAGTCATTTTAGGCACCTAAATATGTGGGTAGGCACCAGGCTGCATCTTTAGGCACTTCAATGCCTTTAAAAATCTTAGGGGCTTTTGAAAGTTTTACCCTATATCTTAATTTACATAATTATTATTCAGATCTATTATGAAGGAAAATTTGATCTACGTACAAGCAATGAAAGATATTTAAGGTCAGGTGAAAGGACAGACAGAAAAGACAAATCAGTTTTTATATCCATTGATTGACTCCTTTACTTTTGCAAGGATAAAGATCAAAAACCTAATATCCTCATCCTAGCCCTCTTTAAACAGAGATTTACACACAGCTTCATTTCAATTCCATTTGATAATGACTCATACGAATCTTGATTTCTATAGAAAAATCAGCCTTGGCAGTTCTCCATTGACCCTGTAGTCAAGAGTACCCTATCAGTTTGAAATGACTAATTCTTGTGCCGTCTAAAAGACAACCCAATCAATCACATATTAGATACATTTAGATTAAATGTTGTTTAAAGTGTTCCTTTTAAATGCACTTGGCATAGATTTGGTTTGTTATTCTCATAAAAGATCACCTAAAAATAACAGTACAATAAATATTTAGCTAATTTTATATTCCATAAGCTTTGGGGGCAGTGGGTCTCATCTTTTGCATTGTGGCAAACCATAATTCGGATGTGTTTTGGTCACAGAAAGGAGCAGTGTATTCATGAAACATCAAAAGCTTTCATGTAGTGCAACTTATTTAGAGGGGAAAAAATTCAATATTGTGTAGAAAATGACAAGAGTAAACATGGAAATTAACTCCTGGCAAATCCTTTGTTCTGGGCTGTAATACTCTGCATTAAGATTGCCCCTTTTTAATAGCTTCCGAAGAAATTTCTTGCATAATGGCATTTTAGTCATCATGTTAATGTCAACAAACAAGCCAGATTAATGCTTATAATCCTGAGCTGTCTCGCACTCACCGTATTAGAATTGTAGGCAGATCTTCATTAGAATGAATGACATCTGATTCTATAAGCTAGTCACAACTGAGGCACCTTCTTGCTATGGTGTCACCCTGCCGATGACAATGTCGGCCATTATGAATGACACTCCACAATTCGTTACTTCCTGCCTCCAATTGTCGTTAATCTTTCATCCAAACTGTACACATGTGCAGCTTTAAGTGGGCTATCACAGCAAGTACCCAGTAATGCTGCAAGCACATGGAGACTGACAGAAGGTAAATTGCTTGTCAGGAGGTCTGTATTTCAATTCACAGCATATTCCAAACACGTTGTGGTGAAAGCTCTCCACAACAGCTGCTTTCATTGCTAACTATTTTTGATGTAAATGTCAATAAAGCTCCAGGCCCTTTCATATTTTTGGCCAAGACTGTCCATCTTTCCCTATGCAGGCTGGCAGGTTGAGTTCCATTTATCTACTCTTAGGAACATGTCCTATAATAATGATTGTCTCTGGAGACCGTTTAGAGTGATTGAAAGCAGTGACTGGGACAATAGGCTGCTGAATTTCATTGCTGGATTGGGTTGACAGGTGACTGCTTTTATGTCCTCTAATCTGGAAGAGAAGGAAATAAAAAAAAAAGGATTATATCTAATCAACAGACAGGCATCTCCAGATTGTAAATCTATACCCTTCGTTTACCCCTCTCATCAAAACAATGTAAGCAGTGGTCATTATAACATGCTCATATTTCCCTAGTGGATCCCGGGATTTTAAAAGGAGGGAAAACTGAACTTAATTCCAGTGGGTTGACATAAATGAGAACTAAGGAAAGAACCTGACACAGGCCATGCAGATCCACCAGTACAGATGTTCTGTGTAGTATATTCAAATGAGGTATGCAAGTGTTTTTTAAGGAAAACTACTGGGGAAATGAGGAGACCCATACCTTCAGTCATGGACAGACGACAACACATTGAACATGAATCCAGGTATACCACTTGTAAAAATCAAATTATCCCAGTTTTTGAGTAGCCTAGCATGTGGTGTTGGATTTCAAATCAAAAGTTCTCAAAGGGCTGGGCTACACTGCGGGGGGGAGGTTCGAACTAAGATACGAAACTTCAGCTGCGCTATTCATGTAGTTGAAGTTGAAGTATCTTACTTCGACTTACCTGGCCATCCTCACTGCGGCAAGTTGACAGTGGCCTCTCCCCCCATCGACTCCGCTTACTCCTCCTGCCAAGGTAGAGTACAGGCATTGATTCGGGGATCGATTTATCGCGATCCAGCTGGTAGTATAGACGTACCCTAAACTTGCTAAAATTATTGTGCAAAATAAAGTGTGACAGTGGTGGCAGTCTACTACCTCACCACAGAGCTATCTATAGACGACGGGGAGATGATCAGGTAAGATTCTTGAAAATGGTATGCCAAAGAGTAGAAAATATTCACTCAGCACCAGCATCTGCCTCCTTGGCAGCCCCCAGAGGCAACTGTGTTGGCACCTTTAAAATTCCCTATGAGTCTGTGTAGTTCAGTAGGGTGACCAGATGTCCCGATTTTATAGGGACAGTCCCGATTTTGGGATCTTACTCTGATATTGACTCCTATTACCCCACCACCCACCCTGTCCTGATTTTTCACACTTGATGTCTGGTCACCCTATGCCTATGGTAACACTGCAGATGGGTTCTGGCTGGGCTTTCTTGTCTTCTTTTTTTACTATTTTTCTCCTCCTCCAGTGACCTTTGGCTCTGTAAAACATATAAACTTTTGTCCATTAGTACATTTCCTATATCCATTTACATATGGGGGGGGGAGGGGAAGAGAGAGGAAAGTTTAGCTGTGCCCCATTCTTTTTAAGCTAGAGTTTTGTCAAATCTACAATTTTATTTTTATTTATTTATCTGGATTTCTACAATATTGAAAAGCTATGTATAACCCTAGACAACCTTGACACAATAATCAAATTAAATGCAGCTTAACCTGCCCTTTCCCCCAGCCAATAGACCTGTATACACCAGAAAACAATAAATCACAAAATTCCCCATCATAATACCTGAGCTCTGTGCTAAAAAAAAAAGCATTTAAATGCATATTATTTCACCTAAATGAAGGCATTTTATCAGTAGCTTTACTTTAGATCTTTTTTGAAGTATATCTGCCTCAATTTGAACTGTTTAACCAGATAAAATCAACTTTTTAAAATAAGATCCACAATGGGGATTTAATGCAAATTTGCTTTCAGAAGGAGAAAGGAAAACAATTCTCTCCAATTCTGTAATAAGCTCTTAAATAACTACTTTAACAATGGTAACAAAGTCCTGTGGCGCCTTAAAGACTAACTATAAAGTTTTGAAGCATAAGCTTTCGTGGGCTAATACCCACTTGCATCCGACGAAGTGGGTATTAGCCCACGAAAGCTTATGCTTCAAAACTTTATAGTTAGTCTTTAAGGTGCCACAGGACTTTGTTACCTCTGCTATTCCAGACTAACACGGCTACCTCTCTGATACTTTAACAATGTATATTTTCTTGATTAGGTTACTGTGGCTAACATATTCCCTTCAATTTTAATACAGCAAGTCAAACATAAATATTTTTTTCTGACTTGGTTAAAATTGTAAACATACACATGGGTTACAAGAATGGGTTTCCACAATTTTATGAGTATCATTTTTTGTTTAAATAAATATTGAAATCTTTCCATCTGGAGATCCCAGGGGGATAGGATAGGAATTGAGTCCGTGAAAGAGAAATAATAGTTTGTAGAAATTTGCCCTATATAAAAGAAACATTCTCTTTCTCTCTTACCACTATAGTATTTAAGGGCTCAATCCAGTGAGCTACTATGCAAGGTTCCCACTCAAATCCAGTTGTAAAACCCCTGAATCATGAAATATGGAACCCCTAGGTGACTGACAAACAAGCTCATTAATTTTAGACTGAAATTCTTTGTTTTGCCCAGTGTCCACTGGATCCCACTATGGAGGGCTGCAAAGGAATCAGTTGCAGCTCCCTTATGTGGCAACTGGTTGTATACATTATTCATTTAAGAGCAACCCCTAAGCTGATCTAATTTATGATCAGGATGCTGTCTACCAGTCAAAGATAGCCAGCCAAGAATAGCCAGAGTGCAGTAGTGTTGCAATAATGCTCCTACTCACCTCTCACATACATCATACAAAGGTGGCATAGGAGTCAGCTACCCAGTTGGGATATGACTGCAGTGGTGTCACCTGGGGAGATCTGTCACCTTTCCAGCTTCTTTGCAGAAAGGACCATTAGCCAGATCCATGTAAAGAGGCTAGAATGCAGAAGATAATCTGGTCTTTCATCGGTAATGAGATTTTTTAAAAAAAAACTATACATAAACTGTCAGTAAAATATTAAAGGCTTGTTAAATTATCTTCATTGAATACATTAGTAAAACCAAATTAGTATCAAGGCAAAGGGGAAGAAGAGAAGTAGAAAAAAGAGATATAAAAGTAACAAAGAGCTAGGTAGAAGAAGAGAGGAGATATAAGGGTTAGTAAAGAAAAAAACACCCTATGGATTATTTGTTAATATTTGACCAGTTGCATTCTACACTGCAATAGGCTAAGACCAAGGAGTACTGCACTGTTGAACAGTAAGGTTGAAAAAAAACAGGGAGAGTAACCAGTAGAGATATTCCGTGTAGTATATCCAAATGAGATATACAAGTGTTTCTTAATGAAACCTACTGTGGAAATGGGGAGACCCATACCTTCAGTCATGGACAGACGACAACACATTGAACATGAATCCAGGTATACCACTTGTAAGATTCTCACATAGGTGATCATATAACTGTCACTCAAACTTTCTATCTTACTGTGTCTAAAAATCCCAGTGTATATGATGTTCTTATCCAGGTCTCAGAGCATTTCATGTTCATGGTGACTTTTTTAAAAAGTGTACAATTTCTCATTAAACAAAAATAAGATGAAATATTGATTGCTTTATTAAGATACACACAAACCCATGCAAATTCACTGTATTTAAAAAGTGTATTGTACCCAAGTTGCTCTGAAGTGGAAGACAAAAATGTGTTTTTACTAAGTTTACTCTACTTAGCTCTTCAGAGCCACTTAGCTCTGTGCAAGCCTGTGATAGGCATTGGTAATACACAGGTGTTCTAAAAGGAAATCCATTAATGGTAATGGTAAGTAACTGAGGTCAGAATTTAGCATGCAGAATCTTGATTTCTGATGATGATGCACAAAACAGCAGGAACTAAGTCTGACTTTCAGATTCCAGGGTAAGTTGGAAGGGCTGGCAGCTAAAAACAAGCAGATCTGTTTATTTATAAACAAAACATATTTGCTCTGGAGTCACTGAGACAAAAATATGGAACCTCATATGCCTTTTCTATAGTCACTTCTCAGAGCATAACCTCATTCAAATTATCTTTCTGTCTTTATCAAAAAAGTATGCTAATATATCTTTGCACAGTTAAGTGCAACAGAGAATGCAAGACATATTTCAGAGAAAGAGGTTATGCCATTGATAATCTGAAAGAACCAAGGCTGAGGCTGATTTAAAAATATATAAGACAGCAGCTCTTATTCTGATGCATAAAGGAGCAAACTAGCAAGCAGCTCCTTCAGTGTAAAAATGTTTTAAGCTAATGAAAGACTGCCTGGGCAACTCAGTGAAGGAATCTTGGTGTCCTGCCCATGAAAACACTAAAGAATAGTTAGTGCGCTCTGTAAGTGCCTGAACAATACCTCTCCAAAAGCTATTATGATAAGACCCAACAGCGAAGATGGGTGTTTACTTTAAGTTGTGCTGAGCAACCACCTAAACATGCCCCCCCTTTGGAAACGGAGTTATTCAGCCTCTCTGAAAATAAAGCACTATTTGCATTAGTGAGAACTTTTGTGGTGTTCAGAACCTCACAAAAATGAAGGAAGATGGGTACATGCTTGTAAGCTGGTGGGTTATTTTACCAATCCAGGGCAGATTCATATTACACCAGAGCCTGTTTGAGACCTTTGCCTGAGGGCGCAATTTATTGGTTAAACCTAAACTTGGACAAAATATCAAAATAAAGTCGTTCCTCAGCCCCGCATGAGCTACAGTTCCCAGAGGCTTTCTGCTCACTTCTGTTAGTCCCTCCACGTCCTTGCCCTAACTCAGGAACTCCTTCACTTTTAACACACAAGGCCATCTGTCTGAGAACAGCCAATAATTGGGTTCTTCACTCCTTGTCCCTTGCTCTGTGCTTACAAAGCAGCAGAAGGTAAATAAAGATCCCTGCCCCAAGGAGTTTACATTCTAAGATGAATCATTATAGGTGGATTAATAGATCACTTTCATATGACTAGTAGAAAGAGAAATGGAGGGTATCAGAGGAATGAGGCTATGAGGGATACATAAATGTCAAAAATAGGCAATTCCTAATGGAAATTGATCAAGCTAGAAAATGCTAGCTTGATCAATTTACTTTTCTGCAAATATAAAAATGTTTCAACATCAATCAGGACATTTACACACACAATTTATAGGGAACTTATAAGTTGGTCAGCATGCCTTTGGAGCTGTCTTTTTCGAGCAGCATGAAACAGTTATGGAGATGTACTGTAGGAACAAACTGAAACATCACAATCACAACAGCAGCTTTGTTCATGGTTGTTTATTAAAGCCCTGATCCAGCAAGAACTTAAACATGTGCTTCCTTTAACAATCTGACCTGTCTCATTGACTTCAATGGCACTACTCATATAGTTTAAGTAAGCACAGGCTTGAATGTTTTGATGGCTCAGGGCCTAGCTCACATGGACTGTCTGAAAGCATTCCACAGAACATAACGTTGAGAGTTGCCAGTGTGAGAAAAATAGCTTCTATGGGAATACAGCTCCTACTTAGATTCTAAGACCCTTTGTGCAGGGACCATCTTTTTGTCCTGAGTTTGCACAGAAGGGGTCATGGTTTATAACTAGAGCCATTGGGCACTACAACAGTACAAATAATAGTAACCAATTATAGCATTTAAAATTGTATGTTGTAAGTGGATTTCATCTTAATAGGCTTTAAAACCACTTCTCTTTATCTAGACAAAGACGCTAGAAGATATGCAGCTGGACCTATAACTCAGTCCAAAAATAGAAAACTATTCCTCATTCTTCAGGAACTGGAGGTGATGAAATTGAACATAAGTTTGAACTTATTTTTAACTTTGCTGATGAATTAATGTCAATGGATTGGTTTTGTTGCTATGATTTTTTTTCCAAATTAACTATTTTGATGGGATTTTTATATTTAACTTATCCACAAACTTATGATATGTCATTTTAAGACCTTTCATCCAGATAAGACCATGCCAGATTCCTCAAGTAGGGCAGGTGGAGACCAGGCTTATAGTCTCTTTGGTAGATAAAGAATTAATATTTTTAAAATAGCTGATTTAAGTGGGCCTTTTCCAAACCAATGCTCAGTTAGGAGAACCTGATTGGACCAATGTAGACCTGATCTGTCCAAAGACCTCGGAGGTACTGCAAGGATGAGTAGGCAAATTTCACAAACTATTAATCTAGGCTTAGACCAAGACACCTCAACTTTGGGGTCAATATGCCATTTTAGGGGAGACAGACCTTCCAGAATCTCTGAGACTGAAGAAAGGATGTCACAATATCAGCATCAGGCCGCTCTAGTCTTTCTCTCCCTGCATCCAAAGGAGGCCTGCTTCCAGGAAGTGTGGAGTCAGCAGAATATTGCTGTCTTGGTCCTTGCCTGAAATGGCATCTCTTTCTCTGGGAACCCAGAGACTGAAGGAGCTAGAGAATTTGCAACTCCTCTGTTATCTGAAATATATTATTTTTCCTTTTTTCTATTTCTATTATTTGGGAAACAGCCTGGTCCTTTTTATTCTCTTCCTCTCATGGTGGAGAAGTGGAAGTGTGCATGCATGTGTGTGTGAGAGCCACCTGTAAAGTCTTCAATTGGAAGATACCTGAAAGAAATGTTCCCAAGGTTTAAATAGCCCTAAATGTTGTCTTATAAATTTACTCTTTAGTGTGTGCTCTATGTTTAAAAGTCCTGAGAGACTTGAGCTTGTCATGGGTAATTGCTGGCAAATACAAGATGTTAAATTTGTGCTTATCAAAACTATCCCGTTAAAGTCTGTATTGTTGCAGCTGTTGTATGAAAGCTAGATGAAATGTAAGAATGAACATTGAATACTGTTTCTCTAGCTCAGAGTGAAAACATCAGAATCACTGATAACTAAATGAGCCTGCGTTGTAACTTGCAAGGCCAAACTAAACTAATTGTACTAACCAAACTAAAACAGAAAGTCTGTTTTCAGAAAGAGATAAGTGACTTTGTAAAACAACTGTATGTAGAAACTGCTATCCCTGTTATGCTTTGCTGTTTGTTTCAGAATTTGTGTAATAAATGGGCCAAACAGATTATTGTGATCTGCGATGCCCTAAAAGTAGATATGTGAAAGAAAGAATACCTGAAAGGGTAAAGATAGTAAGATGTATGTTTAAGTTAAGTAGATAGAAGAATGAATGTGAATGTATGTATAGTTTAAATAATAAAGCAAAGTTACCAGAACCAGCCCAACTACTGTTTCAACATTGCTGAAGAATATGCAGTATAAAGATAACTGAATGACCCTGAAGGGTGGGCCTAGATCTGCGCAGCCATCGCCAGATAATGAGGCTGAAGTATGAAGAAAGAAGATAAAGAAGGTACCCCATGGTTGTCATGAAAATACCATCTGCTGATTGATTAACACTTTGAGTGTTGCAACAGCATGACAAGGCAATTTCCCTAGACCTGAATAAGGACAGACTCCTATAAAAGTCCAACTCAGACAAGTGAGAAACTGAGTCTGGTTCTGCGACCATCTATGCTCCAGGGGCATCCATCTGAAAGATGGATAAGACTCCACCCCTTCACCCTTGTGGACAGGCTACCTGGCCAGTAGCTTGTCACGAGCAATGTTTAAGCTAGTAACTATAACAACTTTGCAGAACTTCAGGGAAATGAATGTGTGTGCGTGTGTTTGTGTGTGTAGTAGAAAGAGTGATTGATTGTCTTGTCTTTTCTGTCTGTACTTACAATAAATATGGCATTTGCCTTCTCCCCTTTATAAGATCCTGCTGGTCTTTATTTAGTACAACACAGCTCTGGGTGGAGGAAAGGGTTAACTGGAACTCTAGTCAAAGTCTAAGGAGGAACCTCCATAATATGCTCTGATTCTGACATTAGTTAATAATTTGGTTTCAATATTAAAATACTGAAACATTCCAATTATAGATGTGATTGACTTTGGTCAAGTTCTATAACCTACTGGACAACTACCTCCTGAAACCCCTTCTTAGATTTTATACAGGGATTGATTGTTTTAGTTATTAATTCAATTATTTGCTAGTTTGATTATTTAATTTGAACCCAAAATACGACTAATTTTTTAGTTGACCTTGATTTTATGTTGATTTGATGGGCACATTTCTTTACTCTTAGTTGAGTTTAACATTATTAATGGTAGCTTGGTTTTGTGATATGTTTATTTTATGTAAGTGTTTTAATAAAATTCACAAAAAAATACAGAGTTACATTGCAATACGCAAGGTGGGTGCTTCGCTTCTCGCTCATTCTAACAATTACATGTCCTAGCTCCCAGCAGGATATGAGTGTGGGGGTGGGAGCTTGCAGTTTCTCTCTTCACAGAGGAGGCCCTTCAGGAAAAACCCAAAGACCAGACAACTTAAAAACAAACATGATGTAGGGTAGCTTTGGATTCTGAACAGCTGGCATTCTCTTTAGCTAGAGAGCACTGGTTTTTTTACATACATTTGCTGCACCCAGAGGCATTCTCCTCTTGAAATAAATTGAGAAGCAACAAGTGGCTGTTTTTTGATTATTTAATTAACCAATAAATAAATATTGAGGAGTTGGTTTACATAAAACGTGGAATACATACTAGAGCAACCCCTTTACTCTAATATCTAATGCTGACTAACCTTGGACAAGTACCACACTCACTTTTGGTTGCGCACAACGTATACTGCCTCCCGAAAGTGTTACTTCAGGGACTGACTCGCAAGATGGAGCAGTTTGCGTTGGTTAGTTTGTCCATTTAAAGGAGCATTATTTCTGAAGACAGTTTAAGCCATTAAGAAAAGATGATATTCCTGAGAGAGGATGGACATTTTTTCATATGATTTGATAAATGGGTGGTCAAAATACCAAGTGAGGGTGGTTCTTGTCCAAGATGATAAAGTCATTGTGGAGAAAATAAATAAATTCCTTGCTTCAGTCTTCACAGCTGAGGACATTAGGGAGATTCCCATACCCAACCCATCTTTTGTAGGTGACAAATCTGAGGACTTGTCGCAGACTGAAGTGTCAGTAGAGAAGGTTTTGGAACTAATTGATAAACTGAACTGTAACAAGTCACCGGGACCAGATAGCATTCATCCACAAGTTCTGAAAGAATTCAAATGTGAAATTGTGGAACTATTAACTAAGGTTTGTAAGCTGTCCTTTAAATCAGCTTCTGTACCCAATGACTGGAAGGTAGCTAATGTAACACCAATATTTTTCAAGGGCTGTAGAGGTGATCCCAGCAATTATAGACTGGTAAGTCTAATGTCCATACTGTTCAAATTAGTTGAAATAACAGAAAAGAATAAAAGTGTCAGGCACATAGAAGAACATAAATTGTTGGGCAAAAGTCAACAAGGTTTCTGTAAAGGGAAATCATGTCTTACTAATCTATTAGAATTCTTTGAAGGGGTCAACAAACATGTGAACAAGGGGGATCCAGTGGACATAGTGTACTTGGATTTCCAGAAAACCTTTGACAAGGTCCCTCACCAAAGGCTCTTACATAAATTAAGCTGCCATGGAATAAAAGGGAAGATCCTTTCCGGGATTGAGAACTGGTTAAAAGACAAGAAACGGAGAGTAGGAATAAATGGTAAATTTTCAGAATGGAGAGGGGTAACTAGTGGTGTTCCCTAAGGGTCAGTGCTAGGACCAATCCTATTCAAACTAAACTGCTCAATATAGTTATAGTTATAACTCAATATAGTTAAGACCAAAGCAGACTGTGAAGAACTTCAAAAAGATCTCACAAAACTAAGTGACTGGGCAACAAGATGACAAATTAAATTTAATGTGGATAAATGTAAAGTAATACACACTGGAAAAAATAACCCCAACTATACATACAATATGATGGGGGCTAATTTAGCTACAACTAATCAGGAAAAAGATCTTGGAGTCATTGTGAATAGTTCTCTAAAGACAGCCACACAGTGTGCAGCGGCAGTCAAAAAAGCAAACAGGATGTTAGAGATAGAGGGATAGAGAATGAGACGGAGAATATTTTAGTGCCCTTATGTAAATCCATTGTGCGCCCACATCATGAATACTACATACAGATGTGGTCTCCTCATCTCAAAGAGGATATACTGGCATTATAAAAGGTTCAGAGAAGGGTAACTAAAATGATTAAGGGTTTGCAACAGGTCCCATATGAGGAGAGATTGAAGAGGCTAGGACTTTTCAGTTTGGAAAAGAGGAGACTAAGTCGGGATATGATAGAGATATACAAAATCATGAGTGGTGTGGAGAAAGTGAATAAGGAAAAGTTATTTACTTGTTCCTGTAATATAAGAACTAGGGGCTACCAAATGAAATTAATGGGCAGCAGGTTTAAGACAAATAAAGGGAAGTTTTTCTTCACACAGTGCACAGTCAACCAGTGGAACTCCTTGCCTGAGGAGGTTGTGAAGACTAGGAATATTCCAGGATTTAAAAGAGACCTGGATAAATTCATGGGAGGTTAAGTCCATTAATGGCATCTCTAACCTTTGTTTGTCAGAGGGGGGTGATGGATGGCAGGAGAGAGATCACTTGATCATTACCTGTTAGGTTCACTCACTCTGGGGCCCCTGGCATCGGCCACTGTTGGTAGACAGGATACTGGGCTGAATGGACCTTTGGTCTGACCCAGTATGGCCATTCTTATGTTCTTATGACCTGCTTGTGGTCTTTAAAAATTGTATAAGAGATAATTACATTATATTGTCTGAAAATTCATTGAACTATTTAACTCCTGTTCTAGAAATGTCTTTTTTCTGTACTCAACTGTCTTTTCCATGTCTTGATGTTGGTACAGTGAGCTGATTATTATCTTTTTTTTTAACCTGCTGTTCTTCCCTCCACTGATTGATGAAGGCTTTGTCAAGGCATTGCTTCCTTTCTCTGGCTTGATCAAGCCCAAATTCAAGTTATGTCCACTGCAGAAGCAATTCAATAAATTAAATTTTTAACATAGATATTAACTCTGGTATTCCATACAATGAATAAATGGTATCCTGCCTAACATATATTAGAGGATAGCAAAATGTAACATTTTTATTAGTGCATATATGTGGCCTTTTTACATATTTTTCTTTAATGAGGAATAATATGCATGTAGAAAAGTCCTACTTAAAGGCTTCATTTATATTCTTTAAACTATAAATATACACAGACAGAAAGAGAAAATGAGAGAGAGAGAGGGAGAGAGTAAATATAAGAAAAGTATCTATTTTTAGTGAGTATATTTATCTTATGGTGTAAAATGCATGGAGTGCTAAACATTTCTTAAAGGGAGCTACGTAGCAAGGTGTCTTAATAAATAAACTGGATAATATCACAAGCAACAATCCAAATCTCTGATCTATTATAATATTAGATATACTGTGCCAGACAAAGGTATATATTAAGGGACTTTCACTTACACATAAAATTTTTAAAAACCCATGATTTTTCATGGTCTATAATTTACCTAATTTAATTGCTCATAATAGATGAACTAATGCTCAGAAGAGATAAACTCATATTAGGTGTGCTCAAAAAGCCAGAAGGACAAGTTGTCTTCAGAACGGTGTATCAATAACTAGCAATTCCAGCAAATGTCAAATATATGTCTCCTAAAATCTAGAATCAGCTCACTGAAAACATGCCTACCACTGTCTCACAACAAATCATGGAAGAAGCAAATTTATGTGATAGTGATTGACTGTTACACAATTAAATGTGATGGCATGAGGTATCAGAGTAACTGGAAATTTTGTCCATTGCTCTTTGTTACGTTAGGGATGATTCTTCCTTGAAACATCTAATTTAAGAGGCACAACTCAGTCATCTTCATGCCATCTCCACCTCTGACATGATGATTGCTCCTTTGAACACTGATGATTTATCTTTTTGTAGCATCATTAATTTGTGCTGTTAAAGGGACAGTATGAGATCGGTGAAGAGACGAAAGTGTGGAAGTACATAGCCAGACAAAATGTGAAACGCAACTACCCTCTTCTGTATATTATTTCAGGCATCAGTTTCATCCGGCTAAAACATATTTTGAAAATAGCATTCATGAAGTTTCCAAACGATGAACAAGTGTGGATTTGTTACTGTATATATACTGTATATACTGATTTATTGCTATCATTGGCACCTTTGTATAATTTAAAAACGTTGATGACCTGCCTTCTCAGCTATGATTCTAACACACTTTGAGATACAGATTGAGGTCAGTTAATATTCCACAAATAATTGTTCTAAAATGAATTTCAATTTGATCACATTTGTGACCCTTTCAAATCCACTTTCCATGAACATTTGATGGCACCATCTTTATTAACATGGATACTGACAAAGGACCTGCAGTTGTTGTTCAAGTCTTCTTCAACCCAAACTTCACTGGCAGAATTTTACCTAAGACTTAGGACTGCAGGATCTAGTCCCAAAAGTAAATTCTTAGCTCTAATATTTGCCAGAAACAAACTCTGAACTGTTAAAACTCTCAATTTATTAGCTATGTTAGTTACATACGTTATCCAGTCAGGGAACAGATATAACAAAAGATGACTTTGGAATCTAATAAAAAAACCTGACCATTTAAAATGGTCGATATTTATAATGTGTAAATAACTTGCCGAATTATTTCTGGAAGAAAAGTTCAATTTTTGAGACCATATATTGGAGAATTTCACAGGCAACTGTTCACAGGCAAATGAGACAGGAAGAAATTCAGAGCACAAGGTTCTGAACTGCTTAAAGTTCCATAAGCTCTGACGTGGTCAACATGATGCACATGACTCATGCTGGCCCTCTGCACGGGGATGACTTTCCCTCTAGCAAAAGACAGCTGTATTTGTTGAATACTTTATTCATAGCAAATTGTTTTCTCATTTCTACCTGTAAAGACTTTCCTTGCTTTTCAGTAGATGCCCACAACTCCCATTGGAGACAGTGGTAGATATGTGCATGAAGATACTCTGTTAATGTCACAAGCCATCACCTATCTTTTAAAGATACTGTAAGACAGCCACACTTCTAAGTGATTGTTGCAATCCAGCCGCTGGATTGAGTGCTGCTGAACCTTTCATATCTCAGGTACTGCAAACAACAGTAACGAGTGATTTAATTAAGATTATGCTTACCAACCTTTCTTCCCATTGCTTTAGTCAGAAAATACAGACATAATATTGAATACCATCCAGATAACTGAGAATGTCTCACTCAATGATTGAAAGTTGGAACATCTTTAGAGGAAGGGTTAGTTGCAAAGCTGTAGCTATTTTGTCACCATTTAAGTGGATTTGTCACTATTCAGTATATTGTGTCTATTAAACTTCTCATTTTTCATAGCATAAGTTTGTGTCTGTGCTGTGTTTAGCAGCTGTTCCTTTGTCCCCAAAAAGACAGCATTGTCTGGGCAATAGGACAGTAGGTTTGGATGGACAGTGTAGAATACAGTCATTTAAAAACCTTCTAATGTAGATCTTGTTCCACATCACTGACACTACCTTGCTTGAATTGAACAGCAGGTTCACTGAACAATTGAGAACGTTGTTGAGAATACTCACTTCTCTCATGGCTCCCTTTGGTGTCTGGATCAGATTCTCTCTTGGACTAGCAGACTCTAACACCTCTTCGGAAATCAGCTCCAACTGATGATGAGCTACATCTGGCCTGTGAAATGAAAATAGCGAAACCTCTGATTGAGTCCAAGTTAAGTGGATCTTTATCATCTGCTCAGTCAACTTTTGCCAAGATGAATGATACTATGTCAGTACTCTCATAATTTCTGAGATGGATTCCCCCTCTTTTGAGCATTTTTTCTTTGTACACAAGCACTAAGAATAGTTACTGCAAGGATAATTTTGGCTATTCATTTCAAACTCTCTGTTGGTGCTTCATTGGACCAACCCCCCCACCCCCAAATCTTGAACTACTTGCCTTTGAGAAGGAAATCACTGCACTGATTTAATAGCTAATATATGCTATTAGTAATTGTCAGCCAAAGCTTTGACTACACCACAGTATCTAATTCTGTTACATCATTTACCTGTCAGGAAGTTATCTCTATGGCCTGGTCTACGCTAGCAGGGAGGGTCGACCTAAGACATGCAACTTCAGCTACGTGAATACTACAGATGAAGTCAATGCATCTTAGCGACCTGTCGTCCTCACAGTGGCAGCGGTCGACATCAGGCTCCCCCGTTGGCTCTGCCTTACGCCTTTTGGCAAGCTGGAGTTCCGGAGTTGACGGGAGTGCCTCTGGGGATCGATTTATCGTGTCCTGATGAGATGTGATAAATCGATCCTTAATAGATCAATCTCTACATGTCGATCCAGCCGGTAGTGTCATCAGAACTGACAGTACTAGCACTTTTGAGTTATTATTCTGGGTTATTAGCTCTGGCATTATTATTTTAATTATTTTGAGGCTGTTAGGTCCCAGTTCTGCCAAGCACTTAAGCCCGTGTTTAACTTTAACCACGTGCTTCAATGTTTTGCTGAATGGGGATGGACTTCTGCTTACCAGCTTGGATGACTTGGGGCTTTACTATTGATAGTAGAGACACTGCCACTGACTACCAAATCTTCCTGTATCTCTAGCCAGAGCCACTTATTTTTTAAATTTTGTTGTTGTTATAATTCGTGGAAGATTTCTCTTTATGTGATTTTTCCAGCACCAGCTATTGATACAGAAGACAAGTGTCTATTGATGCATAGTGGCCTGTCTTGGACCCGTGCTGTGAGTATGGACTTTTGGCTAATGTATTTGTCACAAGGCAGGGCTTCTCCCTATCTTGCCAAGAACTCACTCTCATGGCCACAATTTCTTTTAGGCAGCTTTATTGTTCACAGTTAAGCCAAATCAACAAAAATATAGTTCTTCAACCCACCCTGGGCTACAGCTTCCAGGGTCGCCCCCCTCATTTTAGTTCTCAGCTTTCTTTTGCCCTCCTCCCAGAAGACTGCATTGGCAGTCCTAATTCTCCTGCTTCACTGCCTCCCCTCCCTGAAGACTTAGGCAGTCCTAGTTCTCTAGGGCTTCCCAATCCCAGGGAGCTAGGAATGTGTGACATGCTGTACTTCAAAGTATCACCCTGGTACCCTCATATTCACCACTGTCATATAATTCTATGTTTTGTACAAAGTATGCCTTTATATATATATATAAAGGCATACTTTATATAAAGTATAATTTATATTTGTACTATATTGTACTGTATCATTGCCTGTATATTGAAGATCTCTGACCTGTTTTTACCATCAGGGTGCGACACTGTTTGATTCAAATCCTGTTTAGTTTATAGAACTCAGATTGTGAATTTACTTTTATTTCTTAGGAAACCAACTTTGATCTCTCAGCTTACTACTTGTAATCACTTAAAAGCTATCTTTCTGTAGTTAATAAATCTGTTTTATATTTTACCTAATACAGCATTTTTTGGTTAAAGTGCTTAGGAAATCTCAGCTCCATTTACAAAGGCTAATGAGTGTCCTCTCCACATCAAGGGAGGGAAGGACTGGGTAGTGAACTTCTGACCATGCTTCTGAACAAGGCAAGATTGTATAGTTCTGGGACGCAAGCCTGGGGAGCTGGGGAGAATTGGCTGCAGCTTCTCTTTTGTTGATTGATGAGTGGCTGGGAGAAGCATTCAAGTAATTCAGTTGGGTGTGTCTCTGCCTGTGGATGTCTGTGTAAGTGCAGTATCTGCCAGAGGTTTGTAGATTGCCAACAGCATCACAGTGTGAGAAGGAGTCCCATGTTAGTGAGACAGAGAACTCCGCAGTCTCAGGGTCCGGGTTGCACACCAGGAACCCCATCTCAGAGTGAGAGCCCCATGTCCATTGTCTCAGCCCCCTTTCCTGACTGGCTCACAGCCTGACTCATTCAGGTTTTCCCTTACCAGATCGATCTCTCTCTCTCTCTCTCTCTCTCTCTCTCTCTCTCTCTCTCAACCTTGGTGCCCTCTTTTAAACCTCAACTGGGGTCACCTGACCAGTCACCTGTGAACTGACCCTGCTCCCTCTTAAAGGGACAAAGTTACCCAATGACACTGCTGTTCTGGAGTTCTCTTCTGTTTCCTTTCCCCTCTTTGTTTATTTTCCTGATCTGTTTTCCCATCATGTTATATAGGAGTATAACCATTTAATCATGAATGAAACTGAACTTAATTTTCTTTTCTTTTGTGATGCTCACCTTCAAGAAGTCTGGATCTTAGATATAGATAGATAGATAGATAGATAGATAGATAGATAGATAGATAGATAGATAGATAGATAGATAGATAGATAGATAGATAGATAGATAGATAGATAGAGTTGCTTTAAAAAAAATTCATAGAGGGGGCAAAAATGTCTTTCAGGTCCAATCTATTCCAAGCCAGGTTTTAAAGAAAACGATTAGTCTGAGAATAATTGCTAATGGGAGATAGTTCACATTACCAGAACATTTAATGTTTCAGCACAGATGACAAACTGTGTTCTGGAGAGGTCTAAGACTGAGCCAGCCTGACTGGAGACTAAATCACCTTTCCACTTTAAAGTAGATTGGGTTGTCCTTCCAAATCAGGGTTGAGGTCATTGGCAGGGCAGTTTGAGAAAGAGAGCATCTGTCTGAAATATACCTGGCCCATGGATGTATTCAGGAATTCAATTTCTAAAGCTGCCAATCCCTTGACCTTCACAAGCAGAAATGTTTACCAAAAACATATGAGAAAAAAAAAAGCCCAGATATTTTGATCTCAGTTCAAATTCAGCCATGGATCAAGAAAACCCAGTGGATCACATACGTACAGATAAGAACAAATAAGGACACCAAGGAAAGAAAAAATAAAGATTTAAATAATATTTTCATCTGAACTTTAGTATAGATTCTCTGATTTCCTTCAAAAGATCAAGTGTTACTTTGCTAGAAATTAGCATCCATATCCCTTCTCCTGTAAATAATTTTATTTTTCCTCCACTCTCCAGCGGTGACTGTTGGATATTTGAACAAACATGGCTCAGACGACGTCTATTTAAACCCCATACTAAAAATACAAACAGAGAAGTACCAAATATCATGTTTGATCATTTCCCCTGTAATTTGTTGTTCAGACGGATGTTTTGCATATGTTGATTAAATATGCAGTTTCAACTGCCTGGGGGAGCCAGGGTCCCTCGCAGCAGACCAGTGTTATCCTATCCCAGGAGGCTACAGCACTCCAGAGGGGTACTTTCACATGGGCTACCTGCTTCAGCTTGTCTAAGCAACAATGATAGCCATATGTGAAGCTGCAGGAAAACAGATGCTGTTTTTCCATTTGTGAAATCAAGTTGTTGGAAAGTAGTCAGGTTTCCAATGTACAAAAGCTCATCTAATCAACCTACAGAGACAGTGAGAGTGTTTTCAGAAATACTAGACAGCATTGCCTGTTATTGGTGACTGGAATTCTATATCAAATAATAGTATGGAAATGATCAGCTGATAAATTGTTTCAATAATAATCTCTGTTTTGATTACTAAAAATGGAATAGCTGATTTTCAAGAGAGGAAGCATGCAACCCAGTTTTTGATTGCCAAAACTGCTTCAAAGCACAAATCTCTAGACTTCCTGTAGGGTTACTGTAACATCTTGATAGTTATATCATCAACACAACTACCTTGCTGCATTTCTTCTCGTCCTTATTAACAGTTAATATTCCCTATAGGAGAAAAAAGTGGTAGTGTTGTCAAATAGGTAGAAAAGATACACATGACTACACACATAGAATAAACATCCATTACTCACTTTAAAAAACACAAGCAAAACACCTGTCATTTATAGCACAATATTTAATTCTACTGTTTTTTAAAAAAATATTTCTATTTATAATGAAAAGTGATGTGAATCATGGGTTTTTTAAAAAGTCGCGTGATTGTGGAGCATAACTTCATGTAACGTGTTGCAGCTAAAATGTACACATTGCATTTTATCAGAAATATATAATCAGCCTGTGGCATTTTAAATAAATAGCTATTGGTTCAGATTAACTTCAGATAATTTAAAATATCTCTAACTAGTTTTGAGAGATTTTAAAAGCTTCTCACATTACAACACGTGAAACAATTTTTTTAAAAAAGTACGTTGACCCAATGTTCTAGTTTTATCAAGACTGTCTAAAGGATTACACCAAGATGGGTAGGGTCTTTCATGAGTACATAGAAGTGCTACATGGCTACTTTACACCATCCTTTTATTTTTAATCTATAACTAATTAGCTAATCTTCATTCACCAGCACATCCTGTTCCATGAACATTAGAAGAGAAACTATCCTGTGATCCGCTTCAGAAGTTTCTAAAGCCTGATGAGTGCTGGCTTTATCCATGCTCCTCTTCACCCCAGCGTCCTGAAACATCTTCGCAGCCCAGTAAAAATGTCCTACTTCTGCACATTGGACAATGCTAAGTGCAAATGGCCAGGACCATCCATAAAGCTTCCTTTTCTTTTGAATCACTTGCAGATAGCCAAAATGTTTAGGGACGGCCCTGCATACGTGGTTACCACTGCTTCTCTTATACCATGCTTATCACTGTAGTATTTGTGTCTTCCAGTCGTGCATTAAGCATTGTGACTAACTGTAACTTCACTGCCATGCACCTTCTTAAATGCAGCAGATCTGATACAAGGCTTGGATGGAGCAATTGGCTCAGATACTTCAGACATTCCATTTCCTACTAAGTATACAGCAAATCTCCCTCTATGTTCCACACCTTAATAGTACTCAAGGACTGAAGAGCTTTTGGCACAGACTCTGCACACCTTACAAAGTATGCAGATGCCCAGCCCAGTTTCTACTCAGTTTGTATGAGCCCCTAACCAACTCCGTTCATTTTTCCACTGCATAGTTAAATTCAATATGCTCCAGGACGAAGACCATGGTTGACAACTTCGTTCCTGGCGCAATGGAAAGGTCTACAGTAAGGGTGAAGCTTGTCTGTGAGGCAGACAGAGCTTTCGTGGGAGCTGGCCCAAGACTATGGAATGACCACAGGAAATACAGACCCTCAAAAACCTCGCCACCCACTGCTTCAAATGCAAGACGCATTTCTTTGACCTTGCCTTCTCTAACATAAGTGTATAGCTCGCGATGGGGGGGGGGGGGGGAGCAGGGGAGGGAAGAGAAATTCTAAAACAAAACACTCGACTGCCAACACTTCGTCCCCTGGGGAGAGGATGAAAGAACAAACTCGTGACAGTTAGTCACAATGCTTAATGCACGACTGGAAGACACAAATACTACAGTGATAAGTATGGTATAAGAGAAGCAGTGGTAACCACGTATGCAGGGTCGTCCCTAAACATTTTGGCCCATGGCCTCTATGGGGGGGGGGGGCAGGTCTCCATGCAGGGGGCTGCCCCCAGGTCTCTGCCTCTCTGCACAAACTGGCAGAGTGGAACGGGTTGCGGCTGGGGTTGCTCCACTTCCTGCCACCCAGTGATTGCAGGGAGGGCCCGACCCCGCACTCATGGGGTGATCGGAAGTGGAGTAACCTGGCCCCAGCCCGCTCTGCTTCCCTGGCTCCCAGCCTTGGGATTTGGGGGGCAAAGGGGAACTTTGCCTCAGCACTCACCGGCAGCACGGAGCAGGCTGGGTCGCTCCACGTCCTGCCACTTGATGGGTGCAGGGAATGCCCGACCTCTGCTGCAGCCCCCCAGGACAGTGCTCAGGGGAAGGGATGGAGTGAGGGCAGGGCTGGGGCAGAGCAGGGATGGGGGCAGCCTTCCTGGGCAGCTCAGCCAGCTAGGGGATTGGGCTAGCTGCTGGAGCAGCATGCAACTGTGTAGGGCACCAGGAAATTTGGACAACCTGGTACCCCAAATTTCCTAGTGACCTACACAACTGCATATTTTGCATATGGGTAAGGATGGCCCTGCTTATATGGCACAGCCTTCCTCAGCTGCACATTATAAGATCTCCAGAAGAAAATCCCTAGAACTCATTTATACAGTGTGATTTTCAGCAGCCCATTTGATCAGATCAAAACCAAATTTCATCAGAACACTCGGAAATACTTCTGTTTTCATACCAACATTCCACGTTCTTTCCCCAGCTGTTTCAGTTTCTGACCTGATTAATTTTTTACAAGATTATTTATTTAGTTTTAATAAAGGGGGGAGAGCATTTCATTCTTAAGAACCATTATTACCCATGTTAAAAACAAACAAACCTGCAGGCATATCCCAGGGGCTTGATCCTGCAAACAGATCTACCAGGGAGAAGAAGTTCCAAGACTGGAAGAGTGAAGCCTTCAGACCTGGGCTCCAGGACAGCAGCCGCCTCTCTCCAGCTGCTCAGCTCTGAAGGCAGCACTGCCGCCAGAAGTAAGAGTAGCAGTACCGCAACCTTCCCCCGCCAAATAACTTTGTGGGGATCTTGACTCAAAAAAGAGCTGTCAGGGGGTTGCAATTACAACACTGTGAAATTTCAGATTTAAGTAGATGAAATCATGAAATTTACCTTTTTAAAAATCCTATGACAGTGAAATTGACCAAAATGGACCATGAATTTGGTAGGGCCCTACTGATGGTGAAACCTTCATGAACTGCTGAGCAACTGAAAATAAGTTTATTCATCCTTAACTGATATGATTGTTGCTGCTACTACTACTATAATAAGAATATCATACCAGCCTCAATCCAGATTAAGGTTCAAAAGTTATACATATCTTTAAAGTATTGTTTATGTATCTACAGTTTTACTGAATCTGTTGGGAGTGAAGTCAGGAAGTACTAAGAGTCTCTCAAGAAAACATATTCTCTCAGAAATTCACACCCATATTTGCATACCTCTGATCTTTGCTCAGAAAAACATCCAGCATTTGCTTATATATCAAAACCAAAATGAATCTCTGAACCACTCACTCATCAGGAATTCCAATATGTATGGTTAGAGGGAGCTCCTTGTGCAGTGAAGTTCAAAAATCTCAGCTAATGAGACTGCAAATTGGGTCATCTGGTTGTATTATATACTGCTCAGGTGGAATATAAGATAGTCACTCACAACATAAGCATTTCTCCCATGATATTGCCTTCTGCCTTAGCTTAAAAACACAACCCATCTGCCAAAGTGAAACAGTGGTTCCATTCTCTTCAATATCTTTCCCTTATCTGAGACCCTGAATTATGTTGATGCTGTAGCAGTTTTTCTCAAACCCCATATTCAGCACAAACTGAGACCACCTAGTTTATATTACTAAAGAACTCGTCTTGGATTCAATCCACTCAATAGACTAGCACGGCCATCCACTCCCCTAGTCTTTTCCAGATCACTTTTTTAAAAATGGCTCCATTCCTTCTAAACTCCATTAGTGTCAATGGGAAATGAGGGGTAGGGGAGAGCAAGAGATGTAGGATTAAGTCCAAAGAACCTTGTTAACAAATTGAACAGACCTGAGAAATCTTTTGCTACGTAAGGATTAATTATCTTCCCAAAATGTACCTTAGCATAATTTCAGGCGATAAAATATTTTGCCTCTTTCAATAACTGCAGCTTTCGTAAGTATTTGTAAATGAAATTGTGGGTGTTTTAGAAGTATGTTAAAAGAATTTAAAGCACAATAATTCCTGAATTAATGTCCCTTTGTTGGACTGTGCTAAGCATGACACAATGGGATTAACTTTCAGTTAGAACTACTGTCCTGAAAGCATGCAGTGCCAAGTTACTCTTTTGTGATTAGCTCTGGTTCATACAAATATTCTTGACCCTCAATTCAATACGTAGATGATGTCCTTTTTCTTTTCTTTTTTCTATATGTTATGCCACTATTTTTTTAATCTGATAAGGAAAAAAAAGCTAAACAGTTTGAGCCATGTATCCTGTTGTGGGGACTGAGTTAATTAAAAATCTGATGTATATATACAGCTGATACTCCTCACCCTAATGAAGAACATTAATTCTAGAACATGTGTGGTTGTAGTCACATTGCTACAAATTACTGGACTCTTTCCTTTATCTGTTTCCAAGAAAGTTTCCCCCGGTTAGTTAGGAAAAAAGAAAAATATAACGCCTTAGTTCTAAGCAGCATAAATTACATGCATCAATCAGAGGAAGCTTAAATTAAAATACACATTTGGCAAACAAATATGAATATGTTGATCTCATCTGTGAATCAAAATGATTTAATGCCAGTACTGACCCCCCGCTGATCAACATGAAGGTCACCGCAAACTGCTTGATTCTCATTGAGAAATGTTGTCATGTCTGTTGAAGATGCAGTTTTATACATTTTCTAATGCTCTGTCTAACCAGTAATTCCAATGTAGGGGGATTGATTTATTTTACAAAGAAAATACAGAGTTCATTTTTTTATTTATGTAATCCAGAACAGATAGCTAAATTAAAATGTAAAAAAATACATGTAGTTTATGGGTCTGGGCTGAGGATTTTCCAATGTGTTTATGATATTTTTCCAATCTAGAGGGATACTATTTGTTAAATAGAATGCTACACCTTTCAGATACAGAGTGATCGTAAATCAGTCTTCCCTTATCATCTCCTACATGCTTTCTGGCTATAGGGATAACTACTTGTATAACACACATTATGAGGCAAGCCTTTACTGTATATGTATAAGCTCGAAGCGAGTTAGGTAGTCATTGCATTTTAGGGTCTCTAGCAGCAAATAGGGAAGAACTTGGTCTTATTGAAACTTGAACTGGTCTTTGCTTTTTATGATGATTTTGATGGTAGTCAAAGTCTTTAATATAATGTGTATTAACTTGTCGTGGAGGGGCTTTCACAGTCACATAGGGATGAAGTGTTTTAGAGTAACACCTATTTTCCAATTGTGGAAAAAGTATATAATAAATATATCTTTGATTAATAGCACCATTTTACTGTATTTGTAAAAAAATCCTCTTTTAATTCTCATTTCTTTTTATCTTTATTGTTATTTGGCACATTTGTATCCCTAGGGCCCACGATGAGAGCCCCTTTGTGCTAGATGCTATACAAATAAATCTATGGTGAGACTACCCACTAATCCAAAGATGGCCCCAATCCTAGTGACGGGAGTGTTTTGGTGGCTCCCGTGATGGGAGAAGGCAAAAAGGACAAAATGAGCTGAGTCCCATGAGATTTCTGGCCTTCTCCAGATTTCTGGGGTAGGTCTAAGGTTTCGTGGGATTTGGCACATGATTTGGAGCCAGAAGATGTCATGTCATTTGGCATGAGATTTGGAGCTGCAATAAGAGCCATGTGCTCAGAGCCACTTCCAGATTGATGGTTTCCAGCAGCCAGCCCTCCCTCCCTCTCGTATCTAAGCCTCTGTGGGCTATGCTAGCTTTGGGGGCTAGGAAGGAATTTTCCCCCACATCACCAGACTGGCTTGTTGGGTGTTTTTGCCTTCCTCATAGTAAAACTTAGGAATTGGGTTTTGGGCAACGAAATGGCTGGAATTCTCCCCCTCTCCGAGATCACACTTTCAACCTTTGTGAGAGTTGTTTAGTTGTCCCAACTTTTGGCAAGTGGCTAGTGCAGAAAATTTCTGATTTAGGCTCCAGATCTAAAAAGATAACAATAGGCATCCCAAGATCATCTTTTACTAGAAGGGGGCATTGTGTCTAGTCCCCAGGGGCAAATGCTAACCTGTGACTGACACGCTCACCTGGGGAGAGCACCGCTCTTGATGGCAGTGCTGGTTGGGGGTCTGACCTCAACCCCTGAAAAGGGGAGGGATGCAAGTGGCTGAGTGGAGGTGCCCGAAGACCCTCCTAGTGTAATAATTGGCTCCCCCTGTAGTAAGAGCCCCAAGAATTAACAAAAGATCAATGAGGTGTGAGTGGCTGCACTGGGCTGTCCCCCGAAGGGAATACTGGATGTAATTTGACTAATAAAGTGGCAGCCTGGTTAAAGCCCATACCACACATCCTTGCCTTCTTCTGTGTGGTGAGCACACCAATAGGAACTTTGTGTACAGCTAGGCAGCAGGGCTGTGTCCCCACATACTGTACAGGATACTTCCCATAAAGTGTTAAGTAATTAAACAGTCACTTCAAGCTACAGTAAACTGTAAGGCCACTTCCCTCTTCCCCCCACATTCAGACTCCTCCTGATGACCCATTTCTCCTATGAGGCCTACAAGAAAACCAACTAGTGACTATGCCAAAGGTGTTATTACTTGGAGATTATCTATTTCTATTACAACAAAGCAAAGCAAACCAAAAGATGTAGGAGAGCCATTGTATTACCAAGGCCTGGCCAGTGACCACCCTGGCCACCTTATTTGTGTGCTGGATTTCTTCCCTCTGCCCTTTTGTCTTTGAAACAGGGACTTTGCTTTCTTTCATGTTTGTATAACACCTGGTACATTCTGGATGCCACCAGGAGCAAATAACAATTAAGAAGTGTACTTAATAAGGTCGATCCCAAGGGTCAAATTTTCAAAGGGTCACTACCTAGGCTTTAAAATGAGCCCCAAATTTCATGTACACAAGCATTCATGTCAACAAGGCAGAGAGCCAGATTCAGCCTAGATTGTTGCTGCCATAAACTGAGCACTGTGGCCTCAAAAGCAGAAGGTTGTGGCAGTAGAAAATGGCTCCAACCTCCCCCTCTAGGGCTGCAGAAAGCCAACACAGCCCCCAAAATGGACAGAGGTGGGAAAGAATGGGAACAACCAAGAGATGTGCTGGTGGGTGCATGCTCTCGGCAGCTTTGGTCAACAAGTCTCCTTCAGAGCCTCAGCTATAAATAAAAGCTACCAAACCCTGGCAGAAAACTCTCAGGAAGGCAGCAACAACATACTTTCCCTTCCTCAGGGTGACTGCTCCTCTGTGGCACAGGGAGATATGAAGTACAGCTTGCTGCATTAACTTCAGTGAACCTGGTCTGGAATGGCATGTATGCAAATATTTTTTGTCTTTTGTAGGTACAAATGATTGTGCATGTGAAACTGGAAGCAAACATTTTAGAGACCTCTTTGGATACTCTCTCACTTAGCATACAAATATTTTGTCTGTCTTAAGTCACTCTTTGTACTTGCAGAGCCAGGTATTGTAGTAATGAAAACTAATTTCTCAAGCTTGCTAAACTATACATCCCTTTGTGGTTACAGAACTAAATTTTGACATAGCTAAACATTTTTCATTTTTAAATAATCCATGCCAGGCTCCCCTGGTAAGGATTTTTGTCACCAGAGAGGATTTTTGCTATTTATATTTCTCTCTTCTACTGTACATGCAGATGGCACATTCTCCATTGTGCCACATTATTCAAATATCTGTTTTACCATCTGAGGCTCCCAATAGCCCACCCACTGTCTCAAAATCTTTTAGAGAAAACTCAAATGTATACCATTATCTGGAAAGGACCAGGAAGAGAAAGCATAAAAATTCATCATGATAGCAATACATCAGATGTTCATTAAGGAGAAAAATCCTTTTGAATGTACTGTATGCCCTGAACAAAGCATAATTTATATATCTTTGGCTTTTGAATGAGTAAGCATTCAGTCGTCTTTGGGATTATTACATATATTAAAAATCAAAGGAACTATGCTACTTTAATTCTCCAATGTGCACTGGAAATGAACGATTGGCATCCTGAAGCTTATTTTAGGCTTCAGTGGCCTTATACAAACTCTCACATAAAATAATACAGAAAAATGCTATATTGAGGGTAATTACTTTTCATAATATGTATTTATACATGCCTACTATAGGTACACAGGCTACATATGTGATGGCGAGAGGATGTGACAAATTGCAGCATCATGAGAACCAAAATAAAGTTCCATGATTTATCGGGCATTTTTTAACTACATCCTCCACCTGCCATTTTCCCTGGGACTTACTCTTAACATTCCAAATTTCTGAGCAGCTTCAAGTCTCTCTTTTAATTGTTTTAAGCCACTGGAGAAATAAATGTTTCCCCCACCTCCAGTGTGGAACTTCCCTTCTCCTCCCTCCTCCCCTCCACCCCCACCCCCCAAAGCTACATTGCTCTGTGGTGCAGGGTGGCTAATACTCAGTGTGAACCTGTGAGATTATGGTCTTAGATCGCATAACCCTAGAGCTAATAATGGATGGTTTTACTACTGGAAAGTGGACAATTTTGGCTTTCCAGTAATGTGACCATACATCCCATTTTGGCCAGGACATTCCCTTTTTTAAGCCCTGTCCCAGCTGTCCCAACTTTTTTGGCAAAAGCGGGCATTTTCCCCATCTGCTCTTGCCAACTGATGCACAGTTTTGCTGAAAAAGGGAATGTGGGGCATGGAGAAACATGAGGAGGGTGGGGAAAATGACAGTGCCAGCCCCACAGTGTAGGGAGGCCCTGGCCCCGGGCCAGGCCAGTGCGCAGGGAGGAGACAGGGGCCTTGGGCTGGCCCCGTACAGGTGAGCAGCCTGGGGAGACCTGGGCTAGCCCCGTGCGGTGTCCTGTTTTCCATTGGGGAAAATATGGTCACCCTACTTTCCAGGGGGAACCAGCACTTGCTGTTTTATATACAACACAGGAGGGAAGAAGGGAGATGAAATGAGCCTATTATTGTGCTTTGTCCTTCCTTAGGTGCAGAAGAGGCTTCCCTCACTGATGAAATTATTCAAGTGAATTCACCTGGTGGAAAAAAAAGACGTAAGAATTCCTGTTGGTATCTAGAGGTAACAAAGTCCTGTGGCACCTTAAAGACTAAACTATAAAGTTTTGAAGCTAAGCTTTCGTGGGCTAAGTGGGCTATCCGACGAAGTGGGTATTAGCCCACGAAAGCTTATGCTTCAAAACTTTATAGTTAGTCTTTAAGGTGCCACAGGACTTTGTTACCTCTGCTATTCCAGACTAACACGGCTACCTCTCTGATTGTTGGTATCTAGACTTCTCCAGGCTCCAGACATTCCTATCACAGCTAATTGGGTAGAGCTGGTTGGATATTTTTCATCAAAACTTTTTTTAAAAAAATGGAAACAGGCTATTTTTGTTGAAATCAAGATGTTTTGAAAAACCTGTTGAGTCTGACAAATTGTTAAAACATTTGAAATGAAATATTTTTTGTTTTGGACATTTTCTTCATTTTGGAAATGTTTAGAATTTCATTTCAGAATCTTGACTTTTTTTTCAAATGTTATGTTATGGATATTTTTTCATTTTAATTTTTTAAAATATTTTTATTATGCCTTGGCCAATCAGTAGGCATAGTGTATACAATGTAGTATAAGCATTATTACTATTGACAGCTATAGTCAATATATTCTATTATTTTTATTTTGTTGTATTGTATTTTTAAAATGATTACAAGCAGCTGCTACTTACTACTGACTGAAAAATCTTATCGTTTTTTTCTAGGACAAAGTGCCTTTTTTTGGTGTGTGTTGTAATACCGGGCTGACACTTTGTTCACTTTCTATATAATGAGTGACTCAGCACCTCATAGTAAGATCCTTTTGCTCAATAAACTTGACATTGTTCAAATAAGTTTCCCTTTCTAGATTTTACAGCTTTGGTTAGGTCAGTCAGTGCAAAATTTCTCACAAGATAAGAGTGACCACTGGCAATATTAATACATTATTTAAAATTAATAAATAAATGTTAAAAAAGAGTGGCTTTACTTAATTAATACGTGATGAAGTTCTTTATAATTTGGGGGCTAAACAGCAACTATATAACTGGAACTGAGTGAACAGAATTATCTAAACATGTCACAGTGTGTTGAGCATCATGTGTCGATTTAGGGTATTTGGCAAGAGCTATACAAAGACAGTGTCCTTGGCATCACACATTATATTCATAGTGTGGAAATGTTTCCTGGTCCAATACATATCTGCTGGTGAAATATGGGAACATACGAGTGTAGTCAGTCACACCCAAAATATTGTGGAACCCAGCAACAGCATATGCACTCCTGAATTTCCCTGTCTGCTGTGACACATTTAGAAATGCAGCAAATATCTGGCTAGGGTCTAAGATAATATCTAAGAAATGAGGCTGACCGTGCGGCATCCCCTGTTACTATCTGGAAAGTCCTGAAAGCTGTTGGGGTGAATCAGCTGGCTGAGCAACAAAACAAACCCACCAACCAAAATCAGTCTTCTAGCCAGGTTTGCCATCCAAGGTTTAATTCCTGAAGTTTAAAAGTGTGTTGATTGCAACAACATAAACCAAAACAGCCAATTTACATATACATTAATTTAAACAAAATTAACCCCCCCACACACTCACATCTTGGGTTGTACTGCCACAGTCTAATACTAAAAAGGATACTCTGCTTTCTGAAAGATGTTCTCTTCCTTTAATTCTAAAGTGCCTGTATAGTGCTTTTTGTCTATCCTCTGGGAGTCTAATTTGGCCTTCAATCACCAGCTCTGCTGGATTGATCCACCCTATATGCCAGCCTGAGGTATGAGAAGGAAATCATCCCCCTGCCTGTTGGAAAATTACCCTGCCAGATGTCCCTTTTAACAAAAGGGCACCAAATACCTTGTTTAAGGTGACTTGGAAATGTTTTTTCCAGCTAACTGTAAAGTAGGTTAAACACATGTAAGATGGGTCTCTTAACTGAAACACTGGATACACTGTTGATCTGTAGTTATGAATTCTAACAGCCATGGTCTGAAGATACCATTTTTCTGCTTCACTTTAGCCTGACTACCAAAGCTAAGACATACAGAATAAATACAAAGGCAACTAACCTCTTGTCATGACAGTTGCCACTATGACTATCTACCTAAGCCATTATGACCCCAACAAAAAAGAGTTACCGAATAACTTGTGGGAAGTGTGAAACACATGAGTGCGATACCTTTTTTAAATTACGTATGATTTACTTCCTATATATGAGAAGCTTTGTATCTATTTCTTTGTTTTTTTCTCTTTGCCTATTATCAATGTTTTCTCATCCCTTTCTGTGTATCCCTCACCATTTTAATTATGTCTGTTTTTTAAAATCATGTCTAATTAGATGATTTTAAATTCCTCATTATAGCATATTCTCATGCAGAACTTGAAATGGTAGTGATTATGAACTGTTCTAATAAGCACCAGATTTGTGCTCTTTAAAAGACTGGAATTATAGTTTATATCTGTATGCACATTAGTTTACCTCAAGATGTGTTAGATTACATTAATTATCTTTGCATCTGCAACAGACGATATTAACTGTTTGTGTGAACCTTATTCCTCTGAATTTTTCTGAAACCCTTTCTTGTTTGGCAACCATTGGCTTGCCTGCTCAGGTAAAGTCATGAAAGGAATGCAAATATTGCTACCTTTATATACAAATGTATTGTTTGCTATATTTGAACAGACCATTGGTTCAACTGAGTCTGGTTTCCTGTCTCAGGCAGGGTCTTTGAGAGAGGGAAAAATCCATGAAATGCACCAAGCCAGTTTTGGAGGGTTCAACCCAGGGTGGAAGAGAGAATTTTATTTCTGACTCCTTTGGTGACCTTTTGATACCCCGAGGTCTGAGGATTGATATCCTCTATATTTAGCCAATATACCAGTACACATTATTTACCTGCTAGCCTGTAGGGCACCTATTCTATTGTATAAATAAAATATTGAATAAATAATATAAATATTGGTCTTACAATTTTCCAGCCCCTCCACCCTTTTTTTTTAAAGGTACAGTTTATCGGTTCTCAGATTATAGAAAACGTTTGTGTGGGATGGAGGGAAGTAAATTTGGAGGTGAGGCCTCTCCTGAGGCCTATCTGGCTTTCTAGTGAAGGAGAAATGGGGCTCCTCCACATGTGTGGAGTCTGTGAATAGTTGCCATCATTTATGAAAGTTTTGCAAATGACAACTGTCCAAATAAGCTGGAGGGCTGAGGACCACTATTGGGTTTTGTGTATGTTCCAGTGATCATTAGCATTTAGAGCAATTAACAAACAATAATTAACTGTCACATTATACCTGTGACATAAGGGATGAAGGTTAACCTCATTTTTATAGATGAGGAAACTAAGGCAGAAAGGATGAAGCCAACATTTTCAAAAATAGGTGCCTAAAGGCAGGCTCTTTGGTCTTGATTCTCTACTCCTCTCAAGGTCTGCTCACAGAGAATATGGGGGAGTGCAGGAAGCCAGCTGAGACTCCCTGATCTTGACCCACCCAACCCCACCATGGGCTGGAGCTGCACAGAGCAGCTCTACTTTGCACCACTGATGTAAAGTCCTTCATGGACCTTCCATCAGTGAAGAATTGGACCTAATGAAACTCTGGTCCCCCTTCTCCAAGGGTACAGAAAGCAACTATGCCTGTAAAGAGTTCCCCTGAACAGGGGAAATCCTCTGCTGGCCTCCACTGGTCCCTTGACTTTGTTTATGTGGCACAAACTGATCTAGGCCCTTACAACCATATATAGGCACCAAAATAAGTGCCTGGACATTCCCAAAGTATGGAGTACTCAGCACCTGTTATTGAAATCAGTGGGAGCAGCTGCAGGCCACTTTTTCAGGCTGCTAAGTAAGGACTTGGGGTTTGTCTATGTGAAAACTGGAACTAAAATAGTAAAATTGGTTGTCATGAACACCTTTGGTTATGTTGGTTCCTGTCTCTGGGGCATTTTCACATTGGAATAAGTGTCCTCTTTTTCTTTAACTTAAGTTGGTAAAAATTGACCTAAGTTATATCAAATTAGGCCCAGATCTTCCAAAAGAAGAGTGTCCACACACTGATTTGCACCAAACTAACTAAAGGTGTGAATTACAACCAATTGAGTTATTTTGGTTCCAGTTTCCACATAAACAAGCCACTAGGAGCCAAATGAGAGGTGACCAGTTTTGATACTCATGGTCAAACTGACTTAACCAAAGCTTCAGAGGGAATCAATGTCACAGCCAGTGTTAGGAATTTGGCTGCTGGGATTCCATGTCAATCCACTAGACCAGTGCTTCTCAACCTTTTCAATACCAGGGATGGTCTTTCTGCTTTCCTCAACTGTGTCAGGGAGATCCCAGAGACCAGTGCCAGAACACAGACAGGTCATTGAGAAACTGCACTAGGCCAAGCTCTCTCTCATGCTGTTCGACCTTACCGCCTCAAGTCTAGAGGTCACAATGGCTGGATCAACTGGCAGCCCCAGTGCCATCAGCATCAGTAGGGTTGCCAGGTGTCCGGTTTTTGACCGGAACGCTCAGTCAAAAAGGGACCATGGTGGTTCTGGTCAGCAGCACTGACCAGGGCGTCAACGTCCGGTCGGTGGTGCTACAGGTCTAAGGCAGGCTAGTCCCTACCAGTCCTGGCATCGGACATCCTAGAAGCGGCCAGAAGGTCTAGCTCCTAGCTCCTCATTTCTGGTCCCACCCCAGAGCGCACACCCCCAGCTGGAGCCCTCACCACCTGAGCCAGCTCGGTGGAAATAAGCGAGTGAGGGTGGGGAAAGTGAGCAACAGAGGGAGGGGGGATGGAGTGAGTGGGGGTGGGGCCTCAGGTGAGGGATAGGGTGTTCAGTTTTGTGCAAATAGAAAGTTGGCAACCCTAAGTGTCAGTCTGGTGACTCTGACTCTCAAAGACATGAGCATGTCTGGTGTCCTGCCAAAGAAATGGGACATGATTGTGACGGAGCTCAAAAACCAGCCACAGACATCAGTAGGGGAAACCGTGGATAACCTTCCATCTTTAACTGACAACTCTTCCACACTTAAGGTTGGTTTATACACTAATATATATGTCTCAAGCAAAAAGGGCTAGTAACTTACCTTTTATTTCATGAAAGCCAAGATAAGCCCTTTCTAGGTTCCTCAAGTTGTGGGGTGGAGGAGGGAGCTGTTGCCACAACCCAAACTGCTGGTTCTGGCTGCAGCATTCTATCAGTAACTATTATCAGCTAACTATTTTCATGCAATACGTAAGTAAAACTGTGTTTAAGGGCCACAGTACAGTATCTTTACTCACAATAACTCATACCTTATACCATAAATTGTCCCAATGAAGTCAATAGGATTTGTGAAGTAAAGTACTACTTGGTGTAAGGGTATCACAGTCTGAACCAGAATTAGTAACAAATAATTTATTTCATAAAGTTCACCTTTTTTTTCCTTCTTCGTGAGCTGTCTGCAGGCAGGTTGTGATTTTGCTGAATTTATTATTCAGAATGATGTGATGGATAATTCCCATAATAATTTGTTGATGCTTATTGTGAATACTCAAGATTTGAAACATGAGCTGTGTGATCGCTTCCCTAAATTAAATGGTTTGTTATCATCCCTTTAGTGAATGAAACTCTTAGAATCAAGTTTCCTGCATGAATGGTTACAAAAAATGAATGAAAAATTGTTTGCCTTGAATATTCTTCAATATTTGCATAAAATTAACTGTTATTATGGGCATTCTTACCACAGTAGCTAACAAGCAAACAAACTCATTCAGTGGAACATTCATGAGAGGTAAACATAAAGGGGCTACAAACACAACTGAAGAAAATTGTTTAAAAATTTGAACATATATTTTGTTTTGCTGTATCTGGAAGGCTAAGTCTTACTACTGTATGTCCCACTAACCTACAATTTGATAGTAAACAAAAGAAAAAAAAAGATGATATGATGGGGTGGACTAGGTCCAAAGGCTCCCTGTTGGAGCCTTTGCAGCCCTGCCTCACACCACTCCAGAACAGAGCAGAGGAGAAGTTCTCTTGGTGGCCTAGAGTGGCTGCAGGGGAAGCATCCAATCAGAGGGGCACCTAGATCAGCCGGTCTGAGAACAGGAGGGCCATATAGAAAGAAGAAGCAGAGACAGAGCAGTGGCTGTCTGGAGCTGAAAGAGCAAAGACTGGGTTCCTGGATGGTTGGAAGAGCAGCAGGACCATGGACCGCTCAGCATGGGCAAGACTGAGCCTGGGGAGAACTGCTGAAAAGAGAAGGCATTAAAAAGGAGTTCCTGGCTGGCTGCAGGGTTTGAGCAAGGACCGAGCCCAGAACCTAGTTAGACGAAGCGAGGATACTGTGTTGGGCCCTGCTGTTGGTTAAAGATTGAGCCCAAGGAGGACTCAATCCAAAAAAGACACCAACTGAGGGTGCCGCAATGGGTCCCTGTTGGACTGTTATAAAAGGCAGTGTCTCCAGGGAGGAAGGCTTGGTGGTATGGTCCCATACCAGGGCTGTGAGAAGGTAGGGAATGTATACCCCAAAAGGGTGTTTGTTCATTCGTTCGTTCCACCTACAGACAGTATGTGTGATTGACCGGAGGGCTGAGTTAGTGAAGACCTGCTGAAGAAATAATTGGCTGGAGAAGCAGTTTGAGAGAAGTGAGTGCCATCCCATTGCAAACTAAGAAACTGCAGTCTCACACCTGATCCAAAGGGGGTGCCCATGAGAGGTGGTTGTCACCCCGTTCCATACGGAGAGCTTGCAAACATGGAATTGGCGAAAAGGGGGGGGGCTCTTGAGCAGCGGGTCTGACTCTGTTACAGATAAACAGCAAATGTGATTATTTATTATAAAGTAAAGAGATTCCCTTTATTGTAAGTATCAGTTCACATTTTCTCTCAAGCTCTAGAAAGCAAACAGCTGGTTCCGTAACCTGTAACTGCAGTAGGGAGATCAGAGTGTTTTATGTGAACCAGACACGTTCATGGCTTAAACTGTAGTGATCTGAAAGATAAAGTCTTGCTTTTTGTGGCACAGGTCCTTAATTCTTAGTTGCTATTAAGGTTTCTAGGGATTGCATATTTCTTCTCAGTGCCATCTTTCTCACCACTTCTTTCATATTCACCACTGTCTTCTGCACCATTAGAAAATGCAGTCTGGGTTGGCTCCTAGAGACTGGCCTGTGAAAGGTGGCAATCTGGAATCAGTTCTAGAGACTCAGACATCAATGCAGCTCCAAGGGCAAAGCCATTTCTGCAAGAATAGTGTTATCTCATGCAATTTAATAAGCCTCTGCTCTAGTGCCAGGCCTAGAAGGGAATATGGCCAGCAGCAAACATACTTGCTATGAAATATGGTAGCTATTCATCCTTGAATGTTTACTCTGAAAAGGACTTTTGTGTTGTTGCTTTAGAGGAGATGCATGACCCAAGTGGTGAGGACACAAAAATGCAGGAGGTTCTGCTATAACTATCTATAGAGGTAAAAGGAATTGGAAGATTTTAAAAAGAAAACTGTTCTCTGGGTACTTTGCTTTTACAACGTTTTTACTGTTCAGTGGACGATATCACTCCTGATAGTTAAGCAAACTGAGATTTCCAAATAAGCTTTCATCACTATGCTTTATAATTGGACTTACCTGGACATCTGGCCACTGTAAATAGAAACCGCTAACTTTCTGTGGCCAGTATTTTTACTGCTATTGACAGAGACAGGCCTGCATAAATACCAGCAAGCTGAACAACTCTAGAGAAGTTCAGATTCATATGCTCATTTTCTCTCCTCAGGTCTTATGTGGGTCCCATTACAATGGGATCTGAATGCCTCAGAGTCTTTAAAGTATTTATCCTCGCAATACCGTGAGCCAGGGAAGTATTATCTCCAGGCTACTGGTGGGGATTGGCAGCATAGAGATGCTAAATGACTTGCCCAAGGCCAAAGGGGTGATTCCTCCACTGAACAACCCAAAATTCCGGGGTGTTCAGACTTGGTGTTGCAGGCCATGGTTTTGGTGGAGGTGGTACTCTGCGTAGCTGAGCTGTGCCTCCATTGCTGCTACCAGTGCTATTGAGGCTACATGGCTATTTATACTCATGCTAGATCAGTTTATTACATACAGCACACATAGCAATGCTTAGCTCAAGAAATCCTAGATATCGCATGAATAATTGGCAGCACTTGGTACAAATCACCCTGTATTTTCTGTGTGTGTTTCTAAAGGAACTACAAAGCAGAGTAAGCTACATGAAGGTGATTTTTAATCAAAGGCAAGATTTTTTTTTATTTAAAAAAGTAGGATCTGAAAAATAGGGTTAGTACATATTCCGGCACCTAGTAAATGACATTTGTATCAAAGCTGCTGAGCACTCACCCAGACCTCATGGATGATGATAGGACATGTTGGGTGCTCATCAGTGTAGAAAATCACATAGAAATATTGCTGGATCTGGCCCAGTACTGTTAGTATGATGCTCTAATCCAGCAGTGTCTAATAGAAATTTGACACTAGCCACACTTGAGGTTTTGAATTTCTTATTCGCCATATTATTAAAAAGGACTTAAAATATACTACAAACAACATTTCAAATTATTTCCATTAATATCAAAAATAAATAGATATTACAAAAAATATGAATAGGTACTAGTAACAAAATTACTTCAGTGTGACACTTTGCATTCTTTTTCTTGTACCATAACCCTGAAATCTGGTATAATTCATACTGACCATGCATCTTAATTCAGTCTCCAGATTTTACTTGGATTTTATAAAATTTACTGCAGAAAAAGTGGATTCACAGACCCATGCATTGCTCATGCATTAGCCACAATTCAATAGCCTATTTGCCACATGTGGCTAGTGGCAATCGTATTTGGACACCGCTGCTCTAATCTGTACACAGCATGTATTGAATTTCTTTTATTTCCATCATGAAAATGGAAACTCTTGTAGAGGTGGCGACATTTTTGTGGAGAACGGTAAGTTTGCCAACAAATGCATTTTTCAGGGCACCAAAACTATTTATGAATTTGATTAGAGTTTGGCCAAGAATTTCAATGAGAATTCTTTTTATAGAAAAAGTCAAAATCGCCAACGGTGCGATTCCCCGACTGAACAATTCCCAAATTCTGAGATGTTCAGACTAGATAAGCCACTGCCCAGGGAAGAAGACATGTAGCAGGGCTTTCAACTGGGAACATCTCCCTGAGGCAAGCACAATGACTGAAATGCTGCTGGAGCACAACAGGGGTATCTGTTATACCCTTTAACACTTGTGGCATGCATATCTTGCTGATACTGATGACTCCATCTTTGACCCATGCCTATGGTTTCTAGCATTGCTACAGTTCCATACCTCTTATTGTTTGGGGGCATGAAGATTGAGCATGGTCCAGGCCTTTATGCAGAAGCAGAAGCAAGGAATGTCTCCTTGAACCTTCTCCTAATCCTAATGCACTCATGCAGGGTTGTCCACAATCTAGCCCTTACTTGGTGGCATGAGCTGAATGGAATTTCAATTTTAAAATGCAGAATGTTATGGAATTACTTTTTTATGGCTCGAGTTATGTTGTTATGTTTTGGACAACTTGTTTAATATTGTTAGCATTTAAATGGACAGAACTAGGTTTCAAAGTTAACACCTTGTTAAACTGAATGGTGGAAATTCACACCTCCCTGGGTGCAGTCTGTCTGGAGAGCAGTGCACTTATTTGTATGGTAAAAACAAGCTCTTCCCTGGGAATGGCTAAAAATACTTCTCTTGATTTTCTCTAAAGAACTGGATTGTGGATAATACAGCATCCTCTTTGAAAAGACTCTACATCTAAGGCTATGTGTGCACTATAGCCTGTATCAGCAAAACTATGTCAGGCAAGGGTGTGAATATTCCACCCCCTGCTCAACATAAGGTACACTGACATACCCGTGCCAGTGTGCTACAGTGCTGTACGTATAGACATGGCCTAAGACTTTTCCCTGTCTGTGGAAGTCTTTTGGTCCTAATTATCAGCATTTAGCCCAACTGTGTAATTTCTTCAGAACCCTTTTTTTGGAAAAAAAAAAAATCTGATCTTTTGATGATTGTTTATTCCCCAGTTAATTTCTAAAATTTGATACAAGGATTTTTAGGGGGGGGAAGGGAATTTAAGCACAGTAGGATCAAAGAACAGATATTATAACTGAACTATATAGAATTTTGTAGATTACAAGCAGGAATATATTGCACCTCCAACTAAAAAAATATAAAGACTGGGTGAAATCCACCTCTGCACAGAGAGCCAGTACAAAGCTTATGCCCCACTTTGAAACTGAAATACTTAGGCCCTGATACTGCAAAGACTAATGTGCCTCCTTAAATCTTAAATTGGGGTGTCTAACCTGAGACACCTTAAAGGAGTTTGGCTTTCTAAGGATGGGTGCTTAGCACTTCTTAAGGGAACCAAGGTTCAGGTGTTTCAGGCTAGGCACCCAAAATTCTCACCCAAATATGAAAGCTATGGGGTAGTCTTTGTGAAAGAACCTTTGTGCAGTTAATGTTGTCCAAACTGTTTTTCTATTTTGGGTTAGGCTGGGGCAGGTGTGAGGATGGGGGCTCTTTTCCTTAACAATAATATTCTACTTTCATAAAAGATATGAAGCAGAAGATTCAACAGAAATTCTAGCTACTTTATTGCCCCAAGGCATTATTCATTTTCCTGACACATTATGTTTTTAATTAAAATTGCAACATGAGTTAATTAAAATGTTCATTCAGCCACCTTTTTTTTTTTTTCCCATGAGCGGCTTGTTACTCTCCTAGCATTTTGGTAAAACGGTTACATTTCAACAAACTGCTGGCTTTATCAGCTCAGACTTCAGCTGACAAACTGTCATGTTCTCTGCACCTTTTTATCTCAGATGTTCTAATTTTTTTAAATACCTCCTTCTAGTGAGGGTTTTTTGTTTTTTTTAATTCTTCTGCTACCAGCACCCTCCACTGGTTATTCACGTTAAGGTTTATTGAGGAGACATTGTCAGGAATGAGCAGGAAGATTTCATAAATGGGTTGCAGGAATACTATATCGCAATGATCCCATGAAGACTCATTTTTACAAAAACTACCCTCTTTCTTTGATCATACATGGAAAGCAATACTGTAATACTCCTTCCTGCTTCAGTTCCCTTCCATCCAGTGCTCTTCTGTGGTCAAGAGGCTGGGGAGGCAGACAGGGCACTGGGACCATGCCACCAAGGCTAGGGGTACTCCAAGGCTGGGGTTGGAGGAGCTCCGGCCGTGCCACTGCCCACTGCCCAGTGCTCTGGGGCCATGCAGGGGGGACGGCGGTCACAGGGCGGTTGTGATCTGGACTCCGTTAAGAGAGAATGGATGGGAGGGGTGGGGCCTCAGGCAGAGGGGGAGGGGATGGGGGCTAACCTCCCCCAACAGTGCAGTCACCTGCCAACCATGATCTAAATGGAAATATGAGGATACCTACCTTGGATGGCTAGATTCCCAGTGATTATGTGTTTTACCATTGGCTTGGAAAAAAGAAACTCATGTAACATATTAGTGGACTTCTATCCCTCTGGGGCAGTCTAAACTCAGATTATGTTCTCAGTAACCTGTGGCATAAGACATAAGACAATACCTGGGCTAGAATATAAATTAGCACCAATGATCTGTAAGTGCCTCGTATGTTATAAAAATACACAACACATTTATGTTTATTAGCTATGATGAAATGAAAGCTTTTCAAAACAGTCATTTCAATCTAAATAGAGGGCTTCCTTTAAAGTCTATGGAAATGTCGCCATTGATTTCACTGGAAGCAGGAGCAGGCTCATAATCATGGATTGTAGTGTGTCCTCAGTAAATAAGGCATCTTTGGAAATTACTTATAAATAGCTCAAGGAAACAGTAAATGGGAATGGTTCAGAGTGAATCATCTACTACATAGCAGACGCATAATTAGCCAATAAACTACAACAGGACTGAAAGCAGGAAAACGTGTCATGGTTGAGGGCAACCGAGCCTGTATTTCCCCTCAGTGGTTCAGCCAGAGCATGCACTCCGTGGGTGGAGACACGCCTGTCTCTCTCCAGACCAGGGTATTTCCAGGCTTCCCAATTCCCTTGCCTTCACTATGTCACTCACAGCACAGACAGGTTGTCCTAAGGCAGTTGTTTGTTTTCCCATCAGTGATGGGTAACAAAGTAATTGTATACACTACCACTTAGGTCTGCAAAACTTATGTCACTCAGGGTGTGGAAAAACCACAGCTGTGCTGCAGCTGTAAGGTCTCTAGAGTAGACATAATCTAAGTTACTGCACAGCTATTTCTATACCAGCCTACTGTATTCTTAAGGTGAGAGCATTCTAGAGAAAACGTATTAAAAACAATCAAAGAACCTACACACATGCTAATAAGCTCACCAGCGTTGATGCCAACTCACACGTGAGCTTTGGCAAGTGCAGTCCTTTAATACCCCATTCTTTAGGGGCATGCTCATGATTGCAAGTTCATCTGAGCTTCTGCTCAGAACAAGCACGCTCAGAACATGTTCAGTTCCCTTTTATAGTTCTGGGCTTTTCTTTTGTATGTGTAAACAGGTGATTTCCTTGGGCAACAAACTCACATACATTTTTGTGACCACAACATAAAAGCCAGGTTTGAAAATCTTACCCCAAAACCACACATTACAATGAGGTCATGACTCAGATCCGAAAAAAACCTAAGAAATTCAAAGTCAAAACTGAAATGGAACTCCATAGCGTCATTTGCTTTTATCACACTGTGAATTAAGGACAGACTGTCAGCCAGAGCTTCTAGTTTCCTGGCTTCTGCCGGTTCATTACACAACCTTCCTATTATTTAAATGGAGTGATCTACATTGTGTTCTCTAACTCCTTGTTGTATTTTAATAACTCTGATGTAAATCTGAAAGAGGTTCTGAAAGATTTGAATGTGGCAACTAAACATTCACTAAAGAACCATAGCCTGAAATATGTAAATGTATTTCTGTCAATGGTTCAGATAACACAGTTTAATTTTGCAGAAAATTTGCAAAGATTTCCTTTTATTTTTATCCTGTATTTATACTCACTAGAAAGCACTTCACTTCGGGAGTTGGATGACATTATTTATTTTTAAAAGCATTTTAAAATGTTTGGGTATCCTGAAATGGGAGTGAGAGATAAGGAGCAGTATTTTACAACATCATTATGTCGATAACACCCTACACCATTCTATTTTCCTGAAGTTACTTGATAATAATACCATCCTTTATTACATTAATATTTCCATGTGATACAATTTAGGCTTAAATTCTGATTACACTGAAGTCTGTGTCAAAACCCCTGTTAATTTCAAAGGGACCAGGTGTTGGCATTTACCCTTTAACACATGCCTGTTTCATTCATAATACAATTCAACTCAACATCTTCTTAAAAATCCAGCCCAATATTCTCATGCATTCCAACCCCTGCGTAGAAAAGAGAAAAAAATCTTTACCTTTTTTTCTTAAAATTTCATTTCAATGGAAATTTTCCTGCAGAAATGTAGAAGGAAGAGCTAAATATCACAGGCCCATATACTACATATGCATTTATAAAATGAGTGACAGCTGATTTGCTATGATAACTATCTCTATTCAAGATGGCAGTCAGGACAATTTAACCCTGGCCACCTACCTGGCTCAGGCTTCTGGCCTGCTGACCTAGTCTTAGAGGTGTGGCTTGTCTTCATTTTTAAACATCTTTAAACTTTTAAATGTAACTCTTGTGCCAGGTGGAGCAAACGGCAACCAAGGCCGGGTTCAATATCTAAGGGTTTCTTTCTATTGATATAACACAGAAGCGGTTTGAGCCCTCACCCACTAACCTGGGAAATTTACACACCACCTCTGGGTGCCTCTGAGGGGCAATACTTCCCCACTTGCAAACACAGAGTCCAAGTGCAGAAAAGAGACATTTAATTAAAGGGGGGGAAGTAACTTGGTGTTAATTTGGGAAAACACCACAAACAGGGTTCATAAACATAAACCATGAGTAAATGACCCACCCTGAAGTGGGTTGGGTAGTGTTCTCTTCCCCCTCAGGTTCTTAAGTCCAGCAATCCAAAAGTCCCCTTCACATGCCCAACCTTTCTCTGCACTCCACTCACAGTTGCTGTCCTTGGTCAGTGCAGACCCAGAGTTCAGAGGTGCATATGAAGAGTTCACTCCCCCGATGGGATAGAGAAGTACCTTACTTGCTCAGTTGTTCTCTCTTGCTGTCCTTTTCTGGCAGCCACCCTGCTGGCTGCTCACCACTTGTTCCTGCCAGCCACCTGTTCACCACTCTTGCTGCACCTCTCCACCCTGCTGGCCACTCATCATGCCTCTCCACTGCACCAGCCACTTATTTACCAGCTGACTATAAGTCACCTTCTGCTGTGACTTCTGCATATTAGTTGCTGCAATTTTCAGCTCTTTGCATACAGGGCAGAAATACAGTCCTACCATAACTGATTTCAGCTCTCATGAGGCATTTAACATAACAAAGGGGTTCCTAATGACCAGTGGACAGGAACAAGTTAAATCAGTCTAGGGAGATCCCTTGAGAGTGTGTAGCTTCCTGACTGGGGATAGCTATTCCTACCTCCTCTTACTTTCACAGGGCTCTGATATTCAAGCTCCTGCTTAACAAAGTTCTTTCAACTCAGGGCGGCCCCCTCATTTGGGACAGGTGAAGCACAGTCCTGCTTTCCTGTAATCCTACAATAATTACAACACTAGTAACCATATTTCACTACCTCTGCATTCAGTACTAAGGTCATTTGTATGGTAACACCTGCCAAAAATGTATTCTTTGACACAGCTTATCTGATGAATATGTAAACAGAGCAGGAACAAACTGTATTTACATAAACACACCCATAGTCTCTTCCTCTCCCAGCTAGCTGTCAGGAATGCATCATTCGGACCCTGCTTACATAAAGATGACTGACATTGGCTGTGGAACTAAAACAAAAATGCTGGGGTCCTAGCTCCAACAAAACCAACAGCAAAGCTCCCACTGATTTCAGTGCAGCCAGGGTTTTATCCCAAGTGAATAAATGAATATATTCTATTGTGATACACATATGGGCAGGTAGTTTGTACAGAGTTTTCTAGGAGCCATTTCCCATCCTCCCCACTTTTGCTAACTCTTGGCTTTTCTTCCTCCAAAAGCTCTTACAGCATCCTGACTACCTACCCACTTCCTGTGTGATTTCAGTCCCTTCTCTAATGGCACCCAATATCTTGCCCCCTTGTCTTTCTTTTGCTCCCCTCCTTTTCCTAATGCCTTCCTTCTAGATCCCTGTGAGTCCCCTCTCCTGTTGCCGGTGAGGTTCATTGACCTGCTCCAGTTACCTCGTTCATGTTCTTCTGAGTATTACCCACTTTCTCAATAGCTCCTCATCCTGCTCCTCCTTCCTTTGACTCTCCTTTGGCTTCCCTTCTTTTCCCAGCAGCTCCCCAAGTGAACCCAAGGTCCCGCTGCTCCCTGCTCACTTGCTGACTTCCCTAACTTTCCCCAATGACTTCCTGACTTCTTCCAATCTCTCTCTGGCTAATCTCCTTTTATTGCACATACCCTGTCTCCTCCTTTCTAAAGCTTTGTTCCCGTTCTCATCAGATCCCCAACCAGCTCCAGTTCTCACCAGGCTCCTTTTCAATATAACTTCCCCCCCTTACAGTTGCCATCCTTCGTCCAATTTATATCCCTGAAACCTTCCCCCCTTGGACTTCTCATGCAGTTTCACCCCTTCCCTGTTCCCCTTTTCACTTAAGAAAACTCAGTATTCTTCTTATAACAGGGAGACATAGCTAAGTGAAATAAATATTTCTGAAATACCATTTAATTAGTTAGCCATTTGAAACAGTGAATCATGTAGAGTGGAAATTAGCATCACATCCAATTTCATGATCTATATCACCTTTCTCAAAGGTGTGAAATTATTTCCATAAAAGAAGAGCAAACAAACTTGATTTACTGACAATTTGGGGTTCTTATGGAATGTTAAACATTTTACAGCTGTTTTATTATAAGTTTTAGTTTTAACACTTCCTGAATATTCCTTTTAAAAAGGTAACAGTAAATTTATCAGCTCAGGAAAGAGAACCATCAGTTCTCTTCAGGTGTGATGTATTTTCAGTAGATATGCAGTAAAACTGTTAACATCAGTTGTGAACTCTGTTGAAGGAGCCACTCAGAGCTAAACTGGCAAGCTATCTAACCCATGACAGTTCAGTGATCTATCTTTTTCAATCCCCCAAGAGGTCATCTAGTTCCTTGCACTCTTGGCACGTCTAAATATTATCTAGACCATCCCTCACAAGTGTTTGTCTAACATGCTCCTAAAAATCTCCAAAGATGGAAATTCTACAAACTCTCTGGGCAATTTATTCCCGTGCTTAACCACTCTGACAGGAAGTTTTTCCTAATGTCTGCCCTTGCTTCCCACTGCTTCTTGTCCTATTCTCAGAGGTAAGGAGAATAATTTTCTCCCTCCTCCTTGTAACAACTTTTATGTGCTTGAAAATTGTCATCATGTCCCTCCTCAGTCCAGCCTAAACAAACCAATTTTTTTCAGTCTTCCTCATAGGTCATGTTTTCTAGATTTTTCATAATTTTTTGCCATATTGTTGGCAAAATAATATCTTTTCCAAGCATGACAACCAACAGAGCTACAGACCCACAATGTGGGTGAGGTAATAGCTTTTATTGGACCAACTTCTGCTGGTGAGAGAGACACTCTTTTGAGCCACACAGAGCTCTTCAGGTCTGGGATAGATATGCCCAATGTCACTGCAAAATGCAAGGTGGAACAGATTGTTTAGCATAAGTAAATAGTGCATATTGTAAGGGACCATTCCAGAGAAAGTGTCCCATTAACACTTCTGCAGTCATAGGACAAAAAGAATGGGGGGGGGGGTTTACAGACTGGTGTAATAAACCATAACTCCATATATTACTTCACCCAAATTGTGTCTCTAATATCAAAGGACCTACATGGCTACCACTGCAGAAACACAAGTTAACATTTTGAAGAATCAGCAGCCCTGGTCACCGCTGCTTTGTTGGTCTCTCCTGACTCCAGAATTACCTTTATCTTATTCCTTTCTTCCCATTTCTACTTCCTAGTTTATTCAGTTAAACAGATACCTTATTTTAGCTCATAAGAAATCCTTTGGTTTCTGTGCTGCTCAGCTCTCTGCCTCCTTTACATGTTTTCTCCTGCTTTAAGAATTCTAGAGCTTCCCACAAGGTTTATTTCAAATAGCCACCTAATTTCCTGGTGCACTACACCCCATGTGACCACCCTAACAGCATCTTCTGCCTTACCTATCTTATCTCACAGAACTGGAAGCAGTGGCGTCGCTAGGGTTGGTGTCACCCAATGCGGAGGCAGCAGCCGGGGCGGCCAACACCCCCCCCCCCCGGGCTCCCCGCACGGCTCCGGCCGGGACCCTGCAGCCCCCCGCGGCCGGCCCAGGGCCAGAGGCAGCGTGGGGTGGGCCCGGGGGCGCCCGGCGCTGACAGCCCGAGCCGGGTGTCACCCCTCTGAGAGGGTGTCACCCGGTGCGGTCCGCACTCCCAGCACCCGCCTAGCTACGCCAGTGACTGGAAGAACCTTAAAAGGCCATGAGTCCAGTCCCCTGCCTTTACTAGCAGGACCAGTCCTTGATGAATTTTTGCTCCAGATCCTTAAATGGCCCCCTCAACAATTGAACTCACAATCCTGGGTTTAGTAGGGAAATGCTCAAACTACCAAGCTATCCCCTCACCTCCTTGAAGGCATAAAGATGAACTGGGATTGGGCTGATTTTCCTTCTCTCTAACCTGAGACCAGATATACAGGCTAGACCTGAAAACAAGAATTCTATTTCACAAAAAAGCTTGAGTTTCAAAATTTGTTTTCATTCTAATGTGGAACAAAAAAATATACTTTTCAAAAATTTTGTGAAAAACCACAAGGAAAGAACAAGGAAATCTTGCAGTGGCCAATGTCAAACAGGATGCTGGGCTAGATGGTCTGACCATTTTTATATTCTTAACCCCATCCCAGAACAGCCAGTGGCCAATGGTCAGGGCACTCTCTGGAGAGGTGGAAAACACTGCTTTAAGTCCCTATGCTGTCAAGTTTGAACTTAAATATATAGAATAAGATATTTAAGAACTTAAAGCTGGCTCTCATCTGAGTGTCCTAACAACCAGGCTATAGAGTCAGTTCTGTTTCCAGCCTAGCCCTTTGTATTAATAATTAAGTATTGATTTAGACCAAATTCATGGTTTCTCTCTTTCCTGAATCTGAAGGATATTGTTTTTCATTAAAACAGATACCTTACTGAAAATGTTTTGGTTTCAACAAAATAGCATTTTTGAGCAGGGGAAAGTTGAACTGAACATTTTGTGACCATCTCTAGTGCAGGCTCCAGGTGATTTCAGAAAAGCAGAAAGCTTCTTCCTTCTCCAATTTAATGGGAACTGAAAACCCAAAGAGGCTCACAGAGGAACACTGTAAGAAGAGACAGGCAGGGAGACACCAGAATGGAGTTATGCTGTTGGTGGCCTAATTGTGTAAAACCACATATTTGTTTTCCATGCCTTAACCCACACACCCAACTCTAAATTCCTGAGGACAACTTGAGACTGAAATACTTTTTTTCTATGGCCGAACTGGCTAATCTTTTGCACCAGCTTACAACTCTCTCCAGCCACTTGGAGACAACAGGGTCAAAGGACTGCTATCATGCCTCAAACTCAAACAAGGAATTATATCTTTATCACACAATAGGCTTGTTTCTGGTATCTGAACATCCCTTCAAGCTTTAAAGAAGCTACAACTGCTCAGATCCATGAAAGTCAATCTGAATATAATAGCCCCTTCTGTCCAGCCCACTTACCTTTTTCAATAACTTGTGGCACAATATCACCTCAGAGAGTGGATTTGATCTGTCTTTGCCTAGGATCACCAAACAGAAAGCCAGGATGATTGCAGGATACTGAATTATTTTATGGCTCCTATATACAATGGTGATTAAAAACAACAGCATGTCCCATTCCTTGCACATCCGCCTTCTGCTATCCCAGATCAACCACCCTGGGTTCAGAATAATCCAATATTTCAGTCATTATCAATTATTAATTATGATTATTAGTTTTTATTTACTTTTAAATTCTCCTGTAACTTTATTAATGCTCAGCAAATTTAACTGATGGAGGTGGGGAAAGACTAGTGGGGAAACAGTTTTGCTGGTTTGGATTTACCCAGCTCCAATTCTAAGACACTTGCTGTATTTTATAGTCCCATGCATTCTCTATGGTTCTCACAGCTAGGTATGGTTTGCAGGTTTACATACTGACTCGCCAATTGTATCTCCACAACAGCTCTAAGTCAATGACATCATTTATTAGAGAGATAAATGAGAGCAATTAAGCATCATGGCCATAACTGGTGAAAGTTTGTGGAATGAAAGTGTTATTAAAATGACAGAGTGCTTAGCTGTGTCTAGCTAAATTGTTATTTAATCTCTCTGCTCGGGCTGGTGGAGTGACCTCTGGTGGCATACCTCAAATGCGCACTGTTTCTATAGGGCAATATATAACCTTTAGTGTAAAATGGCAGTGGGGGCTGATTGATGGCCATCTTATTTTTAAGGGCCACCCTCTGGTATATTATTTAGAGTTATGACGGACAACTGATAAACATTACATTTTAGTTCACGTTTGTTAATCTAGTCACTTGAATAACCCGCTCAGATACTGATAAATGACATATCCAAAAAGAATAGCAATAACCCTTTTCACATAATATACTGGTGTTTGGGGCTTTTTATATTCTATCAAGTGTGGACCTTCACTTTGTCATTCAAAACAGGACTGGCAGTTTATTAACATTAGGTTTCTTTTTTAGGTCATGTCTAACTCCCATGTCTCATTGTTTCTTTTTAAAGCTAGGCAGTTGACAGTGGACAGAAAAGGATCCATTTTGCCTATATTTAAATCCAAGCAAAAATCATGGGTTTGAAGGTTCAATCCAGATGTTCTCAGGTTCCTGCTCCCCTCAGAAAAGGTGGTGAAATAAACAAGTGGAGAGGATGTAGAAAGGTAAAATCCACAGGGAAAAAAGGTCAGTGATGGAGAAAGGAAGAACATTGTGGGAGAAAAAGGGGAATGAAGTTGTGTGGGAAAGAGATTGTCAGGGAGGTAGAAAGGGGCAGAAAGAGAAAGAGCAAAACACTCTAATCAAAGGCTACAGATATACATACATATAGTTAAACCAGCGAAGACAGCTCAGCTTTTTAGTTCTTCTATACTCAATACATTGCACAGGCTTGACTCATGCTTTCTGCAGATGAGAAAAAAAAGATTTTGGCACAGATCTCCCACTATTTTGTGCAAGAGGAGGAGTTCACTCTCTGAGTCACCACACCGGCCTTCCTCCCGCTCCCGTAGAGCACGCCCCGGTAGTCAAGGCCAGACCAAGGGTGGGAATAGTGCTAGGGACTGGGGATGGCATGAATGGGAGAATGGAGATTGTGCATTTGACACATACACACACACACACAGAAATTTACCAGGAAAAAGTAATCCAGCCTGAAGCACTATTATCTTGCCTCATAAGCTCTCTCCCCAGGTCCTCATTTGAGGAGGTGTCCCAGGGTAACTATGACCAGGGACTGGCAATGTGGTTCCAATGGAGCTGGTGAAATGGGGCCAGAACTGCAGCAGAGGCATAAGGGATCTTTGGGAACCAATCTCACAACCAAGAAAACCCTATTCCCCAAACAGAATGATGTGGGGGAAGAGCCAGGAGGGAAAAATTATGGAAAGTTTTCCCTTCTGAGGCACCTCCCATTAATATTAGTGTGGGAGGGGAACCCACTTTCTTGGGTTTAAATTAACAGAGAGGAATATTGTCAAACTCAGGCTAATTTTCCAGACCCAATAAGTAGTTTAGAAGAATTTGTGTACATAAAACTATCAGGATTTTGTGACAATGCCTATGTGGGGGCAGAAGGAGGGAGAGGAATCAAACATTCTACTGAACTTGAGAGGCTGTGGGTCAAAGCATATGGTTGTGTAACAGAGAAGCAAACTGAGTTAGGGTTTTGGAGGAAAGCTGAGGAGTTCATCTTTTTTAACATACTGAGCTTGGGTTAGTGGCTAGACACCAAGGTGGAGATTTAGAGAGGCACTCAGAGATTTGAATTTGTAGGGAGAAGGAGAGGTGAGGGCTAAAGAAAGAAGTCTGAGAATCACCAGTATAAATGAATGAATGTCCATAATTGAGGTTTCCCATGAACTGCGTGTAGGGAGAGAGAAAGAAATGGCTGAATACAGGCCCATGAGTGACACCAAGAGATAGCGGGAGGGGGAACGCACCCAAAAAGAGACACTAAAGGTAGAAAGGAAGCAGGAAGGCACAGACTCTTTGAAGCCAAGGGAGGAGAAAGTTTCCAGAAAGGAATACCCAGCTGTATCAAAGGTGGCAGATCGATTGAGAATGAAGGAGACTTCATTTGGTTAAGAAGAGATTATTAGCACCCTTGTTAAGGTTTGTGTCTTGTGAAGCAGAGAGGCTGGATGCCAGACTGTAGTAGGGGATCAAGAACAGAATCAGTGGACTGATGTTCCATGCAGCAGGGGCAGACAGCACCTTCAAACTACCAGAGGTGAAGAAGAGGAAGACGGGATGGTATTTGCAGAGGTATGTGAAGTAAAGCGTGTTTTTTGAGAGAGGAAAGTCAAGTCATTGACATGTTTAAATGCTAAAGAATGAGGACGATATAATGGACACAAATGTAATCAAATCAGGAGGGATTTAAGAGTGGCTATTCCAGATCAGATCAACAATCTATCTAGTCTAGTGTCTGATGCTTCAGAGGAAGGTTCAAGAAATCGTATACAAAAGCTTCTTCCTACTCAGGATTACCAGTCAGTTAATGATTGGCTTATGCCTTGAAGAATGAGGTTGACAGCCTTTACAAAATATTGTATCTAATATAATTGCCTATGCTCAATATCCATGTAAATGTCTCATACTTTTTTGAATCCTGCTGAACTCTTGGTCTTACTGAGCTCTTGGTCTCTTGGTCTCAATAATAATATTAAGTGAAATGAGTTATACAGGTTAATTGTAAGCTGTGTAAAAAAGATTTTCCCTTTCCTCCATGTTCACCCAATGTGCTTGAACAACTTTCCCCTCACAATCATACAACTTTTGCAGCTGTACAACCCTGGGAGTTTTCTAGAGCCAGGAGTTCTAGAGATTGCTTGTTGTTTAGAGAGGGAGGGCGCTCAATTGTAGCAGTGTTGATACTACTACGAGAAAAAAATCTTTAGATGATTTTTCAGAAGCAGGTTGTTAATGTTGGCCCAGGATAGCATGGATTTCCCCCAGAGAAGCATATAGTAGGGGTTAGCTGACTACATTGTTTAATCAACTGATCAATAAAGAAACTGTGATATTATAATAGTAACCACATCATCTCATGACATGCATATATCTCTCTATTGCTCTCCCATTATGCATTAATATATTAGGATTTATTTTTTCAGACATAATATTTCAAGATTTTTTTTTTCAAAAATCATTGTTTATCAATTGAAATGATGAGGTGAGCATATAACATTTGGTATTTCACCTCCATGTCACCTTTGTGCATTTTGATGTAATGCAGCAGAATGACGGCTGCTATTTAATTAAACAGAAATCTGGATTAACTCCAGCTGCGGGCCATGTAATCAGTGCTTGTGTGTGTTCAAAAAGGGGTGTTTTCCCTAGCCCATATTTCATTCCTGCATGGAAATCTGGTCTCACGCAAACCCATCCACATGCTGCAGTAAATGATTTTTCTCTCTTCTAACCACACACATAAGTGCCCCCTCCCCTTCCTTCAGTGCCTATGAAAATAAACAAAAAAGGCACAAACAGCTTGACTTGTCTATTTACAGTTAATACTCTTTAATGATTGGGGGCCCTGCTTTTTGATGTACAAATCTACCACTTAATCAAGTTTATACTGTAAGTACTGTAAAATCTATTATGCTGTTTAATGCAGGTTTTTTTCTGTGTTGATTTCTCCAGATGGGCATAATTTTTTCCTCTAGTGCACAATGCACAACAGAGTTTTCAAAGCGGTTTGGTGCTCAAGAGAGGTTGGATCTTTCTTCAGACAGGGTGCACCATGATCTTTAGTATTTCTTTGAGCACTGGGAATTGCTTAGGTGTTATGATTAAATAATCAATACAAATATTGTTATTCTTATTAAAATATCAAGTTACTTACATACTTATTCTGTGTATGATATTAGTATATATCTGATCTGTGATTCAGACCGATCATCTGACAAATCAACTCAGGTATAGGCCAACATACATTCATTCCTTAGAAGGACTTTTCCATTGATATTTCAAACTAGGTATTCAGGGATGGGTGTGTGTAAGTTCTTAAAGTGGAGCACATCTCTAAACTAGGGTTGGTGCTAGTACAAAACTTTCTGCATGATCTTTTTGAGTATGCACTATGCCCCTAGATGTCACCATTGTTCCATGCTAGCGCTGCTGAGTGTTTATTTCTCTGCCAGCAGAAAAGATGATTGTCAAGAAGACATTTTGAATTTCTTTGTTTCCAAAGACTGGACATCTTTTCACAATAATTTGACATGGCACGTTTTCTCAAGCTATTAGTACTCGCTCTTCAGGCTTCACACAATTGTGCAAGCTAAATCATAATTCCTGCCATGCATGAAAGATTCTGCAGCTCTGAATGTCTGAAATTCCATATCCTGCATGGAGGTTACAGATGGGTTAACTCAAAAAACATTTGGGTTTACCATGAGTTCAGATTTGTCTTCCAAATTTCACCTGCCAAAACAAACTAGAACTAAGAAGCACTCTGTTTTCAGTGGGACAGAGCCAGTTTCTCTTCCTTTCTGTTGTTGTTTCCACTTCCTTCTTTCCTATAGGCCTGCAGAGAGTTGAGACTGTTGAAAGTATTATTTTGTGAAAAGATATCAAAAATACTTTGAGGGGTCCCCTCAGCTGCTTCCATGTTAAGCTGCTTCCATGTTCGATCAATCTCAGCTATTCCCCCATGGATGCACAATGGAGTTCTACAGCCTCACATGACAGGACCAATCCCCAACTGAATCATCCCAGCCAGGGCTTCGACAGCCTGACCTTAAAAACCTCTAAGGAAGGTGATTCTATCACCTCCCTAGGTAACCCATTCCAATGCTTCACCACCCTCCTAGTGAAAACGTTTTTCCTAATATCCAATCTAAACCTTCCCAACTGCAACTTGAGACCATTACTCCTTGTTCTGTCATCTAGTACCACTGAGAACAGTCTAGATCCAGCCTCTTTAGAATCCCCTTTCAGGTAGTTGAAAGCAGCTATCAAATCTCCCCTCAGTCTTCTCTTCTGTAGACTAAACAATCCCAGTTCTCTCAGCCTCTCATTTGTGCCATCTTTTCTCATAATTCGTCCCTATGGAAAACAAAATTTTAGATCTCATTTTATTTTTGATCCCAGTTTTTAAAAATTAATAACAAATCATAGGTCTTTCCCCTTTATAACTTCTTAGATTTAAGAAGCTGATCCCGTTCACTGCCTGGCAGTGTAAGATTGTTCTGTATAGTAATAAAGTCCACACCGATCACTTGGCCCACCTAGAACTGAATCTGTCAAGGTGTTAATAAAATACCTAGTCATTGTGATACTAAATGAAGAGATTTCAGAAACATCTCCATATTGGTTGTAATCAGGGAAGTGGGGTTATTAAGAAGTCTTAATTTACCTAATCCTGAACCTGTTGCAATACAAGGCTAACAACTAGGGTGACCAGATGTCCCAATTTTATAAAGACAGTCCCAATTTTGGGGGATTTTTCTTATTTAGGCACCTATTACCCTCCCATCCCCTGTCCCAATTTTTTACACTTGCTATCTGGTCACTCTATAAACAACCAAAAGGATAGAACATCCCAGAAGTCTGAAGTTTAGACTTCAAGGAAACATGGAAGCAGGTTTTCTAATAACACATATTCTGAACACTCTAAGTGCACTTACAGGCTCTCCTATAAAGTGGTATATGTCCATGCTGTTCTACCAGGGATTTGAACAACCTTAAGTTCCATTGATTTCATTAGGACCACTCCTGGTAATAAAGTTAATTCAAGTGTACATGGTTGCAGGATCAAGACCTTACTCTCTTCCTTCAAGAAAGAGCATGGGAATCAGCAGTTTAGTTAAAACATTACAATGATAAATATTCATAGTGCCCATTAGTTCTCTCCACTTGTAACCCCAATTGGATTCTGAATCCTTCAGTATATCTGTTAACTGCTCCAGTTTAGCCATAAATAGCCAGACATTTTTCTGAGTTCTACTGTAGAGTTACAAACACCAGAGTGACAAACTGACCGGTCAACCACACACTGCATTTGGAACTGGAAGTACACAATCAGACAGCTGCAGAGACCCCCCCAAAAAAGCCAAATACATTACAGTACTGTGTTAAAACTAAACCACATCAAAAAGGGGAAAGTTTAAAAAAGATTTGACAAGGTAAGAAAACTGTTTCTGCACTTGTTTCATTTAAATTCATGTAGTTCAAAGCAGCATTTTTTCTACATAGTAAAGTTTCAAAGCTGTATTAAGCTGATGTTCAGTTGTAAACTTTTGAAAGAACAACCACATGAACATTTCAGAGTTACGAACAACCTCCATTCTCGTGGAGTTCGTAACTCTGAGGTCCTACTGTATGACATCTGATCCTTTGAAACAAGCTCAATTTTACTGAGTAAGCTTCTGTCTAGTTTCTCTCTCTTCATGGAGAGCTGTTTGTCTCACTTTTTATACCATACCCATTGTACTGGTATGAGCGTCTATACATTAATCAGAACTATGGGATCAGCTGCACAATCACCACTCACTGGAAATCAGAGTTTATTTGAGATGATCACAAAAACCCATTTCAACTTATTCTCTTCCTTTCCAGTGAATGAACAATGAGACAATCTTCTGGCTGGCTGGTGCAGACTTAATTAGCTATCATTTTATCACTGATATGGCCATCTCACAGAAATCAGACTAGATTTTTGTTTCTTCCCGAAATGGCCATGTCTTTATTGCTAACACAACTATGATATTCAGCTCAAAGACAACATAAAGTATTGAGACAACCTTCCCAAAAGTGATAAACTCCACTAAGGTCTAGATAGCTGAGAACAATGAATAGTCTTCTGCCACCTTTTCTTTCTGACAAGTGTAAAGTGACTTCAAAAACAAGGTGCTGTCCTATTAGTAGGATTCGGACTGCAAAAGGATAAAGTGTCCTTGCACAGAAAGATTGCAGTTAAAATTGTATCAATATTCCTGTTATAAACTGATAAACACAGTGCTCAGTGAGGTCAAGTTGTACATGCTTGAGCTGACATGCCAATCTGCCAGCAGTCATATGGTTCTCATATGGCGACACTCCACAGATGCCAGGAAAATGTGAGAAGTTTTTGGCTCATTTCATTTCACTCTCCTGAATTCCATGTTTGCCTGTACAAGAACACACACCGAATCTATTTTAAATAGTGCAGTTATAGCCATTTTCTTTAGGGGTTGGTAATAATTCACCCCATACAAACTGACTGTTGATGAAGATTTCATATGCACACCCTTGTATTGGAAATGAGAGCAGCTTTTTTCTTACAAGTCTTCAAAACACATCCAGAGTCATTTTTAAATTACATCAAGAAGGACAAGGTAGGTGAGGTAATATCTTTCATTGGACCAACTTCTGCTGGGGAGAGAGACAAGATTTTGAGACCCACACTGCTCTTTTTCAGGTCTGGGAAAGGTATTCTGAGCCTCACAGCTCAGATGCAAGATGGAACAGATGTATCTTAGGTATATTTATTGGTTGCATTTGTCCTGCATACAAGAAAGACAGACAAGATATATAAATAACCTATCAGAGGTGAATCCATTTCAGACTCCTATAATATACACTGAAGGGAAAGGGAAATTTAAAAGTTTCAGCTGATCCATAGTGAGCATTGTCAAAAACATCCAATAACATTAAAACAGCTGATTTACTAACATTAGAAAACTGGCAAAATATTCTGCATGTGGTACTGTTTTTCATTTTCATTTTTGTATCAACACTATAATGTCTCTGTCTCACAAACTGACATGATGCAATGTTAAAAATTGTCTACATTCATATTTGCTAAATAGACCATACTCATTCATTGAGTTTATAATGCACAATTTACAAATTGTTGAAATATGTATTTCCACATTAGATCATCTTTGGAGCTATTTAAAGTCTTTTGTGTCAAGTCCAATCCTCTTCAAGAAGAATTGTTCTTTGTAAATGTTGGTAAAGGGGCTGCTAAGACAAATACCACTACAAACATGCATTAAAGTAATTATAAAGATGTGGCTTAATTCTACAAACACAGTAAACTTCAGTTTAATTTATAAGATTGTTCCAAAGTGTATACAATCTCAGCTGTATTTTCCTTTTAGATAGACTTAATTCAAAACCATTAATACTAGTGCATACTATTTTATGTTTAATGTGTATTTATAAATCCAAATCAAGGAACACCCATACATAAACCATATATGTGGACGTGATATCTTCTTGATAAATTGCAGAGCCCTGTAATAAATTAATTTATCATGCACCTGTGAATGCATCACCTTCCCACTCTGCTCAATAATCCATCTTCCACTGGATTGCTTCTAATATTCTGAATTGTTGAACAGATTCAAACAAGTTAAGTCAGACAGTCAGGGAAATGTTTTCTTCTTCTCCAAGTAGTGCAATTACTGTCCTCGCCTCAAAAATTACACTTTCCAGGATAGGAAATCCTGCACAAATAGTAAAATTTCCATACCAAAATATATTAATATATTTAGTCTTATCTCCTAACCTTGCAGGGGTAGGAGAAGGAACTAGGAATGGGGGATCCTCTTCTCAGGGGGACCCAGCACCTTGAAGGTACTAAGATATCAAACTTTAAAATCATAGCAGGTTGGATGTAGTAACCTGATTTTATGTTGTTTGTTTCAATTTATACCGCATTTACAAATTAGAGAAGAAAGTGGGTCAGGGGACTTGTCCCAGATTCAATTCAGTTCCCTGCTCTGCCACAGACTTCCTGTGTGTGATCTTGAGCAAGTCACTTCATCTTTGTGTGTCTCAGTTCTGGCTCGAACTCGTGGATGTTTTGTGAGGATAAATATACTAAAGACAGTGATGTACTTAGATGCCATGGTAATAGGGACCCTATAAACACCTAAGAGAGATATAAGTCATCTATGCAGGTTCTCAGTGCTTTTGCCTTATATTAAAAACACATGTACTAGTAGAAACAAAAGAAAACTCAGCATCTTCCTTCCAAACCAGGGAGGAAAACCAAAACACATCTCACTCCAATCATAATCCCACATTTTTTCCTCTCCCAAAGCCTGAGATTTTAAGTCATTTTCAGATATTATGATTCCTCCCTTTGAGTCCTAGGTGATTGTTATCATGATAACCATGGCACTTGGCTTTGCAGGTGTAGGGTAACCAAAAAAAAGATGCTAAAAACATTCCTAAAATATTTTCTTCTGTGACACACATGCCAAGCAGAGCACATGATGAAAGTTTTATCAGCATTAATTTGTGATCACCTGCAAAATTCATTCATGACTTCACCACTGGTGAATAATACAAGTATCCCCAAACTCATACTGATAAACCTTTATATCATACCATCACTTTTTCCCTATAACAATCTACACAGCCCGGTTAGGTTACTCATAAGAATACTAAAGGGAATGATGAGCACCATTTGGAAGATTATATCTAAAGTTGTTTAGAGTGTAAACTCTTTAGGACAAGGACCAGGCCTCCTTCTGTGTTTGTACAATAACAAGCATATTGTGGGCCCTACCACAAGTTAATTATTTTAGCTATACTTTTTACAAACACAGCCCTCTATCTCTATCTGGATAGATGGGAAATGTGACAATTGGATAGTACTTTCCTTTTACCCCTGTTGCTCAACAAAGAAAGAGAAGGGTCATAATAAATTATGTAAATCCAAATCCTAATGAGATTATATTAGAACAGTCAAAAACAACTACAGTATGCAAACATTCATTTTAGTGTTGTATACGTTGATTATTGAAAACATGATACTAATTCTTCTGCCTAATGATTTTTAAATGAATACCTTCTCCCAGTAAACAGAACCATATCACACACACCCCCATAAATTATCCCATTAGGACAGAATTAATAAAATAGCACATTTTATAAAAGTGAATCTTCCCTTAATGCTCCAGTGTCGTTTCTTTAAAAAAAATTAATTTGTCAAGTACATAACTACTGCTTGAAACTTCTGACAAGGAACCTGACAATACAACAAATCAAATTCCATTTTACAACAGTTTCCTATGTAACACAGGTACAAAAATGGACCACACACAATGGAAGGAGGCCCACAAACAAAAGTTACTCTAAGGTATTTCCACTTTTCTCAATACTTTTGCATTGTTAAAACCCTTACTAAGATAGAAATACTGAATATTATACTATCAAATATTACTCCAGATGCATGGTAGCACAATACTGTTTTTGGCCCATCAAAGCACTTAAGCACACACATAACTTAAAACAGAAGTCATCCCAGTGAAGGCAATAGAATGAGTCATGTTCTTAAAGTTGGGCGTGTGTTGAAGTACCTTACTGTATGGAGGCCTTTATCTTCAGTAGTACGTTAGTCATTAGAGAGTAGGAATATATATACACAGCAAACTCCACATATATAAACCATACTCATGAATGGAAAGTATACCTATGGCACTCAAGGCTTCACATACCATAACCTATATGACCTCTGGTTATTTAAAACCTAGCAAAGATCACTGGAGGAAGATAGAGAGTCACTATTTTGTATAGTCTGTCTATATAAACATATGCATTGTTATTTAAAATTTGCTTGTCATCTAAGAGACGAAACATGATTTTTTGTTGCCCTCTGTGATTTTCTTTGGAGTAACTTTGCAGGACCATATGTTTAACACCATGTTTAATAACTGATGAGAGAGATGTGTGGGGACTACAGCAGTAGTCTGTAGTAGTAGGCTGTTGATGAAGTGCTTGTTTTATATACACACGTGTGCACACACACTGCTACATAATTGCTTAGCCATGATTCTTAGGATCAGACCTTAGCACAGATGAGCAGGGAACTAACTGTGGCTTGCAAGTGCCAAGCACAATGGCCATCTCTGTACTCTGGCCGCCGCTTCCTGCAGCCCCCATTGGTCCGGAGCGGTGAACCACGGTCTGTGGGAGCCATGATGGGCTGAACCTACAGGCCTGGCAGGTAAACAAACCGGCCAGGCCCACCAAGGGTGCTTACTCTGGGGGGGCCACATGCCAAGGTTGCCGATCCCTGAGTTAGACTGTGAGCATGTTTGCAAGACCCTTCAGCCAGATATCTGGGAAAGAATCCACTGTAGCAACTCAGAGCCCATGTAGTGTCCCATCTCTGACCTTTGGGAATGGTAGCTGTGGTAAATGAGTCACATACCATTATAGGCAATTGCATCATACCATCCCTTCCATAAATTTATCAAGTTCATCTTGAAACCAGGAGGTGCCTTCCAGTCCTGTGACCTAGTAACTTTTCAGATACTAAATGATAATGCCACACATATATCCACATTTTAAAAAATCTGATTAGCCCTGAAGTTAGTTTTTTTTAAAAGTTTCATGTAAATGACGCAGAATATCATTCAGAGAGCACAGCATATTGGAAGAATTCTTAGCTGACTGCCTAAGACATCTGACAGCAGGATATCACATTAATTCAGACTTAGGTCTTGTCGTCACTGAAAAAAAAAGTGTGTTGCTAACTTGAGTTAATTAACCTGAGGTAAAATCCTAGAGAAGACAAGGCAGTTTGTAGTTTTCACATAAGTTAGCATAACAGTTCAAATTAAAGATTATGGGGGAGTTCAGATTTTTATATGATCTGCTAAGTCATGTGAAAATTGTCTTCCTTCAGATTTTATCTTGTTAGCTCACTCAAGTTAGGAAACCACCCTCCCCTTTTATTGTATTTTTTATTTTTTGTTGTGAAGACATGGCTTTAGTAACTTTGGTTACTAAAATCCATTTGATTGAAAAGAAAAAAATAACTTTATAATATGAAAAACTAGATGTTATTGAAAATTCGACTGACTGAGTTAATGCTGTGGTTGTAGTGGGAAAACTAAACACCATAAAGATATACAATCATAAATTGATATACATTGTATAAGATATACATTATGAAATGAAAATTGCTGAAGAAGTGGCAAGTATGCTTTCTGAAGCAAAATAATCTTCAGCATTAAATGTAGAGATGCATTTCAGCAAGTAAAATGAGTCAAGCTCAAATGTAGTGACTTTTAATTGGCTACATTTAAGCAAATGCATTTTGGCACTAGTTTTTCTCTGGAGGTGTTTCAAAAAATAATTTCACAGATCACAATGTATTGAAGTTATAGGGCCTGTTTGTATTTGATCTAGCGACCTTAAAGAATACAATTAAAGATTTAGGCAAATTTTGTAGAGTGAATGACAGAGACACCTAGTACTAAATTTAAAACAGTAAAAATTGGCCTTAAAGAAATGATCAGATTGAACATAATTTGAGCAAAAATGGTTTAGTTTCTGATCCATATAAAATAAAGGAAATAGTTGAAGACCATGTTGCACAATGAAAAGTGGATCTCCAGGCCCATTCAGAACACTGAAGAGAATACAGGCTAGTCTGCTATTGGCAAAACAGATTCACATATGTTGGTTTATACACTGATCCCCAATCTGCCAATTTTAAAGTATGATAATTTTACTGAGCTTGTTGTGAGGTTAGTACATCTGTCAAAAGATTAGGTGCATGACTTATGTAGGAAGAATGGCTATTTGCATTTGTATTAAGCATTCTATGCAATGGCAGAAAGAAACTACTGAAGACTGAAATGGAGATGCTGGCAATTGTTTGGTTGTCTTAAATTCGTGTGTGTGTAATTCAGAGAGAGAGAGAGAGAGAGAGAGAGAGAGAGAGAGAGAGAGAGAGAGAGAGAGAGAGAGAGAGAGAGAGAGAGATTTCTATCAATCCACTTTAGCTTAGGTGCCTAAATATGGATATAAGTGCCTCATTTTCAGCATTCAGGTTTTTAAATTTTGGCCCATCAGACAGAGTGAGTGAGTTATTCTACAGGTAGAAATGAATCACAAACTACTTGAAAGTTTGTTTTTTAAATACCCTTTGTCTTTAACCTGTGAACGGATAATGAAATACTTGAAAAGTACTATTCTTGCTCAGCACCCACAATTTTGTTCCCATGGGTGCTCCAGCCTTGGAGCATCCATGGAGTTGGTGCCAATGCTTGGTAGATCTCCCTACTTTACCCTCTGCATAATGGTGATTATTCACTAATAATTTACACTTTCCCAAATGTTCTTATTGTTAAATTCTGCACAAGTTTTGGCAAAGTTCATCCCGGTAAATGGATATGCTGCAAGTTTGACTTTGCTAATATTTCTTTTCAAATCAGGTGTGACACAAAGCAGTCCATGAAATATGATTGCTCGATAGCTTTTGTTGGCATAGAATCTAAGTGGCCAAATAAAAAAAGAGGTTAAAAAAGTGTTCATCTTCATTTTGCTCCCCACTGAGTGATGCTGAATGCAGCAGTAATTTACTAATTAAAAGTTGAGTGTAGGATTTTCAAACATAACCAGCACTGACCAGTCAATGGGAATTTAAGTCAACATGGAATGCTTTTGAAAAAAAACATCTTTTGTGATTGCACAGGGTCCTTTTTCTACCTTCAACCAAACCACTCTTGTCCTCATTTGGAGAGACAATGTAGGTGGAGATTAGATTATGGCCCTAATATAATAGGCCAAGACCAGCCACTGCATCAGAATTATAAATGCAATAAGGCCCTTTCTAGGTTAGAACCTCTGTTCATTTTTACTAGGGTCACACTTAAAAAGTCAATTTTTACTCAGTTTTCACTACAGTATCTCGGAACTTACAATACTTATTGGACTTGATACTGATAAGTGGCCTCCCATTTTGAGGTAAAAATTACTTTGCCTGCAATTATTTGAGTGTCTCTGGATCAGTTCCTTAAATTAATAGACAGTATTAAAATCTAATGACAACAGTCTCTAATACTGCCTGGGATAAAGATGGCAGACTGGTCAATTGCGCCATGTCTGGAAGTTCAAATTGGTAATAAGTACTAGGGCTGCACAAACCCTGCAAGGGAATGTTTCACTTTGTTCCATCAACAGAACTCTTTGGGGGTTGGTCTGCAGAGATTTGATGATCTCATGCAAATTCACTTAGAAGTTTGGATTCATGTACAGTTGGAACTTCTATGAAGCCTCCTTTCTTCGCTTCATTTGTTTCCCGTCCAGCTGTACCCTCCTCTCCAGCGGTATCCCTTCAAATTTACTTTAGACATCATTAGGTGTCTGGTACATGTTCCACTGCCATACTGTGTTGGGTGACTGCCTCACACCTCTCCTTGAACTACCAGCCATCTTGCTGCCCTCCCTCTCTGCAGGGGTTTGCCAGGAAATGCCACTGTCTCCCATAATGCACAGCAGAGTTTTCCATGAAGGAGGGGAAACCTGGTCCCTTACAGAGCAGCTCCCACTGCCAATAGATTTATTACTAAGTAGGAACAGGCAATGCCCCAGTATTCTCTGTGTGACCTGCCTGCCTACCCCAAGAACTGTACACTACGCTTTAGGGGAACCTCAGACAGCACATGGGTGTCTGTATAACAAATGCAGCACTACCCTGACCTGTTCTCTTTAAACAACCTCCATCCCATAATTCACCCCACTTGTTTTATTATTTAATCTCTCTTTTTGTTTTGGGGGCTTTTTGCTTTATCTGTCGCGGACTCTTAGGTATTTAGCTAACTGCACCCTAAAGAGAGTGAGAGCCCAATACACAATAAATCAGCCCACCCAGAGTCAAAAACTTGATCCCAAATCCCTTAGGAAATGAAGGATTATAATGAAATCACCCTAAAGAGTGTTGATTTCTAGTGTTATTTATGGGGGGAGGGGAAGGTTGCTGCTTCTCCCTTAATTCTGCCATATTGTCTGGTTCACAGTCGGAGACAAACTGAAATGGCCATCTGGTTGATGTGTATACAAAAGGAGTGGTTTGCCAGACAAAGAAGCTACCTTTATTATACAAAGCTATGCATCGCCTCTGCTCAGATTACCAATCTTTTGTTTCTGGTATTGATATAAATAGATAGATATGAGTACACACTGCCTACTATCCAGATAAATAAAATCCTGGCAGGGTAGGAATACAATTACCACATGGTTTGTGGTATCTAAACTGTTTGGCATATTCCTGATACCAAATATGTTATAGTATTACTGAACATTTTCAACTCACAACCTCTAATGCGGCATGGACAAACAATAGCACACACAGAACTATATGCAAAATTAGAAATTGGGCTGAGGCCCCTACAGAAATTGACCCTTCTAATTAGCAGTCTGGTTGCAGCATTAACAGGTCCAATGTTCAGTGGCAGACCCCTAATCTGTGCCCACAAAAAATGCATGTGTGCCTTCTGCAGCCAGAAAACTGTACCTACACTCACAAATGGAGAATTGAATGTATAACTTACTCATTCTGCACATGTTGCATTTTGTAACCGCAGCCTAGGCACCCACATGTGAAAACATAGTTCCAAATGGCCAATATATAATAGTTTGGCTTCCCTTGTTGCTGACTAGAATTGATCCAAAAATGGTATGTTTCATGCACACACACACAATCAAAATGTGTTAACATTTTTCACAAAAAAGTTTGAAATTGTCACATTTTTTGACAAAAGAAAAAACAAAAAAAACAGTTTTCAAAAATTAAATTAAAATGTTCCCCCCTTTTTTCCTTATATTTTTGCCTTCCCCTTTTGCCTTCTTCTATTTTGCCACTGAAAAGCAGTGGAAAAGGAAGGGAAAACAACAGCTAAAAATCTGAAGAGCAAAAATTTTGAAAAACCAAATTTTTTCTATAAAATACTGATTTTTGAAAAAGGCTGTCTTTTGGGTTAGAAAAAAAGTTTGGAATGAATAATTTCAACCATCTCTTATTAAGATACTTGTCCTGTAACATAACTCAACACCTCACCATGTGATATTATGCAAAATTCTTGAAATTTAAAGTAAAAATACACACTTTCCCAACAGGCAACCCCCTTTTCTGATTATATTTGATCAGAATGAAATTGGAACTTCACACAAGTTAATACACCCAAGATATCTGGTCAGTCAGTGAATAATAGTTTCCCTTCTTTGAGATACTTATTCTAGGTAAAACAGGCTATTTATGCAAGAGGTGTTATTATGATTGTTAATTAAGAATGTACATCTTAAAATTTTGCTGTGATCTTTTAGCCTCCTTTTTTCTCCAAACGGACTCTCATCCCCATTATTTTGGGACCTACTGATCCTCTTTTATAGATAATGAATTGCCTTCTCTCCCTCATGATAGCCATCCACTGGCCAAAACAGCAGAAAATGTCATCTATTGATAATACCCTCTAAGGAACTGTATTGTACAGTAATATGGCCAGGCCCAGCACTCCTCTATCCCTGAAAGACAAGAGAGTCATTTCCTTAGTGTGATGGTTCAGGTTAAGTGGTTTTCTTCATTTGATTTTTTTCATTTTTAAATTATTTATATGTTATTAGTATTACTGTCGCACCAAGAGGCCTGAGGTCAGTGCCCCTTTGCACTAGGTACAGTACAAATGCATAAAAAGAAACAGTCCTTGCCCCAAAGACCTTAACCTTTAAATAGGCAAAGCAGACAAAGGCCAGAGAAGGAAACAGAGAACTGAAATGACTTGCTCCGGATCACTGGAGAACTAGAACTAGAATGCAGGTGTCCTGAGTTCCAGTCCTGTGCCTTATCAACTGGACCATGCTACCTTTCAGTGTATTGTGTTTTTACTCTTCATTAGCATATGTCAGTATGAAAAGGCATCCTTGGAACACTTTGATCATCATGTCCATGTCTTTTCCACAAGTGTTGGATACATAGGCATGCAGTTTCACAGAGAGAATGAATGAGAGGGCTACAAATGGTAACGGATGTCATTTCTCAATCTTTCGATCTGATCTGTATTTGCAACGTATTCAGCTGCTAGCTGACAGAGAAGAAAAGAAGTGGGGGACAGGGGGAGAAGCAGCATTGGGTTTCTAATCATACCCTTATCTTCCCTGATGGATGTCAAGCATGTTAATACTATAAACTGCTCCCCAAAGGAAGGTCACTAGCTATCCGATCTATGCAATGGCATTTGCATTGAATTTGACTATGTATCAGTCTCTTCATTTATAAAATGCATCCAGTTATGAAAATTTGTGAGTACAGGTCATCATTTAACACAAGAAACCTAACTTTAAAAGTAAAAAGTTAATTAAAACCAAAAAATATTCCTCCAGTGTGATTTCACATCCACCAAGCCCCATTACCAAGCAAGAAGAAATAGAATTTGGACTGTGACTTAAAGGTCGGTGGGAGATTTCCAAAGCTAAGGGCTCTCCACAGAGAAGCTGACCTCTGAGGTATTACCTCAAGTACTCAAGCTGATATTAGCTTTCATTACCCGGGAGAAAAGCAGCTTCCCATATAAATAGTATGGCTTTATAGACCAAAGTCAGCACTGGGAAGCAAACAGAAAAATGATCTGAACTCTGATGAACTAGTGTAGAAGAGGAAGGCCATTTGGTAGTTATAGTGTTAACCTAGGACTCAAGAAACCCAGGTTCAAGTCCATGCTCTACTGTAAACTTCCTGAGTGACTTTAGGCAAATCATTTACTTTCTCTGTGCCTCAGTTCTCCATCTGTAAAATGGGGATAACAGTTCTACCTTACATCACAGTGGTGTTTGTGGGGAAAGTTGTTGCTTGTGAAGTACTCAGGTATTATTACAATGGGGCCACATAAGTACCTAAGATATATAGTAATATGCAATATATGACACTAGCACCATCAGGGAAACTGTCAGATGTAAATGGAAAAAGATACTTTTGACCATGGAAATCTCCTTAGATTCCAGAAACAGTCAAGATTCCAGAAGCACCCAACATTGAAAATTCAAAGGCCAAAGGTCCTCAATAAATAGAGCGGAAATCACCAGACTATATCTTTAAAATCATTCTCTCATCCTACTAGCATCATCTCCATGTTACCCGTGTTCAGGGCCGGTGACGGGGTGGTACAACGGGTACAGCTGTACCGGGCCCCGGACTTAAGGGGGGGCCCCCTTAAATCCGGGGCGGGCCCGGTACACAGCTGTACCTCCTTGTCGCCGGGGCTGTGAGCAAGGCGCGGCTCCGGGCAGCCGCTGCAGCACTCATCAGCCCCCTCCCCCGGCACCCAGCAGCCTCCCCCCATTCCCCTTTGCTTCTCCCGGCCGGGCCACGCGGCCAGAGCACATGTGGGGGTTGGGGCCCGTGGGTGGCGGGAGACCGGCCGGGGGGGGGGGGCTGCGGGAGGCGGGAGACCGGCCGGGGGGGGCCCACAGGCGGCGGGAGACCGGGGGGGGGGGGCGCACGATCTGCGTACAGGGCCCTAAAATTCCTGTCGCCGGCCCTGCCCGTGTTAACCTTTAGTCAGTTCATTCTCATCCTGATCCCACTGTCAAAACACTATTGGGAATGCAAAGACACTTGCTCCATTTGGGTCCAAAGAAAATTATACCCCCAACTATATGTCCTCTGCATGCGGGTAACATTTCTGCCCACAATGTCTTGCCACCTCTCACTGTGGCCTCACATACAAGTTGAACAAAAGGGGCAATAAAGTCACACCTAATTGCACTCTGTTCTATTGCACATGTAAGTTCCATATTTGAGTATGCAAATCAGATAGATGGGCAGCCAATTGCTTTAATTTCCAAATGCAAATGGTTTGTTGCAGGCATAAAAACATGCATGCACCCATTTTCGCGGGCACGATTGTATATACAAAACTGGACACCAAACAGGAGCCTGGGGCTTAAAATGTGACCCCTCTCCCAAAATTACTGAGGACTGTCTATTATACATGAACATATAAGATGTAAGAATTGCCAATGCTTTGATCCAAAGTCCATTGAAGTCAACAGAAAAACTCTCATTGATGTCAAAGGGCTTTGGATCTGCCCCCAAATCTGCAGAGATCCAAGGTTCTGCTAATAGGGATAGAAACTGAAAGCGGGGAGGGGTAAGGGAAGAAGGGCCACCTTCAGGTGTAGTTTTAAAAATAACACGGGGAAAGAGAGTGAGTGCCTATAGCTGAGAAAGGGAAGAAAAAGTCGATCCAGTTTTGAATGCAGAAGGTCCAAACAGGGAACAGAGTGGATTCTGAAGACAGAAGGAAAAATAATCTTTTTCTAGACTTGTCACATTCAAATGCATCACCCACTGCTTCATCCTGGCACTTGATCTTCAAGCCTCTCAAAGCAGCATGAAAGCACAAGTGGATGGATTTTAAAGCAGCAGCAAGTAGCTTTAATTAAGCTGTCCTTAAGAATACAAGCTGGTCAAGTCTTCAAAGACGCCAGTATAAAGGAAGCAGCAGTGCACAATCTTTTAATTGTTCATGAAGTTGCAGAGAACAAAAAAGGTTTGGTTCATCTCTTTTCCGCTAACGAAACTCGATCCTGCTAAGTGCTAAGCACCATTTAGCCCCATTAACTTGAATGAGAATGTAGCGCGTTCAGTCTCTTCTGGTGGTAATCAGTGCTTTGAAGGATTGGGCCCTTATGGTCTGATCCTATGAGGTACTGAGCACCCTCAACCTCTGCTGAAATCAATGACAACTGAGAACACTCAGAACCTTGCAGAATCAGGTGCTCACTGATTAGACTTGATGGACCATGACGGTAAATTTAGTAGACAAAGATACTCAACTAAAGGGGAAATAAAGATTACTCTAATTATCAATAGAGTATTTGTGGCATAAATGGGGGGGGGGGAATCCAGCACTGAATTATAACATGAGGTTCATTTTCAGTCAGATAATTTCTGTCAGCTAATGCCCATTAAATCCTGCATAAATTAGAATTTTATTCTATACATTTTATAATATATCTATATTTAATCTGACAAAAGTTGGACAAACATGTCCTAAAGACCGGGGGTCCATTTTATGTGCTTGGGTGTCCAAACACCTGCCAGTTGTTTGTCCCTTGAATTGAGGACATCATGTTTTCAATTTCCTTCAATAAAGCTATGAATCTGGCAATTTGCTGGCCTGCTTCAGCTAAACAGAAAGGACAATTTGAGAAAGATCATAGTTCAGGCTCAGTCAGACGGAAACGATTGAAAACAGCGAGCTGGCCGCTATGTTTCCCCAATGCAGCTTGCTGTCGCAGTTTGACTGACAAACTGACTTTTTTGAGGTGCTCATGCCCATTTCAGTCAGAGTTTATTGAAGGTGATTTTGATCTTCTCCATGAGGCCACAGCAGTGGCCATGCCATCTGTCACCTTGATTGCATCGTGGATTCTCTGGAGAGAGTGCTATGGCTCCTGATCATTTACAGATTGTGCAGCTTTCGCCTCCATAAGGACCACATGCACAGAGCCAGATGGTGAACATACACGCTTATTATAAGTCTTTATCTCTGTGCAGGAAGGAGAGGCACCATTAGATCTCCCTCAGGAACTCCGCTCCTCTCTACCATCATGCTGCTCTTCAGCAAATACAGTCTTCTTCAGCTGTCATCAACCTACCTCCGAAAATTAAAAAAATAAACAATAATTCCATCATCTGAAGCACGAGACATACAGACAGTATCACAAAGCAACTCCCCGCTGCCCTCCCCTGACTGTCAGCACTATGTAGAGACAAGTTTGTTTGCAAATTGAGCATTAATGTGAGGTTAGGATGAGCTTCTTTTCTGAATATGAAGCAATGGTATCTTGACTGTTATTGGCACATTTTAATTAATTAAAGCATTTCTAAAAAACAAGGCTACTTCTTGCATGGCAAGTGTGTGTGTGTGTGTGTGCGTGCATGTGTGTGCGCGCGCACCCAAAATGGCTGTAATGCCAGTTGCCACAGGCTGCATTTGTGAAATGCAACTGTCACGAATTTAGCACAAAGTTGCTTGTACTTGTGGAGCTGACCAATATTTTTGGGATTTGGGTGGTTGTTGTTTTTTTATTTTTGGGGGGGGGAGAGGGTAGGGGAGTGGTTGAAATGGGGAGTGTTACAAATGGGTTTGTATAATCGAGCCTGTAAACACAAAGCACATCAGAAGACCACTGTAAATAAGGTTGTTGCATCCTATCAGGACTGAGAAATACTGCTTGTATTAGGAGTTGAAGAAAGAGGGAGAAAATAAAATATTTTGCAGCTTATATTTAACATATGCTTACGTGTATATATACAAACACAAACACACACACACACACAGCATACTTCATAACCCCAGGACAAATCGACAGGGTATACAGTTACAGTACTTGTATTTTCTTTTAAAGTCCAACTTCACTTTATAAAAGATCCAGATAACACTCGATGCATAGTTACTATTCATTTGCTTATATGTTGTCTTAGGTCATCAGCACCTATGCTGCTTCTGAGTTATATTTGCTGTTTTTAAAAAACTGTAGTTATCAAATCTTAAAAAGAATGATCACTGTAGATACACATTTCAGTGTTTTGCCAAGCACAGGGCATTCTTCAGAGTGGAACTCTGGCATAGTGCCAACCAAAGTGTCTCTCCTTAAGCACATGGATATTTCTTTCTTTTCCCTTAAAAAGTGCATCTGTTTTGAAGGCTAGTGTCAGGGAGCCATGATTTAGACAGAGTTCTACCCCTTTAGGAATGCTAAGAAAACGTGTATATGTCATTGTCCCATAAATGGTATTTGAAAATTAAAATGATAAGGTAAACTGGATACAACAATAATTATCGAGTGGGGGAAAGATGGCTTTTGGATTAAGAGAAGCATCTTGAACATGTTTATTTTCTTTGCTCTGACACCTTAAATCTTAAAGCAGGATTCATATTAGGATTGTGTACAATTTTTTTTATTTTTATTGTTGTTATTTAGGAATGCAATAATTTCAACAAGATGCAGTACAAAGATCCTGATCTCATCATACTGGAGGTTTGCTACCAGCCCGACCTCTTACTTGAACATTGCAAAAGAGATAATATTACAGTTTTCATACAAGAATGCTAGATTTCCCGGAGATAAATACAGATTTAAATTCTCATTTTAGTGCCTCTAGAAGATCATAGCTGAGCCATTTTTCTACTACAATTTAATTCACTATATCAAATATGTTAATAAGAATGTATTGTGAGGAAATTAATTTTTCTATTACTTTTGCCAATATTTCGGATCCATATTGCTGTGGCATTAAAAAAAAAGAGAAAATAGAAATAATAAAAGAAAATAGACAGAAATAATTTAACACTTAAATAAAGATCCACAGACTAGAGAGAAGTTTTCGGATATGAAATTAAACATCAAACAAATCAGAAAAGAACATACAAATGTGCCAATTTGTATATCAACACTAAAAGCATATAGCAGCACATAATAGTAGTCTTTTTATACTCTTTGTTCAGACTATTGGACAATATTGGTGTTATAATTATTTTGTGAATTAGCATTCCCGCTTTAAAAAATTCTTCAGGTTCTACTTACAAGTACAGTACTTGAAAAAATCCTTCTGGTAACTAGTAACATTTTCTTCTCTCTTTTGTATCAGTCTGTCTGTCCATACTACCCTTTTCCCAATTATGCTAGCATGTGGCTATCATGTATCCCCTCTTGTGGGTAGAATTATATATTGTGTTCAAAATCTCTGATTAATCTGATTAAGCTAGTGAGTGACTAATCCTTTAATCTCCTCAAAAGCACTGTTATGTCTGCTGAGTGTCAGATTCGTAGCTAGAAGTCAGTTAAGTAAATGTTAAAAGTTAAGCAAAAAAACTATTTCATATCTATTCCAGATTCTATCTGTGAATGACCTTTACAGTTAATATGGGAATGAGAGCATTAGTAAAAAACAATAAATTGTGTGTGGTGGTAATTCAGATGCTCAGGCATATTAGCCCCAAGGACCAATCTGCTGCTGGTTTCTTTTTTTAAAAAAAATGGTTTGATTATAAATTAATGGGTAGCTTTCCAACTGCTTTCTTTGTTTCTTTCATCGTGGAAAGTAAATGCAAAATAATGTTATATACTTTACATTTGGAAAACAAAAGTCGAGCTGGCTTGTAATTGCCACATACCTGCCTTTGCCTTACATGTAAGCAGAATCCGAAACCACTGTACACTATTTACCTGTTGTCACGTTACTGGAATAATTGGGTACCATATAGATCATTGGGGTACCAAATATTATGTGAAGGGGGTCATAACAGGTGTCTATGACCAGGTTATGGAGGGCGGATTATGAATATGCCATTGATGTGTGTGTATCTTTGTACTTCAAGCTTATGCTTGGTTTCTGGGTGGAATCTCAGGCAAGCTGATGTTAACTCAAATGGCCTGCCTGATGGCCCATTAAGGGGCCATTAACTGCACAATTAACTCTGTCCACACCCGAGGAGCCTCCCCAGGAATGGGGCATGCCTGGGCAAAAACTGAATCATTGAGAGTCTGGTAATTGGACCATGTGGCTGTGGACCTGCAGTTTGCAACCAGACTCTGCATAAGGAGGAGGAGGGTCTTCACCCACAGGAGGAAGTCTATAAAGCCTGGAAGAACGTCCTCCATTTTGCCTCCAGCCTGCAGCCTGTCTTGCTTCCAGCTCTGAATGGACTTTGCTACACAGGTGAACTCTGGACTAAGGTGCTGACCCATCCCTAAATGGGATGCTTTCCGAAGACTTTGATTGAAACCTGCAGTTTATTCTACAGCTGCAAGACTGAACCAAGAGATGTGCCATTACTGCATGTAATTGATTTCTTTTAACGTTTCCTAACCCTCACCTATACCTTTTTCCTTGCATAATAAACCTTTAGATTTTAGATTCTAAAGGATTGGCAATAGCGTGATTTGTGGGAAGATCTGATTTGTATATTGACCTGGGTCTGGGGCCTGATTCTTTGGAATTGGGGAGAACCGTTTTCTTTATTTGGGGTATTGGGTTTCATAGCCATTGATCCCCAGGACAGGTAGCTGCTGGTGGTGACACTGGGAACCTGGAGTGTCTAAGGGAATTGCTTATGTGACTTGTGGTTAGCCAGTGGGGCGAAACAAAAGTCTTTTCTGTTTGGCTGGTTTGGTTTACCTTAGTGTGGGAAAACCCCAGCCTTGGGCTGTAGTTGCCCCTTTGGAAGCATCTGTCCTGATCTGACACTCACAGTTGGACCCCACCAGGAACAGCTCCGTCACACCTGTGCAAACGTATGTGGATTTATAAAAGTGCACCAATAGTATATTTCTTGCTTTAAAGCATCGCTAATATGAGGAAGGAAAGAAAGGTGTAATATTTGCAAACAATGTATAAGCTGATTGCCAGCAGATGTAAAAGCCTCAAGTTAATAGGTAACAGATCAATATGCCCTCAGGCATATGAATATGGCAATGCTGAATCTATTTTTAAAATTACCATTCCAGCTAGCTACATGGAACAAAAACAAATAACAACAACTACACTAAGGAGTAAATCCTTAACCCAGTCTCGAGTCCAAGTAACTAGACTAGATGCTATGTTCATGCTCAGCAAAGAGCATATATGGTCTACCACAAAGAGAACCAGAGGTGGAGTCACACCTCTCCTGACCAATCATGACTCACCTCTGTATGCCCTCTACTAAACAGATGTGGATTCCATGGAACATTCCCAACCCAGAGTTCCATGGAACCCATGCCCCCTTCCTTGTGCACACACCAGGTGACCCATACAGCCCTAGCATTAAGGATTGGGTTTCACCATCATGCTTTACATTTTCAAATTGTTGCACATGCACTGTGTTTGGTTCACTCTTGCACAAGTGAGGACAACTGACTGAAAGAAAGGGGACATTCACCCCTGGTAGAACACACTGGGTTTCCAGCACAGATCCCCCAGTGATTCAATTAGCGGATGGCAGATTTAATTAGCAATTGAGCATTTGCATACAGGATGTGTGATAACAGATTAGTACCTTTTGTGGGCACCATGGCCACACACTTCTCCCATTTAGCCCATGCCCACTTTCTGGGGCATATTGGCACATCTATCCCAGTTGCATCCCTGTATAATCCCTCCTCGTGCTGAGTTGCCTGGGAAAGCTGTGGGGAAAAGAAAGTCCTTTAAATATCGCCACACACGGACTAACCAATGCAGTACAAGAGGCTTTTTCATCCTGATTTTACTGAGATTTTTTTAAAAATTCAGTTTTTACCTTGGCTAAAAAAATAGCATAGGGCAAACAGCCATAAGGAATATCTGGGTGGCAAAGTATGTGAGTCCATTAGTTTTTAGGCAAAATTCCTCTTTGGATGCACATGCTTGTCTCCCACACTTTTCATTGACAGCCAAATGTACTGCAAAGAGCACCAAGCATACTCATGCAAGGGAATAATTTGGCCCATAATTTATGAGGTTTGTCTGGATCATGAAAGCAACATACAGTTTATATAACCACTATCTCGATAGCGTTGATGGGGAGGTTAAATTCTCGTTGACATTTCCTAAGCATCTAAAACACATTTGATTAAAATAGCAGGGCCTGCATAAATCAATACCTGTTGAAACTGCAGACTTGCTAAAGGAATTAAAATGTGGTGCAACAAGGTTATCCATTTAACAGGTTTCTACTTGAATAATCAGACAATTCTCCTTTTAGAACATCTCCAAGCTACAATACATCCAGTTCAGAAAGTCTGTTATTTTCAGCACTTAATTCTTAATCTTGTCTTTGCAAATGTTTTCTATCCCTGCCTGATGTTTTTCAGTTTGCAGCTATTTCTTTTAATCCCAACAACCGCAATGGCTTATGTAATGATGACTTCGTACATGATCTGAACTCCCTGTGGATATTTAGACTCTTATTATCTTTAACCTCCTCCACCTTTGTCAGTGAACTTTCACCTCAGAACCTCAGCTGGGGATCAGCTGCTGTCTGACTATGAAGAGCAGAATGGTTACTCAGGCCTGGCAGTCAATGGGCAGTTCATTAAACCCTCTGGAGTAAGACTGTCTCAAAGAGGGAGAAACTATAAAGACACTTTCTTCTTTGGTTCTGCACAATTGACTGGAATCAAGAGAAACTCTCTGTGAATGTGTTCTTCCAACATGTGGCCCTAGAGGCCAAACTCCTGATGCAATTATCTCACTCTGCTTTGCTAAGAATTCTATATATTATTGGGGGGGGGGGGGGTGAAAATTTTTTGTAAATTGTTTAAAATGTTAGATCATTCAGCAGCTCCTGGCAGGTTCCTTCCAAATTCTTGCTTTACCTACATGCCCTGGCCCGGGATGTGTATAATACAAAGCTGTTAGGAGCTATCTGGCTAGCCGGGATTCCACAGATTCTCCAAACATTCATTAAAGGTCCCCTCAGAGGTGACTGTGTAGATAGTGTCCGCTCCCCTACCCCCAACCTGTCATCCTCTTCTACATCTCTCCACTTGTCTCTCTCATAACTCTGAAAGATGATATAAGGGGAGACAATGACTCTCCAACATCCTTTCAGGAAGGCACGTTCCTTCCTGCACCTTAGGAAACTAGATGGTCTAGCACAGATGGTTGAGAGAACCCCCAACTATCAGCTAAGAAATGGAGCTGTCAGCCAGGAGAGAATGGAGCCATTGGGCTGAAGATCCCCCCCAGAGCCTGCTGAAGGGGAAGAAGAAACTCCCAGAGACACTCCCATGTGGATAGAACCCAGACCTTGTTGTTACTGGAGCTGGCTGAAGTAGGCCACGCCTTATATTTGGAACCAGGACTTATAAAAAACCTATTAATATTTGTGCTTGACCCTCAAAGGGGCAGGATCTCTGTTTGCTTTCTGTACAATAAAATCTCCCTCCCCCAGGAATATGAACTCCATCCACGTGCGAGGCTCTTTGGTTGATCAATTTTGCTCAGACTGACTTAATTTCACCAGGTAGGTAAAGGTCACAGATTCCTCTTGAATGCTGTGGAGTTCTGACAATCCCATCGCAAAAGGGCTATACAAAAATCCAAGAAAGGCAGTGAAAATTAGGAAGGGAAGTTTTCACGTGAAGTGAAATTGAAAAGACTGGGATTATTTACCTTGGAAGGTGGACAGTAAGAGGCGATATAATAGAGGTATGTAAAATAATACATTTTTAGTAGTAATGTGAGAACCCTAATCCGATTTCATTTGTCTGGTTCAAAACCTGAGCTAAATGGAAAATTCTCTGTTGTGGGAATGTATGCAAAGTAGTAAAAGTGGGAGTTTAGACTATGGACCATTAAAAATGAATCTTGTTAATGAGATTGCTTCCTATCCCTTCTTAGTACTTCCACTACTCCCTGGTCACAATTTGTTTGATGGTGGTTGCATCAGTGTTTTCTGAAGCCTTAGCTTTTCAGCTCTTTGCTCATGCCTCCGTTCCAAGAAACTTCTTTCTTTTAGAACACTGCACACACTGAACACTGCTTTCATCATACAACAATATTCATCACAACTTGCACTGGATGCGAAGTCAAAGGGTGAAATCTAACCCTACCGACATCAATAATAAAACTCCCCGTGATTTCAGTAGGGCCAGGATTTCACCAAAATATTTCCCCTTTAATATGTTCCCAAAGATTCAAAGTTAATAGACAACTCCCTTATATTACATCTAGCGTTGCTGAGCCGTGCATTTAATACATGATATCAGGAAATGGTGCCAAGCAAAGCAGCAAAAGTTGGTAGCTACATACATATACAAAATGTTTCATACCTTTCATACTATTAAATATACTTATGAGTGGCATCCCTGCATGAGAACTGCAACCTGAAGAAATTTAGGGAATGGAGTATAAGTTCTTTGAACACTTTCCTTATTTGTTCACAACCAACACAATTCCACCATAGCTGTAGAAAAAATAAAGCATGCAGAATGCCGCTCAGGCAGGAAAATTGACCCATTTGAGTAGCATATACCATATGATAGAGAGACTTTTAGAATAACCAAGGAGCACACTGCAATGCCAGCTGCAACAAAACAAGAAGGTGGATTAAGTATTGACCCCTATACTGGAATCTACTCTTACTTAAAATTGAAATAATTGTCCACTTGCATCCTTCCACCTGCTGTTATGAAATTCCAGCCCAGTACCCAGTACTGAATCATTATTATCCTATCTAAGATACCATAATAAAAACTGGCTAGTAGTTTGAATGGGTCCTTAGAGATGGGCTGGCCAGCTGGTTAGGAAATATTGGATATAATTAATATAGAATGGCTTTTTCTTGCTTCCAGTGGAATTAATATCTTTATGTCTTCCATCCTCTTATGGGATGAAAGGCCCTGGAAAATAGTATCAGCAACAGGTTGCTAACTGTTAGGTCTTACTCCCCTACTATGCTGCAAAGCCTGTACATTTGGTAACACAGGACAGACATGAGCCTTTTATTTTCCAGTGTCAAACCTAGTGTTTTAATTGTCAATAAAGTACTTCAGGTGGAATTTTCAAAAGCGCTAAGTTAATAGGACTTGTGCTTCTAATTGCATTTTTAGGCATTTCAGCAAATTCCATCCTTTGGTGCCAGATAGAAAATGTTGCTTTACTTTTTGAAGTTAGCAACATGCTTTTCTTCATAACAGTAACCTTTATCCATTAGCACTTTAGTCTGGTACAGGAATGCTGTTCAAGAAAGAATGACTCCCGTAGCACGGGTAGATATATAAAGAATACATGGGCAGCTCAGTTTAGCATTAAGGTCTTTCTTTACTGTGTTTGATCCCAGTCCCATGAGTCAAACTCTAGCTGTCAGGGGACTTGTTGTAAGTAATGGTCATTTGTGTTTCATAATTATCTTGAATAAACACAATTAGTTCCACATTCTGCTGTTTTCTTCCTAAGGCATTTGTAAACATTCTGCACTATTCTAGCAAATAGCTTTTGGCAATCATTAAAAAAAAAAAACAAAGCAAAATGGTTCTCGGTGGATCTTTTTAATTTATTCCAAGGAGCATGCCCAGGGGAGTAATGAGACCTACCAGACAATAATGACAATGGGATATTATCTTTCACGTAGATAACCATTGTAACTAGTTTAAAATATCTTTGCTCACAGTCCTAATGTGGTTAAACCAGGATATAGTTGGAAAGACATAAAATGACGAGTTTTCAATCTGGGATTTCACTGTATTCCCATGAGTCAAGCCAATGTATTTTATTGAGTATGGATGTAAACTGGGCCTCATACTTGCATTCTCACGCTTAAAAATATTGTATATAGCTGCTCAAAAGTATTCTAAGGGAAAAGGAGGAGTGAACAAGGTCTCAACAGGATTAAACATGCAAATCATCTTTTCACCATAATACAAAAACAGTCTAGAAACGTATTGATATTGAATGTTTCTATTAACCTATAGACACCATGGTTGGGTGATTAGGGAATGGGAAGCCCAGACATCTGATCTATCATGATCACCTATCTGATATGGGGAAAGTCACTTACTCTCTTTGTGCCTCATTTTCCCTATCTGTAACATAAGGATAATAATCAACTTTTGTAAAACACTGTATAATTTACAGTAATATTATTTCCTACATAATAGTTTGCAGCCTTTTAGTGCACTGTATTGCCCATATTATTTTTATATTTTTAAATAAATAGAACAACATCTCCCCAAGAAAATAGATGCACAGTAAAACCAGCATAGAGCAATCACTCATGGGAATTAGCCAAAGTGGTCACTTGTAAGAGGTGGTGTCTGTTCAAAGGTTTGCTGCCCTCAGAGCTGGGCAGCCAGAAAGCAGCAGCTGCTGGCCAGGCACCCAGTTCTGAAGGCAGTGCCACCAGCAGCATCAGTGCAGAAGTAAGGGTGGCAATACCATATCACGCCACCCTTACTTCTCTGCTCTCCAGGTGCCCAGCCCTGAAGGCAGAGCTGCTGCCAGCAGCAACACAGAAGTAAGGAAGATTGGTTTCTCCTACAGGTTTATTTTCATGGATGGAAGTAAGAAAATGTGGCTGCTGGTCACAGATGACAGGTGGCCATTCTTCACAGTTTCTTCACAGTTAAATTATGTGTGGGGGGGAACTTTCCATGGCCTCTATAAGTAGTCGCTTGTGACAGGTGGTCTCTCTTCAGAGGTGGTCACTAAGCCGGGTTTTACTGTAAATTGGGGAACAGGTTTCACTACTCCCAGCCCATTAAATACAAAAAGGCTCTTCAAAGCTCTTCCTAGGATACAGTAGCAGCAGCTTTGCAGACACTGCTAAAGTAAGTAGGCAGTTAAAACTGGGAAGAATATGTCAATTGGTAAAATTAGCTAAAAAGTTACTCGGAATTTTGCCCTACATTTGGACTATCACATCTGAGGCAAACTTTTTGAAGCAAACTGCTGAGGACTGCCAAGTTAACAAGCTGTTCTATGCTGCAAGGGACATATTTATGGACATACTTTCAAGAAGACGTACCTAGTGCTACCAAGCTGTGCTGTACTAAAGAGCAGTGAGTATCAGATAAATTGATTTTTTTAATAAATGATTTCACACATGGAAATTATTAAATTCAGATGAAATATTCAGAAGTGCACCGAGAAACCCAAAATAAACAGATTTACCATAACAATAAAGTTGCTACACAAACTAAGAAAAGCCACAAAATGCAAAGTTAAGAATGTAAAACGCTAAAAAAATTCTTAATCCATAAATTGTGAAAAAGACATTTTAAAGTGTATTAAGAATTGATACTAAGCCTTTGCTGTGGGTTTTTATTTTCTTTCAAATGAGGGCTGGGTAGGGTCACTCTGACTTCAATGCTACTTGAAAGCATTTGTTTTGAGCCTCTCAATTCCCTTCTTTTTAAGATACATTTTAAAAAAATATTTTATGAGAGAGCAATCAAGGTGCAGCATTTTCTCGAGAACAGAGCCATAGGAAGCCATTCCAGCACCTGAGACAACCATAACAGCTTGGCAATGGGTATGATATAAATGCCAGACAAAGGGCCCAATTCCACAGTCCCTCCTCAGAGGTCACACCTATTGATTTTAATAACAATTCCTAGCTTAGAATCTTCAAGATCAGACCCTAATCATCTAAATATGAAGGATCATATATACCAAATGTTAGCTTCTACCAGTGTAGATTCTGTTAAAAGGCTGTTGGCGGGGAAAAGTCTGCCAAGGAGATTGTTGCCCAGGGACCATAGCAGCTCCGAAATAGAAGTTTGTGAAACATTTGACTTGACCATCATTTGTAATATGATTCAAATTTGACCTGGAGTTCTGAACCAGCAGTGATTCAAATGATTATTCAGCTCCATGAACTTTTGTCAAAGCTAGATAGTCACAGTTGATTATAGCTGTGTATCCATGCACACGTTGAGATTACTGTTTTCTTGTATATTTCAAGTCTGAACCATGTTTCCTGGGAAAATGTACATAGTTATGTGATGATATTTTTTAATGTTACCACTAGACCTATTTCTAGCCCTGTAACCCTGCTGAGAACCCCAAACAAACCTATGCCAATGTGCATGAACTCACATTGTTCCTAGACCTTCCCAATGAGATTCAAAGTAAAGGAAAGCAAAGCCCACTCCAAACTGAGCCTTTTATCAGATTCCTGTACCTGCAAACTGGTTTGAAAATTAAAAATATTGTGAATCATCTCATTCTTTCACATAATACCTTGCAGCAAGGATTCCAATTCTGACACGTCATAAACACTGTTTCTGAGTATTCATTGTCTCATGTGTCAATAGGTTAGAAGTATTTGTAAAGAACATGTATGTGCATCTTCAGTGAACCCTTTCATTATATAAACACAGGAACTGTTATTTAAAATGCTTTAAATAGTTACCCACAGATACTTATCAGCCTTACAAACTAGCGCTTTGTAAAATTTCAGTTTATTTAGCAAATCAGAGGGTCAGATTACTTCAGAAGTCAGTGGCAAAATTCAGAGTGGTTTCCATGGGGGGCAAAAACAGGTTTTAAGTTACAAAAATGCAAACCAAAAACAGTTTAATCTAAATAAATATTAGATTTAGAAATCTTAAAAACAGAAAATGGCCAAATGTTTCTTGAGTTCATTCCTGGGCTCCCACCATGCACAAAAATGTATTTTACATTTCCATTTAAAAATGCCTAAAAATGTGTATTTATACAAAGCACCTTAACCTTGGCAGCTTGCAAGGTGCTATTAGGAGGCATGGTAATCTATCAGCATCAGACATAACAATATCTGTTGCTGAAACATCTGATTGCTTACAAGCCAGACTTTATCCTATTTAATAAAATCCTTACTGAAGTTTTTTTCCCCAGTTTCGGTAAGAGATATTTAAGCAGAAAGAGCAGCTTGTTTCCTTGACAGCAGAGTACAAACTGTTTTGGTTTTCTTTGTTCTATGTCTGTTCAACATACTGTATCCATAGAAATAGCTGCTGTCCCAGAAGTACCAGTATTCTGTATTATATATACTCAAATACTAGGTTAATGCAACATTAGCTTTGCATAGTTCATATCAGGAAAAAAAGTCAAAAACTAAAAAAGCAAAGGTTCCTAAAGAAAAACTGCACATCCTGTGTGCTTTCTGGTTTATATTAACATCTTAAACATTATGTGCCAGTATTAAGATGCAACATAGGGAAAAAAGAATATAAAATATTACATATGCACTATGTATCTGAGTTAATGGAAACTGTATATATTGCAGCTCCAGTCTTTCGTGAGCTCTCAAATGTTATTAAATGTTGCTTGTCCCTAACTTGCAACTTTCAGACATTCTTAATTTGTACCCAAATGCCGCCACCTCCACCCTGAGGACAGAAATAAAACAATGCAAAAAAAATGGAGCTCTAATGGAGTTGCAGAGTGATAGCATTTCCCACCTCCAATCTACAGGGCTGGCATGGATGCAGGGCCGAAAAAAGCACTAGAAAACCAGAATCCCTGAGCATCGAGGCACCAGCCATCCTAGCCAGGTGGAAGCAAGAAGCATCTGCTCACATCCCCCTTCTCAACCTTGAAAGTATGGCAGAGCCTTAAGAGTGCTACCACTGACATTTCCTGTTAAACAGATTCAAGTTTTGGGGGTGCAAAGCATACTGAATACTACAGAGCTCTTTCCCAAAGTCAGATCCACTTTCTCACATGTGATTTTGGAAGATGGAGCAAGGCCTCATGACTACTGAGGTGGTGGAGGGAGTAACATTTTGCACAGTAATTCTCCTCTAGCTTGATATTTAGCAGATATGTTTCCCTACACAATGCATAGCAGAAGGTGTATACAGGCCTTTTACCAATTCCAAAAAAGATTTTTCCAAGGAGTACATATACAGTTTACTAGGTAAGGACTATTTACCTGGCAAGTTCCACCTCTTTGTGAGTTCACTATGTGGTGACAAAAAGGCTCTGGCAAAAATAGACACAGTATGTCAAATGTATATTTTGTTCACCCTCACTGTCCTTAAAAAAAAATCCCAACTGAATTTTGTTCAAATTTGCTTTGGTAGCTGCCAAAGCACAAAAATGTTCAGTGTAAAAGGAGGATTTTTAAGAAAACTATGAGAAACAAGGAAGAAAGGATGTGAAAGCAGGGGTTCTAACTGAAATGAGTTTGTAAGCCTAAATAAGGCATTTATCACCAACACTAACATATAAACCACTGAATGCATGAATAGAAACTAGGACGTTGATACACAATTAAAAGAAAACTGTAAAATTTATGGAATACTGTACTACCAGAGTCCAGAGTACTTGGCAGAACTGTTTACATTCAAAAGAAGGGGAGAAAGGAACTGGGGGAGGGGAAGAGTCTAGAATGCTGAGCAGCAAAGCATAATTAAATCACAAATCATTTGATTTCAGGACAAGGCCTAATTTGTAGATGACTTGGGACAGATTTATATTCACAGTTCTCATGAAAACAGGACTTCCCACAGTACTCAGCTATCTAGCGCAAAGTAGCATTCTAATGACCCTGGAATTTTTAACTAGTGAAGAAAATGAGCTGACTGTATTCTGGAGAATGCGAACCCCAGTGCACTCTTGGCATGCCTGTCCCATGGAATATTAATGAGCCATTAAAAAAGCTAGGATTGTTTCTGAGATTTACTTTGCATACTGTCTGTCGCTATGTAGAGAGAGAAACTATGCTGAAGTAGCGGCTTTTATGTTCAAACTACGTCTTGTGCATGGGGGGAGGAACCCTGTGTTGCCAAAGGACATTTTTTTTTATTTGATTTGATTTTCAAATGGCAGCTCAGCAATTTTACAAAACCAGATTTCAAATATGGCCTTCATGCAATTGTTTTTATCACTTTCTCTCGTTGTGCCCTTATGTACAAGGGTAAAGACTATTCTTCTGCATCCAAGTACAGTGTGCTAAAGGGAGGATGAGCAGTGGGGAGCCCTGCCTGTGCCACTGTCCTTTGCCTGTTCCTGATTCCATGGCCCGAGGCAATGGTTTGCATTTTTAGGACAACAGCCGGCTATCTGCAAGCAGGAGACCACTCGTCAGGCTTCATTACTGCACACAAAATGACACAACTGTGCCTGTGGTCACAACTGTGCTTATGGTGCGCTGAAAAGCCATTACATCTCATTGCAACAAAAAACTGCACTAACGTACAGGCTGACCAGCTCCATAAATTGCCAAAAACCTGACAGGTCAGCTTATTTATGCAATGTAGTACCGGCAATGCAATTTCTGGAAAGAACCTATACTAAATAACTAGGGTCCAATGAATGTTTTATAGGAAGTTCTCTTCCTTTCTTTATTGGGTATACATAAAATAAACAATTTGTCTCTACTAGACTCCTGTAGCAGCAGGCATTGTCAGCTGAAGTGTTATACTCTTTTTAATATTAATAACCTTACAAGCATAGTTAAAAATCTAATGACCACTATCTGTAGATTCTCACATTTGATAATGTCATTTTGCATTGTCTAAGTATTTGATATTTTAAAGACCACATTGATATATTTGATATGATTCCTATTTGATAATAAGTGACCAGGCTGATATGGCTTTGCTGCAGTAATAATTATGGGTATGTATTATTTGTTTAGTGCACATAATGAGATTGAGCTTGCACAATAAAGTTATATGTAAAAGGTAAAACTATAGGAGACACAGGAAATATAGACAGTGGGAATATTGCCTTACAAAGTAAAACAGAGACAATGTGTGTGACATTTATCATTTTTATGTTTAAGTAGCACTCCCCAGTAAGTACTGAAAACTAAAGAACTTTCAGACAGATTCTGATCTTGCTTGCACACATGTAAATCTAGAGTAACTTCATGAAGTCAGGTGAATCACACCAGTGTATACAAGTATGTGAGATCATAACCAAACCTGTTGTTTCTCAAAAAAACCCAGTGGAAAATGAATACAGCATGTGTCTCTTCCTATAACACCCTCACCCATTGTTCCCATCTATCCTCTGTCAATAAACTGCTTTGATGAGAGGGAACCACCAGTGGAATTGATAGTCCTCAGACATATTCAAACATTTTCTTCTGAGAAGAGAGATTGACTTCAGCTCTTGCAGCAATTTAGTAATAACAATAGACCTCTATAAAGTCCATATTTTTTACAGTAACATACAAGACCTTCCAGCTTAGCTATTCATTTTCTTGAAATGTGAAGTGGGAAAAAAACACTGGGCATGTCTAGATGGGGGAGGGTAGTTTTCTGTGGAAAATACTTCAGGGGACTCAGCCATGTGGATTGAACTTTACCTGGAAGCTGCATTAAACTTTTTCCAAGGCCTCTGGGGTTCAAAATATGTAGGATACTGTCACATTGATTAAATGTCTGGGTCTTGACAGAAGGTCCATCAGCTTTAGCTTTGAAGGCCACAGATATGATGATGGAAGCATAAAAGCAGCCCATGGACCACTGATTGGCAATGCATTACTTTAAAAAAGATTGATATATTGTCACAGTAACACCTGCTTGGTAAGAGGAACTAATCAGTTGCAGGTTTGTCAGGATTCAATCATTAAGCTGCTTTCAGTGGTGACTCTAGACAGTGATGCTGAAATACATGGATGTAGGCATGCTGCAATACACTTCCCCCATTGTAATACAAAGGTACATACAGTAGAACATAAAACTAATTGTTCATATCCAGGACACCAGATTCTGATCTCAGTTACATTAGTGTATACATGGAGTAAATCCATTAAAGTCTATGGAATTATTCTTCATTTACCCCAAAATAAGAATTTAGCCCTGTGCACTTTGATGTTAAGGGAAGTTGTATCTTTAAAAATAACTCCATGGTCACACCTGTCTTTTGATTATATAACCAGGTCTGTTTACCATTCTATTATTTATACCAGGTCATCTACAAATAGAAATGGGAGGCAGTATAGTCTAGTGACTCGGGCACCGGGCTGATAGTCAGAATGCCCTTGCTCAATTCCCAATGTGGTCTCTGTCCCAGGGTATGAACCCTTGGGGAGTAGAGTATTTTGAGTTCTCTCATATTTACAAAAAGAAGCTCATGCTGACGGTGAATTCACCCAAGAAAATCACTTCCCACACGGCATGTTCCATAGGTTTCTGAAAGTATCATTACAGGATTTTTTGTTTAGTACAGTGCAGCTCGATATTTTTTTAAAGGAAGACCCAGTCTTTACTCATGTTTTTTAAAATAGTTTAATGACCTACATATATACACATTTGGCAAAAAAGAAAAACACACATGCATTGTATTTCAGTCTAAATATTAAAGTCAGCACCTGTGCAGTTCCTAATTCACATGTCTGGTAACATCACAAATAGCGGGGTGGGTAATAGACTAACACCAATTAAGAGGAGTGAATGCTATTAGCTGTTCTTTTGTTATCCCCCAAATGCAAGCATCTCCAGAAATACAAAATGCTACAGATGAAATAAAATTTAAATTTAGTCATGGCAACAACAGTGAATCCTTAGCATGTATACAGCACAGTGTTTTAGATCTTTAATGGTCAGTCTCCACAACATTACAATTACGCAGGTTGCTTTTGAGCCATATTTTGCAGGTGGGAGGGAGGGGTAACCGAGAGAGACAGTAATGTGTAATTGTATGTAAGAAAAACAACACTTATGCGAGGCTTACTGAGTATTTTCTGTAACAGAGCGAGAGAGCCTGGAGCACTGGACCTGGTGCAAGACCACAGGGCCCTGAACCAGAGGCTGCGAACCAAAGTCAGACCATGTATTAAAACAGGTGCTTACAAGTTCCCTGTCCAGTACATGAATTTGGCAATGTTACCGCCAGCATTGCTAAAACATAGGCACTCCTCAGAAACACTAGACATGAGATATCCACATGAATACATTCCAGGAGGCTAATACAGATACACCCCAACCTAGCACAAGATAAGATGGTTTGACAGAAGAATGAACAGGGATGTCTTGTCCAAGACATCAGGTGCGAGGTACAGGGGAAGTAACAAACAGATGTAATGAAACCTGTAAGGTGGTATGTAAGCGGTTTATCTCAGTTGTTTGTCTCAGTCTATAAATGTTGGGGTATGTCGCCTTAACCCTTTCTTTGGCAGACAGGACAGCAGAGATTCCTACTGCTGACTGAGCTGCTCCTTACCACAGAGTATTCATGTGCTAATGTACTTGTGCAAGTTGTTATGACTGTCCCTGTAGAGCAATAAGCCTGGCTGACCCACATCTGTGGTCTGTTTATATGACTGACATGAGGTCTGCAGGAGCCTTGAAAGCAGCACAGGCTGAAACTACTGATGTGATTCACCTTCTAGCAACTCATCCAACTACATACAATTCCACCCTTCTATACTTTCCAGAAGTAGGGCTAAACCACTCTGAACATGCCCGATCCCATCTGATCTCAGAAGTTAAGCAAGGTTGGGCCTGGCTAGTACTTGGATGGGAGACCTCCTAGAAATACCAGGTGCTGTAGGCTTAACATGGGTGTGGGGCTAGCAACTCCACCCTGTAGGGAACCACCTTGCTACTGAAATGCCAACAACAGAGTTGGAGTGCTCTGTGGTTGGTGGCCCATACCCTGCCTGGGGGGTGATGGGCAGAGAGAGAGATACTTTCCAGAATCTCTTTGAGGTGCCCAACCAGGAGAAGAATCTGCTTTCCCAAAGAAGTAACTAAATTGCCCATTTGCATAGCAGCATCAATGACTACACTCTACATAGCTTTCCACTTTGGTGTTCCTCCACATCATGTGCTTTCTCTTCCTTGCTTGTCTTTTCTCTGTTGCAGCCTAATCCACGTGTGTCATCATAACCCCTTTTTCTTCCTATTCTGGCATTCCACCTTTCTCGCTGCCAATATATTCTCAGACTTTCTCTTTCTATTCAGTTTATTCTGCTTCTCTTCAAATATATTTTAAATGAGTCTCTTTCTTTCCTGACTCTTCACTTCTATTCTTTTATCTGGTCTGTTACATGTTTTTCACAGAATCAGAGAGGTAGCCATGTTAGTCTGAAATAGCAGAGGTAACAAGGGTATGATTAGACTACCGATGTAGCGCGGTTTTTTTGTAGCACTTCCCTATTAAGCGCAACAGGTGTTGCGCTAGAGGCTGTGCACATTGAAGCCCTCTAGCACCAAAGAATGAACAGATTAGCCGCGCTTCTGGCAGCAGTGAGAGTAGCGGGATAGGGCAGGTATCCCAGCATTCAGCAGGGAGACAATTTCAGGCTGTCAGTGACTTTTCAAACTGACAAGCTCCACACAGCTCCCTCCGCAAGCATTCCCCGCGACCCCGAAAAGCAGCAGCATTTTTTTTTAAAAAAAAAGTGAGGACGCCCCAGTCCCCCCCCACCGTGCCCCAGCCCCCATTACCCCCCCCCACTGTGCCCCAGTCCCCAGTCACCCCCCCACACACACACCGCTGCGGGCGGTCTGCTGGGTCTTCCCGGTTCCCCGCCGCTGCGGGCGGGCTGCCGGGTCCGCCCAGGTCTCTGCCGCTGCGGGCGGTCTGCTGGGTCCACCCGGGTCTCCGCCGCTGCGGGCGGTCTGCTGGGTCCACCCGGGTCTCCGCCACTGCGGGCGGTCTGCTGGGTCCACCCGGGTCTCCGCCGCTGCGGGCGGGCTGCTGGGTCTCCGCCGCTGCGGGCGGGCTGCCGGGTTCTCCCTGTTCCCCCGTCCCCGCCCGCAGCGGGGACGGGGGAACGGGGTGAACCCGGCAGCCCGCCCGCAGCAGCGGAGACCCGGGTGGACCCAGCAGCCCGCCCGCAGCAGCGGAGACTCGGGCGGACCCGGCAGACCGCCCGCAGTGGCGGAGACTCGGGCGGACCCGGCAGACCGCCCGCAGCGGGGACTGGGGCTGGGGCGCAGGGGGGTCAGGGTTTTTTTTGTTTTTTTTTTAAAGAAACTGCTTCCTTATCACGAAATTGACTGTATACACTGTCCCTAACATGCTACAGGGAATATGCTAAAAGCCTTCTGACTCTCAGAGAGGTGGTTTTATATTTGCGCTTTGAAGGGTGACTAAATGCGTAAAATGTGACTTGCAAGTGTGTAGGGTCAGATAATTATAGCGCTAATGGAGGGTTTTAGTGCTGCAAAGCGCCAATCTAACCATACTCAAGAGTCCTGTGGTACCTTAAAGACTAACTAAAGTATTGAAACATAAGCTTTCGTGGGCTAATACCCACTTCGTCAGATCCAAGCAGTAGAAGTGTCCAGGGGCAGGTATAGATAAGTAGGCAAGAACCAGGTAGGAGGTAACAAGGTTAGTCCAATCAGACTGAACCAGCTTGTTATCTCAAATCAGGGAGATTGAGGTATTCCTTTAGCAGATGAATTGGAGGTGTGAACTCGGAGAGAGGAGAAGCTGTTTTTGTAATTAGCAAGACATTCAAGATCTTTGTTCAATCCCAGATTGATTGTGTCAAATTTGCAAATGAATTGCAGCTCTGCAGTTTCTCTTTGCAGTCCGGTCTTGAAGTTTTTTTGCTGCAATATGGTGACTTTTAAATCTGTAATTGTGTGTCCAGGCAGGTTGAATTGTTCTCCTACAGGTTTTTGTATATTGCCATTCCTGATGTCTGATTTGTGTCCATTTATCCTTTTTTATAGGGACTGTCCAGTTAAGCCAATGTACATAGCAGAGGGACATTGGTGGCATATAATGGCATATATGACATTGGTGGATGTGCAGGTGAATGAACCAGTGATGGCGTGGCTGATCTGGTTAGGTCCTGTGATGGTGTTGCTGGTGTAGATACGGGGGCAGAGTTGGCATCGAGGTTTGTTACATAGATTGGTTCCTGAGTTGGAGTTATTATGGCATGGTGTGCTGTTGCTGGTGAGAATCTGTTTAAGGTTGGTGGGTTGTCTGTGTGCAGGACTGCCTTCCTCCCAAGGCCTGTGAAAGTGAGGGATTATTGTCCAGGATGGGTTGTAGATCACTGATGATGCGTTGGAGAGGTTTTAACTGAGGACTGTAGGTGATGGCCAGTGGTGTTCTATTGTTTTCTTTCTTGGGCTTGTCTTGCAGCAGGAGGCTTCTGGGTACATGTCTGGCTCTGTTGATCTGTGTCCTTATTTCTTTGTGCGGGTACTGTAGTTTTGAGAAAGCTTGGTGAAGATCTTGTAGATGTTGGTCTCTGTCTGGGGGGTTGGAGCAAATATGATTGTACCTCAGTTCTTCGCTGTAGACAATGGATCGTGTGGTATGTCCGGGATGGAAGCTGGTGGCATGAAGGTAGGCATAGCTGTCGGTAGGTTTTCGGTATAGGGTGGTGTTGATGTGGCCGTGGTTTCTAGGAAGTGGACTTCCTGTGTGGACTCGTCCAGATTGAGGTGGATGGTGGGGTGAAAGCTGTTGAAATCATGGTGGAATTCTTCCAGAGTTTCTTTCCCATGGGTCCAGTTGATGAAGATATCATCAATGTAGCATAGATAGAGAAGGGGTGTGAGTGGACAAGAGTTGAGGAAGCGTTGTTCCAGGTCAGCCATAAAGATGTTGGCATACTGTGGGGCCATGTGGGTGCCCATAGCAGTGCCACTGGTCTGGAGATACATATTGTCACCAAATTTGAAATAATTGTGTGTGAGGATAAAGTCACAGAGTTCAGCAACCACTTGTGCTGTGGTATCATTGGGGATACTATTCCGGACAGCTTGTATTCCATCTTTGTGTGTGATGTTTGTGTAGAGAGCCTCTACATCCATGGTGGCTAGGATGGTGTTTTCTGGAAGGTCACCAATGCATTGTAGTTTTCTCAGGAAGTCGATGGTATCACGGAGATAACTGGGAGTGCTGGTGACATACGGTCTGAGTAGAGAGTCCACATATCCAAACAGTCCTTCAGTGAGAGTGCCAATGCCTGAGATGATGGGGCGTCCAGGATTTCCAGGTTTGTGGATCTTGGGTAGTAGATAGAATAATCCCGGTCGGGGCTCTAAGGGTATGTTAATTTGTTCCTGTGTTAGTGCAGGGAGAGTCCTGAGTAGATGGTGCAGTTTCTTAGTATATTTCTCATATGTTTTTCACACTGACTCTAATTTCATGTCTCATTGGTTTACCTTATTCCTTATTATATTGTCATAATTTGTTTTGCTATGTCCAGGCTATTGTTTTTAACTGCGTGTCTTTTGATCCTTGACCTACAGTTTGAAAAAGCTAGAAAAATACAAGAACCATGGCTAAATTATGACTGCATATTCACATGACTATGTGACATCCTTTTTGTTTTAAAAATTGTCAAAGAAACAGAGCTTTTATTATTATGTATCATAGAATCATAGAATATCAGGGTTGGAAGGGACCTCCGGAGGTCACCTACTCCAACCCCCTGCTCAAAGCAGAACCAATCCCCAACTAAATCATGTATTTGTATAACAGTAGTCCCTAGAGGCCGCATCCAAGATCAGAAGCCAACTATACAGACTAGGCACTGCACAAGCACATACTAAGATATAGTCACTACCCGTAACCTCTTAAAATCTAAAGAGACTTGGGATGGAAAGGAAACAGGTACTGGGAGGTGAAGTGACTGGCTCAAGGCCACACAGCAGGTCAGTGGTGAGAGCTGGTCTTCTGAGTTCCAATCCACTGCAATATGCTGCCTGAGACTGGTCCATAATCCAATGAACCAAAACAACTACTTTACCTTAGTGTGGGGTAACCAGAGAGTGCAGCTGTTTCTACATGAAAGTGAAACTGACCAGTATCATTTCATTTTTGAAGTGAAGTGTAATCTGATAAGTGAACAAAGAGCATCAGTTGTGAAAGTTAATAGGATTGTTAATTTTTTCATCCTTAATACTGTCTTGTTTTATCAGGAATATAAGGAAAGGAAAGGTGGGTTTTTTTAATTGCTAAATCACTTAGCCCAATGCACCAAACCTAAAATACTCAAACTTTTTAATGTCTTCCATTTTTGTAACATTATCCTATTGCAAGAGCAACAACTGCGAGAAATGACCCTTTTGGTGTTGCCTGTGAATTTCCAGATGCCTAAAATGTTTTCCTATTAGAAGTGTTGGGTCACTAGGGATGCCTTTTTCTCGAAAGTGGCAGGTTTCAGAGTAGGATGTTAAAAAAAGTATTCACCAAGGATGTGTTGGCCATTGTTCTTAGGAAGACTATATACAAAGATCAAAGAGAGAAGGGTTTTTGTGAGCATGCTATACTTGAAATATATTAATTGGTGCATCAGATATCTTAGCTGTAAATTCCACTAGTGTTTTGCTTTTACCAGATTTCTGGATTCACTGATCCATGAGAACTACCACAGATTTCCTTCTTGAAATAGCAAGCCTGGTCAAGCAGTCAGACTATTTAAAACTATGTGGACTTAGTGATTTTAAAAATACTTCCCCTCAAAACACCACCCACATATTAGTCCCCTTTATGGATTAACATATAACAGTATCAAATTTAAAATAGGCAACCATGTTTAATTTATGGGTGGAGAAGGGAATAAAATGGCACGTCTTTGAGTGTAGTTCATCCCTTTTTGCTTATTTCCTCTGGTATCTCTATCATCCTGCAGTATCTGAATGCTAATCATTAATTAATATTTACAATGTTGTTCTCACCATATTGGTCCCAGGATATGAGAGACAAGGTGAGTGAGGTAATATCTTTTATTGGACTAACTTCTGTTGGTGAGAGAGACAAGCTTTGGAACTACACAGAGTTCATCTTCAGGTCTGGAAAAGATAATCAGAGTGTCACAGCTAAATATGTGCGATAGATTGTTTAGCATACGGGGTAAGAGACCCATTTAAGATAAGTGGGCAATTAACACCTCTGCAGTCATGGCACATAGGAAGGTTAGTGGCTTGAGTCATAAAAGTAGTATCTCTGTTAAGTCTATGATTTTTAGAGTCAAGATGAGTTATGAATTTTTCTGTACTGGAAGAGATTCTCATAGTATTTGGGTGGTCCATTCTATGATGCAATCTACTTCTCAGGTGGAGTGTCCTTGTTTGGTGAAGGCGGTTTGGAGTGTGTTAAGGTGTATACCCTGGAATTTCTCCTTGGAGCATATTCTGTGGTGTTCAAGCACCTGGATGAAATAACAGTTTTCTTGGTGTGTCTGGAGTGGTTTTGGGGTTCTGTGGAGGTAAATGTAACAATATCCAACAATTATAACCCATAATGAGGGGACCACCTCCTGAAAGAAATCTTTCCTGAATCCCCCTTCTGGCCTTCAGTTCAAACCCTCTCCCTCCCCACCAACCTATCTAAGTTCACCATCAGACACAAACTCCTCACAGGCCAGGACACACTAACTCAGAGAGGCACCAGACCTGCCAGGAAAACAGAACAAAACCTGCCAATATAGCTCCACAGCTACAATGATCAATGCCCCACACAACTAGGGTAACCAGATGTCCCACTTTTATAGGGACAGTCCCAATTTGTGGGTCTTTTTCTTATATAGGCTCCTATTATCCCCCACCCCATCCTGATTTTTCACACTTGCTGTCTGGTCACCCTACACACAACATACCTTTCAAGATCCTAGGGTCCTACACATGCCTATTACAACATGTGGTGTACCTCACCCAAGTGTATAAAATGCCCCAACAACAACTAGGTGGGTGAAACAAGAAAATCACTTTGCTCTCAAATTAACTCACACATAAAAATGATAAAAGACAAAAAATATCCTTTTACCCATGGGCAAGCACTCTTCACAGAGCGATCACTATCTCAGGGGTTCTCAAACTGGGGGTCACGACCCCCTGGGGGAGTCACGGGTTGATTCCCAGGGGGTCACAAGCTCCCGTTCCATTCAGCGGCATTTCTGCGGATGCTCTGAATGCTGGAGTGTGTCCGCCGAAACGCCACCAAGTAGAACACTTCAGCTGTAGGCGGCATTACGGCGGGCACACAGAGAAGTGCTGTGTGTCCGTCAAAATGCCGCCGAAACCAGAAGTGTTTAATTCAGTGGCAATTTGGTGGAGATACCTCAGGGCTGCAGTGCACGGGCAGAACAGCAAAAAGCGGTCTCACACCTAGGAAGTTTGAGAACCCCTGCTCTATCTGACCTCTCAGTCCTTATCCTCAACGGAAACCTGCACAACACCTTCAATAGATGAGCCTTGGAACGTAAATTCATCATTCTGCTAGACTCTAAAAATAATGGATTTAATAGAGATAGTTGTTTTATGACTAACTACAACAATCTGTAATCCACTAACCTTCATCTGATGAAGTGGGTTCTAGTCCCTGAAAGTTTATGCCCCCCAAAATTTGTTAGTCTCCAAGGTGCCACAAGGACTCCTTGTTGTTTTTGCTGATACAGACTCATTGCTACCACTCTGAAACCTGTAATCTTCCTTCTTTGTCCAGAGGTGTTAATTGCCCACTACAGAAATGCTTTTTTTCCTTATGCTAAACAACCCATCCCACTTTTATGGAGCTGTGGCACCCTGAGTACCTGTTGAAGATCTGAAGAAGAGCTCTGTGTAGTTCACAGCCTGTCTCTTTCACCAACAGAAGTTGGTCCAATAAAAGATAATACCTCACCCACCTTCCCTCAGTCATTAATTAAATTATCCCAATTTAACAGATCAAGGACTGAAGAACTCAGGACTAAATGACTCCAAAATGACTGGTAATTTTTGAATGCCTCCATTTTTGGATGACTGCTTGACACACCTTAATGAGTCCTAATTTTTCAGAAGGAGGGTGCAAAAGCACCTGTGCAGATAAACACTTTTCAAGGTATTTCAAATTGGGCATCCACAATCACTAGTCACTTTTGAAAATAAAGACCAAAGAAGTTCAGAAACTTGGTCCAGGTCACACAGGAAGTGGACGAATGGAAAATTAAAGCCAAAATTCCTGAATCCTAAACCATTGCCTTAGTTACAAGACCAGCCTACCTCCTGGAACAGCCTATACCCAGATCTCTCATCCTGGACTGTTAGTGTTTGATATTTTCATATTTGACCAAGTTTACTGAGTGAGGTGATCTGTTTACATGAGCGTAATATTTCATTCCTAAACTGCTGCTAGTAGTGGCACAAACACCACCCTAGAATTAGCTGTCTATGCATTGAGAGTAAAACATGGATGCCTTATAATTACATACAGCTCAATGCAGAAAAAATATGCATACTTTTTAGGGAATCATAGAAATGTAGGGCTGGAAGGGACCTTGAGAAAACATCTAGCCCATTCCCTTGCATTGAAGCAGGACTAAGTAAACCTTGACCATCTCTGGCCATCCCTGGTGTTTGTTTAAGCTGTTCTTAAAAACCTTCATTCATGGGGATTCCACACTGCCCTTGGTAACCTATTCCAGTACTTAACGATTCTTATAGTTAGAAAGATTTTCCTAATATCTAACCTAAATTTTCCATGTTGCAGACCAAGCTGATTACTTCTTGTCCTACCTTCAGAGGATATGGTGAACAATTGATCACTATCCTCTTTACAACAACCCTTAACATCTTCAAAGACTGTTATTAGGTTCCCTCTCAATCTTCTATTCTCAAAATTAAACATGCCCAATTTTTTTCTCACAGGTCTAGTTTTCTAAACCCTTTCTCATTTTTGTTGCTCTCCTTTGGATTCTCTTTGATTTGTCCACATCTCTTCTAAAGAGTTGGCTCCCAAAACTGGACACAATACTCCAGCTGAGGCCCCATTGGTGCTGAGTAGAGCAAAACACCTCCCATGTCTTACATAAGACGCTCCTGTTTATACATACAAGAATGGAATTAGCCCTTTTCACAGCTGTATCACATTTTGAGGAACCTATGCATCACTTTATTCTTTTATCATGTACACACTATTACTCCACTGCTTTGTGTAATTCATCATTTGTTGCTGAAAGCTTGGATGTTCGGTTATAGTCTGGTCTCCACTGCGAGTCTCATCCATGTGTTCAAAGCTTTTTACCATTTTAGTAATAAAAAAGAGATAGTTACATTACCTACAAAATATGAAGGCATTTTAAAGGAATATTCATTTACTTTTTGTGATGATGATTATTGAACTATTTGTCCTTTAAGAAAGGGATCTTGGTCACATCTTCTCTCTCAATATGCAGCTACTAGAGTGACTGGTGTTATACAAAAGCCTAAAATACACATTTTTAAAAATCATCCACCTTGATTATCACAGTGTGCTATTTACTAGTATTCCTGTGTGTACACAACCGATAGCCTACATTTAAAGCTGTTCAGATAATAACCAACGGAAGTCAGATTATAAACATTACTTACTACACCAACCATGAATAAGCTGCATTAGTAAGCTCTTAACAGTAGTTAAAGCCCATTTCTACTTTAAAATTTGCATTTCATTTATAAGACCTTACAAAATCTGGGGCCAAGCAATCATGATGATTTTCAATTCATTATAACCCCCATTATCATCTGACATAGGATGCCTCATTTGGGGCAATACCCTGATAGGTTATCTTGGAAAGATTTAATGAAAAACACCCATTCCATACAATGTGAGGTCCAGGCATGTATTTTAATTAGAACCAATAATTTTCACACACACACCCTTTTAATGGTGCTCCTTGTCCAGTGACAATGGAGTTATGATCACTATCATTCTCATTAAGTCTAGGTTGAGCTGTTCATCCTCAGTGTCTGTTCAGTTACTGGTGCAGCTCCTGATTTACTCAGTTATTCCTGATTTACACTTGTGTACCTAATGTCAGAATAGGGCCCATTGTTTCTGGTTTTAAATATGTCGTTTTGTTTTCATTCCTCTTTCTCGCCAAATTCTGCTTTCAGTTACACTGGTATAAATCAGGCATAACTTTACAGCACATTGTTTTCAGACATGTTGTGTGCCTGCATAGCCGAATGACTTCAGTTGGAGATGTGGATGCTCAGCACTTCTGAAAACCAGACTCTGTTGGCTTTAATGGAATTACTGCTGATTGTACATAGATGTAACGGAGCAGATTTTCAGCCCCTTTACTCTCACACCCTTTTTTTTCTCACCTCTCGACCCCCTCTTATGTTAGGATGCTTTGATGTGATATGGCGCTCTATATACTAAAACTGAGCTGCTGTTATAGAATTGCTAGTGGGAGCTAGCTAACACATGTATGTGGTGTGTACATATTTTATTATTAGTTTTCTAGCACATCCAAGACTGTCAAAGGAAGCCCTGGCTTTATTTTACAGTTTTCTGTTATAGTTAATGTTTTACACATCAGAAATATTTTATAAGCAGGCATAAGTTGCAGGAACACTAATGCAAATCAGATATACAATATAACTCCAAGTCCCCTATTCACTTTTTCATCTCCCTGCAGAAGTTGTTTCTGTCCATATTTTTATTTCAGCTGGGCTGAGTGGGAGAAAGAACTCCAAGGGAGGTCTTAGCAGATGGTTGTCACAAACTGCATACGGCAATTGAGAATTAGTGTGCAAGCATATGCAACCTGGTACAGTATAAAACATTCCAGCATATGAATGCTGAAGTAAATCAAGCCTGGACAGGATTTTTTATTATGAACATTAAAGAATTTAGTTTTCCTTTTCTTTGTACATATGGATTTCAAGGCTTCGGAACACAGCCAGTACTAACCATAATCCAGGGATAAATGTGGTCCATGGATTTTCATGTAAAAGTAAGACATACGCACACGCACACAGAGCTAGCACAGCATATATAAATTTAACTTCACCTTTTCCCTCCTCCTCCATCCATTTTCTAAATAATATCTGAAACAATTTCTAAGGAGAAAGAAGAGACTACTAAGATGGATATGAAAATAATAGCAGGGGTACTCCAACAATGTATATTTTTCAACTTTTAAACATTATTTCCACCAGCCAACGAATGGTTTATGTTCCTTTTCTCCTAAAACTGGAAGAGGTAAAATGTATACAATTTGGGTGGGACACCCAACCCCCAGTTTTGTGGGTCATGATTTCACCAAGCAGAAGGAAGCCTTTGGATATCTTAGCCTTGGGATATGCCAGTACTGAAGCCAGCCTAGTCCTGCGCAGGGGTTCAAGAGGTATCTTGTGGCAGTAGTGCTGCCTGGGTTTCCATGTTACATAAGTGAGACTGTTTTAGGCACACCAGTGTTTCCATTCTCCCCTCAGTCCCCCAAATCAGTGGACTTAGATTTAGAGATACCAATTTTGTTATAAAGAAGGATACTTGCAATTGAGCCTTGATGCCTGCTTAACCTTCCACTTGCCCTTCTCTCTAGATCATGGCAGAAAAATAAGATTGAAAGGTGGGGGTAAAATTTAAATACTGGCACACAAGGAAATACTGAATACATATTGGTCGACCAAAACACAAATCAACTCAAAACTACAGGAGTCCACCAACATGCACATAAATCATTTATAACGATAATCCAAGGCTAGGTCCAAATCTCATTAAACTATATGAATCCTTAATCTATTTTGGCAAAAAAGAGCCAATACACATTTTTTCTTTTTATCATAAATTACAGTTCTGTGGCACTGTGCAAATATTACCAAGCTGTAAGACAGCTGTGCTCCATTAAAATGTGTAATGGTCGCTGATTTCTTACAGCACATGGTCATCAGGCTGAATCTACAGCCAGTAATTAGGAAGATGAAATGTTTAATTGTGCCTTAATTTTGATAAAATTTATCTGTCACACATCCCGTAGTCAAGCATTATGCTCACAAATCAATGTCATCGGGCCCAAGCAGGAACTGAAGCACCACGCTCTGGCTCCTGACAGATCCTTTTGAATATCAAACTGCTCAGGGTGAGCCTCTAGACTAAAGAAACAAGTGAAAACTTTCCTGACGTGCACAGCTCCTGTGACATATGTCTCACCACCCATTTAAAAGATATAGAGGGCAAAGCAAGAGGCTGCTAACACTTCTTCTCTCACCTCTCACATAGAGAGTTCTCTTGGAGCTGTAAGCACGTTTTTTTTTTAAAAAAAAATCTCACTGCCTACTTAGTCTAACCTCAAGGGTGGTGGTTGTTGTGAGTCCATTTTTTCATCCCTCATAATTGTTCTCTTGCTGCAAAATCACCCAGGGGAAAACCAGGCCCCATTGTGTGCCATGAACAATCATTTACTTTCCTGCTGGCTTTGCAGCAGTGAAAATTATAGGCACTCACATGCAAATTGTCACACATACACAATGTTATTTTATTATTGATTTATTTTACATGGGGAGAGGGTCCATATGGAGTCTCTATTGAAAATGGCAGAGGGAAGTTCGCTGCATTTCTGCTACCACTTACAAAGTGCCTGGTTTGTTTTTGAATATATCTGAATATTGGTACCTTTGCTTCTGCTCATCATACCGCCTGAACACGTTATTTAAAATGAAAAGCTTGCAATTCTCTAAGTAAAACATAGGGATATTCTATCAAGTGTTTAGTCTACTATCTAGCTTGGCCTCTGTCTTTCTTTCTCCTTGGATTCAGATACAGTTATTTCAGGATTGTTTTTTTGTTTTTTCCCCAGCAACTAGCCTATTAAGACGTTTTGATCAAACCAATGCAAAATTTGCTAAAAACACAAATCGGTTGATGCTGGGCTGGCTGAACAAAAGTGCAGGTTTGATAAATGTAATCCTTCTGCCAGATGGAGTCGGCAGCAACAAAGGCAGGGTTCAATATCTAGGGGTTCCTCTTAACAATACAAAACAGAACTGGCTCGAGACCCCATCCAGTAATCTGGGAAAATCAACCACCACCCCTGGGCACCTCTATGAGGCAATATTTCCCCTCTTGCAAGTACTGAATATTTCAGAGAAAACTTTTAATAAAAAGGAAAAAGGAACCCAGCATTAATTTGAGATAACACCACAACCAAGATTTGAAAGCATATGACCATGATCAAACACCCACTTCAGAGTATGTTGGGCAGTGTCATTTGACTCAGTTTCTCACCTTGTAGTGTGAAAGTCCAACAAACACATTTTATTTAACACACCACTCCCCTCTCCCTCCACTGCACCCCACTCACAGTTGCTGTCCTTGGTCAATGAAGACCCAGAGTTCACAGGTGAGTTCACGTGAGTTCACCTCCCATCCTAGCATGGGAGGATGGGAGAGCCAGGGAAAGAAGCATCAAGCAATGCCTCAGTTGCCGTGTTGCCACTGCAAGTGGCTCACAGTTGCCGCCATTCATTCTGCTGCCACCACCACCGCTGTTCATTCCGCTGCCATCCCCCTGCTGATGCCTTCTACTACTACTGTCTCTCTGCTGTGAGGTCATGTTGTGAGGTCCCAGCTCTCAGTGATATCAGAGGGAAGTGGGGACCATCACTGCTAGTGCAGGCTATGCAGTCTCTCTCACCAGGTCTAAGAGTCTGTTCATGGTTAACAGTGATTCCAGCTCTAATGACCACTGAGCAAAACAAGGACTCTCATTTGAGTCTAATCAGCTCTGTTTTTAAACAGTGGAGAGAGAAAGATCAAATGGTATCTAGGACCCATCAGGTAGACTCCAAAACATCTATCCCCACTCTTTTTCACTGGGAGTTGGCATCCCTATCACCTGCTTAACAAGTGACACTCAGTTTAGAGAGACCCCCCCCCTCAATCAGGGCATGCGAAGTACCATTCTGCTGCCCTTTATTTGCACGATAAGGACAACAACATTTCGTTACCCCTGCATTCGAATACCAGAGTGATTTGTAACCCAAATGAGCAAAAACTGATCATTTTGGCAAAATAGTTCCATCATGATGTGCACCGAGGCAGAGAAGTCATGTGTAGCCAAACATGGTCTGTTCCTGAATTCTTTTCCCCCAGCTCATCCCTAAATGTCAGGGGAGAGCTCATTCAGACCTGCTCACATAAAAATTGAGAAAGTTGAAGTTCTCCATTCTTCTCTGACTCTACTTTAATTTCCTATCATTTTGATGCAACACACTATGACAGAGCCTTCTAAACAAACTGGGGTAGAAATCTGGGTCTTCAATTTTAACTATTAGAAGGAGAAAGAAGAAACTCGGAATTACATTCTATCGGACACATTTCAGTTTCTTCTTCCTCTTCCAGACTCTACCTATGCTCTTTGCATTTGAAATTATTCATTGTTGACTCAATAATGAAAAGGTTCCATAACTTTTCTGAATGATTTTTCAATTTTGTTCTTCAATTCAGTTCTTCTTTGTTTATACAGATACTGTGACAATATCATCCATCTATAATCTAGCAAATCTTCCAAAATCCGTTTCAGATGTTTGTTTTGAGAGAGGGATTGTTTACTTTGGGAGGCTGTTTGTTTTGTTAAGTAGCTCTTTGTAGAGCTTCTTCTTCATGATCAGTACAAATTTCAAAATACTTAGGCCTGGTCTATACTAGAAAATTAGGTTGGCATAACTATGTTGCTCAAAAGTGTGAAAAATCCACACTCTTGAGTGGTGTGGTTAAGGTGGCACATGTTTCAGTGTAGACAGTACTAGATAAATGGAAGAAGTCTACAATCAGTCTAGTTAGGTGGTGGATTACATATGCCAACAGGAGAATCCTTCCCATCAGCATAGGTAGCATTTTAAGCAGGTATAGCATTTATTCTTAGCATAGTTGGATGCAAAGAGAGCCTGGGAGTTCCACTTAGTGTCATCTGGAAAGGAAATCCTCCCTTTTTCAGACAACCAACCATGAGAATCATGGTGGTTGGTGAAGAATGTCTAAACTCAGTGCACACTAAGACTGTGATAGATGTTACTACTTTCACCACAAGATTTAAATAGCATGCTAAAGTGCTGTATAGGCTATAGGATGATAGAAATATAGGTTGATTACACTAGAGAAGTTTGCTCTTCATTTTATTTTTGTTGTTTGAGCAAATACCAAAGAACTCATTATTATTTATTTGTATCACAGTAACTCCCAGTTTTTATATATAAAGGAGATATTATACTGTGTGCTAATTATCACCCAAATAAGCTAACATCACAAGCTATGAAAATGTGGGAGAAGATTACTGAAAAGCATGTGTCTGGAATTTGGGAGGGCCAGTATGGATTCATGCAAAGAAGGATCACAGCTGATGCCATAGTGCACTATGAATCCGCATGAGAGAAATTCAGAGAAAAGAGACAGCAAGTGGGCCTGGAGAAGGCATACAGTCATGTACTAAGAGAATTAGTTTGGCAGCGTTTGTAAGGGAGACAGGTGCCAGAAGAATATGTCCCTCTTATCCAGAATGTGTGTGGTACAGTCACTACCAGAGTCAAAACTAAATGGTACTAGTAGAGAATTTTTAGTAAACAATGGCCTGCATCAGGGATCAGCATAAAGCCCCTTTTAGTTTGTGGTCTGCTGAGATCTAATAAGTGAGAATAAACAAAGGGAGTGCCTTGGAACCTGCTATTCACTGATGGCTTTGTGATATGTGCAGCAGATCGTCAGTCCCTACAAGCCAACTTTGAACAGTGGCAACATAGGTTTGAGCAGGCTGGACTTAGAGAAGAATGGACTTAGAGGCTATGATAACTGAGAGAGGAGGACTCACCACAAGGATATCACAGGCAGAGAACTTAGAGGAAGACTAAAAGAATTTTAATACATAGGATCAATGGTTCCTGACAATGGTGCCCTTCTCAGTGATGCCTGGCATCATCCTAAAGCTGGTTGGGTTCAAATGGTAGGAGTTGACCCCAGTTCTTAATGACAAAAAGATGCCAACAATCACTAAAATGACACTAGAAATACTCAGGGCTGGATGCAGACTGAAAAAATGCAATATCCATAATTAAATTAAAAAACAAACATTCATTTCTACCCTACATGTACATTCCCCATTGATAGTCATTTCCCATTAACATCCATTTTGATGATTGTTTTAGTCACAAAAACATTCATATGAAGTGAACATTAAGTGTGTGTGCCGCCATCTTGGAATAATTTTAATCACCCTTCTCTTGTTTATGACTATTTTAGAGATCCAATGTATTTGGAGGAGCAATCAAACATCACAAACAGTGAAAAGTCACAACAAATACTGTGCAAACAACCTTCACATTATAATATTTATATAAAATGTGTTCAAACAATTTCAAATACTGAACAAATCTAGAAAACTCCAAAGTCCGTTTGAGGATAATTCACAGACAGAAAGAAGGAAGAAATTTGTTGAATACATTTTCAGCATAAACAGTTTATTTAGGATTTATTTCTTCCCACCCTGGCTTAGAAGGCTACATGCCAATACTTGGTTCCAATCCAACAGCATCCCTCATCTCCCATGTCAGACAACTTTAAAATAAAATAAATGTATAACATTTAAAACAATAGCAGCAGCAACCCCCCTAACAATTTCTTCCAAATAAACCTCCCTGCTTTTATGTGAGTTTTAGGATCCTGGGACAGAAATGATGGAGAAACACTATTTTTAAGTCCTGTTTTTAAATTCGGGATTTTCTGGATTATCTGTAGTTGGCACAAACGCAAATATTTGAAAGCCAAAACCTCAGCAAAATGAACTCAACAGCTACAGTGATGGGAACAAAGTCCCAGCTCAAACCCATAGAAGTCAGCATCCACCTGGATCATGGCCAATACCAGTGAAGAAGGGAAGGGGCAGAATGGAGAAATGGACCCAGCCCCCAGCTTCCTACACATGGGGGTAGGTCCTCAGTTGAGGATCTACTCCATGGTATTTTGGGCAGTAGATCTATCTTGTATTCCAGCCCTCTCTGATCACTTACCAACACACCAAACACTCCCATACACTCATTCCTTCAATGCTCCTCCACTATGGCATCTTGGAGTGACTGTGCTTCGTAGTTTTACCTGGGCCAACAGGGCTGTGAGAAGAAGGCTTTGCCTGTAAGTAATTATTATAAAAAATTTATAACATCAGACACGAGGACTGAAGAATACAAGATAATTTTAGACCTAGTATAAACAGTTCAGTGGTTTCAACAGAGTTGCATCCACTGACACCAGATCTTAAATAAGGTTTAGTGTTTGTCTTCTATAGCTGCTAAATGAACATAACATTTTACATCTAATAAAGCATTTGGTGTTAGCGCATGTTTTATATTTTACTTGTGTTAGTGGCTGTAAGGAAAAAATATGTGGCTTGAAACACGTACTGTAAATGGCTTTGTTTTAGGTACTTGGACCCAAGAACAAACGTCTCCTGCTCTCACTCTGGGTGCCAGCCACACTGAAACATGAAGGGTTGTTGGCCTGCAGTGCCAACATACTCCACCTTCACGGGGAGGCCATGCCCCTCATGCTCCAGCAATGCCAGACGGCACTCAGATGAGGCGGGCTGGCTCTGGCAGGTGGCAGCACAGGAGGTAGTAAGTGAAAGCAGCACAGCATAACTAGCTCGTGTGCAGCACTAGAATAATATCCTAGCATCTGCAAAACCATAGGATTCCTTTTGACTTTCATTGTTTTCAATATCTAGAAAATATTAGATCATGACTTTCGGTATGAAGGGCAAACTACTAATGACCATTCCAGTGATGTTCCAGAGGACAGGAAGAGGTGCCACTCAGGCCAGCCTCCCACAGTCAGCCCCCTGGGCCCATAAGAAAACAACACTCTCTTCTTAACACTCCCAATATCACCCCATACCCATCCTATCAGCACTCAGATCCCTCAGCAGATACCATACAAGATTCCTTGCTGTGACATATCGCACAACCCTGTGCAACTGCAAACAACTGTGGGATATGCTGGGTTACGGGATTTATTTATTTTTTACTGACTTTCAGATTGCAGGGCAGCAAACGTTGAAAACCATCATTCTGCCAAAAGGTCTGGTGATGAGCACAAGACATATGTTTGGAAATCTCAGCTGACCAGTCTTTCACTGAGGGAATCAGGCTAGAAAAGCTCCTTGATAGCCATTCCCCCTAATGTTTAGATTTACAGGTCTACCATAGGACCACTTTTGGGGAATGGAGAGCCTCTGAACAAGCAAATTTAAAACCATAACATCAAAGTATAAGACAAGAGACAACAGATGGATACAAACCATGGGCCAGGGGTCCAAGGAAACAATGAGACAATATTAGCCAGCACGATAGACAATGATGTCAGTGCACCAGCAACCCAACCGTTGTCAAGTTTTCGTATAGGCACCTTGTTAAAGGAGTGTTCTGAAGATGGATAAAAAGGCTAGCGCAGCCTGCTCTACATTTGACCCCACTATGAAGGCAGAGCAACTTTGAAATAAAGTACTGACAAAAGAGCCCACACTGCAGAAGATGCCCTCATTCCATACCAAGATACAAGATACAGCAGCAGTCTCACAGCTGCCCAATTGGGCATGCCAGAAGGCAAGATTAAGCCAATTGAGTCTGAACCTTAGTAAAACAGATTGCTACACTGGCTGCTTGCCTGGGTTGTACCTACTTTGTACACACTTAGATTTTTTTAAATTAAAAAATGTATGTGGTCGTAGTATTTGCTTGAACTTGTATCTTGTTAGATTAATCGTAACTGGTAGACATTTGAATTCAATGCAGTTACATGGAGAGGGCAGTCATGGACTACTACTGCGTCCTCTGGCCACATTGGGCACCTAATGCAGGGGTAATTAGGCCATAGACAATCCAGTCCAAAATGTTTGGGTACAGTAATAGCACTTACAGTAACACATCTATATATTTCACTTAATTGCGAGTTTGGTTTAGAGTACAGTTCTGCCCTGGAAAGTGATTCTAAAATGGTTTCATGGGGTGTCATGTTTACTGTGCCCCAACGATTTCCAGTTCAAGTAAGTTACAGTTTACAAGTAAGAAGAACTTGCCAGTTTACAAGTAAGAAGAACTTTTTTTCTAATTGATTCTGCAGGCCAAATTCTATGGTCCCACAAAACTCCATTGATAATCCAAAACACAGGTGACCGAATAGAATCCAGTTCACACTCATCTGTGTCAGATGTGCAGTGATAATTGGAGGGGGAAAGTGAAAAAGATATTTTCTTATTAAGTAGACAGAACTCTGAATCCAAAGTGCGAGGAGATCTGTGGAGCAAGATGGTTCCCTTCTTTGGCAGTCACCCTTTAGACTAGAATTGCACTTTAAGGTGAGGTGATGTTACTCATTCAGCAATTTGTAGCTTTATGTTCCATGGGAATCAAGCCTTCTCCTGTCGGCACATTTGCAGGTATTGGCAACTACTCATATTTGCCACAAATTGTGCACCAATAGATTTTGCATTCTGTATAATAACTATTTTATTGTGCAATAAGGGATGTGCATTTAACTAGAGCATTTTACAAAGGTTGTGCCTGATGAGTGTACATTGACAACATGCTGCGCACTGGAGCTGATAGGTCTGGTTTGGTATTCGTAGAAGCACTAGATTCATCGGGCGATGAAGCCTTGCAATAAAGAGAAACTAATGGAAGCAATTAGGAAAGAACACCTGTCGGTGGAAGACTGCAACCTCTACATTGACCATAGCCAGAAATTGCTCCCAATTGTTATTCACAACAATGGAAGGCCTCTGGATTGTGAATGCAAGCAATGATGGTGTGCAATAAAATTGCAAATGAGTTTTCACATTGTTCAATAAAATTCTATTACATTGTCAATCTGTGTTGACACAGACCAACCCAATAAAATGGTGCAACTCAGGGTACATCTACACTGCAATAAAAGACCTGCAGCCTGGCTGCAGCTGACTCAGGCTCACATGGCTAAACATTGCAGTGTAGACATACAAGCATGGGCTTAACCCTGGGTTCTGAGATTCTGTGACGAGGGAGAGCCTCAGAACCTGGGCTCCAGACTGAGCCCAAATGTCTCCTCTGGTGTTTTTAGCCCCCCCAGCTAAAGCCCAAGTCAATTGACCTGAGCTCTGAGACTCAGTGCTGTAGGTTTTTCACTGAAGTGTAGATGCACCCTGAGGGGCTAACGATCACTGTGGGGTAAATACACTTCCTTTCACTTCTAGAAAAGTGGGTTCAGATCCTGCACTGGTCACAAACAAACATGAAATCATTGGCTCATCCTAGCCTCTAGTGGACATTTAATCCTATCGTGTAATTGAGCACAATCAATGTTCTGTACTCAAGACAGATCCAGGATCATAATAGCAAAGATGTTTATAGCACTGTAGCTGACCTATATTCAGAATAGAGCAGAATGCATTCTTTCACTATACATGCCTTTAGCCAATAGATCATTTTCCAAACCACTACATTTACTAACAATTTATTTCAATTGTTAACCACAGTTACGGATGTAAACTAACCACAAAATAGACCTAGCTCAGATATAGCATCTTTGGTCATTATGGAAGTGAGGCTGTTATAAAGAGAGGTACAAGTAAACACAGCTACTGCCACCAATAGTATAATCACTATTTGGCAAATATTTAATATACAGTTAGGTATTACAGCCTTTGCCAGGAAAGACAAGTACACAGAGAGGGAGAGGCAGTGGTGGGAGGTAGGAGAGGTGGATAGAGAAGAAGGAGCAGTGGGAAGGGGAGGCAATTTAGGGTCTAGTTCAGGAGCTCAGATCATTGCATTATATAAACATGAGATAAATGTTGAATTACTTCACTTTAATTCCATCAAATGATTCTGGGGACTACAGATCTCATGTGGAAGGGAGTGTAAAAGATCTTCAACAGATTAATCAAGATTTTCTTGCCACATTTATGTCACCAGAACCCCTCAAATTGAATTTTAGCCCATAATTTGCAATCACTCAATTTTTTTATTGAAATGTGTATAACAAAAATCCTAGAGCAAGCAGGCAAAAAATAAACTCCACGGCAGTGCTATAATGTGTGCAATGAACTTCATCTCACCAGTGCAAATGTAAAAAAAAAAATATCACAGCATTTTAATAAATTGGCTGAGGTCAATTCCATAAATGATGAGCAATGTTATTTTAAGGCCGCTCCCAACCCACAAATAATATTTCCACAAAACATGGGTGGCATCTGTCTATACATACTTTAACATGCATTGTATATATCAATTGTAGTTAGATACCCTACTAACAAACAACAAAAACGGAATGATAATAATGGCAATGACAATAGTTTTCACTTATATCGAACCTGTCAGTCACAGACTCCAAAGAGCTTTATGAAAGATGGGTAATCATAATTATCCCTAAACTCCCTCTTCACCTCAACATGCCTGTCGCCATCCTCCATTCAGGAAACAGACTCAAAAGGGTTAAGGGGCCAAATTCTGCCATCCTTACTTAAGTCGAAAAGTACCTTATTCCACAAAGAGTCTTAATTAATTGGGAGACAGGCCAGTCCTCGCTTACAGACAGCCCCCCAACCTGAAACAAATACACACCAGCAACTACTCACCACTCTACACTAATCCAGGAACCAAACGCTGTAACAAACTTTGTTGCCTACTCTGTCCCTGTATCTACTCTAGCAACACCATCAGAGGACTCAACCACATCAGCCACACCATCAGGGACTCATTCACCTGCACATCTACTAATGTGATATATACCATCATATGCCAGCAATGCCCTGCTGCCGTTTACATTGGCCAAATCACACAGTCTCTACGTAAATGAATAAATGGAGATAAATCTGACATCAGGAATGGTAACATACAAAAGCAAGTAGGAGAACACATCAATCTCCCTGGATACTCTATAACAGATTTAAAATTAGCTATACTTGAACAAAAATACTTCAGAAACAGACTTCAAAGAGAAACTGCAGAACTAAAATTAATTTGCAAATTTAACACCATTAATTTGGGCTTGAATAGGGACTGGGAGTGGCTGACTCATTACAGAAGCAACTTTTCTTCTCCTAGAATTGACATTGGGTGTGAACTACATCCACCCTGATTGTATTGGCCTTGTCAACACTGGTTCTCCACTTGTGAGGTAACTCCCTTCTCTACATGTGTCAATATAATAATGCCTGCATCTGTAATTTTCACTCCATTTATCTGAAAAAGTGGAGTTTTTACCCATGGAAGCTTATGCCCAAATAAATCTGTTAGTCTTTAAGTTGCCACCGGACTCCTTGTGTTTGTGGATACAGACTAACACGGCTACCCCCTGATACTTGAATAAATTTAGTGGGACCACATCTGAAGTAAGCTGCTACCCAGTAGGTGTAAGGGTATCAGAACCTGCCTCTAGGTCAGGGATCTCAAACTCAAATCACCAGGAGGGCCACATGAGCATTGTCCTGAGGGCCACATCACTGACACACACACCCCGCTTTCCCCAGCCCTGCCCCCACTTCACCCTTTCCGTAAGGCCCCACCCCTTCCCCACCTCTTCCCAGCTCCCATTCCAACCCCTTTCCCAAATCCCCACCTCTTCTCCGCCTCCTCCCCTGAGCGTGTGGCTCCCCGCTCCTCCTTGCTCCCTCTTGGAAAGCGCTAAGCACCTGGAGGTAAGCAGAGGAGCAGGGATCTGGCGCACTGTGGGGAAGGGGAACAGAAGGAAGGGAACTTGGTGGGCTGCAGGAAATAACTCTAAGGGGCGGCACGGGGAGCTTGGCAGATTGTAGGACATAACTCCGGGGAGGGAGGTGCAGGGAGCTTGGCGGGCTGCAGGAAATAACGGGGGAGGGGAGATGCGGGGAGCTTGGCAGGCCGCGTGTTTGAGACCCCTGCTCTAGGTGATTTGTACAAGGCCACACAGTGTGTTAGTGACAGAGCTAGAAACAGAATCCAGATCTGATGACTCCCAGTCCCACCCACTTAACACTTCATGCACAAATCCTTGGTTTTTGTTTGCAAATTTGGGGCTTTGTTCACAGAAATAAAGATGCTTCCATATATTACTGAGTCCTGCTGAAAATTAGGTCTATGTTAATCCCCACAAGCCAAGAAGTGATACAAAAAGTGTTCCCTGTACCATCCTGCTGGCAGAGAATGTTTTCAACACCACACTGCTGAAGCAGGAAGTTTATTGGTATCTTCTATGCCATAGATAGGGAAATTTGTGACAATCAACATGAATACATCGCTTGTTTAAGAGGAAGGAAAATGGGGGGAAAAGCCTTTTTCTAAATGTGGAAAATAGGTAATTTTTTTCTAGTTGTAACTTCAAAACCACCTTGTTGATAGGGTGGACTAGAAATATCTCCCCTAACACAGACAATCCGTACAGTTGATCAGTTATATTATCTCTTTTTTGTGTTACAGTGGCCAGGATGAAAAGGGGTGCTTATGATAGAACAATCTGGCTAAAACATAGGACCATTTCCACTTAATAAACACTTGCTTGAATTGGGAGACACACATAGGTGGGCAGCCATAGCCCCAGTCTGTCACTGTTAGTGTCTGAAAATAATAAAGGGGTTAGAAAGAGGTGAAAAAAGCAAAAAAGGTAAGAAAAGCTGTTTCCTTTGGGGAAGGGATGAGAGAGAAGGAAATCCATCACATTTTGGAGGCATAAGCCCTACCCCTACTGTGAGACTCGGATATGAGAAAACATGCATCATGATGAACAGCTCTGGGATTCATTTTTTGACAGGAGCAGTGCTTGATCACAGACAATGGCATTCATGTTTAATGATAATTTCACCAAATGGGCCATTTTCACTATTTTGTTCTTTTCTATTTCACTTCAGGGAAATCCTGTAGATAAGAAAACAAGAGTATAAAATAGACTGATACAGGATCACACTGATGCTGTCTTTCTGCTTAGTGAATAAATGTTTAACAAAATGTAATATTCATTTAAAATATTAAACCAATTTGACTTTGCTGAGGGCTATTTTATCTAAATCTCATGTCTAAGTTTCCTTTGTCACTGTTTCTATTATAAGCTTTAATGTGAAATGTGCTTGCCATGTTTGGGGATTGGGTCATTTGTTTTGAAAATGGGCTGACTGCCACAATTAACATGGGCTGTTTTTTCTGAAGCTGTTAAATTCCCTGTCAGAATTCTGGTCTACTTTCTTTGGCCCATGTCCTGCTCAGCTTAATCTAAGTACTGGCTGAAAAAAATAACATTTATTCAGGACCATATTCTGCCCCCTTTATTCACAGTAGTAGTGCCTTATTCCCTAGTTCACCCACTAAATGAATGCGGCTACTTGCAGTTTAAAGCCTAGATCCTCCAATGTGTTCTTCAGTGACATCCACCTGCAGAGAAAAAAATTGCAGCATCTGGGTCGAAGATTATGCTGCCTATGAGTTTAGTGTGGCAGAGTCTAGCATTCTGTAAAGGAAATTCTCTACCTTGCTAAGTTTGACTCCACCAAGTTTTTGTTTTCTTGACCAATTCAACATTTATTCTGTGCACAAACTTTATAAAATTTACTCATATAAACACTGCATTATGGCATAATAGTAAAATAAAACTGAATTGATAATAATGGAGCACAAACTAAAAAGGAGTCAGGAGATAATTGTTGCTAGTTGATGGTCACAGGTCCCCAGACAGACTGAGAACTGATCATATACTCCTTTTTTACCAGTCCCATAATGGACGGCGACACTCAATGAAATTGAAAAGGCAGTATATGTTTGCATAATAGTATTTCTTTACAAGCCATACCATCAATTGCAGTCACTGCTGGAGAAAGTTCTTGAGGTAAATCATGAAGCAGGAACCTTAAGGGGGCCTGAGCAATCGTGTCAACATTAACAGCTGCAGTTAATCAAGCAAAAGCAGCAATGCAAGTTAGGAATCAAACTCATGGTTCAATGTTTAAACTGACTATATGCAAGAGTGTATATGCTATGAGTGCCAAGAATAAATGCTTCCCTACGTCCCTATTGCAGACAACAGTTAATAGGTGTATGTGACAATCAGGTTCCAGACACCCCCCAGGGGAAAGCAATAAGGTTAAGAACCCCAAATATAAGTAGTTAAATCAACTGATTGTATAACAATGTTGTGGTACTATAAAAATATATCAGGGAAGGTCTTTTATGAAAGTTGGTAATGTTCTGAACTTGATGGTTATTATGAAATATGTATACAGAATATGGTGTATAAACAGAACTATGCTCATAAACTTCAGCTCCTCCTCACAGCAGGGCAGTGAGTGATCAGAGAGGGAGAGGCACCTCCCAAACCAGGTGTTTACACAAAAGCAGACTCAAATAACATGCTTGCATCTGACGAAGTGGGTATTAGCCCACGAAAGCTTATGCTTCAAAACTTTATAGTTAGTCTTTAAGGTGCCACAGGACTTTGTTACCTCTGCTATTCCAGACTAACACGGCTACCTCTCTGATTCTAATCTATTTACTGTGCAACTCAGGAAAAGACAATGATGGGCCTATAGTGGTAGTGAAAAGCCTCTCAGGCAGCCCAGCAATCAAGAACAAGAGGAAATCTTTCTCTTCTTTGAATAACTATGAGTCGGCATGCCAGGAGAGAAGGGAGGGGTGGTGAAAGGAAAAAGTCTTTTAAAAGGAGGCCTGAAACTGAGTTTGGGAATCCAGAAACTGGGGGACAGTCTCTAGGCAGGAATCTGTCTGTGAATGCTGAATCCCCCTTATAGCTAAGAGAGATGCTGGGAAATCATTTAAATGTCATACATAGTTTGTTCTGGAAAAGGGATTTTACTTAATATGGAACTGTAAAGTGCAAAGTGGCATTTTTAGGTTTTTTATTTTCTGTGTAGCTTGTCTATTTGCTTTCCCTTACTATTTCATCTTTGAATCTTGGGGCTTTCTATTAAATAAACGTTTTGTTTACTTTTAGCCAAGCAGGTCTCTGGTGTACAAGCTGCACGGAGTGCATGTGCCAAAGAAAGATGGTATCTGGGGGGCTGGTTACACACTTAACCAGAGAGGAATGGTCCAAGTACTGATATTTAAGAACACAGGAAGGATAGATTTGGGAAGACTCGGGACTGGAAGGCTTTTACTGTTATCCTGCAAAGAGTAACTAGATTGCTGAGTGCCAGAGTCATTGATCCCTTATGTTTGTGAGCTAGCTGCTGGTGTCAGTGATCTGAACCATAGCCGCATGGGCACAAAGTTACAAGGCAGGTAGACACAAAACCCCTTACTGATCTGGGTAGTCCCCAGAACATCACAGCATATTCATTGTTTGTTCTGGGTGGCCATTCCCATGCTGATGCATGTGGATGGGGGAGAGAATTATTTGCTGTGTGAGGAGTGATGGCCCTGCTTCTTTCCAAACATCTGCAAACCACCACCTGGGCTGCCTCCCTACGAGGGAGAGGCAGGGGAACAGAGCCCAAGCTGCAGGGCTCCATTTTCCCCACCCTCTGGATGCGCATGGCCCTTTTGTACAAACTCCAGCCACCCATGGCAGACAGCCAGAGCACTTAAAAAAAAAAAAAAGCTCACAGCTCGCACTTCCCTTGACACATTCCCGTGGCTCCCTTGGGAGGCCTGTCCCGTAGTTTGAGAACACTGAGATGTGAACTTCCATTCCTAAAAGCAGTAGCCGTACCGGGGCCATGTCGGTCTTGTTTTGCATTAGATATTTTAGTCTCAAACAGAACTTCCCATTAATTTTTGTCATCTTGAAATTGGTACCAGTCACAGAATGTTGGCTGAAGTGCCAGTACAGCTTATCAGTATCCTGGACAATTAGAGGACCAATAAGACCATAGTTGGAGAATGCATCCTGATAGACATGTATCATAAGCTATCAGAGAGGGTGGATAGAATCCCAGACAGCAGCATCTTTAAGATCTCGAATTGCCTTTTCTAGCTTGATTTCATTTCCCTTCCTGACCCCTTGAGAACAAGAAACTGAATCTGTTATGGACATCATATGGACTAAGCAACTCCAGGGGGACATGCACATAAATGGATAAAAACTGCAAGATGGAGCTCATCAAACTACATGAGAAAGTGGCTAAAGCCTAGAGTTAAGGTTTTCAATACACTGTTTTCCATTATGTTCTATGGCACAGAAGCTTTGTTTAAACTTCTTCAATCATTCAGAATGGTCTTTATCAAAATTCTCTCTCCATTTTTTCCACCTGAGATCATGTAAAATGGGTGGGTAGACTGCATAGCAGAACATGTGGTAGGAGGGAATACACAACCACAGAAGACTGCAATAAATAAATAAATAATCCAACAAAACCAGGCTGAAAAAAACAAACAAACTTAAACCACCTCGCCTGGCTAAATTACTTACTGTTGCTGTTTAAAAAGGGTTATAGATAGATGGAGAGAATAAGTGGGTCTGATTCCCCTGAAAGCCCAAAGCGAATGAATGACAACAGACAAAGCACTTTCCACCCTTCCCCAAAGGAAGAGTGGGTGCTTACTTTTAAAAATTCAAAAGTGCCCTACATTTACAATGTTGTTCAAATACATAAGCGACATAATTTTGTTATTTAGTTGGAGGACTCCAAAAAAATTGAAAAAATGAGGGCATATTTTTGGTAAAAGAATGTTTTTAAATGTTAAACTTTGCAAAATGTAGTAAATACTCTCCTTGAACAATTGTATAGAAAATTCAATTGTCGCCTGACCATTTAGTGTGCCCCATTTGGAAACTAAATTCAATCATTAAAATGTGAAACATAATGATTTTAGTTCTGCTTTAAAAGCAAATCTAGTGTATATAACTAGAGTGTCACTACTAATACCTCCAGAATACACATATTATAAACACGTAAAAGAACACAATACCTCAATATCCAGAAGTAACTGTATCCACAGCCTTGTATCATTCTCTCATGTCTTTAGTACAGGGAGCCAATGAATTTACTGCTCCCTCCTCTGTCCTCAACCACCCTTCTGCCCTTCAGAATGTCAGGATTAAAATGCAAGTGATCATCATGTTCAAAATCTGTGGCCAGTGAATCTCTAGGAATTTTTGTAATAGGCCTGTGTGCTAATGACCCAAGCAGTGAGACTCCCAAGGTCATTTCCAGACTAAGGTCTCTTGTGCTGCAGTATAGAAGGCTACTGCCAAGGCACCAGCACAGAACAGTGCTTTTTTCCCTAGTAGTATGTAGAGAAAAGACAACATAGTCGTATGGATAATTAAAATGTTGGATGCTCCAATGGTCCTGCCTAGCTCCTTTAGTAGCAAGAATTCCCATGCTCTTAAGTGAGGGACGGAGGCTGTGCATGTACGATACATGTGGCTTTCTGCATATGTCTGCACATCATTTCACAGGGAACTATTTCACACCACACCAGCTTGATGAGTCGCTGTTGTTCACACCCTCTGAGAAATAAGTACATGTGAGAATAATACCTTTACAACTTTGAAATGTCCTTAGACAGACTTTTAATCTCCAGGCCATCAACCTGGTGTGAACTCTCCTCCTGACTTTTCACACTTACAGAGAATAGACTCAAGCAACACACCATAAAGCAATAGGAAAGGACAGAAAAATTCTGGGAAATGCAAAATTAAGTACAAATACAAATAAGTAAGATTTTTAAAGCATACACATAGTTAGTCATATATGTAAACACACACTGGTATCAATTAAACAGTCAAATTAGACTACACTGTTGAAAATGCAAGATGATGCTAATGAATTCTAACAATAGTTTTCAGTTCCATTTTCTTGGTGTCTATGCCATGGCTGGTACATAGGAACACCTGGTTTCCACTAAAGTAAAGCTAGTGGAATGAAGTTTAATCACTGAAGACTAATTTAATCTATTAATATTATTTATATGGTTCCATAGGTATGCATGATACTTTACATGTAAATATCAGAGCCCTGAAGAGCTTTCAGCGTAAGGTCCAAAAATGGCAAATAGATGTTGTAGTACAGATCTTTAATCATCATGGAGTCAGATTCACAACAGTGAGACTGTATCTGGGTGTAAGGATCCTCACTAATACACCTATCTCCAGCAGCAGGGTCTAAGTTAGGTTGAAAATGACAACAGGGTATGAAACGTAGAAGGAAATGGGACACAAGAGAGGGCATATTGCTGGGTTGGGAAGTGTTTGGTTCTAAGAGGAGCTGATTATGTAAGTTATGTAGTGCATGTCTTGATTGTTACATTTTGTTTGTCTGTGAGGGGTTGTACTCATCACAACTGTACACAGTGGGTCCTTGTTCTGCTGGCTGGAAGGAAAGGGGTTGTTGCCCCTTTAAAAGCTCCCTGTGCAACTGGTAGCAGAGCGGGAGGAAGGGGAAAGTTTACCAGATAGCACAGGGAAGAAAGGAAGTGTCTGGAAGCGGTATGGGGGGCATGGCTCTTTCAGCTGAATAGAAGAGTGGGCTACAGCTCTGAAGAAGCCCTCTCTGACCTGGACTGGGCTGGCAGCACCCACTCTTCCACCCAGGAAATCTGAGAGAGGAGCGGGTCCCTTCATAATCATCTGTGGGCCTTACACTAATTGTCCCTAATTCTTTGGTGGCTGAGAAGGAATTTTTTCTTCACTGCCAGATTAGTCAAGGCAGAACCTGTTTTTTTCACCTTCCCCACTGCGGGTTTGCGACTATATGGGGTAGGGCAGAAAATTAGGTTATAATGTCACAACTTAATATATAAAACTTGTGGGAGATGTCCAGTGAATGTATCTGGTGTGGAAGGAGTCTGGTTATCAGCTAAAGGATTGGCAGAGGATTTAAGGGAAAGCATCCCTTAAGGGAGCTGAGGAATGGGAGTTGGGGCTCCTATATCTGTTGAAGCAGGGAGCCAATCCCCCCTCCTTTTATAGCCCCCTTAATCATCAGAAGTAGGGTTGGTAGCAGCAGGATGACTGGGACCTAGTCAGGAATTACTTGGAAATGATTAAGAAAAGAATGGTGACCTTCACTGTACAATTTATTGAGAGGTTCTCACAGTTTTTTAAGTAAATAAAGTTGTGGTCTAATTAAACCACATCCATTGCCTGTTGTATTCCAGCATGGCCAGACAACAGTTTATAATACATATTTCTTAGCCCTGGTCTACACTAGGGGGGTGGGAAGAATTGACCTAAGATACTCAACTTCAGCTACAGGAATAGCGTAGATGAAGTCGACATATTTAGGTCAACATTCCATGGTGTCTTCACTGCACTGAGTCAACTGCTGCTGCTCCCCCATTGACTCTGCCTGCGCCTCTGGTGGCGGTGGAGTACCAGAGTCGACAGGAGAGCGCTCAGTGATTGATTTGTCATGTCTAGACTAGACATGATAAATCGAACCCTGAAATATTGATCGCTACCTTTCGATTGGGTGGATGGTGTAGACCTGCGCTTACTTTTGGAGAAGTTATCATTTGCATGGGTTCATAGAGGATGTGTTCTAAGGGAGAATTTGAATGACAAGAAGATGGCTGGCTGGCATCAGGAAGCAGAAGGCTGCTCCATGCATAAGGGGCAGTTTAGAATAAGGCACAAAGAGAAGAATGGGAGAAGATTACCAGTGGAGGAATTAAGTAGCAGCAAGTGAGGAAAAAGATGTTAGCAACCAGATTTTAATTAGACTCCAGGGAAGTGAGAAGAAGCTGCAAGGAGGGTGGAGAGGAGAAATTAAATCAAAATGACCTAGGCACAGACAGGAATTGAGGAGTCATGATGAAAAAGAGGGATAGATATTGGAGGTGTTTTAATGGAAGAACAGATAGAGCAGGTTTAACAACAGCTTTAATGTAGGAGGAAAAGAGAAGGGTCGAATATGATTCTCAGATTAGTTTAGGACCAAAATTTGGGTTTTGTAGAAACAGAGTTTTGCAAAATCTAGGATCGAGAAAAACATTCTGATTTTTTTAAAATTTCAATGCAAAACAGTTTGTGTGGATTTAATACTAATGAGAAGCATCATAAATATATATATAAATGCATCTAGACTATTCCTCTGCAGTGTTTGCAACATAAAAACGCAAGATTTCCCTAGTGTCAGGAAGTAAAATTGATTAGAAACTGATTATAAACAAAAGTGAAACTGTCTAATATGTTTTCATTGACCAAGCAATGTGAAGTGTATACACACACACACACACACACACACACACACACACACAAAATCAAGTATTCAATAGCCCAGCCAGTGCTAAAGAAACCATCACTCAGTGCAGATGACCGGCAGCTAAGCAAAAGAAACTGACCAAAGGGGGAAAAATGGTCTACAAACCATCTGAGTATAGGTTCAGACTGGAACATGTTACCACACCTGGGGAATTCTGCACCAAAAAAATTAAAAATTCTGCACACAATATTTTAAAATTCTGCATATTTTATTTGTCAAAGTAACACAATATAATCATGCCAATTTCAATTATTTGGGTAATTTATTTCAAAATACCTGTCATCAAGTACATCTAAAACAATACAGACAACAAAAAAGATTCAGGAAATGGGTTTTTTACAAATAGATTTCTTACTAGACATGTTAACATAGAACTTTGAATAATAATTCATTTAAACTACAATACAAAAAGAAGTTGCCCACATCTTTCAGAAGCAGTGCAAAGGCTTAGGGCACTCAGAGGAAACAGAGCTGAGGGAGAGGGCATTAACTGCTGTGAAGGAGCTTGGGTGTGAACCAGGTTGTTGGGGGTGGGTAGAAATGTGGAACAGGGTTTTTTGGGGGAAGGGATTGTTAGGGAGTTGGAGATCCTTCCCCAATAAATCCTGATTTACCCCTACCCTCTCCAATTCAGTCAGGTATATCTGTCCCATCCCCATGTGACCCTGCACCCCCCTCCCCATTTATCCAGGCATAGGTGTCCTGTCCCCATATGTCCTGCACCCCCACTTTCATTCATCCCTGACTCAATGTTGTCACCACACTAGCTTCTGTTCCTGCCCCCAATAGCCCTGAGCAGCCCTGTGTTCCATCACGCCCCATATCTCGTGTCTCCTCACCTGACCATGCAGGCAGAGTGGGGTGAGAAAGGCAGCCTCTGCCCCTTCCCTCTCCACAGCTGAATATTCCAGCCTGTTAGTCAGCTGTTCTCTCTTCTGGCATCACATCATCCCCTGGTGGTCGAAGGGTGTAATTGTAGCATGACCCCTCTCATGGCTTTCCTTTGCCTCCATCAGAATAAATTATTCTGGGGGGGGGGGGGGAATCTGCGGGGGATATTAATTCTGCGCTTGTGCAGTGACACAGAATTCCCCTAGAAGTAAGGGTACAGAGACAGAACTTGTTGCCCCAGTGTATGACCCCATCCTATGCACAGAGTGGCAAAATACATCTATATTCATTGTATTTGACCTCGTTTTGGTATTAGATAACCAGTCAACAGTTCTCCCTCCAAGAAAAAGCAGAGGTGCATGGAAATGCCCTAAAATGGCTCAATACATTTATCTTAAGACAAACTCAGAGGGCAAAACTCAAATTTGAGACTCATTGACAAATTCACTGAGTTCAATGCATTTACACCAAGAATTAATTTGGCCAATAGAGGCAAATTTCTGCTATTGGAATCAGTCATTTATTTCATAAAAATGTATTTTAACAGTAGAAAATTAACAATGATTCAGATCTGAGCTCCTTCTACACACAAAACTATTGAAATCAATGTGTGTTTAGCCTGAAGAAAGATTGAGTAAAAACGGAGGGCCCAGGTTTTCCTAACACCTGGGAAAAATCCATGGTGGGGAAAGGACATCCTCTGAGTTTCAGCTCATGAACTTTATCATTCTACTGTTAGGGATGTTCTTTGATCTTGAGTGGTTTGCCAAAAAAACCTCATGGATTCCCTAATAGCCTTGGGCATTTGTACAAGACAGGGGACCCCTGCAGGGGCACTTCTGATTATTTTAAAAGGTCACTTCTAGTTATGCAACTGGATGTTTCACTTGAAAGTGATTTTCTCTACATATTAATGTAATATTTCAATGGAAAGTTGTAAATTTGATTATTGGGGTAAGCCAGGTGGACACTACTTTTTTTCCCCCATCTAGATGTAAAATCACAATATAGGCCACAATCTGAGGAAGCTTCTCTCCCAAAATACATTGGCTCTTAGGGCTTTTTCTTGAATGACCTGTCTACCTAGCTGACAGGGTGAGTGAGCAGAATAACTCTGCACAGGACACAATCCTAGAAGTCTGGCTTCCTGACACACTTTGTTTGTAAAAGGGAAATAGGTTTTAAACTGGATTTTTCATTTTCAAGAAGGACCCTGACAATAAGGCTTTGGTTCATTCTAAACCATTTAAAAAAAATTCAGTTCACTACTGCACACAACAAAATGTCACCTCCCTCTAACAACTGATTAAGACAGGCAACGCTGAACTTCACATACAGTCTGTCTGACAATCCTGCCCCGTCAATACATGCTACAGAATCATCATCCAAACAACCAGACAAGCTGTCTCTATTAACATCTGCTCCTGTTTCAGTACATGAATTATCCTCTTGGGTTATCCCATCTTCAGCTGCTTCTGCACGATGGCATCTCATAATTTACCTACTCCAACATTTCATCCTTCTTTAACAACTGCTGTTTCTAGAAATAAGTTAATCAATAAAACAATATAAAAATAATAGCCAGAGCACCCTGAGTTGCTCTTTCCAGGATAGGGCTGTGTGTAAAATGGGAGAACAGAGGATTGTGGGTTGACAGGGAATTCCTAAATTGACAATTTCTCTAACATACAATGCTTAAAGCATTCTGTACTATTTAACTGTGGACAGAGAAAGCTCATGTTAAGCCATTAGCTTGTCTTACTTCCACTGCATGCATCTGACAAAGTGGGTATTAGCCCACGAAAGCTTATGCTTGAATACTTTAGTTAGTCTTTAAGGTGCCACAGGACTCTGTCACTTCTTACTTATTACTGTCACCCTAGCCTGTCCTCCCTCCCCTCATCCTTTGTATTGTTTCTCACTTGCTTCATCTTGACTTCAGTTAAATAGCAAACTTTGGGGGGCAGAAACCATGTTCATCTAGGTCTGTTCCAGGCAATTCCAATGAGGGCCTTTGGGTTCTACAGGTTAATATGATTAATAATTACACCCCATCTACATCTGCTGCATTACCAACACTGTAAGATGCAAGATATTTTGCTACACATATGGGTACCAGACTGCACATTTTGTTGTGCCTCACTCCATCAGCAGTGCTAGAGACACTACAGAAAAACACTATCTCCTTCATGCTCATCATCCGTTGAATAGCTGGACAGTTTTTCTGTTGAGTCATGATTCACAGAAGTTGGAATATTAATGGGAAAAAACCTTAAAGACCTATATACTTTCAGTTCACAATAAAACAGCATAGGATGAACAAAAATATGGAGTTTGCAAAGAAGTTTGATGGACACTAATGGAGCATCTGATATTTGCAATCAGCTTAGCCAAATCAGTCATAATGTGATTGAGAGAAGCAGAAAGATCCCATATAATGTTATACTGAAAACTCTTGTTCCTGGACATTGCAGACCACCATTTTGTGGAAGCCAGGATGATAGTCCTATCTTAGAGAATTGCTCTTCCCAGAATGTTGGAATACTGCATACAATTGTTCATGCATTTGATAAGAAGGGGTGGTAAAATCCTCTAAAATATGGTTCAAAAATTCAGAAAATAAAAAGCCTATTCAAAATTAGGTGACTAAGTGTTTGTCAAGAAATAATAACACACTAAAGAAATCATTTCAAAGTTTTCAAGTGGATTTCAGACAAAACAACAAGCAGAGGGGATAAAGAAATAAATTACCTTTTCCTTAAGGCACTTTCACAATGCCAGAAAGAACTTCTTTCAATCTATAAAGATATGTGTTTTTGTAAGAGGCATAACAGAAGAGAGTAACTGATCTGCATAGTGTAGCAGGGGTTCTCAGTGGACTGGGGAACTTAGGCTTTGCTGACACTAGAGTTATTGTAATGGAAGGATGCTTTTCTTGAGCTCAGGAACTCATTCACATGAGGATGCAGCTACTCTCAATGTCCATTGCCTGAGTCAACGTCTAACCTTGGTAATCAACAAACCTAATGAGGTTCCCGCAATTTGTGATTATTGGAGGACAATTACAAATACCATCACTCATCAATACCTCAGCAAAAAGAGTGAGCTAGCAAGAATGACATGTCAAAATGCTTCTAATCATATAGCAAATAAATTTCTCTTTGCATTTACTGACATTCAGTGGGTTGATTGATATGATGCTGTCGTTTTTCCACATATTATAGATCGATAAAGTCTGGATACTCTGGAGGACATAAAAGGTTGGAATACATCTGGAGATGCAAATATTCTCCTTCATGCTTTACAGAATACAGAGTTTGTCTTCTCACTCAACAGCCTTGAAGCAGCTTTGCAAGAGACAAAGAGTGCCAGAACCACAACTGGCTGCTTTGTAGCCAACCACTATTCAGAGTCTAAAGTAGGGAAAGAACAACTTAAAAATTACTTAGACAAGTTAAATGTCTTCAAGTCCTCGGGGCCTGATGAAATACATCTTAGAATACTCAAGAAGCTGCCTGAGGAGATAGCTGAGACATTAACGATTATCTTTGAAAAGTCATGGAAGATGGGAGAGATTCCAGAGGTCTGGAAGAGGGCAAATATAGCACCTGCCTATAAAAAGGGAAATAAGAACAACCCAGGGAATTACAGACCAGTCAGCTTAACTTCAATACCTGGAAAGATAATAGAGCAAATAAGCAAGTTACAAACACTTAGAAGATAATAAAGTAATAATTACCATCAACATGAATTTGTCAAGAACAAATCGTGTCAAACCAACCTAATAGCTTTCTTTGAAAAGGTAACAAGCCTTGTTAATGGGGGGAAGCAGTAGATGTGGTATATCTTGACTTTAGTAAGGCCTGTGATACTATCTTGCAGACTTCCTTATAAACAAATGAGGGAAATACAACCTAGATTGATCTACTATTAGATGGGGGCATAACTGGTTGGAAAACTGTTCCCAGAGAGTTGTTATCTTTGGTTCACAGTGAAGCTGAAAGGGCATATCAAGTGGGGTCCCACAGGGATCAGTTCTAGGTCTGTTTCTGTTCAATATCTTCATCAGCGATTTAGATGATGATACAGAGAGCACACCAAACTGGGGTGGGGGAGGGTTTCAAGTGCTTTGGAGTATAGGATTAAAATTCAAAATGATCTAGACAAACTGGAGAAATGGTCTGAAGTAAATAAGATGAAATTCAATAAGGACAAATGCAAAGTACTCCACTTAGAAAGGAACAATCAGTTGCACACATACAAAATGGGAAATGACTGCTTAGGAAGGAGAAATGCAGAAAGGGATCTGAGAGTCATAGAGGATCACAAGAGAAAGATGAGTCAACAGTGTAATACTTGCACAAAAAAAAAAAGCAAACATCATTGTGGAATGTATTAGTAGGAATAATTTCTGCCTCAAACTGTTCAAGGAACCGCTAGGAACTCTGAAAACCTTTTACCTTGCCATCAACATTGAAATCGCCTCCAAAACGTCAATACAAATTAAGAATAAAAATACTCAAGAGAAAAATACCAGCAAACGTAAGGTGCTCGAAACTATGAAATTCAAACACATATGAATAGTCAACTTGTTCATTGCTTACTCCTTAAAATATGGGTAGCATAGCCAAAGGAAATATAATTAAAAAAATTATTAAAGCTAATGTTAATTTTTTTTATATAATACATAGGTTGAGAAAAGAGTGTCTGTTCATCAGGGTAGAGTGCTTACATTATCCACAAATACAAAGTTTGCTTTTAAAGTCATAAGATACATATAGTGCATAATCAGCAATAACCCAAATTTTAGGTGAATGAATTCAAGAATACAGTTTAAATTTCTAGCTTCCATGCATTCGGGTACTTTACTCATGAAAAAAGTTATACAAAGAATCGGTGGCAGAAAGCAAAATATATCAATGAGTGAAGATGGTCCCCCGGTAACTGAGAATTAGGTTGGCTGTCATTTAGAAAATACAATCCATGAGGAAAGTATTTGTTGTACTACAACAGGTTAAGGTACAAGCATGATAAATTAGATGTCTTGGCCACATAAATAACTGAATTTCAGAACAGTAATAAATGTTTTTAACAAAAATCTCTCAGATAGTCTGGTGGTGGGAGCTACCACAGAATCCTTAAGATAATTACTGTAGTAAAATCAGTCTAAGCAGAATTAAGTTAATGAGCCCTATCCCTCAGCAGATGTAAATCATCCCATTACAAGTGAAGTTAGTATAGCTGTACCAATTTACCCCAGGCTATGGCTACAAACCTTACTGTTTATTTAAGTAAGGATTTTGCACTGGGTGTGCATGCATAGGAAGGCACCCACTTTTTTTTCCATTTATGCCAGTGCCTTCTGTGAGTCCCCCCCCCCACACACACACACACTAACAGGTCCTTTCAATCAGGAAGGGTAGGTGCAATGGGGAGATGCAGTAGCAGGGGTGTCCTCCCTTTGCAGTTTATGTAATGCCTATAGTCTGAGCAATGGTAGTGAAAGTTAACGTTATCATGTCTAACAATCTGTCAGTCGTTCATGCTGATTTCCAGCTCATCTCCCTTATTACAAAACTTCCTTCTATGGCCTGGCAATGTGATCAGCCCCACAATACTGTCACAAACCCCAACAATTAAATGCTCCCTTTATTCTAGCCTCTCCCACGCTCCCCACCTTACAACACAGTTAATCAGATGAGTATTCCTGACATGCCTTTATTATTACTTTTTCTCTGCAAGAACATAATTCCATCCCACACCAAGCACCCTATACAGCGTGGGGGAAAAGCACACCCTAGGGTGACCAGACAGCAAATGTGAAAAAGTCAGGATGGGTTTGAGGGTAATAGGCATCTATATTAGAAAAAACCCCAAATATCAGGAATGTCCCTATAAAATCGGGACATCTGGGCACCCTAGCACGCCCAGGGCTACAAAGTGTCTAAGAATGACAGTGGAAGTATTGTCATCAAGTGTTTGATTTCAGCAACCTGAATTTCAGGAAAAAATATGGGGGGGGGGACATTGTCCAATTAGTATTTAACACTAGAAAGAGGCAGTTTTGTGAGGCTCACAGACCATGTTTAATTCCAGCCCTGGGCCAAACAATATCAAACGGGCTCATTCTCCTCTCACTTCCTCAGGTGATACTCAGGATTAACACCCAATGCGTCAGTGGAATTATATTGGTACAGCTGGTGCAAATGAGATCAGAATCAAGCCCCAAAAATCTGTTTCCCATTAGTATTTGTTCTTTCTGTCAACTATATTAGATACATGCCATTCAGGTGAATGGGTAGCTTGGAAGTGGTTATTTTCCCCTTGTTGCATATGTATTACTATTCATAAGAATCATGTGCATGCAAACATTTTTTGATGATACTCATAAACCTTTAATGCAGTGTAGGCCATTACTTGACGTCCTCAGTATTAGGGAAAAGCTATACTGAAATCTATGAGATTTTTGCTTGAGTAAGGACTTCAAGATTTTGGGCTGTTATAAGGTTTAAATGCTTTTCCTTTTACCCTATGATTGTAAGCACAGCAGTAGTGCACTGAAGTCCCCCAGGTATTAGAATGTTCCTCTTGTGACAATTTTGCAATGTCTCAGCAGGAAGTATTGTATATATATTTTTATTATGCTGATGGGATCTAGATTCAGGCACAACTGCACCAGGACTGGAGCTTGTTCCTGACTTAGTGAGCTGCATCTCAAGATGAGCAGGGTTTAACTACCTCTGAAGTGCTATGGATTAAGTACTCCACTCATATGCTTTGCTAATAGGGTTGTTTCTTTAATTTATCTGGTAAAATGGGCTCTAGTTCACACCCTCTGTGACAATTTCTTGTGAAGATACATCTCATCCCCTTGAAATTACACTCTTTCAACTGAAATAAAATGCAAAAATGTTTAAGCATCATGAAACTTGTCATATTATGTGACAATATTTAAACTGCAAGATCGTTTTGGCAGGGTCATATCTTGACTATCTAATGGATTTATATCTCACCGAAAGCAATGGAGCCCCTTGTCAACCATCAACAAATACACAGAGGTAGATACAGAATATAGCTATTGAGTCAAAGTGGTTCTAAATATGTTCTCACACTTTGATTGGTTTTATATCAGTATAATGCCATTGTCTTTGCTAGAGTTATTCTTGATCTAACACTAGTGTAAATTAGAATTAGGCTCATCATCTATATTAAATTTACAATGTATGGAAATCATGTATCTATTTTATTTCCACCTGTCATTTACTTTACAAAATATATTGCATTTGAATATAGGCTTCCCCCAACTATTAATCTTTGTTTAGAAAACTTTCTACACCATGTCTTCATAAAATAGAAATGTATGTATCTGGTTTTCAGTTTTTATTTGTTTAAAATCTCCTGGGAATGTATCATGTTTATTACTAAAATTTAATAAATGGGTGAAAATCAGTGAAAAAAATGAATTTAACATTTTTCTGGGTATATATCAGGGTTAATATTGGGGGGCAGGAGCACAGAAAAAAGCAACATATAGAAAAAGTGTGACTACTGAAAAGCACAAGCAGTTAATGCTGTGATTTATTTTATGAACTGCATATTAACGGTACATACACATGTGCGCATGTATGTATCTTCCACTACGCTGCCTTATATCAGCAGTCACACATTTACACTTAGACTCATTTATTACAAACATAACCATATCTACCTAACGTAAAGTGTTGGATTTTTCTTGACATAATCAGTATTTTCATGCACTGCAGTGGTCCAAAATTCAGATGGAAATAAATAAAAATGTAAGTTTTTGTACAACCCAGGAACTTTTCAGTAAAAAGAAAAAAAAACAGTAAAAACTGAAAATGAAGGGCTTTATACTTGAGCTGTCAAGTGACTAAAAAAAGTTAACCATGATTAATCCCACAATTTAAAAAAATCAGTCGCGATGAATCGTGCTGTTAAACAATGATAGAATACCATTTATTTAAATATTTGTGGGTGTTTTCTACATTTTCAAATATATTGATTTCAGTTACAACACAGAATAAAAGTGTACAGTCCTCAGTTTATATTTATTTTTATTACAAATATTTTCACTGTAAAAAACAAAATAAATTGTATTTTTCAATTCACTGAATACAAACACTCTAGTGCAATCTCTTGTAGGCCCTAAAGTTTTACATTGCTTTGTTTTTGAGTGCAGTTATGTAACAAATTATCATGAAAGCTGAACTTACAAATGTAAAAGTACGTACAAAAAACCTGCATTCAATAAAACAGTAAAAATAAAAAAAAAATATTAGAGCCTATAAGTCCAATCAGCCCTACTTCTTGTTCAGCCAATCACTCAGACAAAACAGTTTGTTTACATTTTCAGAAGATAATTCTGCTGCTTCTTGATTACAATGTCTCCTGAAAGTGAGCACAGGTGTTCTCATGACATTGTAGCCGTAGGTGCCCAATCCGTGGGTGCTCCAGTGCTGGAGCACTCACAAGGAAAAATTGATGGGTGCTCTGCACCATCAGCAGTCAAGCTCCCTGTCCCTCTCTCCCTCCTCCCGCCTAAGCTCATCTCACCTCCACCTCCACCTTATCCCCTGAGTGCACAGCATCCCCTCTTCTCCTCCCAGCGCTTGCTACTGCAAAACAGCTGTTTTGTGGCATAACAAGCTCTGGGAAGGAGGGGGAGGAGTGGGAACGTGGTGCGCTCAATGGAGGAGGCAGGGAAGAGACAAGGACATGGCAGGGATTTGGGGAAGGAGTTGAAATGGGGTGGGAGAGTGGAGTTGGAGTGAGGACTTTGAGGAAGGGGTCAGAATGGAGGTGGGGCAAGGGTGGGACCAGGAGTAAGGGGAGGTTTGAGCACCCACTGGTGACAGCAGAAGTCTGTGCCTAAGGTTGTAGCTGATGTCACAAAATATTTACACACTAAATACGCTAAAGATTCATATATCCCTTCATGCTTCAACCATCATTTTAGAACACATGCAGATAATGGGCTCTGTTCAATAACAATCCAAAGCAGTGTGGACCTGCGCATGTTCATTTTCATCATCTGAGTCAGATGCCACCTGCAGAAGCCAGATTATTATTATTTTTTGGAGTGATTTAGGTTCTGTAGTTTCTGCATCAGAGTGTTGCTCTTTTAAGACTTCTCAAAGCTCAACACCTCATCCCTCTGAGATTTTGGAAGGCATTTCAGATTCTTATATCTTGGGTTGAGTGCTGTAACTATCTTTTACACTAGTATCTCCTTTGCATTTTGCCAATTCTGTAGTGAAAGTATTCTTAAAATGAACGATATGTGCTGGATCATCATCCGAGACTGCTGTACCATTAAATATATGGCAGAATGTGGATAAAACAGAGAGGACATATACAGTTCTTCCCCAAGGAGTTCAGTCACAAATTTAATTAACGCATTCTTTTTTTAATGAGTGTCTTCAGCATGGAAGCGTATCCTCTGGAATGATGGCCGAAGCATGTGAGGCATATGAATCTTTAGCTCATCTGGTACATAACTATCTTGCGATACCAGCTACAACAGTGCCATGTGAATGTCTGTTCTCACTTTCCGGTGACATTGTAGTTAAGAAGTGAGCAGCATTATCTCTCATACATGTAAACAAACATGTTTCTTTTAGCAACTGGTTGAATGAGAAGTAGGACTGAGTGGACCTGTAGGCTCTAAAGTTTTACATTGTTTTGTTTTTGAGTGCAGTTATGTAAGAAAAAACCCCTATATTTGTAATTTGCACTTTCATGATAAAGAGATTGCACTACAATACTTGTATGAGGTGAATTGAAAAATACTATTTCTTTGGTTTATCATTTTACAGTGCAAATATTTGTAATAAAAACATAAAGTGAGCACTGTAACACAGAATAAAAAGTGTACAATTGAAATCAATATATTTGAAAATGTAGCAAAACATCCAAAAATATTTAATAAATTTCAATTGGTATTCTATTAGTGCGATTAATCACGATTAATTTTTTGATTTAAAATACTTCTTGCTAAATCACCTTATGAAAATGCAGCATTTTCATTTTGATATTAATGAAGAGCAATTTTTCCCATTACTGATATGATCTTAGGAATATTTTATTATATTAGAAAAGGAGAAAAAAATCAACAAAAGTTGTAATTTTGTAGACTAAAATTCTGTCTTAGGAAGGTTAATTATAATATTGTACTCTGTGTGACATGTAGTGGCATTATGAAAGCACTTCGGTACTAGAGGATTACAGTACTGTACACAGTCCTAGCAAATAATGAATAATTGAAATTCAGTGCTTTTATGCTTCACTGGAAAAAAACAACATTTCATGGCACATATACATTTATTTAGCTTATTTGTATTAAGGTTGAATGATCAGCACTGACCAAAGCAAAAATAGTGATGGTACCTTGATTTAAATGGTGAAAAACATTCATAAATATTTTTAGGAAGCAAGATGTACCTGTATTTAATCAGTACTTATTAAAATTTTATTCCCTATAGCTATTCAACAGGATCTGTGGTATGAAAACATAATTACAAAAATCAGATTTGAGCTCATTTGACAACAGAAGGGTTTTATGGTGACCTATCTCCAAATGTTCCTATTTGTAATTAAATGCAGCGATCAGCAGTAAGGATTTTGAAGCTGTTTTAGTAGTTCCGCTATTCTGCTTAACATGTGGCACCCGTAATAATTAAAATGATACTAACACATGCACAATTTTATGGCCCTTATGGTGCAACCCATTATGCCAAATAAGGGCCTCTGTTTTCACAGCATACTGCACATGGTCTCATTACACCCACTTTTCTTTTCCTGTCTTCACACTAACAACTGTTAAAGTGAATCAACACACGAAACGTACTATAACAGCTTAGTGTTTATGATATGTGTGCTGTTAGTCAGTGAACAGGAAAATCTAAACATTTACTGTTTATGTAAAGAATAGCGTTAGTGTTAGCGAATTGCTTGGGTCTGCTTGCTTTATTATCTAGATCACAACGTAATGATGGGTTTCAATGGCATCTATGTTTTCGCTTTGTTTTGTTTTCCTATGCAGATGTCTATACAAGTCAGAGGAACTTTGAATATTTCTTATGAACCATTCAATTTTTCTTTATTAAAAAAGTGGGTGAAAAATATTTCTAGCATAATCTCATTTTTAAAAAATTTCAAATAATTTTTGCTTCCTCCTCAATATATTGCCCTTGGACCAGTTTGGTTTATCCAAGGTGTTAAAAGGTTAAACCATTTTTATGTGGGTCCTCAGTAAAATTCATAAGAAACTGGGAATTCTAGATTAGTGCTTTTTCATCATGAATAATTTTGCAATTACGCAGCTACTCAAAGACCTCCTACACTCATTTTACAGTCATCAGTTCCGAATGGCTTTCAGTCTCTTTGGTCTGGGATGCATTCCAAAGTAGGTCCCATAGGTGGAACACCAATGGATTGGACTAAATCTATCCTCCACATTTTATATTATAGCTTTGTGTGAACATTAGTTGAAAGTTCAGATAAAGAGTAACAACCTGTCCTTTCATTTTCTCCCCTTTTCCCACTGTGGACTGCCACTTAGTCCTAACAGTTTCAGGATTTTGTTCTGTTATTAGTGCTAGGCACTGACTGAAAATGGCATAACAACTCAATTGATTTCAGAGACATAAAACTAAAATCATCACAAAATTACAGTGGTTGGGCTCCAGATATCATGAACATGTCAACCGGAAAAGAATCATGAGCATAATGTGTGGGGGGCATGCACTCATTAAAGCACTGCTTTTAAAAAGAAAAAAAAAGTGGAATGGTGAGATTTTGAACATACTAAAGGTGATATAACAAGTGAAAAGGGTGTGATAGGCAAGAAACATGCTTAAAAGGTCAGAAGGTTTAAAGCAATCTGAACTACCTCATGAATGGAACATCAGACAGTGCTGTACTGTATTATTTCCAACATCATCTCTCACTCCAAAATTTGGTGGCATGATATTATCCAGGATACTTGAGATTTTGCTCATGGGGGGAAACTGAAGAGAAAGAGAGGAATGATTGTCTTTGTTCCTGTTTGGGCTAAAACCATCTGGCTAAAAAGAGATGAACAATTAACGAGTAAGAAAAAGAGATAATTACTTCTGCCTGAACTTGAGGAAAGTTGAGTTCCATGAACCCTCTTCTTTGATTAAAATGAACGTTTGTGATCAGCATTACTATTTACTACCCCATGATCAAAAACAAAATAACCCACTGTTTGTTTCTTACTGCAAATGAATTAAATTAGACACCATTAGGAGCACTAGCTGTTTATATCCTTGTTTCAACAGTGGTAGTATTTGAAGTTTCCTGCGGTAAGTTCATTACTCGTATTTTGTCCAGAATTAGTGAAGCGTGCTGAAAATTGCTAATGACAGATGTTTCTCCACTCTGTCACACTTCTTGTATCATTTGATTTGGAAAGCAACATACGGTGTTCTGCTCTATCAGTATGTCACAGACTGTCTGTAAACAGCTGGTCATAACTCAGTTCAGTGAAAACCATTACTTTCCAATGAAGTGCTGGACACCCTCCAAATTGCATTTTGGCATGGCCTGGGCTGCATAATGCACAAAGTTCTTCTGTTCTGAGGTTACCTAAGGAAGGATTTTCCCCCTTGTACTTGTTTATTGTGTTTCAGGAAAACAAAGCATCTTTTAAAACAGTAGGCAGGAGATCAACAGCATGAGGAATAAAAAATATTTTTCCTTCTCTCAAGAGCCCATAGAAGCTGTGACTAGTGCTGTGTTAAAATAAAATAAAATAAAATCTAACCCTACCTCCCCATTTCTGTTTGTGTCTACGGTTGAATGGGGTGTATTATGGGGGTCAGAGCACACAAGATGATGACAGATTGAAATGTCTCCTATCAAACAGTTGTGGCACTCTAACATTGCTATGACTATGGAGTTATTCCACAACTCCTAATCACAATGAATCCTATTAAAAAATATCCCTGCAGTTTATACACTGGTCAGATCCAAAGAAATGCATTTCACTTATGAATGTGGGAAGCACAAAAATCAGACCTCAGCATTCATGTCAAACATATTGACTCATAGGTGTAAGATTTATTTTTGCAAATTGTAGGTTACTTTTGGTTTTGGTTTTAACCACAACTTGGGTTATTTTAAGAGACCCTAATATTAGATTATTAATTTACAATTTAATTGAATAATCATCACATGTTCCATAAATACCAATACATTATTAGCTATAAGTTTCTGTGGCATAACAAGTATGTAATTATGAAGAATTTATACAGCATGTCTTAATAATTCTATTTAATTTACAGTGATTATCACATATTTTAAATTTAAATCAAATCTCTATTTCAGCTGCTCTGTTTAAAGCATGATGGTAGACATGGGCACCAGCGACACCTGCAGCCTCTGGAGACCTCCACAGTAACTGGAGACCACCAAGCCAAGGGAATCCTTCCAGCTACTACAAATAGACAGATTGTTTCCATGTAGAAAATTAAAGTGATAAAACGAACATTTGTATTCAAGAGCCTTGAAACACAAACAACGATCCCATTGGAAGTGGAAGAACAGAGAAGGGACACTGCTGTACCCACAACCCCAAAAATATAACCCATGAAAAAAATGAAACAGCCACTGATTAGAACAACACAATGTCAGCTGATAACGATGGAGTCTCCAGTGTCTGCCTAGATAAAGCCCTGATTTGTCATGGGATGCCACCAAATGTGGATCTGAGAAACAAATGCACAGAACACAAGAATTTATAGAAAACAATATGCCAGTGTCTCAGATTAGTAAGAAAAAAAGCCACATGAAAGCTCTTGTATTTCTTTGAAATGTATCAATATGAAGAAAGAGCTCTTTACATTTGGTATAGTACAAATTCCTTATTTTCTCATTGTCTTGTTCAGCACTGCTGAACAGATTTACTTCATTGAGAAATATCCTGGCAGAAATACTCCCACAGTTTGGTTGATGATATCACAATTTCTCTATAGGTATGAGATTTTTTTTACTACCCTTGGAGAATATAAGCAGTTGGGATTATCACATTTGAGAGGATCCAAAGGCATCAATGAGGAGTGAAAAAAAGTAAAATTACAAGAGAAGGATTTTAGCTCCATTTTTGTCATGATATGATTATATTATTATTTGTATAGCAGCAGGCAAAGCTCTCTACAGGCAGGTAGGAACACTCCTGGCCCAAAAAGCTTTACATCTAATTAAACAATGTACAAATTCAGAAAAAGGAATGAGATACAACAAAAATCAGTATGAATGAACAATACAGTTTATTCTTCACTGAGTCAGTTCAATCACTTTTTTTGGATTACTAAAATTCACTAATTTTAAAAAATAAAAATTAATTTTATTTGATTCAACTAAATAGCATACATAAATTAATATGTTTACATTAAAAATGCTAAAGACTACCAGTGAGTTTCCTGTTACTCTAAGTATATATCATGCCTCCTTCAGATGGGAGGTGCATGGGAAGAGTAACATTATTCACTCCTTCAGTGAAGTTCATTAGAAAAGTTTAGATATTTTCTGTTTGGGCTGATATCCAAATCAAACAAAAGTCAGAGATTTGCTGTCCTATATAAAAATCTTGTACAAAGCAGGACTCTGTAAAATCTTGCAGGAAAAAAAACATTTTATGAAAACACCTCTGATGAAGTCTCACAGGAGTTTGCCATCAATCAGGTGATGGTGCCTTTCTAATAAGTAGCAGGAGAAGAGGGAAGAGAGATGGGCTTCAATGACTTTCAATGGCAGCTCTGAAAAATATGGCTTCCCTCTAATTATATCTGCTCAATAAAAAAGAAATGTAACTTCCTCCTCAGAGAAATAGGTATTATTGGATAGAAATTACAAATAAAATTAGATCAGACCAGCTTTCAGAAGATTCTAGAGAAAGAAGGAAGACATTGCTTGTACTACTTAATAGGGCATAAACATGGGTGAAAGCCTTTTGAGGGGTTTTTAAATGGATATTGTCATGATAAACATTCATATTAGAAAGTTTCTCATTTAGCTTACAAATACTGTAAACTTAAGTTACAAAAGTAAAAAAAAAGTAAAAGTCTAATTTATTCTCTGTGTGCTATTTATTTTTTGTATTTTACTCAACTTGGAGCTTGAAATTTAATTAGACATTCAGTTTTTTACAGCTATTTTTCTTTCAATGTCCCTTCTGCCCTAGCAAAATGCTATAGTGTTTGTAATAGAACAGTACAAGGAAATGTTTGTTAAAAAAAATTATTTGGGGGGCTTGATTTCTCTTTTGATTGTTTTACAGAAAAATTATCTGAAGGGTTATTCACAAAAGATAAATTATTGGCCAAATTTGACCGGAAAGTATTTCATTGAACTATGCTGGTTGGTCAGCTGGCCTACTCTGTTATTAGTACAAATGGAATCCTAAAAATCCTACAAAATCCAACTGGAGGTCTCTCATTGGCTTACACACTTGCAATCAACTCAGTCATTTAATTTTATGAATGTCTGAAGTCTTCCCACTCAGTTCTCTAGGGAGCTGTCGTGCTCCCATAAGGTTGGAAGAAGCAGAATTAAATTGTAATGAATCAAAAGGTAACAGATTATTTAGCTGACAGGCCATAGACAGAGGTCTCTGTAGTTCACCTCCTAGCATGACTAAAACAGGTTCTCTAGCATTACTGAGTAAAGTTTCCATAAGTCCTGACCTAACTAGGTTGAATACTAGGTAGAGAGTATTGTACATTATTGGGCTGAGTTTTAGGTTCTATGTTCACCATATGGGCCCATAATTCAGTTATACCAACTGAAAAATTATACACCTAAATAAATGAATGCAATGGGGGAGGAGAGAAAAAAGAGTCAATATAAGCAGGAGGCTTGTTTTTGAAAGCCAACTAATGCAGTTAGATTTTGTTATAGAGTTAATACTTGTAGTGAGGTTAGAGCAGTAATACTCCAGCCTGAATAGCATGATAGCCATTTTGCCACCAAACACCATCTCAGACAGCTACGAAGTATGGGACTTGCATCCTGAGCATAATGAGCACCTGTTGTATTAATTTAGATGGAATAAATACACCAAAGCTGTTAACATAAGCTAGTCACTGTCCAACGTTAAACAAGGTCCAGGGCTTGGTACACAGAAACTTCAGCCTGCTTAGTACCATGGCAAACATACCATTAAAAATGTTTTTAACCTTTCATTAAGGATACAGAAAAGATGGGGAAATGGTTAAGGCATTTACAATGTAAAGTATTAAGTAAGATTTCCATTTTAACAACATTCCTTGTTCCCTTTCCCTTAAGTTGGAGAGAGTTTTGGAAAGAAAAAAAAAACCTTGTTTGACAGCCTCTTATATGCCATCAAAGATGCTAATAATTGTCCTTTGGGATAAAAGAGAAGTCAGTTGAGATGAGCTGAAGCTGTCCATTGCTGGAGCTGGTGTGGAAAAGTCTGATCCCATTTCATCGCAGGTGGTGTTTGAGATTTAGCTGGTGTTAAGAAAGGTAGTGATGTTATCTGGGTCCCTCTCTCTGGCCCAGTCTTATTAGGATCTCAGAATTAGGATGACAAAAACTCTGGGGTCCCAGGAGATGGTGAAGGTCGCAGCCATGGTGGTGAAATTTGTTTCAGTATCCTCCATCTGTTCTTCTTCCGCCTCCCAAAAAAATCTCTTTTGTTAAAAGAGAGAGTAATTGGTGTAACAGCCTCATAATTTGTCCCCCAATTATGCCTAATATCTGACACACCCATTTTGGTTCATTAATTTCAGGTCCTGTATCTTCTGTTTTTACCAAGCATGATTTCGATGCAGTCCTCGAGTTATATCAGTAGGCCGTTTTATTTAGACTAATTGAGTCTGTCTCCTTCTCACACCTTTTCCCATCAACATTTGTTATTATAGGTTATTGTGACACATTATGAACTTTCACATACTTTTTACAGTTAGTTTTTACAATTAGAATAAATTTGTAGGTTCAATTATTATAACATGGCAGCAATCTGAATAAAGCCGGTATCTGCAAGAAGAGGCTCCAGCTTTGGTATGATCTCCTAACATTGCAATATAGTATGTCCAGGTATTCTATCAAGGACTGCTTTCATTTAGATTCTCACACTGTGAGTACACTGTCAGATAAATATTATTATATCCTGATGCAACTTCACCATGAAACCATCACCAAGAATTGTTGAGACATTGTGCTGTGATTACTTTGTAACTCTTTGACTCAGTTTGTCACATTGACCTGATTTTTGTGTCACCCTTTTGCAACTACAGAGTAATTCCACTGAAGAAAATGGAATTTAATGATATACATCAGATGAGAATAAGGCCCAAAGCACATTTTCTCTATGAGAAATCACCTACAAGGTAAGGCCATTGACCATGATGTTACAGATCAGTGCAAATAATCTAAAATATATGAATTTGAACATTTAACAATTGGAGTCATTATAGACTGAATTACGTGTGGCATAACCCGACATCCTCAAATTCATTTCTTATAATAACCTTGTTTTGACCTGGTTGTATTATACCACACATTCTATATAGTTTTTATTCACTGTTCTCACATACTCTAAGAACAGTGAATATTTACTGAACTAGTAAAAACTATGCTTCCAAAATGAAAGCATTATCAAGGCATGAAAGAAAAAGTACATCTACATATGAATGCATAGAGACAAAATATCAGCGTAAACAAATGATAGGGCTCAGATTTGTTTGAAAAAAAATATGGAGGCAATCACAACGTGACACAAAGGTGCTCAATGCAAGGAGTGCTGTTTCCTGTATCTCATAAAATACATCAATTTGCCAGAGTGTGTCAATATCAGCATAAGTTGCAAAGAAATATAAAAAGGAAGCATATTCATAATTGTACAGCTACAAGACAAAGCTCTGATGATGATATTACCAAAACAGAGGTCATTTTGGGGTCTCGTGAAAAAAGCAGGATTCGGCAATAGATTGTTTTTTCCAGTTTAACACACCAGACAAAGTGAATTTCAAAATAAATACAAGAGCTAAATGAATTACAATCATACCAAATACATACAAAATTATTAATATCAAATGCTACATTTATTTCATAAAGTATGCACAAAATGAGCTCCAGAGGCAAAATCATATTGGCATGTCTGTGTAGACATATGCTAGTCAACAGTGGTTTAAAGAGTGCTTAGTTGAAAAAGAATCAAGTGCAGATTATCAAAAAGGTGAATAACTGTCTATAAACCGTATATGAAAGATATTCTTAAGTAATTTCATGAGGTGCTTAGCAGACTGAGATGCTTTAAGGGTATAATGAATGCATCACAGTTCCAGTATGTCACCAAAGTACATGCACCATGTAAAGTCCTGTTAGCACTGACAGATGAAGCTAGATGTTACTGAGCTAATTTAGACCCCAACTAGTTGAGTTAATGGGGGGTTAATGGATTAAAAGCACTGGAATGGGTTACCTAGGAAGGTGGTGGAATCTCCTTCTTCAGAGGTTTTTAAGGTTAGGCTTGACAAGGTCAGGTTGTGATGATTTAGTTGGGGATTAGTCCTGCTTTGAGCAGGGAATGGTACTAAATGATCTCCTGCAGTTCCTTCCAATCCTGATATTCTATGATTCTATGATTGTCACCATAAACAGTCCAGTCTGGTAAATATTTGTAGAGATCTAAAAGATATGAATTAAGTTATCAAATGTGACAACTACTCAATGATGAGAGCTGTTGAGGTCAAGTCTAGATCTCAACATTCAAAATTATTTTTCACTTTTGGATACAAACCAAGAATTTTGGTTGGTCCAACTTCATAGGAAAAAAATGCCAAATTCAGTACCTTTGATTGCCTATTCGGTAAGCATGCATATAAAAGACTTTCTTTCAGGACTGGTTGAGCACCTGAAATTCCAAGATCTTTGAGAATCTGGATAGGGTAGAAGTAGTTTTTACTTATTATGGTTTATCGGTTATATTTCAATAGCATGCAGAGGACATCAGTCAAGGCATCAAGGCCCCAAGCACTGTCACACATATAGCAAAAAGGTGGCCTTTGCCTGGAAGAGTGTTCAATTTAACAATAGATGGAATAGATAGATGGAACAACATGACACCAACTTTTTAAAAGTGACATCATACCTGACTCTTTCACTCCCCAAATTCATTTATAATAAGAGAATTTGGGAAATTCACTTTTAAGAGGGATGTTTAATAACTAATTAATTAACAACTATCTATTTTTCTTGCATATAGAATGGTATCCCCAATTCCCTCTGTTATAGTAGGCTGTTTCAAGGGGTATGGCTAGACTAGAGATTATAGCGCGTTTTTTTGTAGCGCTTCCCAATGTAACGCAATAGGTATCGTGCTAGAGCCTGTGCAGATTGAAACCCTGTAGCGCTAAAGAATGGATACATTTGTAGCACTTCTGGCGGCAGTGACAGTAGCGGGATAGGGCAGGTATCCCAGCATTCAGCTGGGTGCAAAGTGCTTTGCAAAGGAGGGGGGTGAGGGGGAACTGGGAAGTTGTTCGCAGGGAAAGAAGATAAGGCTGTCAGTGAGTTTTCCTTAGCGAAAACTGACAGGCTTTGTATTTAAGACAAACAGCACCGTCCCAAAGCATTTTCACTGGTTATTTGCTGTGTGAGTTGTTAGAGAGAAACTGCAAAGCCACTTCCGCTTTTATAAAACAACACCTCATGTCATTTGCCTTACATGGCATGTTGATTGTCTTTAATGGCTTGCTGATGGCCTTAAATGGCTTGCTGATGGCTTTACATGGCTCGGAGGCATTCAAGAGATCCCATGGGTGTCCACATTCCCAACCTTGCGCTACAGCACTAGCGCTAAAAGCCTTCTGCCTCTGGAAAAGGAGGTTTAATACTTGCGCTTTAAACAGTGAGTAAATGCGCAAAATCTCACTTTGAAGTGTGTACGGTACGAAAATTATAGCGCTACTGGAGGGTTTTAGCGCTGCAAAGCGCCAGTCTAACCATGCCCAAGGACAGTCAAATTAGACTGCTTCCCTCTTTCCTTAATTACTGTTCTCTATAGTTATAAATAGCAGACAGAAGGTGAGAGAAAGTGACAAAACAAGTTTATTCTTAAGACTAACATAAAACTACTGGCTAAATATGTGCAAGAAATTATAGAAGCAAGTGTTGAACTATATACACATGTTTTAACAGAAGGAAACACATTTTATATAAACTCAGCAAAACAATCAGAAATAACTTCTTAACCAAAAACAGTAACTTGTCCTTATCTAATTACTTTATAAATCATTATCAATTTCCTTCCACAGAGATTAAAACCCTGAAGACGTTCTCTTGGTATCTTTCCAGTCTCATCAGGGAATTTCCAACAATCTCCCCTTTTAATTTGTCGGGTCATCTCAAAGGAGGTTTTTAGTAGATCTCTGTCTCTGTTAGGCTATTTAGAAGATGGCAATTTCTCCCAATTCATTCCCACTCAATGAGTTAGAGCAACTAAACAACCTCTCAAGTCAGATTCCAGAGACAAACTAAATACTGCAGCACTCAGACTATCAAATACAATGAAGCATGGAAACTGCAATCATCAGTTGCCATAGAAATGCCATATGGTCATCTCCTCGGGTTCTTCTGTATCCAGCTAGAACAACATTTACATCACAATATCTCAAAAGGACACTGTGTTAAATCAATTCTTTGGCCACAGGTACAAAACAGAATTTGACACTTGTTTAATTCTTGCCCTGTTTTGTTTAGGTGTAGGAGAACTTCAAAGGGTATTGGTTGTGGCTCAAAACACTTACCAAACATTTTTGACTACAATACCACCTACAGAACCATCCATTCTGGGTATCATTCCAAAACCTCAGTCTCATCACCAATAGATTAGCTTTGCATTAGTATTAACACTGGCAAATGGAAAATCCAAATAATAAAATCACTAGAAATTATTAGAGAAACAGTTCACATAGAACTCAATGTATTTTAATGATATCCTAGTCTTATTCTGCCCTTGCTTTTATATATCTCACCTGAGGGCAAGATAGAGGTCCTAACTGGACTCCTAGAGAATATGGGTCCCTTTTTCTATGCAATGTAATAGGAACAAAGGAATGGTTAAACTGGATCACACTGTGGTCCACTAAGCTCCATATCCTGCCTGACAGTGTCCTGGTACATGTGCTTTAGAAGAAAGAGCACAAAATTCCTTAGTGAACAATTTAGGAGTAACTCTTGCCTTAGAGGAAGTTTCTTCCTAACTTCCGTCAATTGTTGCTAATCTCCTGAAGTATGAGAGTTTCTCTCTCATAAAAATGTTTATCCTGTTTAATATAATTGTGAATATACAGGGTAAACTCATAAACTGTCTTCCCTCCATAACACTGATATAGAGATATGCACAGCTTCTCCCCCACCCCCCAGGTATTAATCACTTACTCTGGGTCTATTAGCAAACAAAAATGATTTTATTAAGTATAAAAAGGAGGATTTAAGTGGTTTCAAATAATAACAGACAGAACAAAGCTAGCCACAAAGCAAAATAAAACAAAACATTCAAGTCTAAGCCTAATACATTAAGAAACTGATTACAGGTAATACCTCACCCTTAAAGATGTTCCAATAAGCTCTCACAGACTAGACTCCTTCCTACTCTGAGCCAAATCCTGTCCGCGGTACAGTCTTTGTTAAAGATCTGGCAGACATCTCAGATAGTAAGTATAGATTTTCTCATGGCTGGCCTCCCCTTTTGTCCTGCTCCACCCCCTTTTATAGCTTTGGCATAAGGCGGGAATCTTTTCTGTGCTTCTCCCCACCCCACCCCTTATCAATGGAAAAGTACAAGGATTAAGATGGATTCCAATATCATGTGAAATGATATTCAGTATCACTGTAAGACCTCTAGTCTCCATTCTTCCTGGAGTACACAGGAAGTTTTGCAGGTAAATAAGCCATTTACAACCAATTGTCCTAGTCAACGGGAGCCATCAAGATTCTGAACCACCATTAAGGGCCCACACTTTGCATAATTACAATAGGACCTCACAACTCATGGTTCATATTTCTAGCTTCAGATACAAGAATGATACATGCATACAAATAGGAGGAATATATTCAGTAGGTTAACATCTTTGTTGTGATACTTTACAAGAGACTTTTGCATAAAGCATATTCAGGTTATATCATATTCACACTCATAAACATATTTCCATAAAATATATGGAGTGCAATGTTACACCTCCAACCCTCAAGTTCTCTGAGTGTCCTCCTAAAGTTTCCAGCAACTGATCCATTGCACATGAGCAGTATTCACTGATTCGCTGCCTACACCCCAGTTTACAAGTTCCATCCCAGATCACTGCTCAGCTTAACATGCAGCATTTTTCTAGGTTCGTAGTGAAATCAAGTATGAGTTTACTTAACTAAGCACAGAGATTCAAGTAGTAGTAAGCAGAGGTATTGGACTAAACTAACTAAAATCATAATGTGCATCCTTGAATCTTGATTTATCTAACAAGATACTCTCCTGCCTTGTAGTAATGCTGACTCAAAATTCTTGCAGTGCTTTACAGCCAGGCAGGCTGTGACATGCAACCCCTCCCCAATTAGGGTTGCCAACTTTCTATTCACAGAAAACCAAACACCCGTGCCCTGTCCCCTGCCCCACCCCACCCCTTCCCCAAGGCCCCACCCCCACTCACTCCATCCCCCCTCCCTCCATAGTTTAATTAATCTTTATTTGCTGATCACAGACAACTATATATGTAATCACAGCTTCTGTGATATCTGATGAAAGTTTCACTTCATATTATCAGAGTTAGCAGGAGAAGAGCCTTAAAGAAAGCCAAATAAGTATCAGGGTAATTTAAGGTAATAAATTCTGTATTTATTCACTAATTCTGTATTTAAACACTAAATCTGCTACTCTCTTCAGGTTGGTCTATATTTTAAAGTTATATCAGCATATCATATCTTGTGGGTACTTAGCTACATCAGTCGGGGTGTGGACCCACATAGCTCTGCGGACAAAATCCCCAGTAGATGCAGCTATGTTGACAGAAGAGTGCAAAAGATTAGTTACTTGACTAGAAAATTTCTTTCCCTTTGAGACCAAGTTCAGGCCTCTCCCCTAAACTGGCCTTAAAGAACTACAAATAGGGTTACTTGAGAAGTAGCTATGTCCCCACAACTAACTTGTAGCATCTTAGCCCAAATTAGATGGATCAGACTCAGGGGAAAATAATTAGCCAAGGACCTGGGTACAATGTGAACAGCTCGGTTAGAACGTCCATTCCATGTGCAACCACAAAAAGCAAATATTAGGACTGAAAAAGAATGGGCAGAAAACTCTAAAAAAGTTACATATCAGTCAATGGTAGACCCTCACATGGAATACTGTCCTACTATATCCAGAAAGATACAGCAGCAGCAAAAGGGGTTCAGAGTGGGGCAACTAAGATGATAAGAGGCATAAAGAGACTTCCATTGGGACCAAAAAGAATGGAGCTGTTTAGTTTAGAAAGGAGATTAACAAGAGAATATGTGTTAGAAATATGCAAAATAATTAACGGTATGCAGATGGGATATGGGTGCTCACTGTTTATCTGGAAGACCCTAAAAAATTCTTTACATGGTGAGCAATTACTCTGCAAAACTCATTTCCACAAGATGTTTTGAGGTCAAGAGTTTAGTAGAACTCAAAAATGAATCATATCTCTATATAGGTAATGAGAGCATACATCCAAAATTTACACTGCATAGGATAAACATTTTTGGAAGAGATATAAACTCTCAAGCTTAAGGGCATAATCCAACCAGTGTAGAAGAGGGCATATATAAAACTACTATGGCCAAAAGAGAGCTGTCAAATCAAGACAGGTGAATTTTGTTTAATATAATAATAATGGCAAATTGCCCTTGTATACTGTCTTTCAGTTCAAGGTTCTCAAAGCACTTTGTAGAGATATGTTTGTGGAAGATTTGAATTTAGAGATGTTTCCTCATAAGGGATAGTATTATGAAAATAATGCCTTTCTCATTCACTGGTTTGTTGTTGAATGAACCCCAAGATCATTACACGTTTTACAATCACGACATAAGCATCACAATATTTGAAATAGGAGTTTGAGACACCAGTGAGATGCAGCAGCTGTCTGACACAGTATAGAAGCACCACACAATATTTCAGAACAGGAAGGGGAGACCACTACATCCAAGTGAAACTGCATGGAGAATTTAGATAGACTGAATCAAATTATCTGAACTAGCATTTGACCACAGCACTGAGGGTAACACAGGCTAACTCCTATGAAAATGCCATAGCGTCTTTAACGACCATATGCAATCAGGACCTTGGTTTTCTATTTCTTCCAAAATATGGCACCTCTAGCAGCACAACGCTCCTTAATAACATGGAGTAGCATTGATTCAGTGCCCAGAATCACAGTAATCCAAGTGTCAGTGATTCTCCATCCAGAAATTGTTTGCTGGAAAAAAGAGATAGCGCGAAGAGGCAAATCAGTACATTTGATTTCATTACAGAGAAGGTCCTTAATTTTAGACAGAAATGTACCATTCCCCCAAATAAATGACATGTTAAAATATCACTACTTATTGTTGCAAATTATTTAACCAAACTACAATATTATGAATATGAAGTACTAGGACATGCTATTATTGTACCCGTAATTCTCAGCTTTTTCTATTCTGTGATCCCCTTTTCCATACAGACTCCCGCTGCCTTCTAGCTGGGTTCTAGTGGAGACTCCCTTCCAACTGAGCTATATAGGAAGGGCTGGGTGGTCACAACTCTGACACCTGTTTGTGCTCCTCAAGTTGAGAACCCCTGAGCTTTTACTGATTAATCCTGTGCTAGCTGGCCAGGAAAAGAACCATACTAATCCCACCTGCAGAAACAAGACAAGATTCTCTGTCACAGACTGGTGCAGTGACTAGAGCCCAGGCCAGGGAGTCAGGAATTGAATACAGCTCCCATTTTTGCTACTGATTTTATAACCTTGGCAAAGTTCCTTAATCTCTCTGTACAGTAGCTTCACTATCTATAAAACGAGGCTTATACCCACTTCATAGAGGGACTGTAATGTGATGTGCAATCTTGTGATATCCTTAGAGGCACTATAGAAGTGCAAAATATTTGTATGCAGAAGAGGAGCCTAAAAGTTCACTTTTAGTGCTCTCGGAAGCACCAACATAAAAACCTCAGATCTTACCTCATTTCTAGCTTCCTGTGGTTTTGTCTCTCATATTTCAGCTGAGGATGTGCTGAGCACCCACAACTCAGCGGACACTGTGAATGTTCAGCTACATTTGGAACGTGGCCTGCTTTGTCCCACGTTTGGCCACTGGCAAGTTGAGAAGCATGTTGTGAAAATAAAATGACCCTGGAATAAAGAGGAAGGTGATATTCCATAACCAGGTGATTGAGGGTAGTTCACCACCACAAAAGCCTTTCAGTGTATTTGTTTTAATTTCTCGGATGAGTATCTGGGTTGCTAAAATTTTAAAGCACTCCACATTTCTCTGTATTTCCTATATGCCACCTATATTCTCACTTGACTCCTTCCCGCATTCCCTACAAGGGCTAAATCCATTTAAAATATGCAGATGGACTGCACTGATTGTCTGCTATTTTATGTTCAAGGAGACAGTGGTGCCATGGTTATACTGTAGACGCGGATACTATAGGTTACAGGTGAGTGTAGGTTTATTTGGCAGTGATGAATACTTCTGTTTTTCCAGAGAAGCTCTCAAATAACAGGAATCAACACAGACCCTCATTCAATAAAATAGAAATTGTCACCATTGTGCTGTGCTTCCGCCAGAGCAACATATGGCGGCACAGCTGACAAATATAATCTTTTCCTTTTTTTTTTTTTTTTGATTTCACATGCACATTTCATTTTGTGGAATACTAAGACTTTACATAAATTGCCTGTTAACCCCTTGGCGTCATGGCATTCATTGCTTGGGATGCCTTGCACTCTCAGATGCCTGAATCCTGGCATGCGAGGGTTAACCCAGTTGGAGAGTAAATGAGTGGTCTGAGGCCTTCAGCACATGGCCATCTGAATCTTTCAAGTTTCCATAGGAAAGAGTTGTTTTCCCCCCTTCCCCCTCCTCATTCCCCCTCCCAGCAACATTTTTAGGCAAAGCTGTCTTTATTCTAGCAAAATTAAAACATATTGACACAAAACTGAACCATCTCAGTGTTCTGTCTGCAAGTGCCTATCAGTTTCCCAAATAAGTCCTACGTGGCTAGCTTCTGGCCACCCACAAAACACATTTGCCTCCACCTTGCCAGCATAAAAGTAAAACCTGCTTTTCACAAACATGTAATTTGCTTTCTGACAGTTTGCAAACGTGGACTGCAACAAACAGTTGCTTTTAAAAGCTGAGAACACCTGCACAAGCTGACAGGAAAAGGTTGGATTTTAACTGCAAACTTCTGACACACTGCACTATGTCACCACAATTTTGGGGGAAAAATACTACACAGAATAAAGTGCATGAGCACATTTAATAAAACAAAGCACATCAGAGAACTACAAGGGAAAAATATGTATAGGCATATACCAAGCATTCAATCCCACTTACATTGTTTTTTTAAAACCTCTTCGCTTGCCTTTGCTATTAAGGCAGATCTGTTGCAATAATGAAGATGCTATACTTTATGACATCTAAAAACCTGAGGAGCAAATTCATTTTTCAAATGGCTTGCTCAAGGTAAATCATGTTGTTATTTTTTCCAGTGTAAAACACTTCCACACAAACTGTAGTCAGTGCCAAAATTTAAGACATTGGCTGAAGGGATCAATTTTCAGCAAAAAAAATTATTTGCTTAAGCGCTTTATTCTCACTTGAGCCCTTGATTTGGAGTTTGACATTTTGTTAGCTGACATGCCCTGAACATTTCTTTTCTTTTTATGCTGTTCATTTCACAGACTAATACTTTCAAATTATATCTAAGCAAATTATTAGATCCAGCTCCATGAAAAACTGTATCATATTTTATTACATACTGTAAACAAAACCTTTTTGGGGAAAGAGGCACATTATGTCTTTTACAAATCACTGCATTTTTCCAGATGTATGGTATGTTAGAAAACTGACACAAAAGATGTGAATCGACTTAACGAGCCTGCCCGTATTTTCACCAAAATGTTCTGTTGATTCATTTGAATAAATTTGACCTTTCCTGTTTATTGCCTTCTTGCGGGGGGAAAAAAAGTCAGTCCATAGCCAATCATTGTGATGACCACAAGTCCACTCAGGCACCTTGACAGCTGAATCACCATCTCACATCAAGAGATTTAGCCTCAGGCCTCCGGCTGAGCTGACACATATTACTTGGTCCTTTTTACACATTAAATATCTTTACAGTTTTCATATTTTTGCTGTTTTTACACTCTTCTGCTCTGCTTTGTGTAGCAGTTGCAGAACAGGAAGCTAAGATTCATACAGCACAATGCACACCATTAGCACTTCACAATTCTTTGCTGTCCATATGCCAAAGCGGCTCAGGGGCTGGGGTTGGTTTTTAGTGTTTTAAAAGAACGAAATTTAGTTAAAAATAGAAATAAACCTGTGACAAAGTGACAAAAGCCTGGAAACTCAAAGCTGATCTGGAACTCTGTCTTTCAGGCATGCCCCGGTGAGGAGAAATGGAGTGAACTGGAGAAAAGCCAGGATAGCGGGTTCCCCTTAACTTAAACTCTCTGGCTTTTCTTGCTTTGCGTATGGATTTTGTATTTTACACATTTTCAAGAAGATTAATACAGGGAAAGCTATAAAATTCATTCTTGAGCACGATTCTGAAACACTTACTCACATGAGTAGTACTTACAGATATAGTAAGCAGCAATGATTTCAGTGGTAGCCACTTCACTGGGGCTACTTGTTGAAGGAAATACTATTCCTATCTGAGTAAGAATAGAATAGAACTGGAATCATTCTTTTGTTTGAAAGACCAGAATAATACTCGTAAGCCATTGTCACACATAAGGCAAGATGGTGGGCACAACAAGCTAGGTAATAGTAGTGATACACTTATTAGCATAAGGCTCAAGGAGGTTTTAGATTTAACCAAGGATACCTTTAGCAGCCTCTTTTCATTTTAAAATCACAGTCAACTAAAAACATTAATTGAACTGCAGTAAGATTTTTTGAGAACTCTTATTTATTTAAAGTGGTTTTGAGTTGTTTAGGCACAAAACTGTATCTTAGATCTGTAACTATTTTTCCTTACACTCCCCAAGCTTTAAAAGCCTCATAATTTATGGTTAGTGCATCAAAATGCTACCATGATCAAACCAAGCCAGACTGAGAAAAAAAAAGAAAATATTACAATGCTACTGTAAAATTCATCTACAATACCATGCACAGAATTGGTCATACTTCTGAGAAAGGATATTGCAGACTTAGAGAGGTCTCAGAGAAAAGTAATGAGAATTATGTTGGACTGGAAAATTCCCATATAAAGAGAGGTTTGAAAAGATTGGGATTGTTTACCTTAAAAAAGGAAACTAGTGAGAGGGGACATGACAAAAGTATGAATGATCTAGAGCAGGGGTGGGGAACCTCCGGCCCGTGGGCCTTATACGGCCTGCCAAAGCATTCCGTCTGGCCCGCGCGCGTCTCTGGCCGGCAGCTCCCCCAGGCGCTTCCCGGCCCCTTCGCCGAACGTGGAGCCGCCTCCGCCTGGCGGCCCGTGGCGGCTCCGCACTCGTCGAAGAGGCCGGGAAGCGCCTCGGGGAGCCACCGGCCAGGGACACGCACAGGCCGCCAGGCTGGGGCGGCTCCCTGAGGAACTTCCCGGCCCCTTCGCCGAACGCAGAGCCGCCCCCATCTGGCGGCCCGGGGCGGCTCCGCGCTCGGCGAAGAGGCCAGGAAGCACCTCAGGGAGCTGCCGGCCAGGGACGCGCACGGGCCGCCAGGCGGGGGTGGCTCCGCGCTCGGCAAAGGGGCCGGGAAGCGCCTGGGGGAGCTGCCGGCACCGCGCAGCCACCATTAGCCGGGCAGGGTAAGGAGGAGCCGCGGGGAGCCGATGGTCAAGGGGGCGTGGGGGGGAGGCTAGGCAGGGGGGCAGGCAAGGGGCGGTGGGGGGGGGGGAGGCCAGGTTGGGCAGGTAGGGAGGGGGGCAGGAAACTAGGCTGGATGGGATGGGAGAGGCGTGTGTGCGGGAGGGAAGGAGGTTTGGTGGGGGGGAGGCTGGGCTGAGCGGGTCAGGCATGGGGGGCAGGAGGCTGGGTTGGGAGTGGGAGGAGGTTAGGTTCGGTGGGATGGGCCGGGCCAGGCAGGGGAGAGGGAGGAAAGATGGTTAGATGGGGGGAGTCTGGGCGGGAGTAAAGGAAGATCACCCCCTACACCCAGTCTGATAGCGGGAGCTGACTGGGGCAGGCAGCAGGAACCCGGCTGGCAAGGGGCCAGCGGGGGAAACCCCAAAGCAGTGCAGGGCTAAGCACTCCACCTGCCACTGCTTTGGGGTTTCCCCCGCTGGCCCCTTGCCAGCTGGGGTCTCAACTCCCATTGCCAGCCTGGGCTTCCTGGGGGGGGGGAGGAGACCGGCCCACGAATGACATTATAAATTTGCAAATGGCCCTTGGCAGAAAAAAGGTCTCTGGAAAAGGTCTCATGGAAAAGAAGCCCTTGAGGAATTCCACCATGAATTCAACAATTTCCAATCCACCATCAACCACAGCCTGGACCTATCCACACAAATGGTCCATTTCCTTGACACAACTGTGCTAATAAATGATGGTCACATACACACCACCCTATACCGGAAACCTACTAACCACTATACTTACCTACATGCCTCCAGCTTCCATCCAGGACGCACTACTGGATTGATTGTCTACAGCCAAGCTCTAAGATACCACATTTTCTCCAATCCCTCAGTCAGAGACAAACACCTATAAGATCTTTATCAAGCATTCTTAAAACTACAGTACCCACCTGGGGAATAAAAAAAAAACAGATTGATAGAGCCAGAAGAGAACCCAGAAGCCACCTACTACAGGGCAGGCCCAACAAAGAAAATAACAGAACGCCACTAGCCGTTACCTTCAGCCCCCAACTAAAACCTCTCATGCACATCATCAAAGACCTACAACCTATCCTGAAAGATGATCCCTCACTCTCACAGATCTTGGGAGACAGACCAGTCCTCGCTTACAGAAAGCCCCCCTCCAGTCTGAAACACTCACCAGCAACCACACACCACACAACAAAAACACTAACCCAGAAACCTATTCTTGCAAAAAAGCCCGATGCCAACTCTGACCACATATCCATTCAACTGACACCATCATAGGACCTAATCACATCAGCCACACCATCAGAGTCTCATTCACCTGCACATCTACCAAGGTGATATATGCCATCACGTGCCAGCAATGTCCCTCTATCATGTACAGTGGCCAAACTGGACCGTCTCTACACAAAAGAATAAATGGACACAAATCTGACAACAGAAATCATAACATTCAAAAACCAGTAGGAGAACATTTCAACTCCCTGGCCATTCTATTACAGTTTTGAAGATGTCAATTTTAAAAACAGAAAAACTTCCAAAACAGACTCCAACAAGAAGCTGACAAACTGGAATTAATTTACAAATTGGAGACTATCAACCAAGGGTTAAACAAGGACTGTGAATGGCTTAGTCATTACACTAATTTAATCTTTTTCCCTAAAATAAGTTTCCTTCACACCTTCTTGTCAACTGTCAGACATAGATAGCCTTGATTATCACTACAAAAGGTTTTTTTACTCCTGCTGATAGAATTGGTATAGTAATTTCCAACTTTTTATGCTTTCTATGTGTATAAATGCATCTTACTTCTTTGTGTTCCATTCTGTGCATCCGATGAAGTGGACTATAGCCCATGAAAGCTTATGCTGAAATAAATTGGTTAGTCTCTAAGGTGCCACAAGTATTCCTTGTTTTATTTACGGATACAGGCTAGCACGGCTGCTAATCTTAATACTGTTGGCTTCAGAGTTTAAGTCTCTCTCTAACTATGAAGGATTAGGATGTAACTTGCACCTTCTTTTGAAGCATCTGGTGTTGGCCACTGTTAGAGGTAGGGTTCTGGAGGAGGTGGACCTGATATAATAATAGGGCAATTCCTATGTTGTAAATTTGACTCTCACACATCAGTGCCACAGTGACAAGAACCATCAATACAATGTCAAAACTCACTGCCCCAGCAGAGGGGTAGTTAACTAGTCAGCCTCCAGCATCTTTCAGCAGCTGGGTTGGAGCCAAAGTACACAAGGAATGAAAATGTCAGCCCTCTTGGATATAGGCTAGATTGCTGAGATTTGCGTATTAGGGGTAGGAAAGAAGTAACCAGAATAAAGTGATGGGTGAAAGCCCTATGACATCAACTTGGTCTGGTAAAACTCCCTGATCATTATCTTAAGGTTCTTCTGAAATTCAGTTTTGAATAAGTCCTTTACTGAAACTTGGCCAAAATTTGGATATTTTTATTCAGCTGGATATTTTTCCTATTCGCATTTACAATGTGTTGCTTTGCCTCCTTCCTAAAGGATTCAGCATATGTGGTTTCTCTGCTTGCTGACACAGTTGCATCTTAAATAAAGTAAGGAATTTGGGGTACAGAGTGTGATATGACCCAAACTCAAGCTTCTGCAGGATAGAAGGGTAGTTAAAGTAGAAACATTTTAGACTCTTGTGATGTCATTAACTAGAACCTAACTTCGAAAGCCAATTCGGGAAAGAACTCACTCCATAGTGTACTGACAGACTGTGGGATTTAGACTGGGGAAAAGGTTAATTCTTTTATGGAGTGCTAAGGAGGGATTGTGAGTAGATCCTATAGACGTTTTTCTTCAACAGTAGGAAGCAGGCACTCTACATGTCTATGTGTCAATGTCCAGTTTCTTACAAGCTTGAAGAATGGAAGCCCAAGCTCTGTGCAGTGTTGCAGCTTTCTAATTATTAAGCATATGTTAAGTTCATAACATGTAAAGCTGCTAATGTGGCATTATGAAATCTAACACAGAGTTACAATGTTATACATATATTCTCACTGAAAGCATATCTCCAAAATAGGTCAAAGTGATACTACCAATGCTGACAGATCCAAGACTTAACTCAACTTAAAAAAATAATGTTTTAGAAGAAAATGTTTTCTTAATCTTGAATCTCAGCCACCGAGAACGAAGGCTGTAACAGATAACATGTTATCACCTCAGATTTGCTAGATGACCATCAGCAGCAAACAAGGGTATCAGTTTTGTTCATGACTGATCACAAACTCATATAGTTAGACAAGGTGTTAAATTCACCCCTGTGCAGTAGGCCAGTTTAAACTGTACTAACTTGCACAAAACAGGGCATAAGTGGAACTTAAATTGTTCATAGGCCATATGTTGACCATATGTTTCACTCAAGATGGAGAGGAGATTTATACATTGTACAGTCTATTTACATTGGTGTTGGAGAGCAATATTACAGGCTTAGAAATGAAATGGAGGAGGCACGCAGAGTAAAGGTAGCATCACCTACACGTGTGAGTGAGTACACCTGAAAACCAAAGAGGGGAGGATTTAATCTTAATCTGAGTGTGTGTCCATTTAAAAAGTGGTTCATTATTTAAATGTGTGATGCAAAAGGCCAATAAAACTACAAACTCTGGACAAAAATCTAAGCAAAACGTGTCAACATTCCCTGCTGAGTCCCAATGGCCCTGCAAGTGTGGGAAGTTAGGAACAAAAAAGGATATGTACTACTTAGATGAAAGATCAATTATCAGTATGGAAGAGACTGCAGCTGTTCATCCCTTGGCTGCCCTGGAGAAGCACAAAAGGGCCTGGGTGAAGGCTACTTTGCCCACTACTGCAGGACAAGGCACACTCTATCCCTCTGCCACTCTGGCAACATGGTCTCTGGTTGGGTCCTGCCAAATGATGATATTTTTAAACAGGGCCGGCGACAGGAATTCTGGGGCCCCGTAAGCAGATCGTGGGCCCCCCCCCAGCTGGTCTCCCGCCGCCCGCCGCTCGCGCCCCCCCCCCCCCCGCCCCGGACGGTCTCCCGCTGCCCGCGGGGTCCCCCCCCAGCCGGTCTCCCACCACCCGTCTCCCGCCGCCCGCGGGCCCCAACCCCCATATGCGCTCTGGCCGCGTGGCCCCCGCATGTGCTCTGACCGTGTGGCCCGGCCGGGAGAAGCAAAGGGGGCGAGGGGAGGCTGCTGGGTGCCGGGGGAGGGGGCTGACGAGGGCTGCAGCGGCTGCCCGGAGCCACACTTTGCTCTCAGGCCCGGCGACAAGGGGGTACAGCTGCGTACCGGGCCCGACCTGGATTTAAGGGGGGCCCCCCCTTAAGTCCGGGGCCTGGTACAGCTGTACCCGTTGTACCACCCTGTAGCCGGCCCTATTTTTAAATCCTAGCAAATCTCCACACAATGTTTTGCAAAAGCAGACAACTTCCTGAGACTTTCCACGCAAGGCCTACTGATGCTCACACTCTTATTATTGTGGCACACCAAACATTTTCTAATAGCCTCCCCTGTGTGGAACTCAAACAATACTGGGGCTTATTTTCGGAATTTCCCCGGGGCTCTACTCATCATAAATTCTCTAAGTGTCCTTTCCAGGGACTGCACACACCCACTTTTTTTTCTGTAAACTGTGATGCCCCTTCTGGAAATCTCAGTATACAGTGGCTCTAATTGCAATTCTGAGCAGTTGTGATTCTGTGGAGTTATGCTGGACCCACACAAATCAAATGATGGCTTATTGTTTCTCTCTCTATTAGCATCTGATGATCATTGTCAGTAAGTACAATAATGTCTACCTCCAACCAGTTCTACAAACCTTACAGATGAATGTTCATTACAATAATAAGCTGAACGAATCTTAACAAGAGATGATCAAAATTTTCTGAATTTCAAATTTTTAATGCATTCTTTCATTGAAATTTCCATTCTCAATTAAAAAAAACCCCGAGAAACCTACTCAGATTGTATCTGTCCTCCCATTAAATTAAATATACTTCCTCTGCCAACCATCTTGTCAAAAACAACACTAAATTTGTCCTGATAGTATGATCACAAAATTATGACAATTGAACTAGCTCAGAAGAGAAAAAAAGCTTCCTTTTTTGTTGTAAATAACATTGCTATATTGCTTTTCATGGGTCTGATAAAGAAGAACTTGGATAAAATTTAAAAAATATCTAGTGCAAGATATGATATCCGTACAGTATAAGAGAACTTTTAAAATCTTATAGCTCTTTAAAACTGCTTACAGTAAGAAAGCCTGGATTATCTATAAACACCTTCAATAAGAAAATGCACAGGACTTCATCAACCACTGTGCAATAGATGTGACACCCATTTTAATTTTCACCTATTGCAACCAGTTCTTCCACACCCTCTATTGCAAAGGGGGGACACAGTGAGTTAGCTTCCACAGGTGACAGAAGCACCAGCAACTCAAGTCTCATTTATATTCACAGACTGAGTGAAGCCCGAGCAATGGTAGTGTAAATTTCCCCACACTGCCCTCCAGGGACCACCACCAAGGGTAATTTAATTTCCATGCCTATTCAATCCTCTGTCTCTCTGCTGACTTTGCCAATAAGGACACTGTACCTATTTCTCCATCTTAGGCATTTGTAAAATACCCATCACTACAGTATTAGGAGTTGGGGCAGCAATTAATACCAGTTGGGGCCACAGTAGTTGGGATCCAGATGCTTGTTGATTAGCAGCTAGGCTGAGACCACCAACACATTTCAGGTAAGTCTCTAGGCAGACATCAAGTGGTTGATCTTTTGGCCACTACCAACCTCCGCCAGATTTGATCAAGAGGTTTAGATGTGGTGGACTGCAGTGTGTTCTTATCAGTCTCCCTGAGCCATCCACTTACCTTATTTGGTATTTTTAAAAATTATAAATCTGCCCAGGGAGAGCCAAAAACTACAAAAGAGCAATGTAATCAGACTACAGCACTTCACGCTTTTTTCTGATGTTAAAGGTTATCTTAGCAAACACATATTGTAACTAACTGCTAAGAAAAAAATATTCATTGAATATGAAAAGAGGCGATTCTCCCCCTTCCCCCCACCCCAGTGCCTAAATATCCTTTTTTTTTTTTGTAAAACAGTTGAGCTGTTAAGTTCTATGCCGAGGCACGTATGCACTTTGGAAAGGTAATTTGAAAGCGAGTTGAGCCATGACAAATAGGGACAGCTGGCCTAATTGAATCATTTGATCTAAGACAGCTCAACTTGGTTATCTTCACTGCAGCCCACATTGATATTAGTGAGTGAATCATTAGCCATGAAATCATGTCGACTTTCCCGACTCCAGCGTTCTTGACATGACAGGGAACGCAGCCTGCCTTTCATTACAGCACCAATGAGTTCTTTAGTCTGTCGTGAAGGGGGGAGAGGGGAAAGTGGTGTCTTGAAAACTTTAAGGCTCAACAACAGAAAGTAATTTTCTCCAGTATACATCATATAACAGTTAAAGAACGACAACCTGAGCCACAACAAAAGTATCTGTGAGGTACAGTAGACAGCATGATCACCTAGGTTTGTTCTGGCTGTACATTCAGCCTTCTATTGAATACACAGTCTGCTGCTAGAATGCAAGTACATAATTTAATAGGTCTTATTTTGTTTTGCTGGAAACTAGCATCTGATGTTAACCATACTAACAAACACTTGCATGCTTTATATATTGAACTATTTTGCAAGGGTTATTTATGTGAATAATGTCTAATGTCATAACTAATTTTTATGTTAATTAATATAAAGCTAGAGTCATGGCTTTTGCATTTGGTCTGCTATTTTTGGCTTTTCAAAAACTAACAAGATTGCTCCTAATGCAATTCCTAGTTAACCTATTCTAGCACAAAAATGACTTTGCAAATATCTCAAAAGTATTTAGGAAGGTATCTCATATCTTTAAAACCTTCTTTGATTGCATATAAATGGCCTGATTCTGCTGCCAGTTCAATAGAAATTTTGCTATTGCTAAACAATGGAAACCAAGTCAGGCCCCATGTTCTTTTAACAAGCGTAGGTGGACAAAATCACCTCACGGTTTAAATCAGATCATTGGCAAGAACTGGCAGACATAATTTGGGCAAATCTGTGAGCCTGATGAAATTTGGATTACATCCAATTAAGGAACAGTGACAGTGGCAGATTTTCACAAGTCAGAAAGATTTATCAATTTTGGATGGGGACAAGCCTTAGACCTCAGGAAAGAGAGCTAATATTGTGACATTTTGATGAGGACCCCCAGAACTGTGAGCCACTATGTTACAGCTCTGCCTTAGCAAGGAGCTTTGCCTCCTTTGTGTCAGTTCCCTGACACACCAGCTTGTCTGCCTTACCAGCAAATTCCTCAGGACTCTACCAGTCCAAATCTTGCCTTGCAGGTAACAATCGGTGAACATCAATTCCCAAATTCCCCAGAGATGTTCCCTGCAGTGTTCAGTCCCACTCACAGAAGTTAAGTTTGCTGCCTTTGAAGATGCAGTGTACAAACCAGCCTGTTAGGACCTTCCCTCCATTGTTAAGACACTGCACTGAGATGATTTTGTAATAAAATAAGAATGAGTTTATAATAAACTTAGATTTACACGATACTAATCAAATATCAATGAGTTTTGTTACAAACAAAACAAATATAAGTGCTTTCTAGTGACTAAAATGATTTCAGCAAGTTGCAATCTTTGACTAAGCATGTTTCTCACTTACATCATGTTTCCAGCAGCTCTTGCTTTTCAAGACAAAGGGATCCAGATTTCATAGGTGCAAAGGGTTCTGTCTTTTTATGTCATCTAAGTGGTAGAGAACTCAAATGTCTTTTTTGCTCCCCTTATAATACTCAAGGTCCATTTTCTCTGCCTCAAGAGCCAGGAAGTTTTCCTGCAGAGCAGATTCTGTTCCCCAGCATGATTGTTGAAGGGTCTTTTCCCCTGTTCATTTAGCTTATGGCTTTGTGTACCTGATATGTAAATATACTTTCATTGTTCTCTGCCTATAACTAAGCTGGTCAGACAGGTGACTGTGCATTCCTTTGTCTAGGGTAGGTTGCTTTAGTGCTGTTCCCTCCAAACACAATTTTAAGAATATATTTCCAGCACACATCTATAAACTTATTGTGCACAACCCATACATACATCACACAATGATTTTCAGGACTAGCATGTCACCAGTGGTCTAAAGAGAGAAAACCCAGTGACAACAGTTAAAAAGAGAAGCAGATGCAGGATGTGGAATGTTTGTAAATCAAAAATAAGTATCCTAAATAGGAGTGGAAAGTCTTATAATAGCCTCAAAAGGGCTATTTTCATCAGGTCTTGTTTTATAAATGCATATGGATATAAAGGATGGGTACAGATAACTCACTGCAAGGGCTTATAAGCCTAGGTAAGCAAAGAACTTACCACCCCAGATGTGGAGTGACATTCTATGCATTAAGGTCTAAAAGGATAGCTATTTACCAGAAGAGGAGTACCTTGCCAGCTTTCCTTTTCTAGAGATGAAAATATATCACCAGCAAATAGACTGATGCTAAGAAATATACAAACCAAGTGACTGGCTGGCTAAACCAACATGTCAAGGTAGACATTATATTAGTGATTGGCATTTGCCTGGGATGGCTGTATGTGTGCGGCTTAAGTAAAAGTGATGTTATGTATATCATACCCCACTATTCTATTACATACATCCTACCCCGCTATTCTGTTCATGCCACATGTGTTAATGAGGCTCTTGTTTAGAAATGTTTTAGCAGTTCTAGAACATATTACTAGCCTTTTTGTAGCCTTAGTACTGTGAGTAAAACTCTTACATTTCTGAAGGAGAGGGAAAGAGTTAACTAATACATTTTAGAAACCTCTGAAAATAGCCAGATACCTTCTCTAAAAATAATAATGTTTCGAATGTGTGGCTTAATTTCTTGATATCTTCCAGTGTGATCTACCCAACAGCCTTGTACTTTCAGAGAGAAGAATTTCTGATTTTGTAGTGATACAAAAAGCCCATTTCTACCCTTGACTGGTCACATGATACTGGACTTTAAACCAGTCACTGGTCCATGACTGAGTATTTTCCATTCTGAAATTTCAAATTTGAGAGGAAGCATTTCTCTGGCAGGATGTTTTAAATTGGCTGTTGAAAGGTTTGGAATGTTAGCAGTTGTCCCAGGAGAAATGGAGGAATAGGCAGGGTGCAGGTGATAGTCAAAAGCACAGAAGTTGTATATATCATGATTATCATCACTACATAAGGCTTGTCTGTATATGTGTGTATGTGTGTGTGTGTGTGTGTGTGTGTATGCACATGTGTGTACTGTATATGTCATTATGGTCAACTCCAAGGATTCAAATATCATAAGTCAGACCTCAAAAATGTTGAGATTGGCTTTAAAATAATACATGTTCGGTTCTATAGGGTGCACATGGGTCAGATGTTTTCTGTGACCATGAGGGCAAGAACCTTATTTACTTATGACTGACTAATCTCTTGTATTTACATGACTCCAGTAGGAGCTTTAAGAAAAGCCTCAAATAATCCAAGACTTGCAATAAAACCATGAGTTAGTTTACCTATCTATATGTAAACACAGCTATACAAGAATTCAGCATATTGTATGAATTTTATGCTTCTGGTGTACCCAAAGTATACCCAACAATTCAGTGACACTGACACAAATTTGCAAAAGAGTTTGGTGTCAACAAATCTACATTATTCACCCAAAAAGCAAAACAAGATTTTTTTTTGTACAAAAAATGTTGCCCAGCTCTCCTTACTGATCAGTGAGGTTGTATGTGTTAAGCTCTTCGTTGCTCTTTTTCTACAGTATCTACCACAAGCAGCCCCATTCTTACTACTGTAATAAACATGATCAATATTAATACTATATGGCCAAGAAGGCTAATGGCATATTGGGCTGTATTAGTAGGAGCATTGCCAGCAGATCGAGAGACATGATCATTCCCCTCTATTTGGCACTGGTGAGGCCACATTCAGAGTATTAGGTCCAATTTTGGGCCCCTCAATACAGAAAGGATATGGACAAATTGGAGTCAGTGGAGGACAATTAAAATGATTAGTGGGCTGGGGCACATGATTTACAAGGAAAGGCTGAGGGAACTGGGCTTATTTAGTCTGCAGAAGAGAAGAGTGTGGGGGGAATCGATAGCAGCCTTCAACTACTTGAAGGGAGGGGTTCCAAAGATGATGAAGCTAGGCTGTTCTCAGTGGTAGCAGATAATAGGAAAAAAGCAGTGGTCTCAAGTTGCAGTGGGGGAGGTTGAATATTAGGAAAAACTATTTCACTAGGAGGGTGGTAAAGCACTGGAATGGGTGATCTAGGGAGGTGGTGGAATCTCGATCTTTAGAGGTTTTCAATGCCCGGCTTGACAAAGCCCTGGCTAGGATGATTTAGTTGGGGGTTAGTAGTCTTTCTTTGAGCAGAGTGTTGAACTAATTGACCTCCTGAGTTCTCTTCCAACCCTAATGATTGTATGAATTTAGCAAAGAAAGGTATAACATGATCCAATAGCTGGAAGTTGAAACTAGGCAAATTCAGATTAGAAAAAAGCTGTAAATTTTTAACAGTGAGAGTAATTAACCATTGGAACAACTTGCCAATGGTGATGGTAGACTCTCCTGCACTGACCATTTTTAAATCAAGATTTTTAATAGATCTGTATTAGGAGTTATCTTGGGGAACTTCTATGCTCCATATTATACAGGAGATCAGACTAGATCAGGGTTTCTCAAACTGGCGGTCATGACCCCACTGGAGGTCGCCGAGCTCTCCCAGAGGGGTCGCGAGGTCCTGGCACCGCTTAAAAGCCGCCGAATAAATTACTTCCGCATTCGGCGGCTTTTCGGCAGACATACCAAGCTATTTCGGGAGCGCTCAGCATGTTCGCCGAATGCAGAAGTAATTTATTCGGCGGCTTTTCGGCGGACATACCAGGGGCCGCCGCGGCAGCCGAGGAACAAAAAATGGGTCGCGGTTCTCAAAAGTTTGAGAACCGCTGGACTAGATAATCACAATGGTACCTTCTAGCCTTGGAATCTATAAATCTGTGGCAGGCGCGAGGCTTATTTAGGACTTAACAGATGTGAATGCTAGCTGTCTGAGAGCAGCTTGATCCAACAGCTTGTTTCAGTCTGAAATATAGCAATGCTCTGTTTCTATTCACTGATGAATCTGAACACCACAGTGTTAATCATTCTCAGTACTTTATGTCACCTCACTCATAATTATCATCCCCCAATGTACATGTTTCTAAATACTGCAGAGCACCATTTATCAATAAAAGGTAAACCCTGTGTATATCCAACATGCCTTAATTGTGCAGAATAAGAAGGGAATTACTGTGTAAATAATGCAGCATGGGTATGTCTTAAACCAGTGAGAACATTAAAAACTGTCACAATGGGTCAGACCAGTGGTCCCTCCAGCCTTCCTATCCTGTCTTCCTACAGTGGCCAATGCCAGATGCTTCAGAGGGAATGAACAGAACTGTGCAATTATCAAGTGATGCATCCCCTGTCATCCAGTCCCAGCATCTGGCAGTCAGAGGTTTAGGGATACCCAGAGGATGGGGTTGCATCCCTGACCATCTTGGCTAATAGCCATTGATGAACATATCTTCCATCTAGTTCTTTTTTGAACCCCATAATAGTTTTGGCCTTCAGAACATACCCTGTGGAACTAGTTGTCAGGGGAACTGTGTTCCTTTTATTTTAAACCTGCTGTCTATTAATTTCCTTGAGCGACCCCTAGTTTCTGTGTTATGTGGAGGAGTAAATAACACTTCCTATTCCTAACATCGCTCAACACTTATCTGTCACATACGTAAAGCTGTCGACTTAAGAAGCCTTACTGAGGAATTTTTTTTACAAGGTTGGCCTCATCTGACACATTTTCTGTAATGACATCTATATGGTCCTAAATTCCTTGAGTATATGGTGGAGTTTTATTCTTTGCCCGTTCTTGTTTTACCTGACTTAAGTATTGAAGATAATTGTGATTTAATATGAAGAAAGTCATGCACCACTGAGAATGCAAGATCATATTCCACATATGCATCTTCTGTGGCATGCAGTTTAGGAATCAAATTCCAACAATCTATTTCCACACTTCTCTCTCTCTCAAGGATTAAAGATTGCATTCCAAGACGAAGTGATCCAACGAATGGCTCTTGACTCATCTCCTAAAACGTTACAGAAGTACCAATAGAAGATTGTCAAATCCTGGCAAAGTAACATTAATATGATCAGTTTAAGGAGAGCCAGTTGGAACAGATTTTGCTGGGGAGGAAGCGCTGAAACCAATTTTTCTCTTGTAATGTCCAAAAACAGGAGTATTTATCTATTGATGAATGAAGACCAGCATAACGATATAGGGCTGAGCCTGGTAGATCATGAAATACCTGAACTTCCAAGGCACTAACTTTAGTATCACCAAAATACCAATAGGCAATCTGACTGCAATCCAGCAAGTAAGGGTTGGGTACTGGAGTTAATGGAGGAAAGGACTTTACAGTACCTGTGACATCCCAAATGTCAATGTTTGATTTTTATTTTATCTTATTATGGGATATATTTTTTAAACCTCAATGTTACTGTATCAGTATCATCCCTAAAACCTAACCTAATAACACCCCTACAAGCTTTAATCTGCAGCCACCGTGGAACAAACTAGTTCACCCACCAAAGATAAGCAAATTTGTTTAGAAATTTGAGGGTTATTAAACAAAGTGAATTTCCCCAGTGAATCAGCAGAAATTTATTAATCCAGGTGTTGCTGTAATTGTGATTCATTGGGGAAACGTACACTGGGTTCAGCAGTCATCTAACTCATTTCCATTTAGGGATATGTGAAAACATAGGACTGTAGGCTGCAGGCTGGCTTAAAACTCTGTATTTGCATTTGTTGTGTGCCGTTGTTTTTATTTATCAGTGTTTGTGATTCCATTTTTATTTATTTTTAAAAGCATGAGAGATTTTACTAGGCTGGTTTTGCTCTTGTAAGCCTTCTAAAGCCTCTTCTGGGTATACCCACATTTATACTCTATTTGTGTTCTTTTACCATAACACTAACATTTAAGTTTATTCATATTTAAGTGATGCATTATAGAAGAACAGCCTTCTGACCCTATTTCCCACTACACCTTTGCTCATGCACTCTTACCTCACTGTATTCATTATCTTCTCCCATCGTAACACAACTGTCTTTTTTCAGGCTACCCAGTATGCCCAAACAGCTTCCCTGATCTGGTATACCGGGCACCCACACTCTACTCTCATGTCTCCCTGAAAAGCTGACTTCTCACCTAGCCTTCATTTCTAATGATCATTTTCCACTCTCTTGCCTACAACTTTCTAAATAGAATCACACATACGATATACACACACAGCATTTTGAAATACCAGGACACAATAGGAATGGTACACCTCAACAGCACATAGTCACGTGACGGTAATACCAACAACCCCCATCCATATTTTTCTGACTTCTACTGTAAGCATGTGTTTGCAGAGGCTGTGTGCTGGAGACCCCTGTCAAATACCACACATAAGTAGGAAGCAGAAGTGGCTGGCAACCTGGGCAGCAGTGACCATGAGATGGTCGAGTTCAGGATCCTAACAAAAGGAAGAAAGAAGAGCAGAAGAATACAGACCCTGGACTTTAGAAAAGCAGACTTTGACTGCTTCAGGGAACAGATGGGCAGGATCCCCTGTGAGGTTAATATGAGGGGGAAAGGAGTCCAGGAGAACTGGCTGTATTTGAAAGAAACCTTTTTGAACCAGGAACAAACCATCCTGATGTGCAGAAACAATAGCAAATATGGCAGGCAACCAGCTTGGCTTAACAGAGAAATTTTCGGTGAGTTTAAACACAAAAAAGAAGCTTACAAGAAGTGGAAACTTAAACAGATGACTAGGAAGGAGTATAAAATATTGTTCAAGCATGCAGGGGTATAATCAGGAAGGCCAAAGTACAATTGGAGTTGTAGCTAGCAACGAATGTGAAGGGTAACAAAAAGGGTTTCTACAGGTATCTTAGCAATGAAAAGGTGGTCAGGGAATGTGTGGGACCCTTACTGAATGGGGGAGGCAACCTAATGACAGACGATGTAGCAAAAGTTGATGTACTCCATGCTTTTTTTGCCTAGGTCTTCACAGAAAAGGTCAGCTCCCAGACTGCTGCAGAGGACAGCACAGTATGGGGAGGAAATGAGCAGCTCTCAGTGGTGAAAGAACAGATTAAGGACTATTTAGAAAAGCTGGACATGCACAAGTCCATGGAGCTGGATCTAATGCAACTGAGGGTGCTGAGCAAGGAGATGGATGGTGACATAGCCGAGCCATTGCGCATTATCATTGAAAACTCGTGCCGATTGGGGGAGGTTCCGGACAACTGGAGAAAGGAAAATATAATGCCAATCTTTAAAAAAAGGAAGAAGGAAAATACAGGGAACAACAGACTAGTCAGCCTCACCTCAGTCCCTGGAAAAATCATGGAGCCGGTCCTCAAGGAAACCATTCTGAAGCGCTTGAAGGAGAGGAAGGTGATGAGGAACAGTCAATATGGACTCACCAAAGGCAAGTCATGTCTGACCAACCTGATTGCCTTCTATAATGAGATAACTGACTCTGTGGATATGAGTTAAGTAGTGGATGTGATACATCTCAACTTTAGCAAGCTTTTGATACAATCTCCCACAGTATTCTTGCCAGCAAGTTAACATATGGAGATATACCTATCTCATAGAACTGAAAGGTCATCAAATCCATTCCCCTGTCTACACTAGCAGGACCAAGTACTGTCCCCTGACAGATTTTTTTGCCATAGATCCCTAAATGGCCTCCTTAAGGATTGAACTCACACCAAAGGGTTTAGCAGGCCACTGCTCAAACCACTGAGCTACACCTCCTCCCCCCTGCTATAAGGGTAAGTTAAAAAAGTATGGATTGGATGAATGCACTATAAGGTGGCTAGAAAGCTGACTAGAACGTTGGCACTAATGAGGCCATATCCAGAGAATTATATCCTGTTTCGGGTCCTCCACTCCAGAAAAAATGTGGACAAATTGGAGAGAGTCCAGTGGAGGGCAACAAAAATTATTAGCAAGCTGGGGCACATAACTCCTGAAGAGAGGCTGCGGTAACTAGGCTTATTTAATCTGCAGGAGTGAAGGGAGATTTGATAGCAGCCTTCAACTACCTGAAGGGGGTTCCAAAGAGGATGGAGCTAGGCTGTTCTCAGTGGTGGCAGATGAGAGAACAAGAGCAATGGCCTCAAGTTGCAGTGGCGGAGGTCTAGGTTGTATATTAGGAAAAACTATTTCACTAGGAGAGTAGTGAAGCACTGGAATGGGTTATCTAGGGAGGTGGTGGAATCTCCATCCCTAGAGGTTTTTAATGCCTTGACAAAGCCCTTACTGGGATGATTTAGTTGGGGTTAGTCTTGCTTTGAGCAGGGGGTTGAATTAGATGACCTCCTGAGTTCTCTTCCAACCCTAATCTTCCATGATTCCATGACAGAAGTGCTATGACAGGGTGATAAAAGCTGTAGAACATCTTATATATAAATGGACTGGAAAACTTTGAATGCAGTTTCTCTCTCCCCCATAAATGAATCCTTTCATCTCAATGGGATTTTACTTACTATTAGATATATGAAAACTAATCCATGCTTCCTGACATGGGGTTTCAGTTTTCCAAACCAGTCCATCTATAACTCAAGATACAGTGAGGAGTGCTGGCTTATTACTGTCACTCTCAAATGATTAATCTGTGCTGCTCAAAACAACTGTGTAGGAAAACCCATCAGAAGAGAGATGAATCCACAAAGGTTAAATTCTGATGAATAGAACAAGGGGGTCTCTGTAATTGTGTGCATTAACTATATCATGCTGGAAGCAGAGAATTCCCAGGCTGATGCTCTGAATTCAGAATGCAATAATGCTAGCTCCAGATCTCCTATCTATAGTTCCAAGCAATCCATAATTTTCAGGTGTCTTTCTAGTGTGTGTGGCGGAGTGTGGGGGCAGAGAGTATTTTAAATATGTTATCTCATGTCTCGAGGTTTAATATAAAATCTACTATTTCTTTGTTGGGGGGGAACCCTCCAATTTTCCCCCTTTAGTTTCCAGCGGGTTTATTTGGTGAAGGCGGCCAGATCAGTCTTTGAAACAGATTTTTAAATTTACTAGCTGTATCACACAAATTGAAGTTTTTGTACAAAAAGTAACTACCATAGATTTTTACTAAATTTCAGAGCACCTGGTATCACGTTAAAAACAAAGTATTAAAATTGTGTAGTATAGAATGCTCCTCTATTTTGTTTCAAAGAGCACACACTAGTCCATTAAATCCTTTGGCAGAAGTGGGCCTGGGTGACCAAAACATCAAGCTCCACCTTGCAAATCACCAACAGTTTTTCTGCACGGGATTAAGCACTAGCTATAGAGTGGAAGAAATAGTGTGGAAAACTATCCACGACTATGGGAGGATATTTATTTATACCAGAGTAACAATTATGCAGAATTGCTTAATGGCATATAATGAAGAGTAAACGGGAATGAAAATAAGAACAGGGAAACAAGCTGAATGTTAGGACAAGCTTTGAGATTTGTTAATCTTTGGCATAGTCTCTCAAAAGGAAGTTGTTGAAGTTCCATTATTTAAGACACTTCAAACTAGATTGGACAAATGCTAGTAAATATAATATAGGAAACACCCTTGCACTGACAGGGAGATGAACTAGATTAATCAATACTGCTTTTCCACCTTTGATTTCTATGATTCTGTGACTGGAGAGGATGGTTGTGGGTGGAGGTGAGGCAAGGAGAAAAGACAACTCCTGGTGGGGCAGGAGATCTGAAATTGGGAGCTGCGTGGCAACTGCTCAAACAGAGAACAGGTCTCTTATTTAAATTCCTACTCCAAGTCAGCTATGTCGTCTCATGTCCTGTTAGCTTCTCTGGCTGGTAGTCAGATTGTCTTTGTTTTGTCTGTCACTGTCAGTTGATGTGAAAAACATTGGGGTTATCTGGCCCAGAAATAAGTAGCAAGTCTTATCCTATTTCTTGCCTGAAGATCTGAAGTGTTAATTTTTAGGAATATTTAGTAATAAAATTCCAGAGCTTGGGAACTAGAAATACTGTACTAAAGTCTAGTAAATTCTTCTAATCTCACTGACTTCTCAAAGATGCTAGGAGAGATCATTCTGCAGAATAAAATAAATATGCAGTTCATGGACCATGTTGAATTGAAACAGAAAATTCTCAAAACACCACAAAAAGGACAATTTTCAGAATCTCTTGCAATCTCAGATACAAAATTAGAAAGCCAAATAACCTTAATGTGGAAAAGAGAGTTACAAAGGGGTGCAAGGGACAATCCAGCACTGAGACAGGAAAAAGTAAACTTGTTCATAAAAACCTCCAACAATGGGGATTCCATAACCTCCCTTGGAAGCCTATTCCAGAGTTTAATTACCCTAATAGTTGGAAAGTTTTCCCTAACATCTAACCTAAATCTCCATTGCTGCAGATTAAGCTCATTACTTTTTGTCCTACACGCAATAGACATGGAGAACAATTGATCACAGTTCTTCCTGCAATAGTCCTTAACATATTTGAAGACTATCAGGTTTCCCCTTAGTCTTCTTTTCGCAAGACTAAACCTGCCCAGTTTTTAATCTTTCCTCCTAGAACAGGATTTCTAAACCTATTATTATTTTCGTTGCTCTCCTCTGAACTCTTTCCAGTTTATCTACATCTTTCTTAAAGTGTGGTGCCCAGAACTGGATGCAGTAATCCAGCTGAGGCCTCACCAGTGCCAAGTAGGAGAGTTATGTCCCATGTCTTACATGTCCCATGTCTTACATGTGATACTCCTATTAATATGTCTGTCATGGGACTGATACACTGAGGAGCAGGGGTGGGGGGTGTTCCAGCCCTGCAGTTGCATCTGTAGAGCTGCCCCCAGTCTCACGGCTGTGTCGCTCTGTAGCCTTAGTCCAATGACCCTTGTGATCAGGGTGATACGGCCTGATGGCCGGAATCAATGATACAGTCCCTGTTATCACGGCAGTTTGGCCTAGTGACCAAAGTCAGTACTACGGCCCCTGCTGTTGGGGAAGTGCAGCCCAGTGGCCAGAGTCAGTAATACAGCTCTTGTTCTCAGGGCAGTTCGGCTATGCAATAGCCCCTACTTTTGGGACAGTGTGGCCCAATGGCCAGAGTCAATGGTGTGGCCCTCGCTCTCAGGGAAGTGTGGCCCAATGGCCAGAGTCAATGCAATAGCCCCTACCGTTGGGACAGTGTGGCCCAATGGCCAGAGTCAATGGTGTGGCCCTCGCTTTCAGGGCAATGTGGCCTAGAGGCCAGAGTCCATAATCCTGGTGAGTGGGGTCACCACACAGGGGTGGGTGGTGGCCAGGATATGGGGACCCAATCCCACCTTCTCCATCAAGTCCCAATCCAGGGCCTTATTGGTGGCGGGGTTGGCTGTCACCAGCGCCAGGGCTCCAACCAAAGCATGAATAGCCTTGCTCCAGTTCTGTGACTGTTTTCCCAACAAAACCTCCCTGGGATACTTCCTACCTGAGTCTCTGGGCTTGTCCATCTCTGGGATTTGCCGGTCTCGCCACTGTCTGCACCGTCCCAAGCCAGTGTGTCTCCAGCTGGCCTCCACATCTTAGAGTGCAGGAGGTCCTCCCCCAGGAGCTGGAGATGCTCTGCCTTCCCTGCTGGTGGTCAGCCTAGACTGAGCTGGCTTTTCTACCCTGCTGTGGGGGACTGATACACCCTGTCACAACGTCCCAGAATGATATTAGCCTTTTTTGCAATTGCACCACCAATTGTTGACTCACATTCAATTTGTGATCCACTGAAGCCCACAGATCCTTTTCAGTACTACTGCCTAGCCAGTTGTTCACAATTTTGTAGTTGTACATTTAATTTTTTCTTCCTACGTGAAGTGCTTTCTACTTGTCTTTTTTTGAAATTCATCTTGTCAAATTCAGATCAATTTTCCAATTTTCCAAGGTCATTTTGAATTCTAGTCCTGTTCTCCAAAATGTTTGCAACCACACCCAGCTGGCATCATCTGCAAATCTTATAAGCATCCATCATCAAAAGCATTAATGAAAATAGACCAGACCCAGGACACAACCATGTGGGACCCCACTGAATACACCCTCCTAGTCTGACAGCAAATCATTGATAACTACTCTTTGAGTATGACCTTTCAACCAGTAACGCACCCACTTTATAGTAATTTCATCTAGGCCATATTTCCCTAATTCTTAGGAGAATGTTGTATGGGACAGTCAGAAGCCTTACGAAAAATCTACTAGGCCCAAAATGCTGTCAAAGAAGGAAATTAGGTTGGTTTGACATGATTTATTCTTGACAAATCTATTCTTATAACCCTATTATCCTCTACATGCTTATAAACTGATTATATAAGAATTTGTTCCAGCCTCTTTCCAAGTATAGAAGTTGGCAGACTGGTCTAGAATTTCCCGGTCCTCTTTGTTCCCTCTTCAAAATATAGGTACTGTGTTTTTCCCTTCCACTATCCTCTGGGACCTCACACACATCAGCCATGAGTTCCTGAAGATGATTGTTAAGGGTTCCTAGATTATTTCAGCTAGTTCTTTAAGTACTCTAGAATGAATTTCATCAGGCCCGGATGACTTGAGTACCCCTAACTTATTTATGCATTCTTTTACACTTTCTTTCCCTATTTTGACTTGTATTCTTTCCCTGCAAGGGAATATTATTAATTCTGTTGAGTATCAGGTCACTTATAGCCTTTTCAGTAAAGACTGAAGAAAAATAGGGAATAACTCAGCCTTCTTGATGCCATCAGTTATAAGCTCTTTTCCCCTACTAAATAGAACACCTACAATTCCCTTTCTCTTTCTCTTACTACAAATGTACTTAAAGAACCTCCTCTTTTTTCATTTTATGTCCCTGTTAAATATAACTCATCGTGTGCCTTAACCTGTCTGATTCTATCCTTACATACCTCTGCTCTGCTTTTGTAATCATCCTTAACAATTTGTCTGTTTCCATTTTTTTGTGGAATTCCTTTTTGATTCTCAGTTCATTAAAGATCTCCTGATGGAGCCATATTGGCCTCTTACTGTTTTTCCTATGTTTTCTTCACATCGGGATAGTTTGCAGTTGTGCATTTAATATTGTCTCCTTGAGAAACTAGTGCTCTCCAGAAATCCTTTCTCTTAGATTTTCTTCCCGTGGCACCTTACCTACCAGTTCGCCAAGGTTTGTTTAAATTTGCTTTATTGAAGTCCATTGTCCTTATTCTGCTGTTCTCATTTCTTCCTTTCCTTAGAAACATATTTCATGACCACTTTCAGCTGCCTCCCACTTTCAGCTGCTTCCCACTTTCAGATTCACAACCAATTCCTCCCTGATGGTCAGAATCAAGTCTAAAATAGTTATCAACCTCAACTTGTAACAGTGAAGTTGAGTAATTCTGGGGAGAGAGAGTTATCAGCTTTGGTGCTTTTTTATTTTTGATTGATTTGGCTTTTGTGCTTGAAAATAGAAATGCAAGATCTTCGGGGGGAGAGGTGTGAATATTTGTCATTTTCTGTCATCCATTTTTTTAACTCAGTAAAAGAAATATATTTACCTTGTCTGAGATTTATTTTCTGTTTGCAATTCCTTCTCTTGTTGAGGACAGGAGAAACTTCCTGAAAGCTGAGCAGCTCACAAGTGAAGTAATTCATATGCACATAGCATACACCAAGTGACACTGGATGAGCTTCTAACCTTTGTTCATCAGCAAATTACTCAATTCAATGCCTAAAAGCTAGTTTAGGACAGTAATGATAACATGCTAACCTAAGTCAATATTTCTAAGGCTTTATCAGACAAGAGACTAGTCAGAAGTCTCTCATCCAACAGTTTCTAGTTTATATAACAAACTAAAACTATCAAATGACCGTTGAAAGCAAGAAAATAGGAAGTTAAGAAAAAATCTCCAGCATTCCTTGCCACCATGACATCACCTACCATCCCCCTAATAACACACTCCAGCATTCAATAAGGTATTCACTTCTGTCTCCAAGAGATAGTTAAAAGCAACTCTCATGTACAGCCTTCAAGTGTGTATGACTATCATACCATCCATTCATTTGGAAAGTTATGCTAGTTTAACATCACTGTGGTCACTAGTAAGATTTTGTGAGTTGGGTGAAACGAGCAGTATAGAAATTATAAAAAAGCATTTCAAAGTGCTCCTCTTACTCAAAGAAGGGTTGATAAAAACTTTTTCACTCCAGCTAAAATGACAAATTTGACAACATTAATCACACTGTCGCTAGAGGGTTACCCTAAGAAACACCTGTGTGTAAATAGTGGGCTTTCTGTAACTTGAAATCTTTAAATCATGATCTGAGGACTTCACTAACTCAGCCAGATTATGGGTCTGTTACAGGAGTGGGGGAATGAGGTTCTATGGCCAGTAATGTGCAGAAGGTCAGACTAGATGATCATTGTGGTCCCTTCTGGTCTTAAAGTCTAAAGTCTGAGAGTCTTTATATTAGATTGCCTTAAAGGATAGAATTCTGACTCCCAGATCAAGGGTTGTATCACCACAGAGCATAAAGAGCAACAGCCTGTATTCATACTCTGAGCTAAACTGAGTTTGACTTCCCAAAAGTTGAGAGTTCCATTAAATGTAATGTTTTTCAGATTAATTTAAGATTAATTTGTATTCAGGCATTTGTGCAACTTTAACAGTATCTTCTCTTTCTGTCATTTCCATCATCTTACAGACAGTGGAAAGGTGAAAATGTATAGTTAAGATTTGCTGTGATAAAGTAAATTAGGAAGATTTAATTACAGTAAGTCATTACATATCTTACCCTCGCAAGCATGAAAAGTAGTAACATTAATTTGTCAATGATTAGAGTTGTGAAATATTAGGAAATCCTAGATACATGTAGTGTGTACCTTTGAGTGGCATAGCAAATCAGATTACTAGTATTAATGCGACAGCGCTCTTTGTGCTCATAAGTGGAAGATTTAGGGCATCTTTACACTGGCAAAGTTACAACACCAGCAATTAGGGCACCGCTCAGAGAGCGCAGAAGGAAAACTGCTGTTGTGTGTTCACACTGACAGTTACCTGCACAATAGTGTGTTCACGCTTGCGGCACTTGCAGCAATATTTGGAGCAGTGAATTCTGGGCAGCTATCCCATAGAGCACCTCTTTCTCTTTTGCTGCTAAGACTTGTGGGAAGGCAAGGGGGAAGGTCACGGTGCAACCTGGGTCCTGTCCCAATGCCCCATGATGCACTGCTTTGCATCCCAGCAATCCCTGTGCTTCCATCCACATTTGGTGCCATCTTTCAATGGTTTGTGTACTGCTCGCCCTGCTTCTTAAGGGTTGCAGGAATGGATCCTGAACTGCTGACCAGTATGCTGCTCGCTCTGACCAACATGTCACAGGTGACGGCGGAATTATTCCTCAAATTACAAAGGCAAGAGGACTGTGACATTGATCTCGCCATGTGTAGTAGCTACATCACAATGTTGCTTGTGGGGTTCACGCAGGTGCTGACCAAAGTGGAACACCGCTTTGGGGCTTGGAAAACAAGCACTGAGTAGTGGGATCATATCGTGATGCATGATGATGAGCAGTGGCTGCAGAACTTTTGCATGAGGAGAGCCAGATTCATAGGACTGTGTGATGAGCTCACCCCAGCCCTGCGGCACAAGGACACAAGAATGAGAGCTGCCCTGTTTCTGGACAAGCGCATGGCGATTGCACTGTAGAAGCTGGCTACTCCAGACTGCTACCGATTGGTCACTGACCAGTTCGGAGTGGGAAAGTCGACCATTGGACTCATGTTGATGGACGTGTGTAGGGCCATTAATCCCATGATGCTCTGAAAGACCGTGATTCTGGGCAGCGTGCATGACATTGTGGATGGCTTTGCACAAATGGGCTTCCCTAATTGCGGAGTGGCGATAGATGGAGCACCTATTCCAATTCTGGCACCAGACTACCTAGCCACCCGGTACATTAATTCCAATGAGTATTTCTCAGTGGTTCTCCAAGTACTTGTGGATCACTATAGGGTGTTTCACAGACATTAACGGAGGCTGGTCCAGAAAGTGGAAGGGAAGGTCTCAAGAGGAGGTGAGGGCCCAAGATGGCTACAGATTTGTGTATGTCCAGGGATTATACCCAACCTTGTCCTTTGGAATACGATGCAGTGGGTGCTGTACTTCAGCAGAGGGCCAAACTACAGAGGGATGCCAAAGTGCAGTGAGTAGTGGGAATCATAGTGCTGGACTATGAGGAGGAAGGAGTGGAATGCTGCGGGTAGTGTGGAGCCAGGAGGTTGATAAGAGTGTGTTGGCGGTGTGTGTGGAGTGCATGGGAAAGAGTTTTGCGACAGCTGCTGCAGGGGAGGGTGGGAACGGAGCTGCTTGGTTTGTGGTGCTAGTAACATCAGGAGTGTGTCCACTTGGTGCTCCATAACGTTTAAGAGCTACTCCATGGCTTCGTTCTGGTGTGCTGCGTTCTCCTTTCAGTCCCTCTTCTTGCTGTCCTGCCACTCCTTTAATTCCTTTTCTTGGCAGCAGAGTGCATCATAACCTCACAGAGAAAGTCCTCCTTAGTTCTTCTTGGCCACTTTCTAATTCTGTGCAGCTGTTCCACCGCCGAAAACAAAGACGGTGGCTGGGCTCCCAAGGTCATCTCTGTGAAGTTCAAACGCAACATTTTACAGAAGCAGTATTTGTTTGCAACACAGACAACGCTGATTGAGTGCTTTAAAACACAGCCAGTACTCACACACCTGTCACTAACTGACTGACCCTAAGCAAGCCCAATTGAGCCACAAGTCCCCAAAATGGTGAATAGCCACAGGGGCAGGGGAAATCACTCTTCCCGTACCCTGATGTACACTGGGCACATGGCTCTTGGGGCGAGCCAGCTCTGTAGGGGGCGTCTGATAATCATTCCTGTCCCCACACTTTCCACAGGAGGTGATCATTATGGAAGATATCTCACTTCCAGAGGTGAGCAGGAAATCAATGGCGGATCTTCTCCAAGTCTGCAGCTTCTGCTCTGGCCCCTATGCAGCTCACGTGTGTGCGACAATGGTCCCACCCCCTCGCTCCGTGACAGCAAAGTGGTGCGGAAAAGATGTGATTTGCCTCTTTAAGAATAGCAGCCCTATTTAATAAGCCAAGTTGTTCTGTTTGTGAGAAAAACTAACTGCCCTAAGTCACTGACTATAGGGAAAAGATTTCCTTGACTGGGGATTAGGGGAAAAGAGAACAAGAAAAATACATATCTAGCAGCTGGAGTACTGCTGCACCTGCTACAAAATAGTCTACTAAGAATGACAACTCATGCTAAATCATTTAGATCATCCTTCCCAATGTGCTCTCTCATAACTCTCAAAATAAAACACTGTCAATCTGAGTAATAGAAAAAGCAAATATGGAAATCATACCACAATATTTACAAATGTAAAACAATCAACAAACTATTAGAATGGGCCTGTTGACTTGAGCAAATGGAATGTAGTAGAACAGCTGTTAGCTTTATCCTATCCATAAAGAAAAACCTTTGTGAGTCACTTAGGGCTTTATGAATTACCAGCTTTTTCTCGTCACTGATACAAATAGAATTCCTCAATCCCATCCATTCTTTAACATATATTTAAATGATACATCCATGTATTGGCAAGTCCCATAATACCCTAATTACCCTCTACAGAGAAATAAGAGGAGAAATTGACTAAACTATTTCCAAAATAGTTTAGAGCCATTAAGTAATTTAGTTTTCACCAATCAGCAGAATGAGCAAGAGTTTTGGGAGACTTTTCAGCTTCCATATAAAATATAAAGAAGCCCAGTGGGAGTACAAATGAAGTTCCACTGACTGAGAACAGGAAACATTCTTACTCAAGTTTTCTGAAACAAAGGTCTTGTGCTAGGTGTGGCTCTGTGGAATAGTTTTTTTATTTTACATCAGTGTAGTGACCTCCATGTAGTCACCACTGTAGCCACTTCTTTTAGTTTATTATCCATTTATTCTGTGACTGAGGCTATGATTAATCATGTTATATCATATATATATATATATATATTCATAGTATGTCACTTAGAGTTAATTTGTAGGACTATAAAAGTATAAGATTGATCAGTATTTAGAGGAACCAAATATTAGACACAAGTAAGACAGGCTTAAATGCAAGAACCTGTAGGCTGAGGCCTGCAAGACTTTAGCTTAGCTATTTTAGGCCTTGTCAATGAGAAATACTAACATAAATTAATGCCTGAGAAATAAGCCAAAAGATTATGGGAAAAGAGGTACCAACTGATAATGTTGCAAAAGTATAGCTGGGAAATTAAATTTTAAATTACAGGAACTCCTCACTTAGGGCTGGTCTTCACTACATATATATATATATATATATATATATATATATATATATATATATATATATATATATATATATATATATATATATATACACACACACACACACAAACAATTCAATACTGGTACACAGTGATGATAATTGTAGATCTTGGTTGAGGTGGAGGAGTCAGAGAGTGGAATATTTCCCAGGGAATACTTTACAAGTGCTAAATGATTAACCAGATTTTGTATTAGCCCTCAAAGGTTAACATGTTGTTAATGTAGCCTCACTCTCTACAGCAGGGAGAGAGCATAGTGGACAGACACAGATATACACCTTGTGTGTGGGAAAGAGGGAGAGATACACACTGCTCCTTTAAGTAAGCTGACCACATTCTTAAGTATATTGTCTTTTTACGTGGATCAGGAAATTGAGTCAGCAGCTGCTGCCCCAAGCTCTCTCTGTCTCTCTCCCTCTGTGTCCCCAGCCTGCTCTATATGGAGAAGGGATAAGCGGGGTGCAGGAACAGGGGGGAGGTTAACACCCTGACATTAGCCCCTTCCCCCTCTCCCTGCACGTCAAACAGATGCCCCCAGGAGCAGCTCCAAGGCAGAGGGCAGAAGCACCACATGGCAGTGGGGGAGGGACATCTGAACTGCCGGCAATTGGTAGCTTGCTGGGTGGCTGTTGCACAGGGAACTTAGGAGAGCGGGGAGCTGATAGGAGGGCTGCCGGTCCTCTCTTGTTCCAGCCCCCACCAGCTAGCTGCAACGGGCTGATCTTCCTGCAAGCAGTGAAAAAAGCAGGCAGCTGCCAAACGACATTAGAAGGGAGCATTGCATAACTTTAAACAAGCATGGTCCCTAATTGATCAGCAACGTAACAACAAAACTACATTAACTGGAACGACTTTAAGTGAGGAGTTGCTGTATAAAATGCTGTAACAACAAATATTGTCTCCAACATGTGTCAACCACAGGATTAAGGTGGAACATCAATGTTAATGAGAACCTACACAGCCTATAGAATTCGGGATCCCTTGTGCTTCTATGGGACACAGACCAATAAGAAAGAGAGGGTCAACACTTTCATGTACATGCACAGAATGTGGGTATAGACTGAATCATAATATAAAAAAGGGTGTCCAGAGCAGGGAAATTGAGCTTCCTATGGGAAACTCCAGCAGAAACCACCCCCATATTGATGATCAGTCCATGATCAACAGATTCTAACACCATCTAGGATGATGTCAGTATGTCTAGTTATAACTAGTACATGGATATATTTAGGAATTGTATATAGTAGACTCTCAATTATCCAGGATGATAGGGGGGAAAAAAATCTGGTTAGTAAAATCCCAGATAATCACCATCCATAGGAAATATGGGGAGTGGGAGTTGGTTCACCAGCCACCCTGCGCCTGCGGTGAAGAGGTGTTGGTTCACTGGCTGCCCTGAGCCCTGGAGGGTTTTTTTTGTGTGTGTGCTTGGGGCGGCAGCAAAGCCAGAGCCGGCCCTGCAAGTTGCGTGTATTTTTTTTGACATCCTGGTTAATCCAATCCTGGATAACCGAGAGTCTACTGTATGTTGTGACATTTATAAACTTTAATAAAACTGCTAAAAATATCTGTGGACCTTGTTCTTGTGATTGTATATGCTACTTGCCCATGGTTTCATGTGTTCCTATAGGCCCCAGACCCAGAACAAACAGAGATAATTCTACTGAACTTCAAAAGCGACAAAGAGTCTTGTAGCACCTTATAGACTAACAGATCTTAGGGATCATGAGCTTTCGTGGGCTAAGACCCACTTCATCAGATGAATGTTGTGGAAATCTATTGAATTTGAGACTGTAGCTGCCAGAGTCTAACCCACTGTCGTGTAATTAACATTAAATAAAAGGCTACGCCCCTGGGCATATGTCTGCATACAATGAACAGTATTATAGAAATCTATATATATAAAAGTCAAATGGTGTGTGCGTGTATGCGTGCGGGCGTGTATGTACATTCCCTTACTCCTTCCACACCGTTTGAGCTAGAGACTTGAAATTTGGTAGTTATAGGCCTTAGGGTCCTAATCAGGGTAAGAGTCGAAAATTTTTCAAATCTCACCTCTGACGCCCCCCAGGGGTGAAATTCTTTAAAGCTCATTCACATCTAATACCCCCCTCCAACAGACCCCGCACTCACTCAGCTCTCTGCCCCCACCCCGCCTCCAACGGCCCCAGCACTCACTCAACTCTCTCCCCCCTCCAATGGGCCCCACACTCGCTCAGCTCTCTTCCCCCTATCCAGGCACCCCCACACTCGCTCAGCTCTCTCCCCCCTCAGGAAAGAATACAAAAAATTTAAAATCTCACCCCCCTCCCTCCCTCCAATGCCCCCCCACTCGCTCAGCTACCCCCCCTCCCCCCAATGGACCTTGCACTCGCTCAGTTCTCTCGCCCCTCAGGTAAGAATCTAAAAATTTTTAAATCTCCCCTTCCTCCCCCCACTCCAACGCCCCCCCCACCCACTCACTCAGCTCTCTGCCCCCGCCCCCCCTCCAACGGCCCCGGCACTTGCTCAGCTCTCCCCCCCCCCCCCAACGGACCCCACACTCGCTCAGCTCTCTTCCCCCCATCCAAGGGGCCCCACACTCACTGAGCTCTCTCCCCCCTCAGGAAAGAATCGAAATTTTTTTAAATCTCACCCCCCTCCCTCCCTCCAACGGCCCCCGCACTCGCTCAGCTCCCCCTCCCCCTCAACGGACCTTGCACTCACTCAGCTCTCTCCCCCCTTCCCCCCTCCCCCTCTCCAACGGACCCCACACTCGCTCAGCTCTCTTCGAGCAACGCTGGGTCCCCTTTCCCCCTCCAACGGACCCGAGCAACGCCGGGCATTTCTGCTAGTGCATAATAAAAATAGTTACAAAATCACCTCACAATTGGTCATATTCTTTCTGCTCAGGATTGGCTATTCCTGGAATAATAGAGAAGTTCCTTATCAAGTCAGATATTTGTGGAAGTTTACATAGGGCCCATAAAAATATATATCAGGATATACCGATCTCACAGAACTGGAAAGACCTTGAAAGGGCATTAAGTCCAGTCCCCTGCCTACACTAGCAGGACCAAGTACTGTCCGCTGACAGATCTTTTGCCCCAGATCCCTAAATGGCCCCCTTAAGGATTGAATTTACAATCCGGGGTTTAGTAGGCCAATGCTCAAACCACTACGCTATCCATCCCACCTAAACATTAGTGTTCCATCACAGGGGCAGTGTGTGAATTAGGGAAGAAAAGACTCTTCAAGTAACACCAATGAGACAGAGAGAGACACATTTTAGTTCCTCTATGGCTTGTACTTTTCTAGAAAAAAAATAGTTTGTTCTCAGGGTAAACCATTGGTTTCACTACTCAGACGGTGTTGACTATTCTGTGTGCATGAACAGATGAATAATCCTGGGCATGCTGGGTAGTAAAATAGAATATGTTAAAATTGCTCCATAATGTCAATAACCAAAGGCACTTAGGGAAACAATGTTAGACTGGGAAAATGCATTCAACAAAGCACTTCTGTATTCCAGTGGGTAAAAGGAAGCCAAGGTTTCTGCCAAAAAGTTTTTGTTGTGTGACCTTCATTAGCACAATGAAGGCCAACCATTGGCATAGATGATGACCTGCCCCTACATTTTGAGAGTGCTGGGATCTGACCCAGCAACTCTCAATGGGAATTGTGTAGCTCAGTCACTGCACAATGCTTTAAATGTTTAGGAGGACATTGTCCGGAGGAAGCTCGGGGAAACCTAATAGACTTACCAAGAAGCTCTTACAAGGAGTATGAAAGACAAAAACCTTGCAAGGAACTGCAGGGCAAAAAAGAACCCCACTCTAAAAACAAATATATATGATCAACAAGTTAAAAAAAAAAAGAATGCCCAATGAACATACGTTAGAACATAAAGTGAGCTGCTGCAGGAATCGGGAGGGAACTTTTGCATCTTCCATAGGCAGCCAGTTGAATTATGAGAGGGAGTTCTTTCTTCCTCCGGAGGCATCACTTTTTGGCCATTGCCAGAGGCTACATGTCACAATGGATAGATCAAATGGCCAGGACCGGTGACAGGGGGGTACAACGGGTACAGCTGTACCGGGCCCTGGACTTAAGGGGGGGGGCCCTTAAATCTGGGGCGGGCCCGGTACGCTGCTGTACCCCCTTGTCGCCGGCCGGGGGGGCCCCCCGCGGGTGGCGGGAGACCGGCCGGGGGGGGGGCCACGGGTGGCAGGAGACCGGCCAGGGGGAGGCCCCGCATGATCTGCGTACGGGGCCCCCAAATTCCTGTCGCCGGCCCTGCAAATGGCCTTGTCTGATCAGGCACAATCTATTTTCTTATCCAGTGGAGATCATTCCCAAGGCCCAATAGTAACATATAGGACTGTTTTTATTTTGGAGCTGTAGCCATGTGTGGGGACCAGAACAAGCACTAGTATAAATGTTATCCAAGATTAAAATGGATGTAGGTAGCATCAATACACAGATTACAGAAAGGGTTAAATATGAATAAGGTCCTGATACTAGAGTTTAAAAGCATACAGAGTGAGTGCTTGGTCAGTTAATAATAGTGAGAACACAGATTTCTTCAATCAGGGAAGACACATTGTGCCTAATATTACTTATGCATTGTAATGATTCTGTATGTCCTTATTCCTCCAGCAATTAGGGCCTTAAACAGACCAAGTCACTGCAGGACTTTCTAGTTCCCTAGTCTTCATTGTGCCTAGTAGTAGGTAAAGAGAATGAACAGATCATCCCAGAGAATGACAGTGATCTCTTTCTGGAGATTGTTCAGCTAACATATTAGAGGAACTGGGAAGGGCTCCTAAAAGAGTCAATTTAATAGAGCCATATTGCTGAATGGCACGTTCCAGACAGACAGCATTTCCATGGGCTAGTACAAAAGTAGACTGCATGCTGTCACTAAGCAACAGCACATGCCAACTTAACTTGAATGAAATCCAATAGAATCAATAGAAACCAAAGGGCTGAAGAGCAGAAAGGTTCACACCCAGAATACCAACTTATGGCATCTTTCCTCCACTTTACGATAATTTTTTAACATTGCAGGAGTCAGTTTGATTGGAATGGACACTGCATGAGTAACAGCAATTCTGCCAATTCTCCTTAATCCCACTTCATTGCATTGATTGGTAATGGTAACATATTAATTATAGGATTTGTTCATGTTTTGTGAATTCAGCAAGAAAGAACACATTGCTGTACAAAATGTTCCACTCACACCAATATGTACCCACCCACTTACTTTCTTCCAATTTGAATATTATTTTCCAGGTGTCTTCCAGTATTGCCTCTTTTTTAATATATCTGCAGATCATTCCTGCTGAAGGCCTGAGGATAAAACCATGGTTTTAAATGGACACTGGTCAAATATTAAAAATGACTGAGAATAAAAACACTGAGTTTATTTGTTTTTGTGAGTCTATGCTGCTCGCAAGCATTCAGAATGATCGCATAACTGGGAGAATCCTCATGACACTCAAGAGTTCCTTGAATTTTAACATAAATTGTTTGTCCAAATATCCACATCGTATGTTAGTCAGTATTAATTTGTTATTTTCTAGCTGTAATCATTTCAGTCCTCCCATCAGGGAGAAGAAACAAAATCATGTGACTTCAGTGACTGATCCCACACAAATGGCAAATATTTTAAGCGAACAAGCCAGTCCACTCTATTAATAGAATCATAGAAGATTAGTTAGAAGAAACCTCAGAGGTCATATAGTCCAACCCCCTGTTCAAAGCAGGGCCAACCCCAACTAAATCATCCCAGCCAGGGTTTTGTCAATCCAGCCTTAAAAATCTCTAAAGATGGAGATTTCATCACCTCCCTGGATAACCCATTCCAATGTTTAACCACCCTCCTAGTGAAATAGATTTCCTTAATATCTAACCTAGACCTCCCACACTGTAACTTGAGACCATTGCTCCTTGTTCCACCCCCTGCCACCACTGAGAATAGTGTAGCTCCATCCTCTTTGCGATGCTCTGTACCTCAGAGGATTGTGTGGTATCCAGTGCAAAGTTTGTCATGTCATGTGTCTTAGGAAGGCTCAGCACTGAACATTGTTGTTACAGTAAGGTTATAGGTTATAATTTCATGTATGTAGTTATGAGGCTGAAAATGTATCCTCATGACTTAAAATAAGCCCAGACAAAAACTCTCCAAAGCTATTCACACCTCATCAGGGTATATATGGGACAATCCCAGCCTAGCCTCACAGGAACAAAGGATCCTGGCCTAAGCAACAACAAATGAATCAGTTGGACTCTCAGCCCCCTTCCTTTGGTCAGTTTGGAACTATGGGGGCTCTGAAAGGCAGGGCAAAGCCAACAGAGGTGAAAGGACATGATAAAAGGGAGACACATTTTCCATGCTCACTCGCTCGCTTTCTTCCACCTACATCTACAGATTCCACACCAAGAAACTGAAGTGCTGATCAAAGGGGAGAGCCTGGCTGAAGAGCAACCAGCCGGCTTGTGGTGAGAAGCATCTAAGTTTGTAAGGGCATTGAAAGTGTTAAGATCAGCTTAGAATGGGTTTTATGTCATATGACCAAATCTGACTTGTTATTCTTTGACTTATAATCACTTTAAATTTATCTTTGTAGTTAATAAATCTGTTTGTTTCTTCTACCTGAAGAGGTGCATTTGGTCTGGAGTGTGTCAGAGACTCCCCTTGGGAGAATAAGCCTAGTACAGTAAAACCTCCATTTAACGGACTAATTCGGGCGAGGGGGTGTCCGTTAAATCAAAAAGTCTGTTATTTAATAATAAAAAAAGAGCTGTCGGAGCAGCGGCCTGCCCGCCACAGGGTCGGGGCGGCAGCTCCGCAGCCCGCCCGCTGCTGGGACCCGGGCGGCAGCCGGGAGCTGTCAGCCAGCCCGCCCAGGTCCCGGCAGCCGGGAGCCGTCAGCCAGCCCGCCCGCTGCCTGGACCTGGGCGGCAGCCGGGAGCCGTCAGCCAGCCCGCCCGCTGCCTGGACCCGGGCGGCAGCCGGGAGCCGGCAGCCAGCCCGCCAGAAATGGATCAGGAATGCATCAGACTTGCTCAGAAATTTTGTCCGTTGCATCCGAAGTCCGTTAAATCGAGGTCCGTTAAATCGAGGGTTTACTGTACATATCAATTTCTTTGTTAAATTGACAAACTCATATAAGCTTGCAACGTCTAGTGAGCATAACTGGACACTGCAAGACGGAGGTTCCTAGGGTTGTGTTTGGGACTGGAGATATTGGCTAGTGTCATTCGGTTGCACAATCTAACAAGCAGCTCACATGCCAGAGGCTGTGTGTGAACAGTTCAGGAGTGGGGTTCTCACAGCAGAGCAGGGTAAGGTTGGCTCCCAGAGTCAAGGATTGGAGTGACCTAGCAGATCACCAGTCCAGACAACACCAGAGGGGAATGTCACCACCCTCCTTCATGTAGTTGAAGGCTGCTATCAAATTCCCCCTCACTTTTCTCTTCTGCAGACTACATAAACCCAGTTCCCAATAAATACAGTCACAGAAATCAGAATTAGTCACAAACAGAAGAAAGGGGATAAGCAGACAATAATTATTATTCACAATGACTAATTCAGCCAGCTCTAGTTCTAACCATTTCCCTTTGGAAAGGGTACTATTGAAAAGGCTTGATTAATATATTCCTCCTCTGATGTGTACAACACCCCCTGAAGGCCATAAGCTCGCAAGTGGTTGAGTGCCTTCAAGTGCTGTGGCAATTGTTAATGCTCAGCCTCATCCGACAGGACCAGGCCCTCATAAAGCAGCACAATCGACGACAATACAGTCAAACTAGTGCCGTTAAAGTATTACCTTCCCTTTCAGAATTTTTAAACTGAGTGATAAGTGTTTGCCTTGGACTGGACCATGAATGGTCGGGTCCTACAACATGACACTAAACAGCTGTACTGTTTAAAAATCAAATCTGGGGTCATTGTACCCAAATCCCCAAATATGGCTGTGACATTTGGGATTAGAGGCAGTGAGAGTCCATTTGAGACTCATCAAAATGAGGAGGTTTACTCCAGAAAATGCACCCCAAGCATTGAACTGATTTTTACTAAGCAACTGATCTGTTTGCTGAGTGCACTGACCAGAGATCACCAGCAATGCCTGATCGGTTGAGGGGAGGGGTGCTCAGCAGTATTTTAACAGCCAGAAAAATTGGGAGAATAGAAGACCCTCCACTACTACATTGAATCGTACAAGTAAGAAGTAAAATTTAACATCTTCCCAAGGACCACATTGAGGGGGTGTTAGAGAACACCTACTTCTCCCCACAATAATCCCAAACACTGTAAAAAGTAAGAGGAAAGGACTCAAAAGCATAGAGTCAAACAGAGATTTGACTCAGAATCCCAATCTACCCAGTGTGACAGGTAGTTCATTTAAGTTCTCAGGTTCCATTCCTGTGCACACCCCTCATCCAAACAATATGATGCCATCAAAGAAGAATCAAGGTGATGCACTTAAAAGTGATCCTTGTGATCTACCGTTTCAACCTATCTTTTGAAAAGAAAAAAAAAAGCTTAAACTTGCAGATTTCCCAGTGGGAACTTCCAAAATGAGTACAGCACTTACACCACGATGCAGATTTGAAGGACAGATGGTAACAGTGGCAAAGATAAAATAAGGTAGAAGCATTAAAAAAAATAGTACAGGTAACAAAACACAGCTAACTATTGACTACAATAGATTTTTTGGACCATCATACTATAATAATTTTATATATGCAACATCTTTATGGTTAGATGGCACAATACACTGTGTACAACTTAATGAAAATAGAATAAAAAGCCTAATATGACTAATATATATATATTTCAATTTCAGAGTTTTGAAAATAGAACACCACAATAAGCCTTTACACAAATCTAAATTCTTATTCACTTCACTACTCAGTTACCTTTTTAACTATACTTAAAAGCCAGTAGGAAATGTAAAGACAATATGACGGACATAATTACAGTCTTATATAAAACTTTAAGGGATACACTTGGAAGGCATATACAGCACCTTGAAGGAGACACACAGCAGATATATGGAGCTATGCCTATCTCATAGAACTGGAAGGCCCTTGAAAGGTCATCAAGTCCAGTCCCCTGCCTATACTAGCAGGACCAAGTATTGTCCCCTGACAGATTTTTTTGCCCCAGATCCCTAAATGGCCCCCTTAAGGATTGAACTCAGCACCCTAGATTTAGCAGGGACCACGCCCTGAAAAATTATTACATTCAGATTTAAAACGGACACAAACCGACAGAATGGCAGTGAACTAAGCAGAGTGGCAACCTTATTTTTGAATTCGCTGGGTGTGGGTTTTTTTAATCAGTTTTTGTTACAATATTAATATTATCAAAATGTAGGGGGGGGGTTGTCTGTGAAACAGACAGACCATTCACTGTATGACAAGGGTGACTGGGGGAGATTTTGCATGTCAGAATATATTTTCAGCTTGACTATTCTACCTATGGATAAATCTATTTTTAAAGGCTCTCGTTTAAGCCAGGTCCTGCGAGCCATTTCTCTGAGTCTGAAGAACGAGGTATGGTGCAGGTTTTTAAACATAACTTTTACCACCAACTTGCAAACACGAAGATGTTGTCAGAGACTGATTGGTGTTGGTTTATGGATTTTCTTTTGAACTTGTACAGAATTACCAACTAATGAGTTGATTTATTTTATGGTCCTTTTATAGTCGCGGGCAGCTGGATGAGAATCAACCACAAAGGGATCTTTATTTTGTTCATCGTTAATTCTGACTTCAACAGATGAAGTCTGGCTACCATTGTCACCTTCACAGTTTGCCTTTGTGTTATATGAAGCTCATATCCTCAATTAACAGACTGATTAGCAAGTTCTTTAATTCTTCAAGTAGCTTTTTCCATTATTGCAAATACATCAAATCCAACAAGCCAGACTATAAAGTATACTGGTGTTCTGCCTGCTATAACAAGATTGACAGTGCTAGTGTCAGTGAGCACAACAGTGGACTTCTATGGATCTACAGATACAATTAGCAAAGCTATTGAACCAGGAAGGCAAGAGTAGAAAGCTAAATCATATTTAAAAATAATTTCAGGCCACATTTAATATTTAACATTGTTTGACTCAGCTTCAATTGTCTATATTCAATGGTATTACTAAAAAGGTTTCTTTGGTTTTGCTTATTTTGTCCAAACTCTGAAGTTCTTACATAAATAGAAGGGAGAGAGTTATGTGACATTTGAGTGGAAATGTGTAGTTTAATAAGCTATGAACAAATATGTTCATAGCAGAGATGAACTTAAATCAGAATACTAGATATCCCAACATTCCTGAATTTGGGAAAATTTTAGACCTGGCTCTGAACTTGGCCGCGCATACTAATCTCTAATTCTCAATAAGTGTATGTCTGATCCCTACCCATTCTCCTCTGTATCCTTTAATTTTTAAGCAGTGTTCTGTAACGTCAGAACAAGTGAAGTTCAGTTGGTGATGGGAACCTCACAAAGTTTGGAGGGCTGGTTCCAATAAGCTTGAGTTGTTAAGAACAGAAGCTTGTATGTTGATGGAATTTGTTTAGTCTAGATCTGAAGATGGAAACTATATCTAAAATAGTCTCTTGTGGTTCTAGCCAAATTGGAAATACAAAAATATCCTGTCTTGCCTTATGGGGATATGACTGCTTCTGAGCTCAGACAAAACCAGGAAGCATGTGTGCCTATGAAGATAACTCGGTAAAAAATCTGAACTATTTCAAACCTTTAAAAAAAAAAAACAGGAGTTAGAGTCTGTTTAGTTCTGGTTTTCCCCCAAACAGTTATCAAATGAACCATCCAGCACTTTTCAGATATGCCAGAGAGATGATATACCAGCTTGCACACTAATCACCCAAAGGTAAGACCTTTTTTTTATTAGATTACCTTTATAAAACAACGTTTAAGAAGAGCTATGAACCTCTTCCGCACCCTCATCTTGCTGAAAACTAGTTCCAGTTTGCCAGGCTGAAGGATCACTTTGTGACATCATGTCACATCTAGTTGCATTGTTAAGTCATGTTCCCATAACACAATGTGAATGACCCCTGCTATCTTAGTGTCTGAAAGTTCAAATGCAAAAAACTTTATTTCCAATTCAGTGAAACTGATCTTTGCCCTTCACGCTGATAGATGGAATAAGCCATGGAGGTATGTTTCTAGACTGAACCCTGCTTGCTTCAGAGGATGCTGAATTCCTTGGAAAAACTTGAAATGACAAGGATTTCTTTAGAAAGGTGGTGAAAAGCAGTCATGGTTTTTCAGGAAAATGCTAACACTTATATTACTGTTTCGAAAGGTGATATAATGCTTTGCACTTCTATAGCACTATTTACCACGGGGGGATCCCATAATACTTTACAGATATTAGTGAATTTAGTTCTGTGACACCCTCATGAGGCATGTAAATATTACTATCCTTCCTATAAAGAAAGAGCAGTGAGACACAGACAGGTTAAGGGCCTAATCCAAATGTCAATGGAAAGAGTCCCATTGATCCAGTGGGCTTTGGGCCAGTTGCTAAGTGACTTGTTTAAGGTCACACAAAAGGTTTGTGCCAGAGCCAGAAACAGAACCCAAGTCTCCTGTGCTGTGCCTTAACTACATCGGCATCCTTGTCCCTGTCACTCATCAAATCAATAAACAGATGCCACTCAGAATCTAGAAATCACAAGACTTCTATCATTCATTAGCTGCATCACATACGTTTCAGCACAGTAGGTGGCAGATCTTCTCAACACATAGGTTTTGCAATGAACGATATCAGAAAGCTGTACTGCCAGTAAATTAAATCCTCAACCCAGGATGCAGACTGAGTAGCCCAGCTCTATGCTGCACTTCTTTGTGAGTGTAGGAAGCCTTCCCCACCCACGTTGTGGAGTAGCTGCTCCAAGGTTGCTATATATAGCAACTTCATCAATCCCCTCACTCCCAATGCACACTGTGCTAGAGTGGCCAGTGGATCTGCATAGCTGGAGATCCAACCCATCTTCACTTCTCAGCCTGTCCCTCCTCAATCCCCCCCAAAATACCTGCATGATGCAGTCCAAGGAACACTCCTAGAACAGAGGTGAATGATAGGAAAGGAGGATACAGACTCCATATGGAAGGCCCCCAAATTTGTCATCTCTTCTACAGCAAAAGTGCATTACTTTCTCTGGTGCACAGCCATCCATACAAACAGCTTAAGGTGTGGGATTTGGCCCTTGGACTTAAAGCTACCCAGGTTCAAATTTGTGTATTTAGAACGCGTTGTAAAAAAATGTTCATTCATGAATCAAGTTTCTTTGTCCAATAGAGACAGATCATCTTCTTTCCTCCATTCTTCAACAGAAGTTTTCATTTACCAGCATATCAATTTACAAGAAGAGAGTCCATACCAGTGAACGATACCAGGTATATTATACCAAAACTGTACATGACACATTTTGCACAGAAAAGATAATTGCCTACTTATGAGACATAGATCCCTCAGAATAAACCTCACTCCCCTACTGATGCATCTCTTCAACCTTTGGATACATGTATAAAGCTTATTTTAAAAACATTTAAATTAAAATAGTATATTAGCAACCTTTGACTATTTAAAGCAAACTAAAAAAAATTACTACAAAAGCCAGCTTCTTGGAAGTCATACACCAACTCTAGTGAGCATTTCATTCACCAAAATCCTGTACTGAGTCCAAAAGGTATAGTTAAAGCAACACATTTCCCTGAAATGGTAATGAAGTGCAGCCAAAATAGAGATAATTATTTTAATTAATGGTAATGATTTTAACGGTTGAACATTTAAACTAATTAATTATGATTGATTGCTTGTTACTAATCAAGGAATGTGATTCAAAGTTCTAATTGAAAAACTGAGCGCAATGGGTACTAAAATGAGTATGATATACTTCTGCTGGGAGTAACGGCCTTTCCTCTTGATATGAAACATTTTTAACTAAAATTCTTTCGCACTGTTTGAGATAGCCACAAAGTAATGTATGTTAGCTTTATTTGACTTTAGGTTTGTTTTTCCACTCATAGATATACAAATTTTAAAATAAATAGATGATCAGCTGCCATGAAAACTGAAAATTATTTCTGGCCAGTTCTAAAATCTGCTTAACCCTTGAATGCTATGCTTACTACTAAGATGGCCTGGGTCTTTCTTCTAACTGTAAGCAATGGAGGAGCATGCTGTACAATAGCTTTGACTTATGTAAATCACTGAAGTTGCCCAAAATTAGGCTGTGCTAAAGATCCCAGTGATTCAATCAGTGTTAAAAGGGTCTTGTGATCCTTTTTTAAATATACAGTAAAGCGATCAGCCAACAACATACTGGCTCTGAAAATCCCTCACCACTGCACTACTGCCGTCATGGATCAATGCTAGCCTTTATTCCACGGACTCATGAACCTTAGCTCAAAAATTCCAATAGCACTTCCTTGTGTTGTTAACTAAAGGGTACTGCAATGGTGGCAGGATTCCCCGAGTATTCAGTGTAGCAAATAGATACATATCAGATCAGAAAATTATAACACTTGGAATGTATGTGGCACTTCTTGTAGAAGCATCTCAAAGAACTTCAGAAATACTAATCCTTATAACACTCCTATGCAATAGCTCAGTGTAGTCCTACAGATAAGGAAAGGGACAGGCCAAGTGACTTACCCAAGCTGTACAGATGAAAACAGAAACTCTCAGATCCCTGCTGTACACGCATGGACTTTGCACTCTCCCATGTAAACTTTGGAGATTTAATTTTAAAGAATCACCCAAAACTTTGAATGCTTAAACTATCTGAAATTCTTGGTTCTGAAAAAAAAAATGGAGATTAAAAAGCTCAGACTCTCATGAGATATCCTGTACTCCTTGCTCCCAGCCAGAACTACCATGGAAACAGTCTGACAGTGTTTTGACACTTCCACTTTCTGTCTTTGCTGAAAACAGAAGAGCATAGCCATACAAAAGAGCTAGAGAGTCAAATTTGAGGTCAGGCTGCCTTTTGGGTAAAGGAGGTGGAGTGGTAGGAAGAACGGGATTTTACCTAAGGCAGTTCCCCTATACCAAATCCTAAACATTTCCTCTTACCTGCTACAAACAAGCATCACAGGTTTAAAAACACTTAATTTGTATCTACAACTTATCTCCCTCTGTTTTATGTTCCCTTGGTAGTACTTCCCTAGTTAAAATAATGGTAACAATTGTATACAGTGTGACGGACCGCTCTCTCACCCCTCTCAGGAACAGGCAGGAAAACCCTTCTTTGCTCCAAACAGTGCTCTTTAATTCACAGTGCAAGACCCCACCACCAATATATACAGCTTTGTACAGTCTTTCAGCATACAGCTCTTGATAGCTCAGCTCTACAGCTTACAGCTTTACAGACTCTATATAGTCCAGCTCTTAACATGCAACTCTAAACATGCAGTTCTAAACAGCTCTAAAGATACAGCTCTGACTAGCTCCAAACCACCACCACCCTGGGCTTGCTTCCTGGCAGGCCTTTTATCCCCCTGAGGAGGCTGCCAGGTGCCACTCATCAAGCCTGAGCCCTCTGCAGCCCAGGTGGCTAATTAGCCTTCTCTGCAAGGGAGGTTTGCAGGCTTCTGCTCCCTCTTAAAGGGCCCGCAGGGCTGGCTCAGGCACTCCTGGCCAGCACCCTGCCACAACACTAAATGAAAAAACAAACATATGCACTAGTTGCCTTTTGAATACATCACACAAACCATAGTTTGGCACAACTCGATATGATGCTCCATTTCTGATCAAGAGAAGCCCAAGACAGGAATGTCAGGGGAGCTGCAGGTGTGTGTTTTTCCTAGCGTTATTCCCGCACTATGGCAGGGTCTGCTTAGACTGGACACAACCAGTGATACGACTGGGGTATAGGTAACAAGGAGTATACTGATGGTGCTGTGTGGAAATTTGCACAGTGCTTTCCAGTACTATGCCTCACTTTCAGTAGTACTACCAGATTTATTCACACTTTAATATATACATATATAGCTATTGCCCTATTAATAAATGGAAGATACTTATATCAAAGTAACTAGTTCTAGGCTAACTATCATTTTTATTTCCAATTATCCAACAGGAAGCTAAACTCTGCCCCTAGTTACAATGATAAATTCCCAATGGATTCTTGCGCAGTTTCACCAATTTAAGACACCTGAGTTTGGCCCAGTATGTAGAAGGTAAAATGTAGTGATATCCGCATATAATCTTGTCTCAAAGGAAAATATGATGTCAGTTTCCATTCTGTAAGCAAAAGTTGTCTGGACTCAATTCGGATTAAATATTACTGAAAACAGTGGCAAGTAAAATCAAATGTCTCTTGCTGCTTTGTATTGTGGGAATGCCCTGCTTGTGGGAATGCCTGTGGAGAATGAGAAAGTTATCTGTATCTTTTATCTCATGCTGCAAATAGAGAATGAGAAAGTTACATGTAGTATTTTTTTTAAAAATCTCATATGCACCTCGGGTTATCTGTTTCATACTAACCAGCCTGACTACCAGAAGTAAAATCAAAGGAGGCCATCAAGGGAGAAACCAACAGGACATTGCAAGATAAGACACCTGGGATAAATGGCTTTAACAATGTCTGAGTCATTGATTGGGAAGTAGTTACCTATCTGGCTCCATTCAGGCTAGCATAGTTTATTCTTCCCAGACCAAAATTCAGAATCAAAGGGGATCCTAAATTTTAAAGATTCTGATCTCAGGAAGGATGGGGCTGAGCGAGTTGTCAATAGACCAAGGCTTACACCTCAACTGAAAGAGACAAAGGGACTACAGCAAGCAGCCTGACTATCTCAGCCCAGAGATGGAAATAAATTGGGCCTGCCTGAGCTATGGAAAGAGAGATTAAGTTTAGGTAAAGAGATATGCAGCCAGGGCTTTTGTTGTTTTTTACCCTTTGTTCTCCAAATGCCATGTAACTTGGGGTGACTAAATAAAGAGTTCATTGTTTTGAAAAAGTTGGTGTTGAGTCACTTTAATGAGCTGATATCATGGACTCCTGAAGAAAAAGGTACCAAAGAGATCTGGACCTGGGTGATTAACATGGCTGAGAAAGCTGGGGTTGGCAACCAGAGATCAAGTCCCAGAGTGGTCGGACTGTGTGTTCCACCTAGAGAGGAGGAAGGCAGAGAAACCTGGCTCCAAAGAGGTGTAACTTGAGAGGGACTGAAAGGGGTCTAAAGTGTAATTTGCACTGTAACATGACACTGTAACCGGACCAGAGATTTGAAATGCCACTTATAGTTCACAGAATTAAGAACTTCAAGAAGTTGTTTTTCAGGTTTAACAGTGGGTTTGGTCCCACCCTTCCTATCTCAACAAGAATACCAAAAACACCATTTGTCCCTTCTTTTAAATCAAAATTGCAGGGGTAATGCAGTATCGATAATCAAAGAATACACTAATCCTCACAATAAACCTTGATAGATATATGTGGAGCAGAATTAAAACAATCTGGAATCCCACACACACGTTTATAGTAGTATCAGTGAGACCTTCCAGGGGCAGAAAGGGTAGGCACTGCTCTGATGGTGATGCTGACATCTAGTGGCTTCTTCCTGAAAGCCTTCTGCACTGCCCTCTGCTAGAAATCTGCAGACTCAGAAAAACGCCACTGTGTTGATTTACACCTGGGTCATGATTTCAAGCTTTTCTTTGCAACCATAAACTTCTCTGCAAAGCGGTAGCATTTCTAGAAGGATCAGGAAAATCTGTGGTAAGGCAATGCCTTCTCTTGCCCCATGAGTATGTTGGCTCAGGAAAATTAGGACATCTGGTCACCCTACTCAGGAGAGGGGGATTTCAACAGGTTTTCATATTGATTATTTTGTGTTTGAGTGAAGAGCAATTTCCTGACAGCTTTGATTCCAAGTTTCAACATTATGTCACTTGCTAAAGTATCAAACACATCATTAACCAGCTCTAGCAGGTTTTGTTACATGATCAGTCAACATCGGCCTAGAGTATTTAACCCATTTGTTCCTCTTTGTATATTCTGAATGAGATCTGCCCTGAAAAATTCTGCCTTGTTCATAAAGCAATTTATTTGAAGCACTAGAAACTCATTTCTATTAAACTCTGTGGGTATCTTAGTCCTTACCGAACACTTACTTTATTTAGTGATTTACAATAATCAAATTGCTTTGTACACCAACTTTAATCCCAACACCCACTGAAACAGCTAAATATTATTTTCCCCATTTTACTGATAGGGAAATGGAAGTAGAGGGATTAAAAGCTTGAGCATCTAAAATGCTCATTGACTTAAATTGGTGTTAAAGGGATCAGACCCTCTGAAAATCAGACTATCCAAGGACACATTGCAATACACTGGCAAAGATGGGAGTGACTAGGACATGGTATTCTTGACTGCTAATGCTATGTTCGTTCTTGTAGTGCACACTTCCTCTTACATGGTGTAAACTCTCCACATTAACCAACTTTAAAAGAAAACCACAGTTGTTTTTTAAAGATTTTTTTTAAAAATCATATTCCGCCAAGGGTGGATTGGATGTTTTAGATACCAAAGGCTGACATGCATCCACACGTTTAAAGGATTTACTAGATGTACTGAACATTTTAGGAAGCTAGGATCAAGCTGATTTTTTTAAAATTGCATTTTTGACTTGTGAAAATAGCATCTTTGTGGCCCAAGAACTGCTTTAACTGGAGATGGGCTGTTGTCACATATGGATTTATCAAACCCACTGATTTTGGTTTGGAATGCACAGGTTATAAGAAAGTGTCTGAAACCTCATATTCCAAGTTTCTCCTGCTCATTTGTGGCATGATCAAGCTAAATAAATCCTCATTCCCCTGGGACGTAACTTTTGCCCAGATTCTTGGACTGAGACCATTGAACATACACCTGGCTCAGCATTATTAATCCACCTAGCACAGAAGAATACACAGTAAATTTCCACCATTGCTAAAATGCAAGCAGGGAAATGTGGTTTTGGTGGGGGGAGGAAAGGGCAGTGTATTCTATGCTCCATCACTAACCACTTTGTTGGCACTTTGAGACACAGAAAATCTGTTTAACTGGGTCAGTTAGCAGGGGACAAACACAGTGCAGGGACCTTTCTGTTAGAAATGGGCTGAGGCAGTATATTGACTTGGTTTTGGGTTAGGTTAGAGACTGAATTATGGCTAGGATTTCAAGGCCCTGATGCAAAAAATCTCTTGAGCACCTTCAAGAGTTTGCAGAAATCTTGTGAGACTGAGCTCAGTCTTAAAATCTGATATTTTGGACCACATCTTAACTGTGAGAATGTGCCAGGTTCTGAGGAATGAGAAAAGGAAAATGTAACAAAAGGTAAGAAAACTTACCCACAAGAAAAGAGGGAGAGGTACCAAGCAGCTGCCAATTACAGAATGGCCACTGTAAGTATGCTTGCCAAATTTAAAGGGCTAGCCACAGAAAGGCAAAGTCCTGATAAAATGGCAACTCTCCATTAAGGAGCATCACTAAGGACTAAGCAGTCACCAGGGAGACGTTGTAAAGAATTGTTTCTGTATTGTGCATATTATGTAAACTGAAACTAGAAAATAGGCCCCTAACATATTTAAATCTGGATGGATCAAAACTAAAAGGCATGTTCTAATCTAACCTAAGGATATGAATGTTCCTCCATGACTCTCAAAATTCAAAGTGATCTAGGTTCCATCACCAATTTCTATAGACTCCAACAATCTCTATGTTTCCTGCTGGAGTTATTCCATTTTGTATCAATTAATTGTTCATTGGACCAGAGAGAGAGAGAAGCTGACTGTATAGTGTTTAGGGCACTCACTGGAGATGTAGAAGATCTAGAGCAGGGATCTGCAACCTTTCAGAAGTGGAGTGCCGAGTCTTCATTTATTCACTCTAATTTAAGGTTTCGCATGCCTGTAATACATAGGCTGACCATATTTCCTTTAGACAAAAACGGGACATTGGGAGGGCAAAAACGGGACAGGGTGTGGGGGGGGGCATGGCCCCACCTGGGCCCCCCAGCACCGGGCGGGGGGGAGGCAGAGGGAGGTTGGGGGGGATGGATGGAGGAATAAGCAGAACAGGGATGGGGGATGAAGAGGATGGAGGGAGAGAGAGAGAAGGGGGGATGAGGGATGAAGATGATGGAGGGAACGGAGGGAGAGAAGGCACGAAGGTGAGAAAGGGAGAGGATGGATGGATGAGAGAAGAGATGGGGGTAGGGAGCAGGGTGGATGGAGGAGGCAAGGGACAGCGAGAAGGAGGGATGGAGAGAAGGGAGATGGAAGAGGAGGCAGTGGATGGAGGGAGAGAGAGAAGGGAGGAAGGGAGGGATGGAGAAGGGGGATAGAGGGAAGGAAGAGAGGGATGGAGGGATAGAGAGAAGGGAGGAAGGAAGGGATGGAGGGATGGAGAAGAGGATAGAGAGAAGGGATGGAGGAAGTGAGAGGAGGCAGTGGACAGAGGGAGAGAGCAGGGAGGAAGGGGGGATGGAGAGAAGGAGGAATAGAGAGGAGGAGGCTGCAGCGGGCGGCGGGCTGGAGGAGGCGGCAGATCAGAGCTGTCAGGAGCCGCAGCCGGGGGCCGAGCGAGCCGGCGGCGGCGGCAGCGGAGGGGGGGACGTTTTATGATTCCATGTTTTTTCTGAGTCTTGCCCCAAAAACGGGACAAAATTGATATTTTGGTCAAAAAGACGGGACGGTTAAAAAACATTAAAAAAACGGGACTGTCCCGTTCAAAACGGGACGTATGGTCAGCCTAGTAATACATGTTAATGTTTTTAAGGTCTTTTTCTATAAGGCTATAATACATAACTAAACTATTGTTGTATTTTTAAGTAAATAAGATTTGTTAAATGTTTAAGAAGCTTCATTTAAAATTAAATTAAAATGAAGAGCCCTCCCTCCCGCCCCCCAGACCAGTGGCCAGGACACGGGCAGTGTGAGTGTCACTGAAAATCAGCTCACTTGCCACCTTTGGATAAAGACTGAACCTTCTAACCCCTACAGGAAAACCCTCCAATGGAAAAACTGAAGTACACGTGGGACAGCATGGGGAAGTTTTGGCTGTCACTCTCCATGCTGTACCTGTCCAACAGATAGAGGAGCTTCCATCTCTAGAGAGGTCCATCTAACTCCCTTTTCAAGCAGTTTTCTCCTCCTAGAAATAGTGGCACAGCATGACAAATATACAAGAATAGCATTCAAGTTGGTACACACAGTGCTAGTTTTGGATCCCAAAGGCACAGTGGAATGGTAAGATCCAATGGAAATAAATTGAAAGTGAAAATTCATGCAAACCGCATTGGTTTTTTGAATGATTTTGTTTTGTGGCAGATAGTAATATTTTGGAGTCTTCTTAAAGGCTAGTTTCTCTCTCTTACTTTGGAAATATAATTAATTTAGTCAATTAGGTGAAACATATGTTATTAACCTTATGTTATATATGTATATACCAGTTTAAGTAATCTCATTTAAAATATTCCAGTAAGAAAAGAGGGTTGTTTTTTCTCTAAGAAAAAAGCAAGGAAGGTGAACTGAAAGGAGAAAAACTTACTGTGAGGAATGTGTTAGTCTCTTTGACTGGTTAATAGATAAGAATGAATGTTGCTGTTTAACTAGATCCAGTCTCTGAAATATCTAATTAAAACTGATGTGCTTATTTAGTTTCCAATTCATCACAGGTGGGCCCACATTAATGTGAAAATGAAAGTAAATTACCAGCATTTGGCAATCTCACTGAATGTCATTCACATTATTAGCTGAAATCTCAAAATGCATTTTAAATATGGTTCATAGGTAGTGCTGTGTCTTAAGTAAAACTGGCTTTTAGAATTTTACCTTCCTTCATACACCAATCTCAACTTTACTCAGGAGCTGCTAATTAATGTACATTGTATGAGCTGCAGAATCGAAACTGCTTTTAGGCAGTTCATACTTTTCCATTCTGTATGTTTCAGAAAGGCAAAAACACTTTGATTTTTCAAAAATGAAAAAAAATTAATGTTGAAATGCAAAGTAATGCACATTGGAAAACATAATCTTAATTATACATATACAATGATGGGGTCTAAATTAGCTGTTACCGCTCAAGAAAGTACTTGGAGTCATTGTGGATAGTTCTCTGAAATCATCCACTCAATGGGCAGCGGCAGTCAAAAAAGCAAACAGAATTTTGTGAATCATAAAGAAAAGGATAGATAAAAAGACAGAAAATATAATGTTGCATCTATATATATCCATGGTACGGCTACACCTCAAATACTGCGTGCAGATGTCATCACTCCATCTCAAAAAAGATATATTGGAATTGGAAAAGGTTCAGAAAAGGGCAACAAAAATTATTAGGAGTATGGAACGGCTTCCATATGAGAAGAGATTAATAAGACTGGGACTTTTCAGCTTGGAAAAGAGGCGACTAAGGGGGGATATAATAGAGGTCTATAAAATCATGAGTGGTATAGAGAAAGTAAATAAAACTTCCTTATTTACTCCTTCTCCTAATACAAGAACAAGGGGCCACCAAATGAAATTAATAGGTGGCAGGTTTAAAACAAACATAAGAAAGTTTTTTTTTGCACTGTCAGCCTCTGGAACTACTTGCCAGATGATGTTGTGAAGATCAATATTATAATGGGGTTCAAAAGGAGCTAGATAGAGTCATGGACGATAGGTCCATCAATGGCTATTAGCCAGGATGGGCAAGAATGGTGTCCTTAGCCTCTTTTTGCCAGAAGCTGGGATTGGGTGACAGGGCATGGATCACTTGGTTTGAACCTGTCTGTTCATTCCCTTTGGGGCACCTGCCATTGGCCACTGTCAGAAGACAGGATACTGGGCTTGATGGATGTTTGGTCTGACCCAGTATGGCTGTTCTTATGTTCTTATTCAAGTTAAATTTTTAAAACACTTTAATTCCCTCCCTGCCATTTCTATTTGCCATTGAAAAAAAAGGGGGAGCAAGAGGGAAAACAAAAACAAAATGAGAAAATGAAAAAGTAAAAACTGAGAAGATTTTGTTTTATTAAAAAAACATTTAAGGAAAGACATTTTTGCTTGTCTATGAAAAATTTCATTTTTTAAAAAAGGCCATTTTTCATTAAAAATATTTTGGACAAAAAAAATTGACCAGCTCTAATAGTACATTAGCACAATGCATTGATTTAATTCCTAAGAATCAGATATACTGGACTTGCCTCAGACATACCACAAGATGCTCAGGGTTAAGAACCCAAGCTCTAGCCTAAGTCACAATGTCAAAGTATAGTCTACACAGCTATTTTTAGAGCACTAGCACAAGCCCACTAGCACAGATCCGTGGACATGGGCTTGGAGTGTCACTCCCAGATATAGAATAGACATACCCAAAGGGATGGATGTCATCTTGACATCTCCACCGGATTATGCACAGTACCTCAGCCTACAGTGGAGTTGGATAAACAAGCCCTCTCCTCAGTGACTGTTAGGTCAAGTGACTAGCTCAGGGATCTCAACTCACATGCACTGACTGACACTTGTCAATTCAATCTTCCACTAGCTAATGATCTAGAGCACCCACAACAGCTGAACAGGCCTCGTTCTCTAAATCGCTCCCTAAAACAACTAAAGGAGAGAGGGAGGAACCAATGAGAGCAAATGAAAGGGGATGAGGAAACATACTGAAGCTAAACATACAGAGAAGCAGTAGTCAAATTAGAAAAGAAAAAAATACCTTGAAGACATTTTAGATTAAAAAATGGAATATAGAGAAGGGTGAAATGTTACAGACAAGGACAACAATGCAAGAGGAGGAGAACAGGAAACAGAATAAACAAGCAAAATATGGGATTTTGTTTGTTTGCTTAGAGGATATTTTGGATCACCCTCATTTTGTTTCATCAGTTAAGTTAGAGACCACTGCCTGACTCTTTCACAAGAATGCAGCAAGAGCAGCCTGGCTAGAGGGCAAGAAATGTAGTTTGAATGACAACAATGCAATGAATTTCTAGGTTCCTGCATTGTATATAGGCTCCGGCAAGCAAGAGGAGGAAGAAAAATTCACACTACTACTAGCACTGACAAGACACTGATTAGGGATTAAGTTTTCTTCAATACTGTCTCCACCCAACCACAGAGTGTCATTTTGAAGAATCATTGCAGTAAATGAAGGGAGAGGAGGTACAAGGCCAAGAAATGGGTGGAAAATAATAAGAAAGAAGTGCAGTAGTTCGATGAAGGTAATAGCCTTTCTAACCAGTGTCCTACTGAATTAAGTTTTCCGTGAAATTATTTAAAACAGCAGGGAATTCAACATCCCCACATTATTAACCTCTAGCTTGTTGAAGAAAATCAGAAAGTTATTTATGAGCCTTGGGCAGCAGGTGAACTTGGTGTCCCAGACTGTGTCAAATGGAGCTATGGCACTCCAGGAACACTGCTTTGTGTTGCTAAAGAACAGCACTCTAGTAAAGTCCCTGATTCAACAAGGCTGGGAGTGATCTTTCAGGCCAAAGCCACATGTCAGCCACCGGCTTTCCTTTTTTTGTCCAGGCATACAATGAGCGAGAAACTCGGATTCATTCTGATAAAGGAAATATGTAGAGCTGGTGATAACACTCTAGTATTAGGACAGCTATTGCAGTATAGCGATATAGATGTGAATAAAGTACACAAGTAGAATTTATTATATGACTATGTTGCAATTCAATTTGCAACATTCCTAGTACTTCTAAAGTCATAATGCAATCATTATTAGAGCAGGTGAAATATTTTCATCAATATATTTTTTGACCAAACTATTTATGAAAATCCAGAAACCCCAAACTGAAATTTTTTCAGTAAAACTTTTCAGGTTTTGGTTTTCAAAACTGACTTTATTTAACCTACAATGATTAGAATTCATATCATAAGTGACAATTCACAAATAAAATGAAATATGAAACAATATAAATAACCAGATCTATTCATATTTACTAAATAAGCTTTAGAAATTATAACATGGTCAGGATCATCCATATTATCATTCAAATAATCCCTCTTTTTTGCTAGACTACTTGTGAAGTAGTCTGACACCACTTTCCTAACATCTTAATCATCAGTAAGAGTAACATTCAGTTTAGAAGGGAAAAGCACTGATGTAGTAAAATCTAAGAAAAAGTAAATTCAGTTTTCAATATCAAAAAATTTTCTGACATTCTTGGCTAGTGGGTTTCTTCACTGTTAAAATCTATCCTTTCTTCCTCCAAAGAAACTTGTACAACTTCTTTATTTTTCAAGTATTTACATTTAACGGTTACAAAATATGGAGGATTTTTTTTAAAAAAATAGATGGAAGTCATTTAAATGTTAATTTTGAAATATTTGAACATTTGGAGCCAAGGTACAAATTTATTATGGTTTATTTTTGATGTTTGTATAGATCTACATACAGCAATTAATGGTAGCTCTGAATTCCAAAGCTAGAAATACAGAGAGGGATCTTAGTGGCATCATAATGAACAGCTGTTTGTGGAGACTAAGCTTTCCTTAACACCCAAAGGAAGAAAGGGAATGCTGAAGTGTTGCCTGAATATTCAAAAATATTCCAAAGACTAAATCTCTCTGAAAACAAAATGTAAGTAGCACATTTTTGCTTCTAATTCATTGTGGGTGATACACAACCAGTACTTAATTGCATATTTTATATGGATTACATCCACCCATATACACGCATTTTCAAGAGACTTTTTTTTGTATGACTGGTTCTGGTTTGTTTTATATATATATATATATATATATAAAAACTTACTACTATTTCAGTATCCCTAAATGGCCCTGGTGTCTTAGTGAGAACAGCATTGCACAATTGCTTAAGTGCATGTTGGAAGTTTTTGCCATCTTTTGAAGAATTACTTATTAGCCCTGGAGGGAAGGACACTGGACTTGACAAAATTATGAAATGCCCTGGTATGATAAAGCCTGATGGGTGACATTTTTAAAAGAGCACAGAGGATTTACCCACACATCTTCCAGCAGAAATTACTATTCCCCATTTGAATGAGAAAGGCAGGAGAATTTTAAATTGTTGTAAGTTAGTAATCAGTAATATAGTTCTAAAAATTAATGTAATGTAAGTACAGAAGCTCCAGTCAAAGAACAGGGTCTCAATCATGCTAGGTGCTTCATAGATATCTAGTCAAAAGGACAGATCCGACCCCAGATAGCTTGCCAGCCAGGTTTATGACAAGGCAACAGATGGATGTAACAGACAAATATGTAGGAGGGGGACAAGAAGATAACAATAAAATGAGCATATTTTTGCATAATAAAAAGTAAATTCAAAATTGATTTAACAAATAACTTAACCAAAGTGCCTATTCAATAAATTATCTAATAACTTTGAAAGTACCTTGCCTTTATCCTGTACTCATAAGGTTTAAGTCTTCCTACAGTACACGTTCTACTCCAGTATTTTACAAGTACTAATTTATTTTTATGTAATGGTCACCATTAAAAAGTCAATACTTACCAATAGTCACTACTCCAGGGTATAGATACAGCAATTATTTACATTTCCTATAAATAGAACTGTAAATTACTGCACTATTTTGGACTACCATGTGGTAGCCATTGGTATATGCTAATTTTATGTGTCCATTGTACTATAATACATCAGTTTTTTATATCACGTTGTTATATTTGCACAGTGTTTTGGGATCTATTGATATGAAAAGTGCTAGGTACTGCAAATATAAATTACTATTATCAATTATTATTATTAATTATTATAATAAGTTAGTTCTGTGGAGGAATGGACAAATCTAAAGCTGTCTTTGGCAACAACAAAAGGATTTGCTCCAGAAGAGATTGCTCTTTATTGGTTCACTCGTGATTGAAGTGACATACCGATGTGAATAAATGTACAATCCTTTACCTTTATCTGCAGCCCTCAACTCCTGTTTTTTTCCCTTCACCTAAAGATGTCCTTCCCTATAATTCAATTTCAGAAATATTCAGTCATCCTGGCCAGAAAAATGGGTATTAATGTATCACTAAGTACATTTAATTCCACCTCCGAAGGTGAAATTAAATAAGCGTCATATTTTAGCTGCTGTCTCATTAGGCCCCACAAGATACTTACTAACAGAGGAGGAGCAATCAGTATCCCATCCACACTAAGACCAAGTTCACATTGAAATATATGCTGCAATTGGAAGTCCTGCCAGAATTGATTTGGATAGAATTGAAATTCATCTTGCAGATCCAAGCTTTAGAGATATTGAAGCAAATTCATGCCTGATGTAAGCTGAACAAAGTAGGTAGCATTAAGCCAGAAATTAATTTGGCCCATTGTAATTTTAAGTGAACATAGTGTTCTTTGAACGTTCTATATTAATATTAAATCCTTTATTTATCCAAAGGGATACAACATGAGCAGCAATGTGCCTCAGCCCAGTTCTGGGGACCAACTCAATTGAAATCTTTGAGCATATTAGGCTAGGCCAGTCAGCAAGAGTGTCAGTTAGTGTCCTACTTAACAATGTTCTTTGTGATATGGACATATCCACAGGAATTCATATGAGATTGATTGATTTCATACAGGCTGCTGAAATTCTAGTGGATGGTAACAACTTTCAGTCTTGACCAGTATTGGTCCAGATTTGAACCAAGACCTAATGATCTTTAAACTCAATCAAGAGCAAAATGTAGGCTCATTTTTCAGAAAGTCTTTCATCCCTCACTCTTTGTTTGCATCAAGTTCAAGGCCCTACACAAAAATTTCCCCTCTGTTACCCAAAATTGGGCCAGCTAGTAAGCTTAGGGAGGACTAATGACCCATCAAAGTTTGGCAGAAAGCAGTACGTTTATTATACTTATTGCTAAGCTAAGGAGGGGGTCACACTCATACTTGCATACCCACACTGCCAGGATAGGCACAGCACTGGAGATGTCAGGATCCTTCAAGGTAAGTCTCACGCAGTGCAGCGATGGACTGTGTGATGAAGGTAAGTCTTCCCAAGGACTGATGGAATGCAATGCGGCAAACCACTGGCCAGATGGTCCAGGCAAAGAACCTTCACGGGTGGTACAAGCTTGTGAGTGCACTCCTGAGCACATGGCCTTCCCCTTTTAAGGACCTGCTCCTCATGGCCTGCCACTAGAGGTGATTTGGCCATGTCTGGTTGGTCACACTCCATCTCAAACAGTGTCCATGCATTGGATTGTGATCGCTACCTAATTAGTGTCCCAGACATTGTCTATCTGAGAGCTCTTCTGATCTTCCAGCTGTTTAAGCAGCCCATTCATCCCACAAGCATTTCGGGAGAGAGGAGGCGAGAGAAAGCCACTTCACAGGTATTCAAAGAGGGAGAGGAGACAAAAGTGGGGCGAGAGTGTAACAGACTTTTTGAGCATGCAGGTTATACATAACACACAGATCACTGCTACTCCTACAACACGCTCTACTCATCCACTCTTGCCATTGATAATGACTACCATGTAAATTACATGTTCCTGTAGGTAACATGCACTTAAGAGAATGATAACCCTTTTAGAGAATTTTTAAGCCATCATTCTACCGGAGGGATATCATGCTCTATTACATTCCACAGGAATAGAATGTATAGAAACCTATTAGTCTCATCCCTTTTAAGTTCTATAAAATATTCTCCAAGGGAAGATGCAAGAGTAATTACTGGAAAACTGGTCATCAGCAAACTGGCCAAGTGTATACACACATACTTGATTTGTGAATGCATGCTTGGTATTTATACCCATAAGATTGTGGTAAAAAATATGCATGTCTGACTTTGAGGCTCTGGCAAACTAGTGAAAAGATGAACACTGGACATAAGGAAGTTGTTCTCAGCACAGAGCTGCAGCCCATGTGACGTCCTCAGGGCCTATAGGTAGTATTAGATGTGGTCCACATAATACGCTGTGGGCCCACAATGGTAAATAGGTTGAGAACCCACTGGCATAAGGCATGCATCCGTGCCACCTGAACTTTTGGCTGGAGAGGTTATTCTAGGCCTAATACATAGCACTGGTTTCCCTATAGTTGTGGGAAAATAACCAGATATGTTTAATTGACACAACCCAGGCTCCGGGCAGTGGAAAACCCATCTAGATATTTGCATACACTAACAATTAATTTGAGATGCTTGAACAATCTCCAACTTCACATGATAATTTCTAGGAAGCAACAATCCTTGGGGTTCAACCTGAAAACTCTCCACACCCAAAATTCCAGCTGAAGTCAATGAGAGTTTTGAGCTCATAGGGTTGCAGGATGCAAGACCCACCAACAGCACTGTGCTCACCACTCCCCGCTTCCTACCATCATATCAGGGACTTCACCAGCAGTAGTACTTTCACAGCCTCACATCATCATGTTCCCTTTATATTCAACTGTCTCTTATGTAAACAATTCCCCCGCTTCCAAGCTGTATCTGTAATTCTCCCTTTAAAAACCCTTAAGACTATGGCTTGGTCTTCACTAGGGGGAGGGACTGACCGAGGATACACAACTTCAGCTACGTGAGTAAACGTAGCTGAAGTCAGCGCATCATAGCCCAACTTACCTGGCATCCTCATGGCGGCAGCAGGCTCCCCCGTCAACTCCAGCTTGTGCCTTTTGGCGAGCTGGAGTTCCAGAGCCGACAGGAGCGCCATTGGTGATCAATTTATCGTGTTTTGATGAGATGCAATAAATTGATCACCAAAAGATCGATCGCTACCCATGTATGGGAAGACATACCCTATGGCTTTGTACTGTAAATGAAAGCAAGGAATGAACAAGAGGTGTGCGCAAGCCTTCACCCTAATCACTGGGTTAGTTTGTTATATACATTTGCTCCCACAACTGGGCACTAACTTTTTAGAATACGAGCTTTGTAAAACAGAGGCTATCTTCCTATCTGTTGTGGCGGGTTTTGGGTGCCACTATACAAACACTTCTGTAGAAGGGTGCTGTATACTGGAAGAGTTCTTAGACCAGCTTCTCTCTCTTACACAAACACAGCCCTGTGGAATTCAATACATGTCCTCAGTAGTCCTCAGTATAACAATACTTTGGCCCCTTTTGCTTCTCTGTTGTTGTCACGGATGAGCCCATACACAATTTTAACAATGATTATAGACCAAAACTTTTCAAGTTTAGACTGTTTATGGATTCGTGTTGTTTTTTAGATTAATTGTTTTAACCTAATTTTTAATCAGATGGTTGAGCTCTGTGCCTTCATAAACCTCTCTTTTAAACAGAAATGTGCTATGATTGTTACATTCATATGCTGGTAAGTTGAAGATATCAGAATGTATGTAACATATGGAGTATTTATTCTTTTTACTTTAGTTTTAGTACATTATCTCTCTTCCCTTGAGTATTAATCTTCCACCTTCTACAAAGATCACCCAGTGTAATATCTTTTCAATTAACACAAACAAAAATGCATCATTAATGGCATCATCATCAACAAATGGCAATTACTGCCTATTTAAGCTACTTGTTCTGTCTTTTGTGTGGCATGCATACTCACGCTGATGATGATGATTACAACAGCAAAGGTCAGAGTTATAGTCTCTCAGTACCCAGTCATCCAGACTATTACCATAATTGACAGTTTTTGCCAGAAGCACATTTATTGAAAGCAATGTGAATGCCACAAGGACTATGTATAAAAGTAGAGGAGATGTGTCTGCAGTCTTTCCTCATCTCCCGATTGCCAGTTGTAATTAGATCTTCAGACTGCTTTGTAATCAGCTATCAGTTTCAGAGTATAAAGATCTCTGCAACAGAATGTGTTCTAGATCTTTATTAGCCTGAGTCCCAGAGCCTCTGGAAATTGCCCACAATGTAAATTTCTGCTCGGTGTAACTTATGGTGTATCTGAAAAAGGAATTATCACTACATGCACCAGAGTTTCCTCTAGTAGCACTAGCAAGGAATTGTTTGATTGGATGCATAGTGTTATTGCTATGTGGTGTTTGCTATCAGAGATCTTTAAGGATAAGGATGAATTCTCGAAAACATGAATGCCATGTAAGCTACTGTGGCAGAGTTGTAGGGAGATCTCTTGCTTTTGTCTAGATGGCTTTGCACCTCTAGACAAAAGAGCAAGCAATCTATGTCCAGCTATCTATGAAACACAACCCTACATAATGGAGGTGATAGAGGGATGTCAGAGAGAATCCTGCATCATATGCCATAAAATCCTCACCTCCTTTTACATCAACAACAAATGTTGGGCCCTTCTTCAGAAAGTGTAATTACCATTTTGTATTAGTTCTGTTTATGTGCTAAATCCCAGGGTAAAGAGAGTTTTGTGTTTTCTCATGGTCTTTGTGGCTTTCTTGTCGGTTTTTCTATATAAGAGTCTAATGATGAGCATGAAGTTCCAGATCCAACTTTATTCCATTGTTTTAAAATGCAAGGTATAAACAAGATTTCAGATTGAATTAAAAACAATCTGTGCATGCATGAAGAAGTGGGGCCGCTATAATTTCTTCTCTTACTGATAAAGGTTCTCATATACCTTGCAATTTTATTGCTTCTTACTGAAAGAGATGCATGTTCTGATTTGTGCATACATACATTGAGTTGGTTCACATCATATGGTTAGTTGTTTTGAGGGACATACACAAAAATAGTTCTCTCAAATACAAGAGAAAATACAGCCTGCTTCCCTAATTTCCCTGAAAGGGGTCGGTTTGGATAAGAGTTCTGACATATCAATTTCCTGACTTTCATCATGAATGATATTGAACAAGGAGATCTGAAAACTTGATATTTGCTCAATCAATCACTTTCTCTTTTGAACTGTAGCCAGTAAGGCAGAAATCCATCCTAGGCAGTATCAAAAAATTACAACAGAATAGTATTTTCCTTTGTCTGAAAACTTCCAATCCACCCTTCCCCTGGGCGGAATTATGATGAGAGAGAACCAACACCACAACAAGGAAATTGGGAAAATACACACCTTCAATAAATAAATGCACTCAGAACTGACAAAGGTTAGGGGCCAACCTTTCTAATTCAAACTTTATTATTTGTAGTAGAGCAAATCTAACAGACGACATTCAGCAGATGACTACTGGAGGTCTCTGTCAGTCATGCTGTTCTGCAGTGGAATTGGTGGGTCACACACACACGCGCGCACACACACACACACACCCCTCTCCTTGAATGGTGTCAACGGGGATTCCCCTTACCTCCCACAAAGACAGATCCCAGCCCGCTTGGGACACAGGAAGCTGCTGTGATCAGGAAAGTCCTAGCCTACACAAACGGGAGTAGCATCAGGTCCACAGGCCAGAAGAATAGATGGCTCTTGTGTGAGGGCTTCTACCACTACCACCTCAAACAATAGTGGGCTCAGAAGAGGCCATGTGACAGACTGCCTTAGTCTAGCCCTGCTCCTCGGGTTTTATAAGCCTTGGCTGGTGATGTCATTTGAGGGCAGTGGTGGAATCTTACCAGCAGCAGTAGTGAACAGTAAAGCATTTATGTAGGCTCTCATAAGAGCTCTTTGAGCAGAAATGTTAGTTTCAGTACATTCTCCTCCTGTTTCACTGTGCCCATCTGACTGTCCAGATTCATTAACTGAGCAGCCACATTTTCTAACAAATTTCCTGCAGTGATTGAAGTTTGTAACACTTCTATTTCTGCATATAGCAATTCCAACACTTCTCAAAATGATTCCTCAAAACCCAGACTTGTGGCAGATTGTCTTTCCAGAGGGACAACACAAGATGGGCTCTGATATGTGTCTTGATATAGTGGTAAAGTACATTAAAAAAAATCAGCTACTTACATAGTTTCTTTCATCAGAGCACCGTATGAGCTGTGTACTGTACAAACTAAGCCTTACAATACCTGTCTCTGGGGCAAGACTATGTAGAGTAACTCTGTGAGAATAACCGATTTCTCAGTTTTGTGGCAGTTCAAAATAATTGAAAAAAAATTGTTTCCTGTCAACCCAAAACTGATTTTTTTGAAATTTTCAGAAAATAAATTCAAAAGAATTGTTTCATTCAACCTGAAAAGCAGTTTCATGTCTGGGAATTTTTACCCTTATATTAATAAAAACAAAGGAAATTTTGAAACAGAAGGCTTAATGCACAAGGCCAGTCACAAAACAACAGTGGTGGTGATGCCCCACCCCCAATAGCCCAGTGAATGGGGCACGGACATGGGAGACCCAGATTCAAAACCCCACTCTAGAGCAGTGACTTGAACCCGGTGTCCCCCTGCACCCTCCAGCTGAATACCCCAGTCACTGGCCTACAGCCACAAGGCTATTCTGGGGTATCTCTCTCTGAACTTCTCCTCTAGTAAAATACTTCTTGGGACACAGACTCTATGAGGCCTAGAGTTTAGGGCACTTGCTTGGTAGGCAGGACCTAGCTTCCAATCCCTGCTCCAAAGAATATTTAATTAGGTTTTTAAAAAATAATAATAAAGTTTGCCATTATTGACACAAATTAACAAAAGGCTTTGGTGAAAAAAGTTCTGAACAAAAAATTTTGCTCATCCTTAATTTTTTTTGCTCAGGTTAGTATATGAGGGGGACCCATTGTATTGGATTTACTGTCAATCATTTCATCACTGTCAAAAAAAGCAGTTCCATCACTCTTCCCCTTTCTAAGGTCCCATCCCAAACTCTTATGCAGGGGTGAAGTTTTTTACTCACCCAAGAAGTCCCACTGATGTCAGTGGTACTCCTCAGGTGAAGAGAGTTGTGTATATTTGTTTTCAGGATCAGGATTGGATGCAGTTGGACGGTGATGTTGTATTAAAGACCTGTGTGTAGTCTGGCAGTTAGGCAGAAGGGAATATCCTCTTTTTATTTGTCATCAACTGAAAGTTTTTCACTTAGTGTATTTCATCAGCCACAGATTTAATACAACAAAATCAGTGTGCCTTTCCTGAGCTTTCCCCAAGGCCCCTTCCCTCTTCTTCAGACCCACTTCTTGCCGTGACTCTGACATGGCATTAGGCAGCTAAGACATTCATTTAGTCATTAAAAACAAAAAGATACCCTCTTTATCACATCATGTCTTCCACTAGTGCTCCTTGATGAGCAAAAGATATTACCCCATATACACACATGCACACACACCCTTCTTACTGCCTAGCCTAAAATTGAGATCAAACTTATTTCACTTGTGACCCAACCCAAATTTAAACCTAGAGGCCCTTGGACAGGTCCAAGTCTAGACCAGTAACACACTGTGTCACCCAGTCTCTTCTCGTTCATTGTTTCACTCTGGATTCAAACTGATCAAATCAGCCTCTGCTACACATTTTTCATTTAACAGCATAAAACTGGATGCTAATGGTTCTCATTAATAGTCACACATTTAATTTACAGCTAACAACAGGCTCCTTTTCCAGCACTAGGGATGCAAATTATGCCTACCACTGTCACCACAGTCCATGGGAGAACAGTGCCAATTTTGCCATGTTCCTTTAGGGAAAATACATGTTCCTTTAGGGAAAATACAGCAACAGCTTCTGGATCTCTGGTATTGTACACATTACTCTGAAGTTGCCTTTGGATCTGTCAGATGGCACAAGTAGCTTCTGATGAGCCATATGAACTGTTTTGACCTCCTCAATGCCATTTTCCTTTGGCTTCCCTTTTCCTAGAACTAGGCCTCTGTTACGCAGGTTATGGGATCACTTCATCACTACAAACAAGACCTTTTCCAGTGTGAAGGGATTGGTTTTTGTTATTGGTGAATAGGAGTACAAATCAATAGTTTCTCTCCTTGACACAAGGGAAATGGTTATTTTAAATGAGTTCCTCATTCAACCCTATGAGCAAAGTAGAGAGAACAGGATGGGTTCCATTAGTAGTATACTGAGGATTTTCAATCTCTGTTCCACTTTACTGTCCTTGTCCCATTTTCACATTGTCAAAACCTGGCAAACACGTACAACAAATGGTTTTACTTTCATTTAGAGAAGCAATTAAAATAAATAAGGCATTTGACGTTAGGAAGAGTTTAATTATAGAGTTATATACAGCATTCACAGGTAACAAGCCACTTGCCAACATTTTTTACACATACAAAAGTGTCTTAAACTATCCAATGCTGCAGAACATTTTTCGAGGGCTTCTCCCTCAAACAAGAAACTGGGTCGTCATTGTTTCATGCTCTGTTGTAACATTTCTAAAGTTTTCAGTTATGGTCCTATGCTCTCCTCAAATGTATGTTAGAGATAGTTGCAAATAAACCAGAAAAAAGGGTTTAGATGCCAGATCCTAGGGTCCTAGATCTACCGAATGGGGAGCAGAGTGAATACAGAATGCTTCCTCTGAGTCTGTAGATTCCCCTTCAAGAGCATGCAGTTGACGTTTCATAGACTTGTGACTTGTGACCTGGTGATTGGTGAAGCCTGGCACTCTTTGAATACAGTCCCTCAAAACCAGGTGGATTTCTAAGTCAATTGTCATAAATATACACAGGACAGCTGCGCTGAATTGCCTTACCTGTAAGGATTAATCAGTTCAATTAACCTAGTTGGCACCTGAGCAGAAGGGCCAACAGGGAAAGAAGATACTTTCAAATTGCGGGGGAGGAGAGGTTTCATTTGTGCTCTTTTTCTTTGTTCCCTCTCTGGACGACAGGAAAAAAACATCTCCTGAAAACATACCTTAAATGAACATCCAAATTTACAAAAATTGTAAGTAAGGCAAGGAAATACATTAGATTATCTTTTATTTTAGCTTGTGAATTTTCCCTGCTAAGAGGTAATTCCATTCCTCTTTTTGTAACTGGAAAGCAGAGTCAGAGGGGAGTCCTCTGTGTTTTAAATCTTTTTATCACCCTATAAAGTTATTTTCCATCCTGATTTTACAGAGGTGCTTCTTTTACTTTTTTCTTTCTAATAAAGTTCTTCTTTTGAGAACCTGATTGATTTTAGTGTCCTAAAGATAAAGGGTCTGGTCTGTACTTATATTAAAGGCAATTGTATAGTATATTATTCTCAAGCCTCCCCAGGAAAGGAGGTGAAGGGATTTGGGGAGATATTTGGGGGAAATAGGGACTCCAGGTGGTCCTTTTCCTGAATTTGTGGCTAAATCACTTGGTGGCAGCAGCAATATCATCCAAGGACAAGGAAAGGATTTGTGCTTTGGGGACGTTTTTAACCTAAGTTGGTAGAAATAAGCCTAGGGGGCCTTTCATGCAGGTCCCCACATCTGTACCCCAGAGTTCAGAGTGGGAAGGATATTTTCACAAGATGTGATGCTGCCCCTCTACAACCTACCCCACTAGAAAACGAAGAAGTGTGGTGCAAAGAAAGTATATAGAAGATGGTTCTTGACTTAGCCATGGCAAGAGGACAGTAGTGAGCAGAGGAAAAGCACAAAAAAGCATCCACCCATCCATTGGAAACCCCAGAGATTTAGGAATGGAATGTTAATATTTTTCATCATTGCAGGACAAAGTTCACCTTTCCTGTCTCTTCCTATATGATTATAAAATCTTCAGCACACAGAGGAAAATGTTTCTGAAACTCCTTTAGTCTTAATTTGCAAAATTCAGATTACATATCCTATCCCACATTTTCTAGGCAAGAAAAAAAATACAGCTCTCATGGCCAAATTCTGCCCTGACTAAACAACCTGTGGGCTGCACAGGGTGACCCACTAAGGGAAAAATCTGGTTCTTAGTCTTTAGGTTTAGAAATGTATGTTTTGTTTTAGATTTATGACATATGGAGTGATGGAGAGTTTATATTTCAAATATTTTCCAAAAATCTATTTTAAGGCTTGGATTCTGTATCGTTACACAAGTTTAACTTGAAAAATGATGCTATCAATCAACTTGTTTAATCAAAGTTTGTGAAAGATTTGTGCAGTTAAGGAAGTGTCACACTTGCTGAAGTACCTGCAGAATTGGGGTCTCTGCAAGCAACAACATTTAAAATGAACAAGTGCCCAGTAACCTAAATGTATTCACTAGGGCTGGCTGGAAATACACCAGTTCTCTTTGGGGAAAAATTTAGAGGTTTTGACATTTGTTTTCGTTCTAATGAAACATGAAAGTGAGACCATTTTAAACTTTTCACAAAAAAGTGACAGGAGTAACTTAGTGGTGAAGGCCTTTTGAGTGAGATGGGGGAGACCCATGTTCTAGTCTCTTTTCTCCCTGATTCAGCATATGTACAGAGATATGAGTATGAAGATTCAATAAATATAAGTAAACAGTTTTGAACTCATGTATGAAAAACACTATACAGTAAACCCTCGATTTTGCGGACCTCGATTTAACGGACTTCGGATTTAATGGACAAAATTTCCGGTCCATATGTCACATGTGAAAATTAACACCCTGTTAATTTTAAAATGCTTTTAACCAAGATTTGCTTATAATTAAATTAACAGGTTATTTTTTGTTATTGATTCACTGTTACAGTAGACTCCCGATTATCTGGGCATGAGTAAACCAGGCTGCGGATTAACCAGGATGTCTAAACGGGTCGGTAGGGGAAGCCCCAAAGCGGCGGCGGGTTCAGCCTTAGCCTGCTGCTGCTTTGGGGCTTCTCCCACTGGCCCCTTATGAGCTGGGGTCTCAGCCTGCTTCCAGCCTGGGTGTAGGAAACCCAGGCTGGCAGCGGGCTGAGGCCCCGACTGGCAAGAGCCTGGGGGGAAAGCCCAAAGCGGCAGCAGGCTGAATGCTGAGACCGCCGCCGCTTTAGGCTCTCTCCCCAGGCTCCTGCCACCTACCCCACTCAGCTCCTGCTGACAGCCTGGGTGCAGGGAACCCAGGCTGACAGTGGGAGCAGACTGGGGCAGGAGGCAGGACCCCGGCTGGCAAGGGGCCAGCGGGGGAAACCCGAAAGCAGCGGCAGGTTGAGCGGTCAGCCTGCCGCTGCTTTGGGGTTTCCCCCGCTGGCCCCATGCCAGCTGGGGTCTCAGCCTGCAGCCAGCTTGAGTGTAGGAAGCCCAGGCTGGCAGCAGGAGCTGAGACCCCAGCTAGCAGGAGCCTGCAGGGAAACTCTAAAGCAGCAGCGGCCTGAGAGCTCGGCCGCTGCCCCTTCACAGCTCTCTGCCGCTTTAGACTCCCTCCCCTCCCCCCCCCAGGCTCCTGTCAGCGGGGGGTCTCAGCTCCCGCTGCCAGCCTGGGCTTCCTACACCCAGGCTGGCAGCGGGAGCTGACTGGGGCAGGCAGCTGGACCCCGGCTGGCAGGAGACTGGGGAGAGAGCCCAAAGAGGTGGCGGGCTGAGCACTCAACCTGCCGCCGCTTTGGGATTTCGCCCCAGGCTCCTGCCAGCCGGGGTCTCAGCCCGCTGCCAGCCTGGGCTTCCTACACCCAGGCTAGCAGGGGAGCTGACTGGGGCAGGTGGTGGGACCACCACCATCCTCTCCCCCCCCCCCCCCCCCAGTAGACGCGTGATTATCTGGGATTTTATTAACTGGGATTAAGGTTTTCCCAATCATCCCGGATAATCGAGAGTCTACTGTAGAAAACTTTTCTGTGAAATTAAATTTTTCATACATACTTCATTTTAATTACACAAACGTGTCTACATAAGTAAAAACAGGTAAACTAATTTGTCAATTTTTTAACATATGCATTCGGAAAACCTGCTTTATTATATAACGGACTTTCAGCTTTAACGGACACCCCCTCGCCCGAATTAGTCCGTTATATCGAGGTTTTACTGTATACAGTAAGGGCAAAGTATTGTTTTGTTTATCCTAGATCCCAAGGTGATAGCCATCTTAGATATACCTAGCTCAGGCTTATTGTTATTCCCTTAAGTGATAGCCACAAAGAATACATTTCTAGTGCACTCAATCACAAAATTAAGATTCTTTCATTAAACCGGTTAAAGGATAAATCCTCGGAACCTCAAGATGTGACATCAATACAGATAAGTTTCCTTAAACACTTATCTGACAAAGAACTAACCACTTGGGAGTATATTTACCACATATGTAACTATTTAAAAGTTTTCCAATGTAAAAACGAAAACAAAAAAAACCCCTAATAAATATATCTGATAAATAATGATGATAGTCTCCATATTTCTTTGTTTAATTCTCAGTTTTCTTGCAAGACCTTCCTGAAGTTTGGTTGTAATGGATCATTACGTCCATAATGTGCTCAATGTTGGAGTGAATTTTGAACAGTTTTTAGGCTGCATACTGTTTTCTTCCAGATAATTTACTGGATTAAAATTAGCAGTGTGAAAAGCTGTAGAGAAATCTAAATGCCTGCCAAATCAAAGAAATAATCACATTTTTATGAATATTTAATATCATAGTCATGGCAAATAAGGCAAGTAATTAGTACTTACCATAAATTTGCAAAGTATTATTTTATGTAAATGTTACATTCTACTAGTTTGATATGAATTATTCATCGTATTGCCAGACAGTGACACAAACCAGTAAACATTTAAATCTATGTGTTATCAGTTTACTTACCTTTAATGGTATTGTGTAAAGTGCATTTTTTTTTATCTTGCTAAAAATATTTCCAAAAGGGGATGAAAACAAGAAGAAAGTCAAAGTCACCTACTTTGCAGTCAAATATAGGAAAAGCTTAAGATGCAAATATACTAATGCAAGTTCTTTCATGTGTACAGATGAAGAGCCTCTCAGCTATGCCTCCAAAGACCCCACAGGGTCACATATTAATGAGATAGGGTAAGGGATGTTTACAAAAATAATGGAAGTAGGAAAAGAGAAACAATTTTTTAAAAAAAAAAAAAACTTCCCATAAAACCTTTCAAACACAGGTCAGACTCCTTAGGACAGTGGCAAGGTCATTAAAAGGAGGTCTTAACCAAGCAACATCAAATATATTTTAGGAGAAGAGACTCATGCAGTCCATTGGTAGGTGCAACTACAGCATTGGAATGTTCACACTTTCACACTGAGGCCCAGCTGTTGAGCATCCTTGAAACTCAATGAAGTCCTTTAATTCTTCTGATCTGTGCCTTGCAAGTAGTAACAATCCCTTTTGACTTTTTCAGTCATATGCTCATTACTTTACTATATCAAATTGCATGAACCATTTTCAGCCCATGGGTAGGTTAGATGCAAGCACATTCTTTTTGGTATTAGCAATTCCTTCCACCTTTGTGTCACTGGAAATTTTGCACATTCCACTGCATGCATCTGATGAAGTGGGTATTAGCCCACGAAAGCTTATGCTTCAATATTCAATAAAAGCTTATGCTTATGCTTCAATATTTTTGTTAGTCTTTAAGGTGCCACAGGACTCTTTGTCCCTATTGCATATGCAGATTATGATCATTTGGGCTCTTGTATGACAATACAGTCTGCATGCACCCTTTCTAAGGAATATTGATTATTTTCAGTGGTGTTGTGGACCTTGTGCTTTAGTCCCCTTTGAAAAATTCAGCCTACCTGGGGATCTTTGACTCATTTTGAAAGGATGTGTATAGCACTGGAGTCTGTACCCTGAATGGATAGGCTACATATGGAAAAAGTTACTCTCTATCTTGTATGCAGATTGACCAGATTTGGCGGGGTGATTTGGGCAGGATGAAGTTTTCTGAAGCCAGTGGAATAGTGGAGAGGGCCTTTGTGGACCACACGTGGATGGCAATTTGAGACAGTCTCTGGAACGAGAGGGTTGAAGCAAATAGACAATCAGCAGAGGGCAGTCAAAACTGTAGAATGTTCTGTGAATAACCAGAGGTCCCTGCTTTCTGGAGTCTCTGGCTGGATCCTCTGCAGGTTTACCCCAAGGTAACATGACAGGGAGAGGGGAGGTACCACTTGCGTGGCAGTGCCACCAGAACGGAGGGGGTCTCTTTCCTGCACAGTTCTAATCCTAGTCTAGGAATCCTACTTGGGGGAGGCAGCGGCCCCAGATGGGTGCCCTAAAATGAACACAGTTCCATGCAGGCATTTAAGGTTTTAATGTGTTTCCCTAAAAAAGCAGAAAGGAGATCATTTTAATGCTCAAAGAAATATGCTGAAGAAACCCTCTAACCCCTAATTCCTCCAACATTCCACACACAATCTCTTCATTTTTCTCTGCTCTGCAGTTCCCCCATGCGAATTCTGAATAACTCATGTAATACCACCAAGGAAAGGAAGCATACTTCTTGAACAACCAAAACGATGGGAGAGAAGACATCAGAAGTCACTACTGTGGACCGTAAAAATGTGGTTCACATAAATGTTTGTTTTTAGCTTTAATATTTTAAACAAAGATTTCCTTTCATTTGGACTCATCCTGATCTGCAATCTCCACCTGGTGTTTTTTCAAACCAGATGGAAATGTAAATTATTTAAAATCATGTACTTCCATTAGCAGTTGCACTTAAAAAAACCCAAAAAAAACAACAACACTTTCTAGGATTCCAAAAAAGCAATTGTGGTACCCCTGGGAGCAGGGGAGGGATGCAGTGACCACAAAAAGATTTGTGAATCCTCTGCATACCAGCACAGGGCTCTCCAAGCCCACGCTGATTAAGCTTTGAGCAGATCACAGGACAACTGGATCAATATTTATGTTGATCTAGTGGCTCAGTACACCTGGCACTGGGGCAGAGGCCACAGTTCATTATTATAATGAGGGTGCAGAGAGATTGTGATTCACTCTGAGTTCTGTAAGTTGGAAGGCAATTCGATCCTCACCCCCAAGCTCCTACTTTGGTCCATACACAAAGCCCATTTACTTGGGTTTTGTGCAAGAACAGGGAGAGGATTTTACCTGATGAAATATTCACACACACACAAAATAAAATAAAAATACTTCTGTTCTTTCTAAAACCAACTAAATACCTGTAAGATCAGCAACTCAGCAGATCAAGCCTGAATATAAAAGCCAGAGGGAGAGAGAGGAACACTTAGATAAGAAAATATGCTGAAAACTTGAAAGGAGCAAATAGAAATAAATGACAGTGAAGAAAGTTATATTATTTCTTCCCATGGGAAAAAAATCTGAAATATAAAAATACCAAAACAACTTTGGCAATATAATTTATTAATGTGATATTTGAACATTATACTCACTTCCATCCCATTTATTATCTGTTAAGCATTGTAAAATATATATAAGCAAGCAACATACCATATGACAAATCATGTAATTATTCCAAGATATCCACAGGCTTCCGGTATCTTACAAAGACAGAACATAGAAAGCCACTTGCATTCAGTGAGTTGAGAACTAGGACATTCCTGACTGGGCATGTTCTGTTAACTCAATCAATTCTTTTCTGTATTAGCTATCACTCTCATATTCTCATTCCTATCAATGAGAAGCAGATCCAAGATTACATCTCTTCTTGTTGCAGATGCTACTTTGTTCTCTTTGTGGATCATAACATTATATTCTTTGTAGCTTTAGAACCTTCTGATGATGGTTGGTTGGTTGTACTAGTTGTCCATCAAGACAATTAGAGTTCCCCATGTACATGGTGTCTTCTGATTAAAATTACTCTAAGTATTTTTCATTTTCACTCTCTTTCGGTAGCCATCTATACTGACATTCCATTTATAAGAATCACCACACCAGATTTCAGCTGCACTCACCAACTCCTAACCTCCCATATACCGGTGTCCTTTAGATGGCAAAAACAGTGTCATTTTAAATAATGGTTTCACCTAGCAAAGTTGTGCCACCAAGGTGCATATGACATAACTTTGCAAAAATAGTTTTAAACAGGATCATTAAATGTAGATTGTAGAGTGTAGCCTAGTCTCAAGAAAAAAAATTAAAACTATTAAAGTTCAGTGTCACCCCTCTTTGGGGCATGGACTGAACTGGATTCCATGTTCATACAGTGCCTAGCACAATGTGAGCCCATCCTGGTTTAACTCCCTAGGTGCTACTTCAACAAAAATGCTAACTAACAATAGCCACATTAATGATGGAAATGGTTCATTAAAACATTTTAAATGAACACTTTTGCACCATAAATGAAGCCTATTAACTTCTCAGATCTTCTTGCTCAGATTCCATGCTACTGAATTTGTGAAAGCACATTTAAGTATTTTACCTTTGAGACAGTGAATTTGAACAGCACACATTTCCCTAGTGTGGCTGATGCTTACAAAGCATAACCTCTGATTAGCTAATTGGAGACATATCTTCCATTCATGCCTAAAACACTGGTTTGATGGCATCGGAGTTGTGTATGAGGATTAAAGGCGCAATCCAAGTCATGGCATGTTTACCTAAATTTCTTGGTATCTCATGCTATAGCAAAGGCAACCTCCTTTTTCTATAAAACCTATGTGCAATATTAACAAGAACTCCTTAAAAACACCAAGAAGTGGTGTACTACCAGCATTAGGCAACATTCCATATCTCAGCATTTGCAAGCTAAATTCAGTTTTCATAGCAAATGTTTCATGGAGGAGAAAAGCTGGTTGCTTCACACAGCTCTGCTTTTTCTTATTGCCTAATAGAAATGCAGGACATATTCACGTCATGGTCTTTTGACTTTGTGATTCCAAAGAAAGACACCAATGCCTTTGGTTACGGTGAAAAAGCTGAGAGAAAGATCATCCTTATAGTATATCTAATGGGAAAAATCACCTGGTACTTTATGGCTGAAGTTGAAGTCAGACAAATTCAGACTGAAAATAAAGCATAATTTTTTTTAACAGCAAGGGTAATTAACCATTGGGACAATTTACCAAGGGTTGTGATGATTCTTCATCAGAGCAATTTTTAAATTAAGATTGAGAGTGTTTTTAGAGAGATGCTCTAGTTGGAAAGGAATGACTTTCAGGAAGTTCTATGGCCTGTGTTTACAGGCAGTCAGACTAGATGATCACAATGGTCCCTTTTGGCACCAGAAACTGTTAACCTATGAAAAGAAACAGTGTTTTTGGTGCAAAAGAAGAAGCAGCTTGGTGGTGGTAATTTTTTAAGGTAACACACCACAGAAGTAATCTGAAATTAAATCACAAAGGGTAAAATTTACTCCCACTGTAGTATAACAACCTCCTCTTCTTCCAAACTTAAGGCCTACGTCCTTCCCTCACACAGGAAGCAGGGGCATATGGTTCAAAATCTCCATGGTTCCAAGCAGAGCATTTCAGTTTTTCCTTGTGGGGAGAGTGTTTTGCAGCAGTTTGGTGGGGCTGCCCTGTTAGCCCTTTGGAGCCCCTGAATAGACACGCAATATTAGGCCCAACCCAATAGATCTGGAGTGTCCATCTCCCAGCCACTAGGCCTCACTCAGGAGATTTGTGTACATTAGCTCCCAGAATTGAATCTGTGATTATCCTTCTCCCCAAGAGGAAATAGGGCTGCCAACTCTCCAGGATTGTCCTGGAGTCTTCGGGAATCAAAGGTTAATCTTTAATTGAAGATGATGTCATGTGATGAAACATCAGGAATATATCCAACCAAAATTGGCAACCCTAAGAGGAAGACGAGGGAAGAAAGAAACTAAAGTTTCTAAAAGCACTTTACAAAGGTGGGCAAACATTAGCTCCAATTATAGATGGAGATTTAAGCAAGGCCATATGCTGAGTCAGTACCAAAGCTGGGGGGGGGGGGGATTTCAATCCCAGTCAGCTGCTCTAAATACTGAATCATACTTCCTCCCATGCTGTCATATAATACATTATTTTATAACATTTTTCCTCAATAGACCTCAAAGTTCTCGATTAAGGCTTTGTATACTACTGGGGTAAGTTTACTTAAGTTATGCTGCTTCAGTTATGTGAATAACATAAGTGAAGTCAACATAGCTTAGGTTGACTTACCGTGGTGTCTACACTGCTCTGTGTGGAGAGGAAATGCTTTTCTACAGACTTACCTTACTCTTCTCGGGGGAACTAGAGTACCAAATTCAACAGGAGAGTGCTCTGCTATTGACTTAGAGGGTCTTCACCAGACTAGCTAAATCAACACTGTTGCATCGATCACAGCAGTACCAATTTACACATACCCTAAGGAGGTAAGCATCACTATCCCCATTCAACAAGATGGGGAAACTAAGGTATAGGGAGGTGCATGTTATTTACACAAGATCATCTTGACAAACTGGGATTAGAACCCAGGCTTCTGACATGCTAATTAAGGGCTTTAGCCACTAGTCATACTACCTCCATATAGCAAAATACCCCCTTCTACAGCCCCTATGGGTAAGAAATTGAACACCAAATGCGGAAAGAATGCCTCACAGTGAAGAACTATTGCTCATGCTCTTGGCTCAACCCAGTCTCCAAAAACAAAATGGATCCTTTCCAATGTTCAACACATCTAATTTTTTGGGATCAGGACAATTCAGGTCCAGATGAGACCCAGTTCAGGGCCAGTGGACTGCAGCAGTTTTCATTTATACAGAGGCCATTCAGAGTTTATAAACAAGTCTCTAACTGAGGAAGAGGGGAATCAATCATTGAAGCTGCAGTAATAACTGAACAAGAAAACAAACTAATAATTCTCTGTGTCTGCCACAGGCTTCACTTTAACTAACTGAGAAATGGTGTGAACCACTTCCCTCCCCCACTTCCCACACTGGGGACCATGTGGAGAGAAGAAGAAATCACTTTATTTCTAACATGATGCAGTAAGATATAAATACAATCAAAAGGGGTTAATCTAATCCTTTTGTGAAGCACTGAGTCAGAGAACAAGACAAAAACAAATCTGTGATCTGGAACTTCCTGAGCACCCACTCAGGGTGGATTAATGAGGAGTACACGGCTGTGAAATTACGTGCCCTCTGAGTCAGGAAAATGGTCCTAGTGGTGCATAACCTTGAAATGAGGGGAATCAAACTTCACCTGATCCACAATTATAAAGACCTAAAAGGAGGGGGAACAGGGAGGAGGGAAATCACATTAAAAGCCTGGAAAATGTTCTGAATATGAAACCAACAAAATACTAAACAAATCCAAGGCTTGAATCGTGAATTAAATGTAGCATTAAAAAGAAAATCAAGGGGCTTTATAAGGAGAGTGGCATTTGCACTTGAGTATTATGAGGAAAGCTTGCCTTCTTTATTTACATGAAGTAGATATTTTGCTGCTGTTGTGATGGACTTAGTGATGTTTGTCTCCGTTCAATTTTCTCTTTGCAATGAAAAATTGTTGTGAGATGATTTCTAGTCTTAGCAGCTTTACATGACAGTATTATCAAGGATTCATCAAGAGGCCATCTGTCGAATTTATGAAAAAATGCAAAAAACAAAACAGATGAAAAGGAAAGAGCAAGACAGAGAATGGTCCAGGGGAAGATAGATGTGGCAGCATGTGCCTCAGTGTGAAAATTACAACATTTAAATACTGTGGAATAAATTACTCTGCCGAAAAATTAGTGAGCTCTCTCACTTTAGATTCTGCCCTTACTATAGAAACATAATGAAATAGATCACATACCAAATCACCCTTTCCTGTGACTATTATATTCTAATGAAAAATTAAAATGGGGTAGAGACCTCAACCCGTTAAGGAAAATCAAATAAGCTTAGCTACTGAGTCAGTAGTTAAATAATCCCAAAATGCAAATCTCATATGGAAACAGTATATTCATATATATTTATACATGCATGATCCATTGATTGAACTTAGATATAGACAGATATATGTGATACTATTTCCAATATATTTGCTGTGTTAAGAATGGGCCCATCTCATTATAGCATGATTGGACAGTTTAACAAAGTATAATTGAAATATAAAACTAGATTACCAAGCAATATGTTTTACAAATGAAACTTGCCCAATTTATGTATTTTCTGAACTGGCTAATAGATATATTTACATATTGCCTATGTGAAATGATGTTGAATCAAACACGTGCTAATTCGTTGAAAATAAACAATTAGTTTCTCTTTGACCAGAATTCACTACCTATTGAGAAGGAGAAATGTAAAGGCTTGTGTATACCTTTCAAAAACAATTCTAGTCTAAAATGCAGAAACAGAGGAGACACACACATATTCTTGAATCTCGGTTCAGTTTCATGATGCATCCCAAGGATTGTTACTTCTTGATTTATACAAGTTGTTGAATTCCAATACATGGCAGCCTTCTCTCCACAGCAAGCATGACTTTCTTTCTTGCTCCCTATGACTGCTGTTCGTAAGGACAAATTACTACAATCACATACAGTAGACTCTCGATTATCCAGGATTGGGTTAACCAAGTCATGAATTAACCAGGATCTCAAAAAAAATACTCATAACTCGCAGGGCAGGCTCTGGCTTTGCTGTGGCCCCAAGCACAAAATAAAAAAACAACACCAGGGCACAGGGCAGCCAGTGAACCATTACCTCCTCCCCCTGGTGCAGGGTGGCTGGTGAACCAAACCCCTCCCCCCCCCATATTTCCTATGGATGGTGATTATCTGGGTTTTTATTAACCAGGATTAATTTTTTTTCTATCATCCTGGATAATCCAGAGTCTACTGTATACAAGGGAACTAACCTGTTATTTGGTTTTGGTTTGCACCAGGAAAAGTTGGGGTGGGAGAGAAAAATGGGATGGGAGAGAAAAAAATGGGGTGGGAGAGAAAAAATTTCCACCATAACCCTGAAGACATTTACAATAACCAATCCTAAACATCTCCACACACACACAAAAAAAAAGCAAACAAAGCAATAATCTACCCTTATACCCGGGAAGGGTGATGAGCTGAAGGCCCCCAGAAGTTCATTATGGACCTTACTATAGCAATCTAATTCCCATGGGAGACAGTCAGGCACTATGGTAATAAGTGCCAGTACAAAATCCTACTCTAACTGCTAGAATTACAATGTGGCTACACAACAACTACACAAACACATGTTCCTGCAGATTGCTTGGTGATTATACTTGGTACATACAGAAGAAATATCTTGCAAGCTTCAATTTTCTTCAAAAATCTAAATAATTATTTATTTTCCTTGGGATTACGTTGCAACTACCAGAGAAATATTGATACATTTGTAGTTTAATGGTCAACAACCATCACGAAAACAAATTGTGCACATATTATATGTTTGTACAAGGTAAAAAGAAACTGCTTACAGTGCTTAAACTCTAATGGCGTCCCAATTCAGAGGTCTTGCATTTATACAACTGAGGTCTTTGGGCCTGATCCTGCACACAATTATTTATGTGCTGAGTAATTGCACTGATTTCAGTGGTACTCTGAGTGTGAGGATCAACCTATGTGAATCTCTTTGCAGGACTGGAGCCATAAAATGTACACTCTGAAACAGTGTAATTTTTACAATTCTACAAATATATAAGCACACTATACTTTCATGACCAACCCTTTACTTATGTAGGTATCAATATTCACCTGATAAATATGATGTAATTATATACAGAGTATAGTTATGATTTTTAAATGAAGTGAACTATTTTTCTTTTGAATGCACCAAATGCAAAGGCAAAGTCGTCTGAACTCACTGATTACACATTTAAAGTGATGTGAATGTTTCTGGATTGGGTTCTTTATTTTTAATGAATTATGAGTAGGTCAAGTCCTCCTTTATCGGAGAGGAGATGTCCAATAACAAAATCATAAGTACATCACTTGCCAGTGATCAATATTTTTGCTTGTGAAAATAAATAGTGTGTGAAACCTGAGCTATCAAATGCCTATAATGTGACAAAACACTCAACACTAAATTGCCACACTGTAACTGATGAGAAATAAAAGTACTAGTTGACACTATAGCACAGTAGGCACTTTGGGGCTTCATTTCATTTCATCGCTAGGAACAGAAATATAGCAACTGAAATATAGCAGCAAGCAATAGGTCTGCTTTCCCTTCACTGGAAGAGAAGGGAAATTGGGAGGGCTCTGTAAATATTCAGCACTTACATGTCCAGCTGCTTTGTTGACATAGTTACCCGTTTCCTTTTCTGTACAGGTTGCTAAATGTTGCAAAAACGCATACAAAAAACTGACTGCTCTGGGGCAAAATGCCCATCAATTTAAGTGGATGCCCAATTCAGCCCTTATCCTTCACACACATCCCAAGCTTGCAGCAGACAGATCTACAGTAGGTTCACCTCTCTCCGCATGTCCTGTATGTGCTTCATGTAAACCGTTAAAGCTAATTTGTGCAAAAAAACCTAATGAACGGCTTCAGGAACAATTGACAAAGGAAGGTCGTATTGTTTATGTTCCTTATATATTTATGATCCAGATTTGGTCCCTTTGAAAGTAATGAATTGTTTTTAACCCTAATTTAACATATTTCAAGTTAAAAGACAGGTTTTTGTTGGCAAGGAGTTTAATTTGGGTGCTAGCTTTGTGTGAGCACCTGTGCTCCAGAACAGTCTTGTCTTGGGGAAATCATGAGCCCTTGTGGCCCTCACCTGTCCTGCATTGCTCTGTACCTGACAGGAGAATTATTCAGCAAGAGGCCTGAGCAGAAGAACATGAAAACACATCCCATTAAATTAGTTACTCAAGTGTGTAACACTACCACACAATGGACTCAATTACCCTGATAGTACAGCTCTGCCCTACTCCCCATAACCATCTGACTTAAGATCCATTGTGTAGTAATAGCCTGCAATAAGGTGTCAGGGAAGGACATTAGGGGTCCCTGAAGCAATGAGCATTAACTGGCTACAATAATTTTCCCCAGGTCCATTTTACTGGAATAATCTTTGAACTATTCAGATACATGAACTCCCATATGAAACAAATATCCTTCCATCTGCACAGACATGGGTTCTGGAGAACAGGCTGAGAATATATGAGAGGTAGAGAGCTATTTTAAATAGCTGTTCCACAAAATAAATACTAAGCACACAGCTCAGCATTTCAAAAACTGTAAAATAAATCATCATCAAAAAGCTTATTTTATGAACCCATAAATCTCCTGAAAATAAACGTTTTCTCCATCTTCCTGTGTTTTAATAAAGATTTCCCCTTTTTACTCACTCAATTACAATATCACTATCAGTTCAAATTACAGGTCAGAGATATGGGGCTTAATGTATGTACAGCCAGTTCTCTTCTCCTAATAACCTGTCATTCCCAGGATTTGAATGTCAGAATACAGCCTGCTGTGGTAATGCTATTCGGCAGCACTGTGATGAAAACTTTGGACAAATCATGAAGAACATTCCAGATCCAAATCATCAGAAGGTTACTGGGGAGAGCCTTTCATTCTGCTTTGACCCCTTGATCTGACAAGTGACACCTACAAAATGAACAGCTCTCCAACTTAAATTGTTTAACTGTAGCCTGATCAGTTTTATTATCTTGCTAATCCGGATATCAGCCGTTTCATCAGAATGGAAGATATGCATATCATGAATTATTTTGACACCAAGACCTTTTAATTTTTGCCAGCAATATTTCACCACACCAATCAGGGCCTGCAGTCAGTGATGCTGCTCGCCTCCTGGGATGTCAGAGGACAGTGCACTCCTGACAGCACCAAATCATCTGGGAGCTGTAACGAGCTATTGCTGCAATTATTATTATCTCCTATAGTCATGCATTTCATTACAGTGCAGGCAGACAGAGGTTTCAGTTTCAGGCCAGTCTTATTTAGGAATCTCTGCCATTTTACGGGCTGCAGAGCTCTGTAGGGTAATTTCTTTTCTCCTCAGTAGTCAAGGATAGGTGAATTTCTAATAAAAACAAAACACTAGCTGGGTACTATAGAAAGAGTGAGCACAAGACAGTACATTAACCCGTGGTGAAATAGTTTAAATGGCCCACTTGTAGTTTATGAAAGCAGTGGTTAATCTGCAATATGGTTTGATCGATAGATAGATAGATAGATAGATAGATAGATAGATAGATAGATAGATAGATAGATAGATAGATAGATAGATAGATAGATAGATAGATAGATAGATAGATAGATAGATAGATTCTAAATTACTAAACTTTTTTGCACTATTATCTTGAATATTGAAGGGTCAGTGATGTGGCTATGGGGGGAAGGGGTGTGCTTCTTTATAAGTATGAACTTAAATACCCCATTCAAAAATAAAAAGTTGCCTGCTTTTGTGTATCTAAACAGCACATAGGCCCTCATGGCTGTGCTTACAATGTGTGTGTACATGTGTGCACACAAGTGAAAGGAAGACAGTTCACTTGTTTTTACCATTTAAGAGTGATAAATGTTCAGAGATGGGATTTGCTGTGGGCCCTTGCTCAGCAAAGCAAAGCAATCATCATTTTACCTCACACCAAAATGGTGGCTCACAAGAGAATGCCATGGCAGCCACGTGCTGAGAATCCTTTTCAAGGTTTCGCCGTTGACTTTCATGGACGTAATTTAAAAAGAATGAAATATTATAAGTACATTAATGGTGAAACAGACACTCATAAATGCCAGGGTAACATTTTCCTGGGCCCCAAGGTCTCCTCAGTCGTTTGGTATCTACCATAGGCTAGATCTCTGTGTTTGTTCCTATTTCTCCTACTCTCCTCCTCCTTTGGCCTCATCCTCTCATTTTCAAGTCCCTCTCCTACTCTCCTTCAGGACCTCTCTCGTTCTCAAATCTATCTACCTTTTCTTGCAACTCCAGGGCTAAATTAGCTTCACCTGACAAGGCAGTAGAAAGAAAAGAAGCACCAACAAGAAGGGGAGTAGAATAAGGCTGTATCCATTCTCACACGCTTTCAGTGATGCAACCTGCTACCCTGAATGAGAACATTCCTTCCACAAGTGTGGCAAGTTCTGTTGGCTAGAAAAACACCTTTCAATCTATTTGCATCCAATAGAGCGTAGGTATCAACCAAGGGAAGCTGATTGAGCATCTTGGGAGTTTAAACTTAAAGCACAGTTTACATAGCAACCAATGTTTTTAAAATGTGATTAATTTGAGTGGGAGAAACAGAAGAAGCACAAATGAAAGACGCTGAATTTAGCTGTCTCCTATAAGAAGTTTTCTCAGACCCCTTTCACCCCCCCAAAAAAGTCTCACACACACTCACAGAGGTTGGACACAACAACTTCATTAGCAGAGGGTGTAGTAGACAGACTACTGACAATCTGCACTCCCCTTTACATGTATATTATTCTGGTGACAAGATTAACAGAGCTCTGAATATTAAATGGGAAGTAACATATTCTGCCACATCTTTTGTGTAAAGACAGATGATACTGTCAGAAAGTTTGGCACCAAAGGCCAAGTACCATATTTTCAACCGCCCACACACAAAGCCTTTCAATAAGATCACTAGAGACCCAACTGTGAAATTTTCAGACATTCATGGCTAGCAAAGACTAATAGTAATGTTCCCCACTGTAGCCGGTTACTTCATTTTATCATTCATTTATTGTGTGGTGTGATGATTAGCTAACATGTCATATTACATACACATAAATTCACAAGAACATCTAATATCCTTTATCAATTTTATTAAAGTTACCAGCAAAGTTATGATTATCCAAGCATATAAATTGCACACCATGAGTGACTCTCTTCATGAGAAAACAATTCGCCAGATTTTTTACCCCATCTTGAGAAAAGAACAGAAAGGCCTTGCATCAAAGAGAGACTGTGATGTCCAAAGGCAGAAGAGCAGAAAACTGGAGTATGTAATATTTTGTTTATTTAAGGATGCGATACAAACTCCTTGTTTGCTGAGGGTTAATGACTGAAATTAGTGGCCCTGATGTTGCAGACCCTTAGTCAGGTGAATCATTCCACTGAAGTCAGTAGGACTTGCCAGAATAAGGATTACTTATATAAATCAGTTGTAGCAGGGTTCGGCCCAATCCTGAGAGGCGCTGAACATCAGTCGCCATTGACGTCCGTGGGAAGTGAAAACCACTCAAAACCCTTGAAGGATAGTGCAGCAGAATATTGAGTAGTGGTTATAATTCAGCTTTGCGAAAGTCATTTAGCTGAGAGGTCTCTCAATGCTCTTTTAACCCCAATTCTACCCACTGATGTGCGCATTCCAGTGGGAGTCGCCATACGCATTCAAGGGCAGTACATGGACGTACATGCTCTATTCAACTTACAGTTCTCTTAAAATTTCTCTAAGATTAAATGTCTTGCCCTTTACAAATATACTATTAATTCTTAGCACTTTTCCCTTTCAAAACAAGCATGAATTAACCCTTGCAACACATTTGTGAGGCAGAGAAATATGTATTAGCCTCCTTTTCACAGACAGTGAAAATAAGGAGAGATTTGAGCCTTATTTTGAAAGGCGTCTCAACAGGACCTTCAACTGCACATCCACAATCAGTTGCAGATGCAATTTTGCAATCATAAAATTGACACTTAGATGTGTGCATCCTCAAATTGGGTAGTTAATCAGATGCCTGAGCATCAATCATAGGTCCTACAAAACTGTGGGTGAAAAAAACTGGAGGAATTTGTAAAAATCTGGCTTTAAATTTGCCTTAGGCCATCACTGGAGTCAGCAGCAGAGGCAGGATTAGAATTCAGCAGTTCCTGCCTCCCGGACTTGTGCTTAAGCCATGCCTTCATTTTCCATGTAACTCATTCGAAATCTGTATACAAGAGCTCTTTCCCTTCCCCCAAATAAGGGTTTGTATCTATTCTTGCCAGGATACAAATTCGGGGATGTCCGGTGTATATCAACAGCAAGAATAATTTTCATTTTTGTACTAGTAAAACTTCATGCCTATGTCGGGTATGCAGTATGTATGATCTTGCTTAAATTCCAAGTGCCCATACGTCTGGTGAATTTAACATGGAGACAATAAAATGTTTTGCAGTTTATACTGTATATAAAAAGTAATTTTAAAAAGGTTTTTTAAAGGATTTTGCAGCTCATATAGCACACAGACTTGAGCAAAGGCATTTTAAAGCAGAATCCAAAAGTCTATAATTCTAGACTGGTCTGAAAAGGTTTGGGCCAAAATTTTCAAACTTTATGCTTAAAGTTAGGCTCTTAAACCATATTTAGACACTTGCATAAAATTATCTGATTTCCAGAGATGTTGAGCACCTGCAGTTCTCATTGATTTCAATGGGTGCTAAAGTCACTTTTATAAATATATAAATATGGATTTTAAAATCCTAACATTAGGCAGAAGGTATAAGCAGTTCAGCCTATAAACTTTGAATGTATTGTTATTTTAAAGTGCTCCTAAATCCATATTTTCTCTTTAAAACCTTACCTTTTTTTTTGAATATTTGAAGTGGTCCTCTGTATAGTGCTGAATTTATCAAATAAAGATTAAGGTTATGATGTTAAAAATATTTAAGTTCTTAACTTTAGTCACATGAGTAGAGTAGTCCCATTGACTTCATGGGATCAAACTATAATAACTAAACTTTACTCAATGAACTGAAATAATTCTAAACACATGAATACGTGTTTTCAGGCTTGGGAGCTAAGCTGGGAAGAGCTAAAGTGACTTATTTTAACATTGCTGTCTGAAAGTAGAAAATCACTTATGAAACACTGTTGATGGTAACCAACACTCCCTTTTATGCTAAGCCCTAAGGGAATTATCATCATTATAATTAACACTTAAAATTTAATAATTGAACAATCATTGCACCTGTAAAGTTTTGCAATATTTCCTTGAAAGCTTGCAGGGATCCTAACCCAATGGAGTATTTTCACTCACCCTTGCTTACACTGGAGGAGAAGGGCCCATCACGATTGAATAGGCTCTTCAGAGCTCTAAAATGCATCCGAGACTTGGGGCCCAAGTTCTACTGGACAGCAAAGAAGAGAACTCAGGTGCATCCAACTTGATCCAACTATTTATGGGGCAGCTGCTATATCTAGAGAACATTTGCTTTGTTCTGTATTTGCCAAAATTGCATTTTTCTGTTAGGACTAGAGAATATAGCATGCCTATGAAACGGCTCAGGCACAGCATTGGACACAGAGGCTTATTACCGTAGTTCCTAAGAAGAGGGATCATGTGGCCCAGCTACTGTATATTTTAATGGAGGCCTCTGAATGCAGAGACCTATTTTTCTTGCTCGTAGTAATTCGCTCAAGATAGCGCTCGCTCGCTCTCTTTCCTGTCAGCCTGAATTAACTCATATACTACTGGTCAGACAAATTTGTAATTTTGTTTTACCCTGAACAATATGTTTCTCATTAATAATTAAAAGCCCTCTGGGTTTTATGAACCTTGATTGGTATAAACCAGTCGGTCCGATTCACTATCGTCAGTCTGTAGACAGACTAACACGGCTACCTCTCTGATTCTAGTCTGTAGACAGTGTAGTCTTATCTAACCCCTTAACTACAAAGAAAGAAAGAAAGAAAGAAAGAAAGAAAGAAAGAAAGAAAGAAAGAAAGAAAGAAAGAAAGAAAGAAAGAAAGAAAGAAAGAAAGAAAGAAAGAAAGAAAGAAAGAAAGAAAGAAAGAAAGAAAGAAAGAAAGAAAGAAAGAAAGAAAGAAAGAAAGAAAGAAAGAAAGAAAGAAAGCTACTCCTGAGAGGGAAGGGGTCTGTGTAACTGTAGGAAGTAACACCCAAGCCATAAGATCCAGTTTTTGCACAGAGAGGCAAATTCTCTACAACTTTGCACTTTGCTTAGGTTGCCAGGAGTCCTGTTTTCAGCTGGACCGCTCAGTCAAAGACGGACCCTGGCAGCTCCAGTCAGCAATGCTGATCGGGGCATTAGAAGTTCAGTCAGCAGGGCTAAGGCAGGTTCCCTGCCTGCTATGGCTCCACACAGCTCCCAGAGGCAGCCAGCATATCCCTGTGGCCCTTAGGTACAAGCGCAGCCAGGGAGTCTCCATGCACTTCCCCTGTCCAGAGCACCAGCTCTGTAGCTCCCATTGGCCGGGACCACAGCACAGTGCACAGAGCCGAGCCACCTAGCCACCCCTGTGCCTAGGAGCCAGGGGACATGTTGCCACTTCTGGGAGCTGTCTGAGGTAAGCACCACCCAGAGCCCACACTGCCCCCAGAACCCCCTCCTGCAGTCCCGAGCTCCTTCCGCAGCCCAACTCCCTCCTGGAGCCTGCACCCACTGTCTGCCTCTGGTCTGAGTCCCCTCCCCTCCCACAGCCAAACTCCCTCCCAGACCCCACATCCTGCACTCCAACCCCCTGCCCCAGCCCTGAGCTCCCTCCTGTACCCAAAACTGCCATCCCTGGACCCACCCCAGAGCCCACAACCCCAGCCAGAGCCCTCACCCCCTCCTGCATCTCAGACCCCTCCCATACCCTGAACCCCTCAGACTTGGCCCAAACCCAAGCGAGTAAGTGAGGGTGAGGGAGAGCAAGTAACAGAGACAGTGGGGATGGAGTGAGCAAGGAAGGGGCCTCAGATAAGGGGTGGGGCAAGGGTGTTTGGTTTTCTGCAGTCAGAAAGTTGACAATCTTAACCTTGTGCAGTCATTACATTTGGGTCAAGTTCATGTATAACACTTCCAATCAAATCTGGCAGTGCTTTATATTCATTTTTCACAGGTCAAAGGACCGGATGTGCATGTACTCAACTCTGAGTAGTGAAGTTGACTTTGATGAGACTACTCATGTTTAAAGTTAAGCATGTACCTGTCTTTGTAAGAGCAGGATCTAAGGGCTGGTCCCCACTACAGCTTAACGTCGACTTTAGCGACGTTAATTCGACATAAACCTGTACCCGTCCTCACACGGACGCCATTTGCGTCAATTTAAAGGGCCCTCAAAATCGACTTCTGTACTCCTCCCTAACGAGAGGAGTAGCGCTGAAATCGACCTCTCTGGATCGATTGTGGACTAGTGAGTACGAATGGGACGTTATTGGCCTCCAGAGGCTGTCCCACAATGCTCCACTCTGACCGCTCTGGACTGCCTCACTGCTCCACTGTGACCGCTCTGGACAGCACTCTCAACTCACTGCTCTGGCCAGGTAGACAGGAAAAGACCCGGGAACATTTGAATAGCATTTCCTGTTTGGTCAGCGTGGCCAGCTCACCTGCACAGCTCAGTCGCCATTCAGAGAAATCAGCAGCACAAGCCACCATGCAGACCTCAGCATCACAAGACGCCATGCAGAGCTCAGCAGCACAGGAGACCAGCCAGAGGAAAAGAGCTCCAGCATGGTCCAGTCATGAGGTGTTGGATCTCCTCGCTATCTGGGGAGAGGAATCTGTGATGTTGGAACTCCACAACAACCAATGGAATGCCAACACGTTTGCCAGGGTCTCCAAGGCCATGCTGGAAAGGGGCCACAACAGGGACGCCCAGCAGTGCCGTGTGAAAATTAAGGAGCTGAGGCAAGCGTTCCAGAAAGCCAAAGAGGCAAACGGACGCTCGGGGGGTTCGCCGTGGACATGCTGGTTCTACAATGAACTGAATCAGATAATGGGGGGCGCTCCCACCACCATCACACCGGTCTGCATGGACTCCACACATGGGATAATGGCCAGGGATGAGGACGATTCGGATGAGGAGGCGGAGGATGATGCGGAGGGAAATATCACGGAACAGCAGGATGCAAATGGAGAAACAGTATTATTACCAGACAGCCAGGAGCTGTTTATCACCCTGGATCCAGTACTCAGCCAACCCTCCCAAGCGGGTACCCAAGCTGGCGAAGGGAACTCTGGTGAGTGTTTTTTTTTAAGGGATTACATGACTCATGATTTTTAAAGGAAGCATTTATTAATGATTAACTTGCCCTAAGGACTTAGCGTGCTTTCATTGCTGGTCAGTTTCTACTCAAAGAGTTTGTCAATATACTCCGGTATTGACCGGAAGTCCTCCACGGACATTTCACTGAAGCTATCCAGGAGGTAGCGATGAATCTTCCGCACCAGATTTCTGGGGTGAGCCGCCTTATGTGGTCCCCCGTGATAGGAGACCATCCCACGCCATGAAAGTAGTAAGTGGTCTGGTATCATTGAGCAGGCTAGCATTGCGGCGAATGGATCAGGACTTTGCAGCGACTCAAGGAGCGTGCGCTCTCTATCTCTGTGAGAAATTCTAAGCAAAGTGATGTCGTTCATGGTTGCCTATTTGAAATACGGACGGCAATTAGTCTGGACACAGTGAGCGAGACAGCCTGTAAGCCCCCCAAACCCCCCCCCTTCGCCCCCGCCAGCCCGTTGTGAGAGCAGTTAGAGGAGTTTTGAGCCTACAGGCGGATGCTTCCGCAGCCAGCCCAAACCCAGAGAGGTTTTTCTTTTGTTTTGCATTTCGCGGTTCACATGGAGCCACACGGTGGGGGGGAAGGGGGTGGGGTTACCCTGGAATATCCGAGCGCTGCTGTAAAGAGCTTACCATAGCATGGTGATTTCAGCAGCCGTGGTGAGGCTCTCTCCTGCGTGAGGTGATTCTGTGACTTTTGACTGATCCAGTAACTTTTTGGTGAGGAATATGACCTTGTACAGAAACCATATCAGACCCGTGAATACTGTGTTTCCCCGCTGCATAGTAATCCCATTGTTCTCCGTGACTGTACGTGTCTCATAACCTTATACCTTTCTTTCTTCACCAGCTGCACAGTTATCTGTGAATCCTCCCTCTTGCCCATCACGCCGGCTATCACAGATACGAAGGCATAAAAAAAAACACGCGATGACATGTTTAATGAACTTCTGCATAACTCTCATGCTGAGGCCACATGGCAGACAGAATGGAGGGAAAAATTGTTACAGTTAAGGCAACAACCAAGAGCTGCAGCAGAAAAGTTGCAGGAACGTGAAGAAGGGCGGATGGATGCTTTGCTCCGCATAATGGAGGAGCAAAGTGCCATGCTTTGTTGTCTGGTGGAGCTTCAGCAGAGCCAAAGATCGCCTCTACAGCCTCTGTGTAACCACCTCCCCAAGTCCCATAGCTTCCCCGCCCAGACGCAGGGTGAGAACCTGGGGGGGGGAGCTCCGGGGACCAACCCACTCTACCCCACAAGCCAGCACAAGCAGCAGCAGGCTGAGTTTCTCTAAAAACCTGTAAAAGCTGCTATCTGCCCTCCCCTTCCCCGCTCCTCCACCGCTGCGACTGCTGGTTTCCCTCCTCACCCACCCCTTCTTGCCTACCTTGCCAGTGATCCCCTGTATTTGTATTTGTGATGCAGCAATAAAGAAACCATGGATTTTTAAAACAGTGAATTTATTTCCTCTGCAAGCATGGGGGGTGGTGGAAAGAGGGTGCAAGGACGGCAGGCTTAGGGCTGAGCAGAGCAAGGGAGCGGGTTCTCAAACGCCATCTTGGGCACTCATAAAACTGGTTTTCAAGGCATCCCTGAGGCGCAGCGCCTCATGGTGCACTCTTCTACTTTCCCTGCTGTTTGGCTGCTGGTAAGCAGTGGACAGGGAATTTGCCTCTGCCTCCCAGCCCGCCATAAACGTTTCCCCCTTGCTCTCACAGAGATTGTGGAACACAGAGCAAGCAGCAATAACAATGGGGATATTTCTGTCGCTGATGTCTGAGCAAATCAGTAATGATCTCCATCTCCCCTTGAGTCAGCCAAATGCACACCCTACTGCCATTCTGCACTTGCTCAGCCTGTAATTGAACAGCTCCTGACCCCTGTCCAGGCCTCCTGTGTAGGGCTTCATAAGCCAGGGCATTAAGGGGTAGGCTGGGTCCCCAAGGATAACGATCGGCATTTCTACACCCCCACAGTAATTTTCTGGTCGGGGAAGAAAATCCCTTGCTGCAGCTCGCTAAATATCCTAGAGTTCCTGAACACACGAGCGTCATGAACCTTTCCCGGCCACCCCACATACAGGTCGGTGAAACGTCCCTTGTGGTCAACCACTGCTTGCATGACCATAGAATAATATCCCTTCTGGTTTCTGTACTCTGCGGCCTTGTTGTCCGGTGCCAGGATAGGGATATGAGTCCCATCTATAGCCCCACCACAGTTAGGGAATCCCATGGCGGCAAAGCCATCTATTGTAGCTTGCAGGTTTCCAAGGTTTATAACATGGGTAGCAGCAGCTCGACGATTGCCCTGCTTACTTGCATCACAGCAGACCCCACTGTAGATTTACCCACCCCAAACTGATTCACGACTGACCGGTAGCTGTCTGGCGTTGCAAGCTTCCAGAGGGCTATCGCCACTCGCTTCTCAACTGTGAGGGCCACCCTCATTCTGGTATTCCTGCGCCGGAGGGCCGGGGACAGCAAGTCACAAAGTTCCATGAACGTGCCCTTACGCATGTGAAAGTTTCTGAGCCACTGGGAGTCATCCCAGACCCGCAGCACTGTGCGATCCCACCAATCAGTGCTTGTTTCCCTGGCCCAGAATCGGCGTTCCATGGCATGAGCCTGCCCCATTGCCACCAAATTTGCCAGATTGTCGGTCACCCTACTTCCAAAAATGTCAGTGTCAGTGTCCCTGTCCCTGCTGTGCACGTTCAGGTCCATCTCCTCCTCATCACTGTCATCGGGCTCCAGAAAGCGCAGTTGTCTCCGTATCGCATTCCTCTGCAGACGGTACAGCATAAAATTCACAACGGCCAGTACTGCAGCGGTGGCATCAGCGGGCTCCAGGCTTGCAGTGCTATGGCGTTAGCGAAGCGTGTAGAAAGGGCGCGAATAATGGGATGCCTACCCACAGTACACCGCTCAGAATGGGGTCGGCGGCACGAAAAAAGGGCGCGAAATTATGAAATGCCTACCCATAGTGCAGCACTCGAAATGGTGCCTGCTGGGGACTCCGGGAACTGTGGGATAGGTACCCACAGTGCAACGCTCGCTATGTCGACTTGCTGTGCTTAGTGGGGACACACAAAATCGACTCTATACAGTCTGCTTTAAAAAATCGACTTAAAGGAAATCGACCTACTGCTGTAGTGAAGACATTCCATAAATGACTACCTAAGCTGCCAGGCACTGGAGAATCAGCCCCTGTGCCTTTATTCTCTTTGTGAAGCTCCATGTGCTCCTATAAAACTAGATAGAAATGTTAAATAACAATTGAAAGCAATATACAATTATTTTGTTACATTTGTGATATTACTGTCACATCTGACTCATAGTTCTGTATTTTCATTAGCGAGCCCACAAATCACAAAGCTAAAACATACAACCTTTTCAAGATTTGAACTCAGTACCTTTGACATTCAGGCCAAGCACTTCATCCAACACAATCTTTAGTTAGCATCTGTGAACAATTTTACTAGGCTAAACAGCTTTTTATTATGAACCATAGGAATTGGTATGTGTTAACTTAGCTGAAGAAGGTCTTCCAGACCCTGAATGCAGAAACATATTGAGGATAGTAAGGAAAAAAATTATGAGAGACAGAGTTCAAACAAAATTTGTTCTGTAGTTCATAGCTAGATTTATCTACACGCAAAAATTATGCAAATCAGTTTCCTGTGGGCCTATTTCTGCAACAGCTAGACACACAGAACTCCCTTTGAGAATGAGAATTATAGGCCACATCTCCATGGAGTAAGGCCTGTTTTCACCACCTGAGACTCTGGCCCAGACTCCATACAAGACTGGACCTGTTCTTCAGAAATTAAGAGAAAGAATAAAATCCTTTCAATTTTACTTTGGGTTTCTCCATTAGCGAAGCACATATCAAAGTGAGATATGTGGGTAACAAAGGGACATAACAATCAGGTCAAGACAAAGCAAAAATAATAAAGTGCCCAAATCTTTGGGGCACGCTCCTCTGCTCTTGGCACAGCCTGTTGTGAGTGTATGTAGAGAAGGTTTTAATCCTTGGGTCACTGGGCACTAGACTGGGCACAGGAGCAACTTATAGCAGCCTTCGGGCTGCTTTAAACTGCACCATCTAATAGCTCCAAAACTCCAATATGATGGTGACAGATGCCCGTATAGTAGAGGACCAGCAGTCTGGCAGCCAAGGTTCTCAAGAGGGCAAGGGTGCTCTTGCTACACTCTCTAAATGAGAGATCGTAAGGGATGGAGCTACTAACCTGCTTTGCATCACCCATAGATTGCCATAGACAGGGGAGAATCCTCAACTGTCTGGTTCCTCCTCTTTCAAGACTGCTTTGTGCCGCTGACACCAGGCAAAGCAGCCTTTTCTGAACTACTCTGCTTCTGCGAAGTTGGACTCCCATTATCATAATGGTTCTAGGTGATGTAAAAGCAGTTTGATGAAGCATGAGGAAAGTTAATTGACATGGAAACGGAAAATACACAGTCTACGCTTTCTCCTGTGGAAATTATGTAAAGTTGTTGCTGCTGCCATTGTTGTCCAATTCATTTTGATGCATTTACTTGTCTTTTGTTTGTATTTATTCAGACATCTTACTTGGTTTTTTTAAATGGACCTATTGTTTCTTGCTATAAATTGACAATCATTGGAGTAAGTTGGAGGTGCACAATAGAAGAGAACGTTTCCCCCCCACATTGAGCCACAATCTAATATTACTGTGTGTTCACTGTCGTATATGTTCAAAACCATAATTTAAAAAAACAATTTCAAATTGATTTGAGATTGGATTTTATCTTACGGACTCCAAAGGCACATTTGACACATCTGCGTCTATTAGAGACATATTAGCAGTGCTAAATAAGTGACACCTGGAAATCCAGACTATGTTCACATTTCTTCTTTTTTCCAGAACTTATTCTACAATATATACGTCTAAACCACCCTGAACACGCCCGATCCTGTCTGATCTCAGAAGCTAAGCAGGGTCAGGCCTGGCTAGTACTTGGATGGGAGACCTCCCGGGAATACCAGGTGCTGTAGGCTTAACATGGGTGTGGGGCTAGCAACTCCACCCCGTAAGGGAACCAATTGCTACTGAAACACCAGTTGGTGGCCCATACCCCGGCTGGGGGGTGATGGGCAGAGAGAGAGATTCTACAATATACAGGAAGAGATTTCCATCAGTTAACCAGAGGCTAGATTATCCCTTCCCAAATCTCAGACATTCTCCTTTTTGGCCCAGCTGTAGCCATTGGTTACTTCACTGGCATGACACCTACACACCAATCGTGCAGGAATTTGTTAGATATACTGCTCTCAGCACATATCCTTAAATAATTTACATACTAACGTAAATAGCAAAGTCCTCTATGCTTTTAGCACTGATCATATTAGTCATTTAGGACCACATCCTGAAAGATGCTGAGCCCCACAATTCACACCAAATCCAACAGAAGTTGGGGACAGTTAACACCATGTCGGATTGAGTCCCAAATTTCTGCTGAATGATTTCAATGGATCGTTTCCCACGTTCACAACAAGTACATGAGGTATCCCGAAGTTTGCTCCGAGTAAAGCTAGAGTTCCTTTAATTCACCACATCCATAGAAATGCCAACCATATTGAGCTATTTGCATCTTCATTTGAACCCCTTTAAAATATTTAAGAGAAATGTCATGGGATATATAGGAAACGGAACACAGTAAGTATCTTTTTGGTGGTTCAGTAAGATGTTAGAATCTGATCTTTGCAAAAGATGCACAGAATCAGAGGAGGGCTTAAGTAAAGAGATAATCATGATATAGTAGATTCAGGAGGACTAAATTCTGCAGCTGTGCACCACACATTCTGAATTCTTTGAAGACACGTCTCACTTGATTGGTTCCCCTCAGGAGAAGTCCCACTGAGATAAAGTGACTAAATTCCAGTAAAGAACCTAGACATTAAAACAGTTTGCACCAGAGTCACTATATCAACATAGCTTACATTAGTGTATATATCAACATAGCTTACATTAGTGTATATATCAACATAGCTTACATTACATTCTAGCTTATGTCACTCAGGGGTGTGAAAAAACCACCCCCTGAGCGACATACATTACACCAACCTAAGCACCGGTGTGTCCTTAGTCTAGTTAATTACTGGAGTATGCGACACCAGGGTCAGACCCATTTTCCATCTGTGCAATACATTTATGTTAGGGGACAGCACCACCAGCTTAGTGACACTAGTGCAAATTTCTCTAATGTAGACAACACCTAGCATGCTGTAGCCCTACACTTCCTGAATACATCTCAGGTAAACAGGTGGAGCTTAAAAGGATGCTGGGCTCACACAGGAATTTGCTGACTAGATGCTTGGATTAAGCTGGATAAGGAGAATGTAGCTATAGACCGTTTATTTAAAAAAAAAAGAACGTGGTTGCAGGGGGTGGGGGGAGGGTAAATTAATTTGAGAACTGAGTATTAAGAGCTGCTGTGAAGATCAGCCTGAGGAAGTCATTTGCAGTGCACACAATAAGCTTTATTGGGCCTACAAAAGCAAGGAGCTATGCTGCATATTCTTGAGTGCCATCTACTGGCACTTTAATCTATTACCTATTTAAGTATACACTGATAGAGTTTCTGTAATAGCGAGGAGGGGTTTATCCCTGCCTTGCTTGGGAGTCCCGAGGAGTTTCTTTCCTGCTGCAAGAATCCTCACCCAGTCACACTAGTGGTTTAAAAGGAAAAAAGAGTGGGTGTTACAGAAATGAAGTAGGCACCACAAAACGTATTAGGTGGAAAGGGCAACCAAACGCTCTAGTGCTTAAGCCTGACATGTTCAAAAAATGAACCTAACTTCAAGAAAACACAAATAAGGGTATTCAAAAATAATGGTAATGAAAATATAGAAGCTTCCAAAAAGAGAGCACTGGGGATCAGGCACTGGCACATAGCTAATACAACAAACAAACCAGAACACTGGCTAAAATCATATTTTATCTTAAACCCTTCTCTTATTTGATATTCATATCAATTCTTAGTTTGTTTCTAGAAGCATAGAAAACAAGAGCTCAAGTGGCCTTTCTGTTCCATTATTGCAAAAGGAGTAAGAGGTGTGACATTGGATCAAGATGAATGGTAGAACACTTGCAACTTTATGACTATAAATACACAGTAACAACTAATCACAATGACTTCCTGGCCTCAGATGGTTTACGTTCATGAAGTAGAGATGCCCATTATAACCTATATCATTTGCCCTAAATGTCTGTTCTCAGACATCACTTTAATCATATCATGAGAACACAAACTTCTATTAAAATCAGATTGTGTGTGGCAGGTGTTCTCTTTTTGTTTTTACCACAAGATAAAGCCACATTCTGTGGCTTATTAGCAAATCAGAGGAATAAACTGGGTTGGACTGTTATGTGTACAGAAATTAAGCAACATACATCAGAAATAGTACTCTTTAAGGGAATGTTCCATAGAACTGAATAGAGAAACATAGCATTACTATGCAATTTTTAAACCATTTACAGAGTTCTGCAGGGATATTCTTCTCTATTAAATTCTTCATATTTTAGATACATTTCTAAATAATTCATTTGGTTAGAACTCTATTAAATGTGATCTGTTTTGTGAAGAACTGGGAGGTAATAGCATAACATTTGCCTTTCACTTTTTAGTATATGGATAACTACTGTTTGTCTTTCACCGTCTTTTTATGTTCTACCATCTGGCCAAAGATACAGGGGTAAACGTCTATCCTAAAGCTATGTCTACACTAGGAGCTAGAGGTGTGATTCTTGGGTCACAAAGAGATACTCGTGCTAGCTTTCAACTGAGTTAGCATGCTAACCCAACGGGCCATGGTATGTTTAAAGATCATGCAAGCACACAGGATCTCGATTTTTAAGGTCTCAGCTTTACTCTGAGCTTAAGTGCACAAGTTCTGATCCTTCTGTGAACTCCATAAAGGTAGACTTCTGTACCCAGATTAAACCTCATTGACTTCAGTGTGGATTCTCACAAGCAAAGAAATCCAGCTACACAGATTTACAGATTGGGACCCTGAAGTCTCTCCTGTCCCAGCAGCTGTGACAGAACCCTGCACTTTTGCTTTCAAGTCAAATTGCTTTCTGAAATCATTTTTCTGACTGGCGAGTTGTGCATGAGGTGAAATGTGGAGGCAGACCACATAATGTGATCTGAAAAATATTTGCCAGAAAATAAAAATCTCAGTTTTAATCTCTCATCTCTACTAGGGTTTGCTTTTAACAGCTGTCCAAGGATCCCAAAGGATCAAATAATCTTGTTCCATCTTCAAAACAAGTTGCTGCAATTGGAATGAATCCCTGTTAAAACCCAGCTATTTATTTTCGGTGATTTCTGGGTGTTTTTTTCCAGAGCACAAAATAGTTTCATTCTGTCCACCAAGCAATTAATATGTTCTACTAAACAAATCAGAACTGGAGAACCAAATTAACACCCTTCAAGAGTGATATATCAGTGCCTGATTTCACAGAATGCTTTATGACCCTTCCACCTACTCTAATGGATAGATTTTAAACACGAGAAAGCCCTAACATGGCTTGAATATGAACATTTAGACTCCTGGTAAGTATGTAGCACTGATTATATTGTATTTTTTATTAAACCAAGTAGTAACCTCTGTTTTCCAAAACATTTTGTCTACTTCCTGAAAAACCTAGTGAAAGGTTTTTTTTTAATTAAACAATCTATTAATTGATTATTATGCAATACATCTATGGATATTTTTATTTAACCCAGCCAAGTAGGGGAATTTTACTATATCAATATTGAGCACATACCAAATTTATTTATAATCCCAAAATAAACCAAATGTTCAGCTTCTATTCAATATGTAGCATTACCCAATCAAAACTGGAGAGACCAATCACTATTTTTTTCCACCAGCCTTTCCTCCAAATTTATTAGCAGTTTTAACAAAAGGGAATATAATAAATTATCCATAGGTAGATATGTTCATTTAAGCAATAAAACTGTTCCTATGCAACATTTAACAACAAAATAGATGATTGATTAAACAATTAAACTAAACATTTAATCAATAGCAAAAACTTATGGGTTGTAATGTTTTTGAATGAATATGGCACAGTTCTGCCAACTCTCCTAATTTTAGCACAAGTATCACATTTAATAGTTTTGATTATACTCCACCTTCAAGAGTTAAGTGATTATGAGAGATGGCTTTCATTTTTAGAAAACAGTTGATTACAAAGGGCAGCTTATAAACCTGAGAAGAATACAAACCCCAAATTGTTTTTGTTTTCAATTTCAGTATTTTAAACCAATCTATTGAGCTTTTTAGGCCTGGCTCATTATTTTTGACAATGCTGAAATTATACAAATATCCAAAACATCATGCTAGTAGCTAGATGCATGGTGCCCAGGTATGCAGTGCTCACAATAGGTGCCAAATTGCGTTGTAGACAAGTTTTCTATCAACACAAGATACAAAATGGGCCGCAGCTGTACAAGTGCCTTACAATTGGGACGGTGTTGTCACTTTAACTATGCTTTCAGAGATAAATCAGCCCCAGTTTCAAGTGTAGACCCATCCCAAATAACTGTGTTTAGATAGATTTGAATCAATGACCTACAAAATGGAAGGCTCTAATATCAGTTATCAAGCCTCTGAGCCATTCGGTTCCTTGCAACTGAATGTTTTAATAGATTTTAAATGATCTGTAATAGGCAACAATCCATAATATCTAACTGAAAAAGATGTTTCTCTCTTTAAGTTAGTTTGAAAGTAGTCTGGTGTTAATAATGACCTATTTCTTGCATTAATTATGTATGTATTTTGACATGCAGCTAAATTCATTTGAGAAGGAGCAGGGTTAAATAAACTGAGATTTTCAAAGCTGACTAAACATTTAATTTAAATAGGAGTTGTGTGGCTAAATACTTGAGTCAGCTTTGAAAATCTCAGTCACAATGATCAAGAACAGAATTTTAAAGTGAATTCCCAGACAAAAATCTTCATCAAGCTAAAGAGAAGGTTTTATAAACATATTGATAATGTAAGCGTTAAAATAACTTAAGCTTCACTTTTAAATAGTTAACATCTGATGCCAAAGGTTAAGATTATTTTTTTTAAAATTCCCATGTTTGGAAGTATGGTGATACAGCCAGCAACAACCTTCCCCGTTTACATACAAAAGCCAGGTATTCAGACAACTAAATACAGTATTTAACAATATAAAAGGCTATTTGTACAAACTCTGAATATTCTATTTTGGAGGCATTATTTGACAATTTGGGCCATAATTTATACAGCACACCATGGCCTCCATTATAAGAAACTAAAGAGTTCTCCATTGGTGAGGCAATTTCTACCTCATAATTTATAAAAAGCTTTAAGACTCACAAAGCTACTGCTGACATCACTGCAATCTTTATCAGAATCGCACAACTGAGAAATAAACTTCATGCTGAATTCAGACCACAATAGTTTGTCACTCATGTTAGTCCTGAAGATGAGAGATCATGGTGTGATACAAATCTTTTAGAACTGAAGATTTTACACATGGAAAAAAAATACTTTGTTAGACAGCTATGGCTAGTTTTATTAGTATCTAATTCTAAGTAGATTGAGAATAGGAAAAAAATGTTTTTTGCTTTTAACATTTCCAACATTTTTGCTTTTAACATTTCCAGCTAGTACCCATCATCAATTGCTGTGATCAATAATATTTTGACACATCATTTTTAATCTCAGAGGGGGTTGTTTTACTTTTTTCCATGTTACTTTCTAGTCCAATACCAGTTCTGACAACCACATGTCTAGGGTTTTAGCAAAAGTTATGACCTGACCATTCTAAGCATTGTTTACTTAATACAAAGTTGACATATGGCTGCTATTGTGCTTTTAATTGTGTAATTTTGTTTGCGCTATGTTGTTGCTATCTCATCTCCTGAATTTTCTTCAGGCAATTACTGTCAAAGGCATTTAATTTCTTCTGTTATGTATTAGCTAGTTGCCAACATTCCCTTTCTTACAGTATATGGAGACTTTTTAATGAGGCTGGAGTAATATTATCACAACATGTTTTAGGTATATGCAGCTATGTGCAAAGATACCGAAAAATATTCTGGTCATTCACTAAAGAGAGGTAAAGAAGCTGCGGAGATAATAAAGCTGTTCTTCCCTCCACCCTAAGATGTCATGTAGCCATAGAAAACATGCTGGGTTGCTTTTCAGTTCTAATATGTTGAATATTTGCCTGTGGTTAATTACACTGCATCGTGGAAAATGCCACAATCAGACATAGGATTAAACCAGTTGAAAGTGATGTGAGGAAACAAGGGGGAAATAACTCAGGTATCCACACAAAGCAAGTGCTGAGCCACTAACCAAATGTGGTGTAACATCACATAATTAACCACTTTGATGCTGTGCAGACAGCAAATATCCAGGCAACAGACAACTGTATGAGCTAGTGAATATGCATTGTTCATTCTTCTATTTATTCACTCCAATGTAGTAAGCAATAGATTTGCCTTTAGCAAGCAGGACTGTGGAAACTCAATAGCCATATTATAATATGTATTTCAGTCCATTGTAATTTAGTCCAGCTATGACAGAACTGCGCTGTGCCCTAATTTCTATTGCACAGTAAACCTCTATTTTACAGTTTCTCCATTTATAAAATGGAAATATGCCTTCCTTACCTCACAATGCTGTAAGAGTTCAGGTACATTTCCAAATAGCTGGTCTCTCTTTTTCAGACATAATCTGTACCCACAAAATTTGCAGCCCCAAATCAGCTAGCTAGAAGTACAAGTAACCAGATTTGTTCCCACTGTTCATTTTGCAAACAAAGTCAAAATTTTCAAATTGCACCCACCACAAACTGACAGGCAGGCCCCGAGCCCTACAGAAAATTTACCTTTTGATTTGTTAGGTTACATATTTGAATAGAAAGCAGGAGAGAAATGTAATATATTGCTATATTTCAATGCCTGCCAAGTTTTGCACTGGAATTTAGGAGACCATTACTAACCCATAGCAGGATTCTGGATATTTACAGAAAATAAATGTTACTACTGATTTCTTTCAGAAATGCCAATATTTTTCTTCAAAAATATCCAAAGGAATATTAATGTGGGAACATAGTGAGCATGGGTGGCAGACAGACACAACAGATATTGAAAATATCATAAAAGCAGCAGTTATGCTTGAGCTGGGCAGTTATATGAAATGGTATCAATGTCAGCTAGTCAGACAGCTGGGTACCAATTTATAAACCAGTTTATTCATAAAGCAAAATGGATCATTAAAGACAAGCAGCTGTATGACTAGGATGTGAAGCAAATCCTGCAATAAACCTGTTCTCAACGTGTATCAGAATTCAGCTATTCAATAATGATTCAGTCAGCAACTGTCACTATTTTGCTCAGATATATCAGTTGGACAAAATGACCACCTGAATTAACTGGGACCTGTGAAAATGTACAGCTTGTTAGAATGGTGATTATAGAGCTAACTCCATTTCCTCCTTCCTCTCCTCTTTTCCCTGTTCTGCTCTCTGATAACTTCTTTCTGAAGTGGGAGGATTTACTGAGGTTAGCTGATGACAAACAACAGTCCAGGGTAGCCTGTGGTATACAAGTTTTATTAGCAGCCATTTGTGATGATCTGCAGAACTACACCTGGTCAAGCCTAGGGAAAGGTGCAGTTCTGTAGATAAGGGATTTTCAACCTTTTTTCCCCTCTCTGAAGCCACCCTTTGAACCTCCCCCCTCAACATGCTATAAAAACTCCACAGCCCACCTGTGTCATGATAACTGGTTTTCTGAATATAAAAGCCAGGGCCAGTGTTAGGGGCGAGAAATCAAGGCAATTGTGTAGAGCCCCTATGAAGCTACATTGCTCAGGCTTTGTCTTCAGCCCCGGGCAGCAGCCCCTGGGCCTCAACGCTGTGTGGTGGGGCTTCAGCCTTCTGTCCTGGGCTCCAGCGAGTCTTACGTTGGCCCTGCTTGGCGGATCCCCTGAAATCGGCTTGCGGCCCTCAGGGGGCCCCAGACCACTGGTTGAGAAATGCTGCTGTAGACCATCACAAATGGGTTCCAACAAAACTTGTAAACCATGTGCTATATAGTTTTTATATACAAGATTTTATATATAAATGAAAATCAGACCCCGTTATTTTACTCCAAGAGAAGAAAGAGCTGCTTTAGGCCTGGTTTATACATTTGGATTTCTTACTGGCTGGAATGTAAGGGCTTAACTGATGTAAATATTCTGTTTATACTCTGAAACCAAGTTTAAATGTAAATTAAAAACACAACAACATTTACCATAAACATGACTCTCTTCTACCACTGTCATATTCTTGTCTCCTAATTGAAATATTTGGTCTCATTTTTCTTGCCTCAGTGAGCCATTTTAAGTGATACTTGATTATAACGAAAGATGCCATAAATTTGCTGAAAATAAAGATTTTTTTTTTTCATTGCAGCAAACATTCTAATTTCCAAAAGGGTCTAGAACGATCATTTAGTCACCTAACTTCATCTGGCTAGTTTGAAAATTAATTTTTCCACAACTTCCATATCCTAGGTCATGAATACTCTGTTTTAGATTTTCCACTAAAGCTCCAACGGTACTAGTCATAACCTGGCTCCTACTAAAAAAACAAGTCTCTACATTACTATTGTTAATATAACCTCAAGGGATAAATAAAAAAAAAATTTTAAAAAAAGTCCATTTTCACTTTTGGAACATAATCAACCAGAACTTCACCCATGGCTTATTTTGAGACACTAAATACAACTATACACATTATTATGGATCTGATCCAAAGCCCACTGAAGTCAACATGAATCTCCAATGGGCTTTAGAACAGGTCTTATTATTCATAGATTTCAGAGTAGTACAAACTCTGAAAATAAACTGAAACTGTGGGCCAGACTGGTCAATTCAGTCCTCCTCATCTCAGCAAAAAAGAAAATTTTAGAGATTCAAGTTGCAAAGCTGACTGTGGGGGAAAGGTGAGGAGAGTTTATGATGATAAATATCCAAACTTACACACAACAGGTGGGTGCATAGGACTTGATTCTTATGCATGGCCCAAGGGAGGATATTACCAGACTCTATGACACACTCCATACTTATATATGGGGCTCAGATGCCCCCATCATAAGGAGTGCTCTGAAGAGGTCCACAGCTTCATTGCTGCTGCTATCCAGTATAGGATATTCTCTCGGTGGGCAGGGGAGAGGAAGAAGAGGCTTTTCAGACTAAAAAACATGAATTTTTAATCTCTCTGGATAATTTTTTTTAAAAAAAGAACAGAAAAACGAACTTGGGTCAAAACTATTCCCTCATATTCAGGCAGTCAGAGAATTACTAAGTGGATCCCTTAACACCATTCCAAAGAGCCAATTTATAGAAATCGGGCTGGTTGGCCCTGGAAAGGGGGAGACTGAAGACTGTCTGATATGTTATTCTGGGCTATTTCGTTACCCCTCCGAATTGTTCAGCTTCAGAGTCCAAGCAGCACACAGATGAATCTGGGTTGGCGCAATAAAGAGCTAGTCTACACTGAAAGTGCTATAGCAGTGCAACTGAGTCACTGTAGCACATCTGCTGAAGACGCTCAATGCCGACAGGAGAAAGGTCTTCCATCAGCATAATAGAACCACCTCCATAAAAGGAGGCAGCTATGTCAGCCGGAGAAGCTCTCCCACCAACTTAGCACTGTCCACACTGTCACTTAGGTTGATCAATTTACACTGCTCGGGGGGAGGCTTATTCACACCCGGGAGTGACATAAAATATACTGACATAACCTGTAGTGTAAAAAAGCCTGGATTACTGTCAGGAAGATTCCCTAACATGGTTGAAGTCATTCCTGAGCTGCTAGAGGAGATGGAAAAGGGTCAGGCCAATAGAAAGAACTGTCACTGGGTTTAGCAGGAACAGCTCAGCCATCATGTTGAACAGCGGAAACAGTCAAGTGGCTATTCTAGGGAAACTTAGCAAAAAGAAAGGTTAAAAAAGTGAGAAACTCCATTTATGGGTTTTCTATTTTTTCAGAGCATAATAAATATAAAGACTTAGTTATATCAATGAATTAGGGCCTGGTTTCCATCAGCGTCTAGAATCCAATTTGAAATCATCATTCCATTTTCCAAGTAATAGATATAAAAGTTTACATAGGAGACAAAGCACCTGAACTTGAATCACATCATCAGTTTTGTGCTGATGAGACATTGGATGGATTTTCTATTACATATCTAAAGAGTGAACATCTGTCTTACCAGAGAGCTTATTCAACCTCAGCCAAAAGCCTTCATACTCAGGAATACATGTCATAATTTTAGTCTACTGAACTGAAGATACTCTGGAGAGGAAACATGCCAGCGGGGTATATTTTAACACAGATGAGATTAGTCTTACATGAAAAGGATACTTGGAGTTTCATATTTTTTTAACTTCAATTTTTTCCCCAAGTTACGTCTCTCTTTTTCCATTTTTAGCAGGTGCTTAGTGCCCATAGCAGCACTAACAGTGGCAACACCATCCTGCAGAACAGAATTACAAAAAATTAAAAGTAAGATCCATAAATTGCCATGTTGCAATCTGGTGATTTGATAAGTAGCATCACGAAGAAGACCATAAACCACCACAGAGTACTCCTGCTAATGCTAGCTATCCGGCAGTTAGGAGCAGCGAATGCCTGAAAAATGCCTACCTATTCATGGGCTGAGATGCAACATGTCCATAAGGCAGGATCTTCATGGAATGACATTATATTATAAGCCAACTAGCATTTCCAGCAGGGAAATTTCAAATGCAGAGATACATCTTGCAGGGCTAATAGGACCAGGAACAAAATAAACATCCAAAGTTTGAAGGTAGAGTAGAGCATGAAACACAACTACTCTTAGATCCCCTTCTCCTTGTGCTGCAAAGCCCAGTTCTCCAAAGCAATAGGCCTCATTTCTGGCTTGAAGTGGTAATGAATTCAGCTAAGCTTTTCAAAATTATTTTCTAAACACAATGTTCTCTAAAAAAGCATTGTAACCAGCAAGTCAGTGGCTCACACACACAATATTAAGTTCCAGGCCCGCAATCCCTTCCTCACATGAGTGGTGTCATTGATTTTAATGAGGCTACTTGTATGAATAAACGTTTCCAGGCTGGGGTCTTTATTTCATACAGTGCCTTTCAAACAAATTGTACCCTAAAACATTTTATGGAATTAAATAACCACAGAGAGTGGACGTATATGATATTAATTACAGAAAGTAATGTCATAAAAACTGTGTGGTGAATAAATTAAGCCATTCAGTCATAAGGCCAACAACCAAGGGAGAGAGAAATTAAGAGACGTAGGCAAGGGAGAAAAAGATATGTTTTAAGATGAGATTTGAAAAGAGAGTTAATGAGGCAGAAAGATACATTTCTGGAAAAAGATTGCATACCAAGAAAAAACTCCTAGATGTCCAGATAAACCAAGCATGGACAGGTTTGAGTAGATGCATGGCCCATGGAGGCTATTCCTACACAAACAGCAATTCTCACATGCCACAGATTAATTACAGGGAGAAGCCTATTGTTTGATACTATAGGGGTGGCCAACCTGAGTCTGAGGAGGAGTCAGAATTTACCAGTGTCCATTGCCAAAAAGCCACAGTAATACGTCAGCAGCCTACCATTAGCTCCCCCACCCCGCTACCAGTGCCTCCCACCCACCCTGGCAACCTCACCCATCAGCATCTCCCGCTTCTTCTTTGAACTTCCTAATCAGCTGTTTCATGGCTTGTAGGAGGCTCTGGGAGGAGAGGGGGGGAGGAGCGAGGGCACTGCAGGCTCTGGGAGGGGGCAGGAAGGGGTGGAGTCTGGGCAGGGCCTGTGGCAGAGCCAGGGTTTGGCAGTGAACACCCCTTCCCCCCCCCCAGCACATTGGAAAGTTGGTGCCTGTAGCTCCAGTCCCGGAGTCAATACCTATATAAGGAGCCTCATATTAATTTCTGAAGAGCCACATGTGGCTCTGGAGCCACAGGTTGGCCACCACTGGTCTACTATTTGTAGTGTATCTAGTTTTTCAGTTCACTGCTCTATAAAAGTCATTTCTACTAGCCCCTAACCAGGAACATCCACAGTTCATAAACCAGAGCCCATGCTCACGGTTCTCCAGAGAAGGAACATTTGTGTTAGATTCACTACATCCCTATACAGATATTTACACAACTAGAAATCACTACAAACCTGAGCTAAACAGTACTATAAGTGGACATTATTATTGTGCGCACACACACAAACCCACACACCTACCTCAAATTGAACACCGGGGGGGGGGGGTACAATTCCCAGCTTTGCAACAAAGTTTGTGTGTGACCTTGAGCAATTCACTACATTTCTCTGTGCCTCAGCTCCCCAGCTGTAAAATAGTGATGTTTCTACTTCCCTATCTTACAGGGTGATGTGATGTTGATAAATGCAAAATGATTGCAAGGCACTCCAGTACAACAGTGATGGGGGCTGTAAAAAAAGCTACCCAGGAATATCTATCGTAACATGCGCCTACTACATTCAAGATGGGAAAAAGTCAATGAAGAGACTAATAACTAAATGCCACAATTTGAGAAAGTCCCAAGACTAGAGTCAGATGACTGCAATGATTATGAGCTGAATCATGCACTTTAAGGCTTAAAGAGGCTGAAAATTTCTTCTAGATTTAAAGGAATCAACTCTACTATTATAAAGCACCATTATACTGGTATAATTGCATCCACACTAGAGGATCACATTGGTTTAACTATATTTGTTCCAAACTTGAGAAAATAAAACTAGTACAAACCTATGTGCAGATAAGTCCTTAGAAGCATATACATGTGATGTAGAACTTCTTGGGTCTACTCCTTTTTGTTGATGCCACAACCTTCTCAGACTGAGTCATATTCACATGGTACTTAAGTGACGACTTATCAGTCACATGAAGGAAAAAAAAGTCAAGTCTTGGCACCACTTCCCCCCTCTTTAAATTTCTGCTCTCATTCTATTTTCTTCCCAAGCCTCATGGTTTTTGTTCCCTTTTTGTTCCCTTCTCCCACCTGTGTTTTCACATCTTTTTCCTTGTCACGTTCTTTGATTTCAACTGGATGTACGGGTGCTCAAAGCATCTGAAACCCAGGCCCTCGGTGTCTCAAGTTGATCACACAGAAATGAAGGTACACAAAATCAGTGACTACTTTTGAAGATTTGGACCTTAACCTCTTTATTACTTAGGCTACCTCTACACTAGCACTTTTGTTGGTCAGGAGTATGAAAAAACACACCTTTGACTGACATAAGTTTCACCAACAAAAGCACCAGTGTGGACACCGCTATGTTGGTGGGAGACACCTCTCCCACCAACATAGCTACTGCTGCTTGTTGGCGGGTGCTTTAATTATGCCAATGGGAGAGCTCCCTCCCATCGGCATAGAGTAGCTACAAGGGAGAAATTACAGCAGCACAGCCGTGTTGCTGTAAGGTCTGTAGTTTAGACATAGCCTCAGTTTCCTCATCTTTAAAATTAAGGTAATTGATGCCTCCCTCAGAGAGGTGTTATGAAGCTGAATTCATTAATGTTTGCAATTATGTTAAGATCCTCAGATGAAACTACTACAGAGGTATTCTTATATAACAAATTCTTCCTAGCTGAACAAACATAGGCAGGACACATGCTACTTCTTGTTGCGACTGACTGTTGAAATGAAATCCTGAAGATTACATGGCATAGGGAAATGTTATGCAAAACTGACACATTCTTAGAGTGCTCTTTAAGTAAGTCATACAGATGCTCACTAATTCTCCATTAGCCTGCTGCTTCTTATGCATTAAAGGATGAAAAAGGCTAAAGATTTTCCCATGTAGCATGGGAACCATGAGGTCAGACCTATTAAATGGATTTATCGATAGAGTTAGAGTTCTAATTTATGTTGTATGTTTTAACTAATTAGGCTGCTCTTGCTTTAATTAGTGTTCTAGGATTAGGATGTTATTCTTTCAAGTGAAGGAACTGAACTCACCTGCAGAGAGACAATCTAGAGCATTCCAATAAAACATTCATGGCTTCATGCCTCCTCTGTCGCACTTAAATCTATGTTAACTGTTTCCAAAAGCTAAGCAGCCAGGCCTATGCTCTACAGTGATCAATAGCCACATTGTTAGATATTAGAGTATTGCGCTCAGTAGGATAAATGTTCAATCTCTGGTAGATTTAGTGGTGGGTTAAAATGACAGATGGAACACAAGTCTTTTGTTCCAAAGCTCTGTTCTCGAGACCCTTTGGTATAAAGAATTTCTCTCTGATATTTCTCTCTCTTTTTAAGAAACAAGAAACACCAAGCATTAGGCTTTGTTCCCCTTAGGAAAGCCACTCTTGTTTGCCCAGGATAATTTATTAACAAAAAGATTAGATCAACTTAAAATAAAACAAGGCTCGACTCACTAACATTATTCTGAACCTTCAAAATTGCCACTGTCTGAATAAAACAACTGAAATATGTGACAAATGACCAAAATATAGATGTGACCCACAGACTTATTGGTGGCAATAGCAGAGGGCACAGGGTTTTAGATCCTCTGGATTGGATATACACCTAATAATTCACCAGAGGATGGCATGTGAGGTCTCTACTGAGAACTAGGAGCTCACTGGTCATCAGAATCATTGTGAAATGCATGTCGGGATAATATTGAAGTAGTATCTATACTGACAATTGCATTCTTAAGGTCTTGGAGTTAAAGCAGGTCACCAGGGGGAACACACTGGATCCATCCCCAAGGAGACAAGCTAACAGCACGTTTGTTTTCCCAACATGGGTCACAGCTAGCCCGGCTGTAAAATGCTGCAAGGATGAGCAACATTCTCCAGGACACAAGAGTATCTTAATTCAGTCTGGCATCTAGAAAACATGTTATGATTTTGTTTTATATTTAAACCATTTGTTTCCAGTGCTTCAACTTGCTATTATTTGAATCTCTATGCTTTCTGAAATAGGTATATTTATAGTGAAATCAGTATAAGTTTAAGTGTCATGTGTTAAGCAAAACAGCAATCTAAGATGAAACTGGGAAGATGGGGTGTACTCTTTCTTTTGGATAAAGCAAATCTGTGAATACTATGAGTGTCCAATGGATTTGTGGGTTTGAACACTTGAGGGAGATGCTTGGAGGGCCCAGAGGTTGGAGTCTGCCTTTTGCTAATCTGTAGAAAAACAGCAGGGCCTCTGTAGGTCTAAGGGGCAATGCTTGTGTTGCCCATCGCTGGCAGAGTTGGGGAGCTGAGCCCCTCTCTTCCCTCCCCCTCCCTCCCCGGCCCATCAGACACAGACAGGGCTTTTGCATACTAAGGGCAGGTGCCAGTGATGTGTCGCGTAACCCTGGGAACCTCTGGAAAGCATCACAATGGAGAACACCACACATGACTCACATAATGGCTTTTAACTATTAAAACAATTAAAACCTGTTTTTACTGGTTTATTCTCTGTAGATTAATAAACCAATTGTTTAAAAGGAAAACTGGAAAAAGTGAAAATTCCATCATGTGCAACCACCTGAAGCCATGGTCCATAGTAAGGGGTATAAAATGCACAGAAATATGAAAGTGTGGAAGTCAGTCAGTGTGGAAGAAGTGAGCTAGGGCCCCATGGCCTACTGGTTCCCATTACACTGCACCTTCCCCTTTACATCACCTGGCCTGGCAATATTGTGGAAAAGGCAGACACAAAAGGTGCACCTTAAAGCAAAATCCGGAACACTCAGAAGGTATGCACACTAATCCAAGTTCTGGCTTAACTTTTCCTAACTTTATAGCCATGCAATCCTCACTGAGGATGGTAGAAGTTTACCCCAAAGGCTTTGAAGAATGAACAGGACTTCAGATTCAAAGGAAGGGTGTTACTGTGATGGTACTACTAGCGCTTGAATTAGGTAGGTGGAAGATATAGATGGTTATGTAGCTTCCTTCTCACTGATACCATTTGAACACTGGTGGGGAAATATTGGCATGATATGTTTTAGGAAGTGGCATATATCATCTAACTTACTTTTCCTTTTCTTGGAACACTACATTGGCCTGAAAATGCATCATAAATCTCCAGATATTTTATTTTTAAAAACCACCATTTTTATAAGGTGAACTGTATTATTTTTATTGAGAGGGAGTTTTTAATTTTGTTTTTATGAAAGTGTATTAATACACATTGATGTAGAGAGAGGGGATTGAAATTGTATAGGTGAAAAGCAGTTTGTAGTTAGTAAGATACTCACAGAAGTGGTAGGATGACCCCATTGGAGCTATCTGCAGACTGGTGAACAGGTGTCAAAGGCCTTTACAAACATTAATAAATTAACCCTCCTTCCTGCTGTGAGGTAGACACATGTTGTGATTCCCATTTTATTGATGAGAACTCTGAAGCACAGTGTGGCTAAGCAACTTGCAGAAGGTCACAAGGAAATTGCTGGCAAAGATAGACATAGGATCCAGGACTCTTCACTTCCAGTCCTTTACCACACATCCATCCATCCTTTACTGACTGACACTGGCCACATTATAGTTGGCAATTGAAGGTTTTAAGAAACAGAATATATAGATCTAAGTGCTGTTAAGATTCAGGCAGAGCTTTACAGGATGAACCCCTCATACAATGGAAGTTTGCATTGCTGTGAAGTATCCCCTATGGGCCAGTTACACCAGAGTATTAAGCTCCAAAGCATAATGAACCCTTTAAGCTGCTGTTAACATAGGTAAGGAATGTTGGGGACTATAGCAGCCAAAACTGGTAACCTAGAGTGAATTATCCAGCAGACATCCTACCAACCTACACAGAATGTGGTATAAACTCTATAAATGCCACTTTGGAAATGTGAGCGCCTCCTAGGCTGGATCAATGAACATGGGAGGTGGGGAGGCAGCACATGAAAACAATAAAAGAAGGAGCAATAGGTTCTTAATTCCACAAGCAAATGAGCAGTCTAGCAACAGCAGACGGTGAGTGTTTTCCCTCAGGAAAAGTGGAAGATTGTTTGCGGAATGCAGCCTAACATGTTATTAGTATAGATCCCGCACTTACTGTGATTTATTGGTGTCCTATTTGCCACGTGCAAATTGTTATATTTTTCAAATTACTTCTTGGGGGGAAAAAGAGTGGTTAACAGATTCTATATACATCCCTCATGGGTGGGTTTGTAAAATTCTCAATCCCATCAATACCTTTTACATGTGCAGATACGAATTCAGATCTCTCACATTTGAGGGAAGAGGATTACCAACTAACCACCACTAATCCAAAATTGACCTAATAGAATTTTGCAGTTGGCGCGCTGTCAAGAAATAAAAATATAAATTTTGTTTTTTGAAAGCAGAGCTTCAGGAAAGTTCCAGGTGTCAGCAGTTTCCTGTTCAAGGTCTGACATATCTTATCACTAGCATCTTCTCAGGGATTGAAATTAAAGAAATCTTTTATTAAATCACTAAAAAGAGGATGTGACTCTAGTTTCAGGATGTCTATCTGAAATAATGCCAGTGTTGTATCCTGCCCATGTGATCTCCACTTTATTATGGGGAATAAAGTGTCCAATTCTCAAGCTCTGCGCTCTTAACAGTACCATGGGATTGTAACTCAAACTGTTTTTTTTTTTTTTTAAACACTGGCTTCTCATGACTGAATATTAAAGAGAAAGGAATTGTGTTCCTGCCACCTCAGTACTCTGGGTTGCATGCTCTAAAGTGAGCCATTAAATAGAACTTTGAATATTTATAGGCATGAGGTATACAAGTCATCCATAGTGCGCTTTACTTTATTGGCCCATCCATTCATGCAGTTTTTTTAAAGCTTTTTCAAGTGATTCTGAGTTTGCCAACAGCAGAGTAGAAAAAATTACTAATACTGTACCAAGGAAAACGTGAGAAATTGTGAAGACAATTTAATCAGAGAAGGGTAATGAAGTAACATACAGTTTATGAGTTTTAATTTCAGTAAATGCAAACCTGTGTCCATGAAAAAAAAATCAATCGAGGAAGAATATTACTGAGTGGTAATTTACTAAAGGAAATTCAGAAGGAAAAGATCCTAGAGATAACAGATAACAGGTGCCCAGTTTTCATTGGCAAGAGAAAAAAAAGACAAATATTGTCGCAAGGAATTACTTGAAAATCTAAAGAAATTACAAAAAGTCCCTTTAACAAGGCCACACTTGAAGTTATTTGTTCAGTGCACTGACCCTGAAGACAGACAGGTTTAAAAGCAAGTATATCAAAGGATGATGAGACTCTTTTAGGAAGCAAGGATTTCAGCAGTGGAATAGGTTTGGCTCTCAGATAAGGTAGCTAAGTGTATGCAGGGCATCATTATAGTATTTCAAAACCAAAAGGAAGTCAAACAAGCATCTAAGGGATGCCGCATTTGAGTCATCAGGAAGAGATTGTCATGAGCAACATTTTAAAAATTGCTTTCTAATTTTGGGTGCCTCAGCATCTTTGAAAATCATTCCCAAGCTGTCTAGAAATGGGCAGCCAAACTTAGAAAGCACTTGAAAATTTTGGCATACACGTGGCCATAATTGGAAACTGATGAGAGACAGGTTTAGGATAAACATCAGGAGGGTTGTATAGCTCAAGCTGACACAAAAACAATGTGCAATAAGTGAATGATTAAAGACTCACTAATCACCCTATTATATGGAACATATGGGCATATCTCCCATAAGTCAAAAACGAAAAGACAAAGGGAGATGGTAAACCTAAGGAAGATGAATATTCTGCAAATGTATCTCTTTTACGTGCAAGGCAAAGTGAAGAGCAATATTGTTAAATATTTACTTATCACCCACTATCTTATTAATCATTGTTGCACCAAATACAGCTGACAATATAGTGTGGGCAGGGATATCCTTTACCAGTAAAATGTCAGGAGTGAGTCTCATAGGTGAAAAATGCTGTAAGAAAAAGTGACTCAGCTGTATTATGAGCAAATACCCAAACATGGGCTGGCATTCCAGAAAATACTTATATTTTCTTGCCTTTTTGTTACTTTCCTTCATCCAATTCCCAAAGTTGCCTTGCAGTGAATGATGCTGAAACACCCCAGACTTTGTATTTATATGGCACCAACACAGTGCTAGCCCTTGCAGTGCACTACGTTCTTGCTCCAACATGAACCAAGTGACAGCAGTCAGCTGATCAGAGCTCCAGCAGCACTTTCCAGACTGATAGTAGAAAAAAAATGCATTAACTTTTATTCAACACTGAGTGTGGATTGCTACAGACCACCTAACAGGCAGCTCCCCCATTGTATCACTGATCAGCACATTGGGGCACCCAGATCTTCCACTTTTATCAGATTATCAGGGTTGGAATGGACTCAGGAGATCACCTAGTCCAACCCCCTACTCAAAGCAGGACCAATCCCCAACTAAATCATCAACAGATTTTTGCCCTATATCCCTAAATGGCCCCTCAAGGATTGAACTCATAACCCTGGGTTTAGCAGGCCAACCTTCAAACCACTGAGCTCTCCCTCCCCCAGCAGGTGCTTGTGTCAAGTCCAGTGTGCACTTCTGCTGCTCACAGTCAGATCATCAACCAGCATTAGGATGGATTCTGATCTCTGAAGTTACTGAGACAAGTTTAAATGTCAAAACTTCATTGAAAACAGACAAAGTTCTGGCTAATATATGGCAAAACAAATGATATGCATATAGGGGGGAAAACGAGTTTTGTATTTATAGCACAGGACAGCAAGTCAGAAGAACTGACTATTACTCACTGGCTCCAACACAACGTTCCTGCACGACTCTGGATAAGTCACTTGGATGGGAAAATTTAAATCCAATTTTGGGTGTCTCTGTTTTTGGATGTCCAAACTTGGGCACCTAGGGCATGTTTGTCAGAAGGGTGCAAGTACTCACAACTCCCAGTGAGGTCAACTGGACTTGTGTAAAATCTTACTTCACATTTTCATAAAACACTTTTATATGTTCAAAGCACTGTTCAGATAATAACTAAGTGATACTCACACACCTTTGTGAGAGGCTGGAAATATTTTTACTCCCATTTTGTAGACAGGAAATGAGACAAAAGGTGAAGGTGCATGTTCAAGACCACAGTGTGAATCAGGAAAGAGTCAGGGTTAGAACCTAGGATCTCCTAGGAGTCTGGGTAACAAACAGGAGAAAAATAATCTAGTTGATATTACTGAAACTAATGGTTATATTGAAATCAATTATTAGAACCTATTGAGGAAAAAAGTTGACAAAAGGGGAGGGAGAGTGGCACTCTATGTCAAAAATGGCATTACCTGTTTCTGAGTTACTGAAAAATCAGAAAAAAGTGATCTTGAATGCTTATAAATAAATGTCCTAACAGATAAAGCACAAGATGGGGTATTAGTTGGTGTTCTGCCAACTCACACCAGGGAACAGAATGACTGATTCCTTAAACACCTATCTATAATGTGTAGGAAACAATGATCATGGGGAACTTCAATATGAGCAACATATGCTAAAGGTCTCCTGCTGCCAGTACTGTAACATTTGGGAAGTTCTAAATGTTATAGATGACAATTTCTTAACTCAAGAAATGTTGCATACAACATGGGAGATTTCTATTTTAGACCTTGTCTTGAGAGATAAAGAGGAACTGATCACAGAAGTAAAAATCAATGGCAGTTTAGGACAAGCGATCATGACTTGATCACATTTATAATGAATAATCAGAGGGAAGTCCAGACCAGTAATATATCCACTTGGTGTTTTTTAAAAGGCCAGCTTCACAAAGCTGAAAACAATTATAAGCCAAATTGTCTAGGAAGAATTTAATCAGAAAAATGTGAATGATAAATTAGGAATTGTTTAGGAACACTTTATTAGAGGCCATAATCCCACAAACAGGGAAGAGGGCTATATTGGTTAAACACACCCAACCTGGTTTAGAGGAAAAGTCAAGGCAACTATAAAAAATATTAACAAATATAAGAAAGAGGTGGTGGATAGTAATGAATATAAATTAGAAGCTAGGCATTGCAGAATACTAATAAGAAAGCAAAGGGACACAAGGAGAAAGCTATAGCCAGCTTTTTGTATTGGGAACAAAAAGAATCCTAACAATGGTATTGGCCCATCACTACATGGATATAATAGAATTATCAGTAAGAGTGCAGAAAAGGCAGAAGTATTCAGTATTTCTGTTCAGTATTTGGCAAAGCAGAGGATGTAGTCCTATCATATGACACACTTTACATTTCATTAGTATATCAGGAGTTAAACAGCAGTTACTAAAGTTATGCATTTCTAAAAATCAGCATGTTTGTATAACTTATATCCAAGAGTTTTAAAAGAACTGGCTGAGGAACACACTGGACCATTAATGATGATTTTTAATAAATCTTGGTACAATGGGATGTTCCAGAAGACTGCAGGAAAAATAATGTTGTTTCAATATTTTAAAAGGGTAAATGGGATCATCTGAATAATTATAGACCTGTCTGTCTGTCTTTGATCCAGCGCAAGTTGATAGAGTGGTTGGTACAGGACTTGATTTATAGAAAATTAAAGAAGGGTGATATAATTAATGCCAATCAACATGGATTTATGCAAAATAGAGGTGGACAAACTAATTTCATATCTCATTTAAGAAATGAGATTAAAAATGTAGTTGATAAAAGGTAATAGAGCTGACAATGTGCTTAGACTTGTGTAAGGCTTTTGACTTGGTACCACACCTTTTGATTAAAAAAACCCAAGAAAGATATAAAATCATCCTGGCACACATTACATGGAGTAAACGCTGTCTCAAATAGAAAGATAAGGCGGGTGAAGTAATATATTTCATTTGACCAACTTTTGTTGGTGAAAGAGACAAGCTCTTTTGTTTAAACTTGTCTCTTTCACCAACAGAAGTTGATCTAACAAAAGATATTACCTCACTCACCTTGTCTCTCTGACATACTGGGACCTACATGGTTACAACTACACTGCAAACAATGGAAGTTCTCAAAATGTAATTGTAAATGGGGACTCCTCAAATGTGTGATTCTAGTAGAGTTCCGCAGGGGGCTGTTCTTGGCCCTGAGGTATTTAACATTTTAAATCAATGACCTGAAAGAAAACACAAAATCATCACTGAAAGTTTTCAGAAGACACGAAATCAGGGGAGTGGCAAATAATGAAGATAACAGGTCAATGACAGAGAGATCTGAATTGCTTGGTAAGCTTAGTACAAGCAAATAATTGTTTTAATGTATCTAACTGTAAATGTGTACAGCTTGTAAGAGAGACTGCAGGCCATATTTACAGGATGGGGGACTCTATCCTGGGAAGCAGGGACTCTGAAAAAGATTTGGGAGTCATGGTAGGTAATGAGCTGAACATGAGCTCCCAGTGGGGCACGGTGGCCAAAAGGGCTAACGCAATCCTTTGCTGCATTAGAAGGGAATCGCGACTAGGAGTAGAGAGGTTATTTTATTGCTGTATCTGGCACTGGTGCAACAGCTGCTGGCATACTGTGTCCAATTCTTTTGCCCACAATTCAAGAAGAGCTATGAGAATCTTGAAGCTATGAAGACATCCCTTATAGACTCAAAGAACTCAATCTCCTTAGCTCACATAAAAAGTTAAGGGGTGACTCAATTATAGTCTAGAAGTACCTACATGGGGAACAAATATTTTATAATTGGCCCTTCAATCTACCAGAGAAAGGTATAACACAACACAATCTAATTGCTGGAAGATGCTGCTAGACAAATTCAGATGGCCAATATAGTGTAAATTTTTAAACAGTGAATGCAATTAACCTTTGGAACAATTTACCAAAGGTCATGGTGGTCATCACTGACAATGTTTAAATCAAGATTGGATATTTTTCCGAAGACACGTTCTAGGAATTATTTTGGGGATAGTCTCTGGCTTGTGTTATACAGGGGAGTCAGACAAGATGTTCACAGTGGTTCTCTCTGGCCTTGGAATCTATGAATGAATCTCCTGACTCCTGATCCTATGCTCATTCCTCCACTAAGCTGAGAAACTGAAGTACGAGTCCACCCAATTTAGGCTTAATCAATTTTCAACTTTATTTATAAATGTTTAGACAGAATCATTGTCACTTATAGATTCTGATCATATACATAATAGACAATAAGACAGATAAGACAAGTAGGGCACAAGTACTGAGTTCTGGGGTAACAGAAAACGTGCTACTTCATGATGGTCATCTCAGTTTCTGGACCACTGTTCTCCTACTTTGTCCCTTGTTCACTTGGGCAGGTTTTGTACATTAATTTGTCCTGCAACAACATCTATCATTTCACAAATGCGGTTATACATTTACCCAAACTGCCAATTTTTCATTCTCTATTCTATGGAATTATAAATCATTAATATTATATCATCTATCCTTTTACCATTCCACACATACAGTCAAAAAATATTAACATTAAACTAATATTTAGCCTCTATTTTTACCATTTAGCCATTTTTAAATTATAGTTCAGTACATGTGTGTCATCCTAAAATATTTAGCATAACCTTTATTTTTCGTATTTGAATAAAAAGGTTATTAAAAACACCATGACCTAATGTCAGCTTATTCTTATCTTTTCCAGACATGGGTTTTCAGGGAACTTTTTGCTGAAAGCTTACCTATATTACTAAATCATTACCCCAAGAAAGCCTTGCCAGCAATTTTGCCTGCATTTCTAAAGGTGCTTATTCAGTTACCAATTATTCAGGGCCGAGTTGTTTAATTGTTCCCCAGTGCTCCAAACCACATTGCCTTTCAAAATTAGTCCCTAGGTATCTAAAATTGGATGTTCAGGAACATAGGCACCCAAAATGACTGGGCACTTCTGAAAATTTGAATCTCCATTTGTGTTTTCTCCTTATTATACAGTTGGAAAGGAGAATATGAGAGAGAATATTTGACTGTTGCCAGAGTAAACTCCTTTTTCACATCAGGAATGGCTGTAACTCACTATAGCAGAGGAAAGGAAAGCGACAAATGAGTTATGTATGGTCATCCCTACGGAATGAAAATAAGAAGCATTATTACATTGCCTACCATTACATATTATATTTAATGATACCATGGCCAAGAGGGGATTTCTCTACAGCAAATGTAGATGTAAAGTTTTTACTAATATGGTTGTAGGGATATTATAATTTATTGCATTTCCCCCATTGGTTAGGTTTAAATATACAAAAGAAATTAATGTACATGTTTCTGAAGGAGACAGACCCCAGGAAAATGCTTAGAAATTATCTGAAATGTGGCCATAGTATCTTTATTTTGTATCTAAGGCATCTTCCCAGTCAATGAACCTCTGTGAAAGATTAATGTAGTTTGAACTTTTATTGAGGAATATCATTCGTGTACTGTCACATTTAGCACAAATGGTGCTTCAGTCACAGTTCAGTAATATTCCAGCATATTATTTCCAAGGCATTTGAGAGTTTAGAGAATTATTGAAGGGCACACTGTACTCATTTGGTACTAAGGCAGAGTGCAGCTGCAGTCTCCATATGATTTCAGCAAATGGAATCATTGTTAATTTCATTGTACATAGCAAAATAGTGGTGATAATGACCCAGGTGAAATATCCCACTGGAGAAAATAGATGGGATATAGTGGAGATCTCGGGGAGCACTAAAAGTCTTAGAGGCAATATGGGAATGAGAAGAATTAGACTTCATTTCTATGCACTCTATGAAAAGCTAAACTATTTTGTTTTACAAACACATATGTCTCAGAATATCTTCATTTCCATTTTGTGAATGTGCTGCAGATGAAAAAATTCAAGTCCTACAAAAATCGCTTGTCAGAAGGCAGGTTCAGATATTTCAGCTTGGGGATAATTATTTCTATTAAATACATCTCAGGCTGACCCTAAAAATAAAGACCAAAGCCAAGATTTGAAAGAGATATTGTCTTTTCACCAGTAGTTGTGTGTTTACTCTGTCCTTATATACTTGTAATAGAACTAGTCACATTTTTCATTAAAATAAAACAAATGTAGACCTTTTTCTAAATTGTTAAATAATTCACAAATTGAGTTTGACTTCTGTTAACATGTTTGTTATTTCCAAGTATTAACTACATAGTTTAAGCAAACATATTTTAGCCTATCAGTTGTTTCCACCAGCTATTTACTGTGGTGTGTGAGTGGTCATCTACATCACACGGGATTGCTTCTGCTTTCTGATTGCATGACAATCCTTTTAAACAGGAGAATGATGACAAACAATGAACAGTGACTAACAAATACTCTTATTTGTGCATAAATTTCCATTTTGGTACTTGCTCTCATCACCATATCATCTGAAAGCCTTTTTCCATGCAAATACAGGTATTCATATGACAACAATAGCCATCTTTATTTTAAAGTATAAAACAAATATTTCCATTTGCCAGACCGTGTCATTTTTGTTATGATCATATTTTTTGGAGCTCTTTCAACCTCATTCCCAAAGATGACCAGAACAAAGTCAGTGACTAAAAGCTTCTATTAGGTCCAAAGCAGCTTGAATTAAATGTCTGACCAGGCATATTATCAACAGGTCAAATCCCAAAGATCATAGTATTTAGTCACACAACTGCCATTGAGGTCATTAGGATTTTTGCCTGAATAAAAATTGAATAAAGACACCAGGGTTTAGCCCTATGAATGGCCAGGAGACTAGTGTAATGTTCCAGTCAAGAAGTGCAATACTAGACCTCTGAACTAAACAATTTCCGTAATAAGAATCCATTTTACTATATGAATGCTCACAAAAAAAATTCTCTCAGCCATAATTAGGGCTGATATGTACATTTAGCAGATATGTATAAAACTTCAATTTAAATATATAGCACTGGCAATGGGAAACAGCATTAGCCTTCATACAGGTTTCAGATGGAAACTGTGAAAGTTTAATTTTGAGGATATTTATAGCTGGCTCTCCAAGCAGCAGGCTGGATTCAACTCATGTGATAATGACGTGTATATGGGACCCTCCAACCAAGGAGCCCAAAGTGCTCCACAGACCACCCCATATATATAGATCACTTTGAAGAAAGTGACAACAATTTAACAATATATAGTGATTCAGGACAGGACAGGACCACTATATTCATTTGAAACTACAGGTGAAGTTTTAAGATATACACAATGTAATTACACGAGCTGGATTGTCAACCAGGACATTAACTCCACTATTTCTGCTCTTGCATAAGATACTATGGAAACTTCCATGGCTGCAATCAGCAGAACTTCAGTTTTACACCATACCTAAACGTCTTCATCTATATACCTACACAGTATCCCGTACCTAACTTCATGCTGGGGTACCACCTACTAAATGCCCCACATCATTTCTTTCACCATCTTGGGTTTTCCTTGATGTTTTCCCACCCACGTACTATCCAAATTCAGTACTTCTTAGTTCAGGAGACCTGAGGATACACTGAGGGTTATATGCACACCTAATGTGATCAATAGCATTATTTGGACTCACTAAGGAGAAAGAACTGAACCAAAGAGATTTCAAGCCCAATCTTGAAAGAGACATTTTGAGAAAGTAACAAATTGGTAAAGTGAGACTAAATCACTTCAAATTTATTTGGTTCCTAACTAGTTTCTAAAAGTTTTCTGTGTGTTTTGTTGGGTAAAAGAAGTGATAACTTAATTGTGCATGGAGTGACCAGCACAGATTTTTGTCTACATCAAGTTTAAACTTTTTGTCCTTGACTTTGGTAACATTTTGACACACTGTCAGGTTGGTTTGCTTAAATGACCTATACGCAATAGCTTTTTACCCAAGAAGTAATTTCAGGCAGAGAGAGATTGAGGCAAAGAATCAGTGCTACTGGTGATATCAGCTTATAAATAGAACAGCATCAACAAACATGTCTTCAAGATCTAAATACCTCTTCGTTTGTTACCCTGTATTTTTTTGGGGGGGAGGGGGTAAGAATGGTGAACCCAGAATGTGATCAAGCTAGTTGCAACCATATTATGTGCATCAGCCACCATGAATCAATAAAATGGACCACATAGTATAGGGTTAATTTGAAAGCAGGCTTTTCAAGGCAAGGTCAAAACTAGCTGGCAATTTCTGCTAATCAGAACAGGAGGATGGGAAAGAAAAGTCAACAATTGCGATTTCATCCACCAAAGTTTTGAGCACCTTTGATATAGAAGTTCATTATGATTAAGATTATTAGGCATGTCTGTTGATAAGTGGTTTATTGAACATTAGAAAAAGTGATCATTTAATAGGGGTCACAATGACCAATGTGTTTTGTAGAAGTTATAAAAAGACTAGCTAATGTAGTGTACTTCGAAGCAGGCCTCTAAGATCATCTTGAGAGAGGTTTTTCCTGACACCTTTTCTCCCTGACAGGGGAGCAACTAGCCACTGCAAACTTGTTAATTACTCAATTCCATTCCAGATTTTAGGTAAGTATTTAGGATGTTCTAAACCTATTGCTTATGTCTGTGTTTAGTTAAATCTAATAAACTGCAGTTTTAGATAGACCACACTTACTTGCATTAATATTTTAATCAGATGGAATTGCTGTGTTCCCATTGATTTATTCCTGACACCGCCTGGAGTGAAACAGTTAAGTTACCACTGCTGTGGGGTCTGAAAACCCTGGGTAGCACATTCAAATACAAGTTTAAGTAAAAACTTGTTAGGACAACCTGGCAAATCCCAATATTATTATATTCAAGGCCCTACATCACATAGCCCCGGTCAACATCTCTGATTTGGTCTTCTTAGACATTCCCTGGCCTTTTCTGTTCCACTAATTATATCAGTCCTAGTACCCTATTTATCTTTTTTCAAGCATGTCTATATTTGGAATGCCCTCCCTCCTGTTCAACTGAACCACTTACCCTGAACTCATCAAAATCCCTCCTATAAACTCACTTCTGTCATTGCATCTTGAAGCATGGGGATGAAAAAACAAGCAATGCAATGATGTGCACATGGCTCACTGAACTGAGTGACTATGTGATCTTACTGGTGTCATCCTGCTTTTTCTGCCCCCTTCCCCCATTTTCTGCTTGTTTATTACTCTCCTTTGTTGCATCCTGTCAATTGAGTCTGTCTGCTGCAGGAATTGCATTTTTATTTGTTCTTTGTGGAAATTAACCATATTTTTCAGGTGCTCAAAAAATAAATGAAATAGTGAGGGTCTGATATAGAAAGATCCTCAAATTTTTAAAAATGGAAAAGGAGATGAAGCTTGGGTCTGATCCAGTTATAAGGACTTTAGAAGAAAGGAAAGGCTACCTAACTCTAAGCTATCTAGCTAAGATACTTATATGCCTTACTGTATCTGAACTTCTTTAAACTTATTTAGTCCCCACCCCCAACACCCCTGCAACAGAGCAATGCACTATTATCCCCCTTTTAGGGATGAGCAACTGAGGAACAGAGGAATTTCAGCCCAGATCCTCAATTTAACTTCTATTGACTTGCCTGAAGTCACACTGGAAGAGATGATAGAATCAGCTCATATTTTGCTTCTGAGTGTAATGAATGCCTGTGTTTCTGGAGACAGTGGATTGTGCTTGTACTCAGTTCTCATTGCTTGTTCTTGATCTTGCTATATTAACACAGAAAAGGTATGTTTTACATACACACCCAGGACTTACCAACCTTATATATTGTGTTTTGAATGTGGTCTAGTGTTGGGAAAGGGACTTTTATGGTTGGTGTGCACACCACTTCTTTCCCTCCACATCTGTACATGTGAAGTCATACACACACAATCCAGTGGGATATATGAGTGGATATTTTCCAAGTCACACACGTGCCACTTGTGCCTTGTATATGGGTCCTTTCTGAAAGGACTATTGGGAACAAGGCAATAAGGAAATTTTCACTTTACTTATATATTACTGTTCATGGCTTGTCTTCACTACGCTGGGGAGGGATCAATCTTTTGGCGGTCGATTTATCATGTCTCATCAAGATGCGATAAATCGATCATCAGCGGCACCCCCATCAACTCCGGAACTCCAGCTCACCAAAAGGCGCAAGCTGGAGTCGACGGGGGAGCGTGCCGCCGACCGCTGCCGCCGTGAGGACGGCAGGTAAGTTGGCTCTAGATGTGCCGATTTCAGCTACGTTATTAACGTAGCTGAAAATTGCGTATCTACAGCCAATCTCCCCCCGCTAGTGAAGATCAGCCCCTAGTTAAAGAAAACTAAACAAAAGCATAAACATTGGGGTGCATAATCTCACTTAAGTCTCTGGTTCACTAGCTTCTCGATCTTTTGGTAAGCACTGCAATTCTTTATTTAATAGCACTTCTTGCCATTTGGGACAGTTTTTGAAGTTATGGTTTAATTCTGTTTTCATTCTGCCTCTTGGGAGAAGAGATGATCTCTTTTCTGTGATCCCCAGCCCAAAACATGAGACCTGAGCTTCCAATATATAACGTTGTGCCCAGCCTTCCTGAATCATGTTCTACCAAACATGCTGCTTTTCTGTTCTACATCTGTTGTCTTATCCTGACTTTCGTTCTCTGACTCAGTATTTGTACTTCTGTCTCATATGGTGCTGAAAACATCTTTAGCTGCACTACACTGTAATTGGTATCAAAATATTTGGTAGCACAGTCAATAACACCCACAACTTCCATTTATTGCTTCTGTGAGTATAGAATGATGGTGTCTTCATACACTTTTTTGTGGTTTTGGCTTATTTTCTTCTAGTAAACAGATACATCTCTTTCTCACTTTAAAGGTGGAAATGTTATTGCCGAATAAGGGAATCTTCTTTCTCTTAAGTGTCTTTTCCAAAGAAGTGCTTTGGAGGACCATGAAGAACATCAGATCCCAGGGAAAGCAACAGCAATAGCAGCAGTGTACCTGCGTGTTCATTTGTAGGCTCTAACAGAGAGTCAGTAGGTATTACTTCCATACAGAGTAGGAAAAGATAGATCATAATACAAAGACATTGTGGGTTCTAATATGGAATATTAAAGCCTTTGCAAGTATGGCAATCTGATGACACACAAGAACCCTTAAATATCACATAAGACTGGAGTAGAATGTTGGATTTCATATTTTGGAGACAAAACATGTACACAGTCCTTTGCCAACCAGAGAAAGTCCAGATGACATGTTCTACTATTAGATAACGAATAACAAATGTGATCTCCTGGATCACTATAATAGTCTTACCATGGAGTCATAGACAGTCAGTCCCCTTAGACTACCAGTCTATCTTGCCACCCAGACAAACTGGACTTACTAATAAATGGTCATTTACACCAAAAATCACACCACATTGCTTTCAGTCCCAAGAGAATGGTCACTTAGCCCAGCTCAATTAGTGCCCTAGATCTTACAACAGAGACAATGCCTGTAGCCAATCCTGTAATAAGTCATCTAAAAGTTTAATAACTAAGAAAAGGGAATCAGAGTTATTTACAGGTTAAAGCAAGCAAACATATGCACACCAATGAGTTACCATCTACAAAGCTGTAGTGATCTGAATGCTCAAATTGTCTTTCAGGGCAGACCCAGGAGGCAGTCCCCAGGGAACTCTGGTTTCAGTTTAGAGTCTCTGGCCCTTCAAACAGCCAAAAAGATGCAGTTTCTTCTTATCAGGGATTTTTATTCCCTTCCTCCAGAATTCAAGATGGTGGGACAAGTTCACATGCACATCTCCTTTTCACAAGTGGTGGGGAGCAATCAACAAAGTATTTTCCTATTTCACACTTGGTAATGTTTCTCTCCTGACTGTGGCGTTTACAGTTTCAGAGCAAACACTTGAATATTACCTTATGACATGGAATATAGATATTACAAGTAAGATTAATATACATAGCAACACACATTTCAAAGAGTCTAAACACTAAATATAATTTGTACAAGAATTATACCAATTTTGAGCAAAACTAACATAACAGGTGACCTGGTCTGGTCTCCAGCTATGAGGTTGTCATTTCTTAGCTAATGCCTGCAGCCTTGGTAAGAGCTGGCATCTGGCCTGCCAGCATCACAATATTGACAAGCAGAGATCAGTTCATCTACTCTGGGTCTAGCTGATGCACTGCCAAAGCTAATTAAAATACCTTACTGACTGCTGCAACATGCACTGCCAAAGAAAATGAAGAATTTGGATTGCCCTGATTTCATAATTGGGGAACCCACTTTTCTTGAGCGCTAAGGCAAAAGCTGTCAGAGAGAAGTGATCTTTTAACACCACATACACAGCAGTGCAATACACAAAAAAGTTGTATCACTTTAATTATACTGGTGTAGCTAAAGCAGTGTGGATGCAGTTACACATCCTAGTGTGGATGCAATTAAACTGGTATAAAAGGTTAGGGAGGGGAGTAAGGTATACTAGTAGAAGCACAATTATACTGGTATAACTACATCCACAGTAGGATACTAATCTATAGCCAGGATAAAAACCACAATCTAGGCTAGACCTTGGTGAAATGATTTCATCTGAGAAATATTGTAAGATGCTGTGTGTGTGTGAGAGCACATGCTCCTACTCCCCCTCAGTACCAAAGGCACAGTCCTCCCTAGAGCTCTCTCCCTAGAGTGGAGCAGCCCTACACTGCCCCCAATGCAGGCCAGTGACTCTATCAAAGGAGGTACACACACAAAACCTGGACCTCAGTTGAGGGTTAGAAAAGATTAATGCCCCATCCCATTGTTTCAGTTTGTTTTGTTTTTTTACATGTCTTCATTTCCAGTTTCCCATCCGTACCACAGAAAGAGAGAGATTCTTCTCATGGTATAATGTTTCCAGTTCAACCAGAAATAACATGAGAAGAGCAATTGCATAAGACTTACAGCTCAATTTTGCACACCCAAGAGATACAGATAAGCCAGCCAGACTTGTGGGTACTGATTTATATGAATGAAAACACCACTGCAATCTTACTGGCCTTCACCAATCAAAGCTGTGATCTCAACACAAAGCATCAGTCTAGGGCTCAAAAAGTAAAGTAGGTCTTCATAAAATTAAGATAATCCAGAACATCAGTGTTTATTTACCAAGAGCCTGGGCTAAATTCTGCTCTCAGTTACACCTATGCGAATCCAGAGACACTCCATAATATCTGCTGTTACCGTACATTTAGAGTGGTGCAAATATGATCAGATCAGGCCTTCTGCCACTAAAAGTAAATGGAATTTACAGCATGGGAAAAAAAACCCACACATACAAAATTTTTACATTTACAACATGATTCAAAATTTAGGTTAAAGAAAGTTAGTTTGCTTATAACTACAAATACTACCTCTGAAATGAAAAACAGAAACTCAAGTTAGATGAAGTTTGCCTCTGGCCCATGCAAGTTATCCATGTGAAAAGTAAAAAATAAGACTGAGATCTAACGGTGAAAAACAAAGAAACTGAATATTCAAGCACAATCGCACCAAAATTTAGTAGCCAAGCAAATGCATCTATCAAAAGGGAGTTAAAGATGGAAAGTAATCCACTACCTTATGTTAAAGATGAGAAAAATGGTCTAACAGTTCATAAAAACAACCCCTCTGCCAATCACACCCACACTTTTTTGGCATAACAAAATGAAAGGGAAAATTATACTATTCTAGAGTCAAATTTCATATCCTCTAGTATTGTGACAGGGCTTGCAATAATATTTCTATGCTGCCATCTAGTGCACTGCTCAAAGAATACAGGCTTGTTGTCAGTGGCTAAAACTAATAAGGAGAAAAGTCTCTCCTGCCCCCTTTTCCACATATAAATGACTTCTTATTAGTGCCCACCAAACAACACAACTTTACAAGTTCCCTGCTATAGCAATTATTATATATATATATATATATATATATATTGTGACAGATCGCCGTCTCCCCCCTCTCAGGAACACAGGCAGGAAACCCTTTTTTTTGCTCCAACAGTGCCCTTTAATTTACAGTGCAGGACCCCACCACCAATATATACAGGTTAAACAGTTCATTAATAAACAGCTCATTAATACACACTCAGCTCTTGATAGCTCATTAATACCCACTCAGCTCTTGATAGCTCATTAATACCCAGCTCTACGGACTCTATGTAGTCCAGCTAACAGTTTACACAGCTCTACGGACTCTAGGTAGTCCAGCTAACAGTTAACACAGCTCTAGGGACTCTAGGTAGTCCAGCTAACAGTTACACAGCTCTAGGGACTCTAGGTAGTCCAGCTAACAGTTACACAGCTCTAGGGACTCTAGGTAGTCCAGCTAACAGTTAACACAGCTCTAGGGACTCTATGTAGTCCAGCTAACAGTTAACACAGCTCTAGGGACTCTATGTAGTCCAGCTAACAGTGATACAAACACACTCAGCTCTGAATAGCTCCTGCCACCACCACCCTGGGCTTCCTTCCTGGCAGCCTTTTATCCCCCAGAGGAGGCTGCCAGGTGCAACCCATCCAGGTTGATTAGGCTGCAAGCCAGGTGGCTAATTAGGCTTGCTGCACCGGGGGTTTGCAGAGGGCTTTTCTCCCTCTTAAAGGGGCGGCAGGCTGGGTCAAGCCCACCCTGCCACAATATTATATATATATATATATATATATATATATATATATATATATATATATATATATATATATATACACACACACACATTTCATCTAGCCAATCGTTCTATTGAGACCCATATTTTGATACAAAATGCATTAGGATTTCTTCATGCCAGTTTGCAAAACAATATTTAAAAGGATGCTGAAATTCTTTTCTGTAAGAGTGTGTGATTAACTGATTAATACGAGGGACTGACTATATATAATGATATTGTAAAGGTCCAGTCCTGCAGCCCCTATTGAGTTCAATAGAACTATACAAACAAGGAACAGCTATAGGATTGAGCCACGTGTAGAGAAATACAAATCTAGAAAATGGGAAAACCTGAAACACAGTACGCACAAGCTAAAATTAGAGTGTGTTTATACCACATAGGAGATCAGCATAGTCAGTCAGTTAATAAAAAGTCACCTTGAAATAAAGGCATTAAACAGTTCAGAGCACCGAGGTCTCCATTACCGCAGAGTGAAAGTACAACACTACAGTCAAAATACCCAATTAGCAGAGCTTAAATGTAACAACTATATCAACATACCTAGCTCCAGTTCACCTGCACCCTGTCACATTGACTGCAGAACTATGGCATGGGAAGTAGCTGAGACACACAGATGTGGCCTGATGTTCACTCAATGCCGCAATATCCAGAGGCACAACATAGGAGGAAATCAGCCTTCTCCAACGTACAATCGGCCAATAATCTCATCCTTTGGTAGAACCCCAGAATAAGCCTATTCTTAGGAACTTATTTTTTTTATAAAAAAGTGGAAACATTTAAGTAATCTTTAAGAGTTTAGGGAACTAGGCAAATACCACAGGACTTTTCAATAACCAAAAGAATATACAAAGAGTCCTGTGGCACCTTAAAGACTAACACTAAAGTATTGAAGCATAAGCTTTTGTGGGCTAATACCCACTTCGTCGGATGCAAGCGGTGGACACGGCTTGCAACCGACGAAGTGGGTATTAGCCCATGAAAGCTTATGCTTCAATACTTTAGTGTTAGTCTTTAAGGTGCCACAGGACTTTTTGTTACCTCTGCTATTCCAGACTAACACGGCTACCTCTCTCACAAAAGAATATAGCTACCTCAACAGTAACGTCAGTCACAGCTCTTCCCATCAATACTAACAATAATGTCTTTCTGAAAGGTCAGGTGTTAATACTTCCTTCCAAATATAGTTGAAAGAAACAAAACAAGCCAATTGTTCTCTCATATTAGACTCTACAAGTTCTCCATAGTTTTCTTGCCATCAAAAAGTCCTGGCTCAAACAGGATGCCTAGTACAGAATTGCAACCTCCACACAAAGTAACATAAAATGTTCAGCCTTATATACCCCCTATAAGGCCACATTCCAGTCGTGTTGGGCATGCAGAACTCCCACTGATGTGCTCCCCCTGCCCCCTCCCTCCCCCTCCCCGATCCCAGGCCTTTTTCTAATGGTTTCAGAGTAATCAAAATGTGTGTGTATCACAACTGATTTTTGGAGAGCTCAGAATTCTGGGAGCTCAGAATGCTGGGCTGGAAAAAAAAAAAAGTAGCTCCTGAAACTCAAGAGACCATCCACAATTTAGTTGCCCAATAAACACCTATGCCCACTCTCTAACAGCCACATTTCAGAAATATCTTTCCAGTTTTGTAAAATTGAGTAGTTCAGGACTCTACATGGACCCCTTCTCATGTAGGTCCTACACAGTTGGACTGCTCAGTCAGCATCTCTGATTTGACATAGTCACCCAGATTTGAACATACACAGATTGGAGAGAGCAGGGAAGACTTTAATTGGTACCCTGCTCTGATTGGAGCAAAAGAGACACCGAGCTGTATAAAGGAAAGGAGAGTGCCACACAGTAAATAACTGCCCTCTCTATCCCTTATATGCCCAACTGGGCAGGGAAGGGCACCATTGATAAGGGAAGCCAAAAGGAGAGCTAAGGTCAAAGCATGGAGCAGAAAACCAAACAGGGAGGTAGAAGGTGAGCAAAAAGGTGTTGGCAACTCTCACAATTTTGCCACTGCTTTTGTACTATTTGCTTGTTTTTCTTAAAGCCCCCACTCCCAAGAAGTAATTCTATGGGAATTTCAACTTTCATTAGCATTTCTAACCCTCACAGTTGCAGAGAGAAAAGTTTGAAAACATGCTGAGTGCATCTCAATGGTTAAAACAAAACCCAAATCCAAGAAAAACAAATGAAAAGAACTCACATGTATTTATTCATGATCTCAGAATTTTAAACCATTCTTTTGAAGGGGGACCAGGGTTAACTCATGATTTTTAATATACAAGGTTGGAAATACTAAGGACCAGGAAAGAGGAAGGTAGAAGAGAGCAATAGGGAGGAGTACAAAGAGATAAAGAAAGAGTGTTCCTTGGAGGAAGCAAGTATTTACTTTACCGTAACTGATTTTTCTGAATGTTTTGTCTCACATAAGGCTGGAATCTCTGACCAGCACAGCCTGTTGGGGCTGCTCCCGGACTGTGTGTCTCCTCATGTCTCCCCGCTTCAGAATGGGCCCAATGGCCTCTCTGTTCCCATCAGAATCCCAGCAAAGGTGGACTGTCAAGTAGCACGGATGGTTGACTGGGCATAGGATCCACATAGGCTAAACATCTCAAAGAACCACAGTTACTTGAAGGAAAGAAACCGTTCTCTTCCTCATGTCTTTGTAGATCCCACATGTGGTGGCTAGCTGTCCGTACCCCTAGCAACCAACATGGAGGAGACCTCTCTGTGGCTAGCTATATAAGGATTGCAGAACTGCAGTGCTAAATTTGGTCAGATCCAGGATATAATGCTTTGAAAAGAATGAGCTGAGCTCTGAGAGAGCCAAGAGGCAGTGCTTAATTTCTAATGAAAGAGGTGTTGGGGCTCAAGCAATTTTTTTACTTTCCTAACTGGCATGTCAAGCCCAAAGGAGCTGCAGCTATGAATTGATAAGCCTTGAGGTCCCAAGGCTCAGCCCTGGCAAACCTTGGCACAAGAGAGCACTGGAGTTGCTTGGCTTCAGTCAGTGCTGAAGGATGCAAAGGGCCTGGTTCACTAACCAGTGTGGGTTGATCAGGTTTTTGAAGGAGAGATTTAAAACAGTCAGAAGATTCAGGACTTTATTCCTCCTCTTCAGTTTTTCATGCTCTGGGAAAGAGGATCAATGCCGACAGTCACCCATGATACAACCTGCTGATTGGCTCAGTCTCAGTGAAGTGAGGTGATATCAAGCTTCAGAGCTGAGATCCTGACTAGCATAGAGCTTGATTTGGGGAACCAAAGGCAGCTTGTTGAAGGGGTAGAGGTCCCTTCTCAGCTCTAACCAAAGGAGTCTTAGGGAGAGAGTCCCTACTTACTGGGGTGCTGAAGGAATGGGATTTTTGAGCAGGTAGTCCCTTTGGGGAATCAGAGGGATATCTTTCTGAATCTCCCCTCAGGGACTGCTCCTACCAAAAAACATGTTAGCCAGCTATCTCTGGAATGAGGGGTTCTGTTGGAGGAAGACTGTCACAGTGAACAATGCTCTGGAACATGCCCCCTCACCCAAACACAAAAGGCAACAGTTATGACTATCCAGTGAAGGAACAAGACCATTGCAGGATGGGCAGGGCTTGATGCCCAAAGATTTGAGCTCAACCACTTAGCTCAGTGCTAAAGTGAACCAGACTGTTTACATTTAAAATAAAACCAAATAAGAAGCTGCTGAGAGACTGGGGAAAAAATTATATCTGAGGCCACAAAGAGAGGTTGCTCTGAGGTAGCACTAGACACTGCTGAGTTCTCTCTCTCTCTGCCACAGGCAGGAAGACAGCACTGAGCCTCTGTCCTAGATGTTCTTCTCTGTCCTAGATGTTCTCAGGTGGGGAGATGAAGCATGAAAGGCACAGGTGCAGCCCTAGAAACACTGACGGTCAAGAGATTCTGATCTCACAAGCATACATACCACAAGCAGAATCCCCATGGAGAAAGATTCCAAGAACTATAGTGAAAGAAAGAGGCAAAATTAGTGGGAGCAGAAAATAGAAGGTGATAGCAGGGAAAACAGGGGGAGGGGGAGTAAGAGGCACAAAGGGAAGAACGGAGCAAGAGGGAAATGCAGGGAACAAAGAGTAAACAGAAAGCAGGAGATGGAAATAGAATAAGAAAAAGACCCTGAAGAATTAATTCCTACAATATTATATAGTACTATAGTGATCCTACAGTAATTAGAACATTATGTAAGATTCTGTAGTATTATTAGATAAGTGAAGATAGGAGATAAAGGTAAAGACTAGAGGAAAGAAGAAAGTCAGAGAGACAAGAGAGGTTAGCCAGGAGAAAAACTTGTCTGTTAAACTAAAAATACAGAGCTCAGTCTTCAGTAAATTTGTAGCTGCACATTTACCTGGGGCTGAAAGCCAATGGGCATTAAACTTGTTGCTAAGGGGATAACAGGACCACTATAGCTATTTGAACACCAGTCATTCTGGTACACATATTCTCTATACTAGGCTTTGGGAGATATGCCATGGTAAAAGAAAAGAGAAAACTAGGGAAAAACATAAGAGGAGTTAAAAATACTTACTGTCTTGGAAGAATATGGTCTAGGAATTATTTTGGGGAAGTTCTATGGGTTGTATTATATAGGAGGTCAATGGTTCTTTCTGTTCTTGCAAACTAGGACTCCATGAAAAGGTAATGCACCAAGCAGCCACTAATTACAAACTGGCTACTGAAGAGCTACAGCTGCTGTCCTCTGCAGGATTTAAAGGGCCAGTCCCAGAAAGGTATGCTGGGAAGACGTTCCTACCAAAGGGCATTTTTGTGCTAGGAAGGATTGATTACTGAAGGAGTGGGTTATTTTTATATACTACTACTACTACTACATTGCAAGGTGTTATTTTATTAACAATTAACATAATAATGGATCATAGGAGAAGATTCTAAAAAGTGAAAAAGAACATTTATCAAGATGATCATGTTTATATTTCCTTATCTGCATTCAATTTTATATCAACATGAAAAGCATTTTAAAAACATAACTTGATATCCATCACATATATTGCATTTGTTTAAGCATTTTACTCATATCAGATGATGGAACTAGACCAGTCCATTTTGCTTCCTGATTTTTATCACTATGTAAGATGATGTTTCAGGTTTCCAACAGTGCAAGCTAATTTTGTCTGTTTCTAATCACTGTTTATTTCTTTTATAAGTATTTGTGTTTTATCATTTGCCTAGTTACAGTCCCATGTATTTAAATAGGAGTCACACTGGGCCCATTCTGAATAAAGCAATGGTCATTAAAACCAAATATGAAAAAATATAAAGTTACTTAAATATCTCAGTTGAGACTTTGACACTTGAACATATGTAAGCTACCAAAGGATCATAGCAACTAATGAACTGTATTTGAAATCTGCTTCATAAATTAGTGTACAGGTCTAAATACCACAATATAATTCACATTATCTATTAACCAAATACATGCATCATTTTTACTAGTGGAACATCATTTATTTCTACAGCAGAAAGTGTTTCAATGGCAATTGAAAAGACTTTTGTTTATATTACAGTAGCGCATATTGATAAATTAGAATACATCTGCTCCAACAGTTATGCTAAGGGACAACACTGCTATTACAACAGCATTATATGTGAACATTTTCATCAGCACCGACAATTTTTACACAGTGTAAGTGTACGTGTGGAATAAGGACATGCATTCTATACAGATGGAGGACTTATTTTGTATTAATGATGTAAAGGAAAATTGGACTGGGTCAGTAGTTAATATCCAATCTGATGGTAGCTATCATTTCTATCTAGAAGTAGCTAGGTACTAGAGATCAAGTCGATACAAACTAAATAAAGTTCACTGGTGTTTTAGTTTGACTCTTTATAGAAATGGGCTCAAACCATGAAGTTAAAAAAACAGATCTTCATTTTCCCAAAGCTTTGGGCAGTTAATCTGTAAGATATTGGTTGAGACACACCAGGCAGCATATATATTTTTACATCAGCCATTGACAAGAGACTTTACCCAGCTTGACCGGCCACGGTATGATATTGTTCTTTCACTAGAAATATAGCTATTGGTGTTTTAATGTTGATTGCCCCTACAGTGACTCATAAATGCTTATTTTCTGGACTATATAAGCCATCATGTTGACATCTAGAATATTAAAGTACAAATAGTTGTATTCCTAGTGGAAGTAACATCTGCATCTAGCTCCCACCAATGCATTCTTCTTCATTCAATGGGAGTTGCATGTGAGTAAAGTCTACAGGATTAGGCCCATCCCCTCCTGTTTATGTTTCCTCCTCTCCAGTCACCCTGTGACAATTTTCTATCCCTTTGTATATATGGCTCTGCAGCTTCTGGTAATGTTATAGAATCATAGAATATCAGGGTTGGAATGGGCCATTAAATTAGGAGTAGAACTAAAGTACTGCTTTCCAAATAAGATACGCAGTTAGGGCCTCATTCTATGCCATACCCAACTGATATCAGGGTTAGAAGGGACTTTGTTCAGAGACTTGAGGCAGCCACTCTGTTGCAGGGGGCTTATCTCGTTGCCGGGAGAAACGAGGCTTCACACAGGTGGCTAGTTGGAAAGTGGTGAGTTTATTGAGGGGAGCGGCATTTCGTGCTGGGGGCCTTATCTGCCAGCACGGCCGCAATACAAAATGACTGACACACTCAGGCGGTGTTCAGAATGCCCAAAGAGGAAGCTCAACTCAAAGAGGTGTGTCAGCACAGATATACTCATGCTCATTTGCATCTCATACATACTCATCTCATTAATAGCAAGCAACAAACTGATTGGTTAACACTTGTTGGTTACGCAGTCCTGCCTTAGTTTCTCTATTTGGTTTCCCACGCATTCATTCTCACACAGACGGGGTAAACACTCTTTCAGCTGGGAACTGGTTCCCAAACACACAGATAACAGCAAGGTCATTCTCAGATAATACCACCATTATGCACTCTCCTGGAGTTGACTTAGAAACGTAACTACACTTTCTAGTGGGTGCTCGTCACAATGTCTTCCGGTCCTAACACACTCCCATTTGCATCAGGAGGTCATGTGAGGGGGGGGGGGGGTCCCTAGAAGAGCAGGATCTGATGTAGTTACATCAATCAAACAGACCTAAGGCAGTTGCTGTTGAATTTCTTTCTTTGCTAATTTGATTTACTTAAATAATCTAGTTAAGATTGCGTTGCACATAACATATCTTTTCCTCTCCAATAATACCACTACCTAGTTCTTATATAACACTTTTCATCAGTAAACCTCAAAGTGCTTCACAAAGGTCCCTATCATTAGAATGTATGATTTCCCCAGTGTAGGTTTGTTGAAATAGCTCAATAAAACGTATTAACACATTTATAGTCGCATTTACTACTTTAAAAAATCTTAAGCCACTCAGTTTTCTCTCTGAGAACCACAGTTCACTTTTCATAGTTTACAAATGTCAAATTATATATATGATAATGGATGTATGATTTTCATCATTCGATTATACATAGGAACTCTTGCTCAATTCCTTATTGCCTATGAAATTACAGTGCTGCAGCACTGATATCAGATTCAAAATTCATTTTACTCTATAGGTTGAGGGTGACATTGTTAACTACTCAATTTATCAACTGTATGTGTTGATGAAATGCAAAACTGCAAAAAGAAGCACTCAGATCCCCATCCCATCCCTACCTCTCTCTCTCTCTCTCTCTCTCTCACACACACACACACAATAAGTTGAAAAAGATTAGAATAGCACAATATACTAAAATCTTGGTTGACTGACATTGGACACACCAATCTAAGCCACAAACAAGCCACTAAGGTTAGTATGTTTCCAGGAATTCCAGATTGGTGAATAGCCCTTGCCAAGTTTAAGCTACAACGCATGTACACCAGAACGGATCAAATGTACCATTCTGTATTTTGTAATAATTAATGCAAAGTCTCATCTTAAGAAAGAAGGTTAAGAAAGGTTATTTGAAAATAACCTACTTGTTATCTCACTGAAGATTTCTATGTACAAGCACCATTTAATCTTTTCTGTTTTTTCTTAGAACAAAATTTTGCAGGATGGCATGAGCCTTCATTATTGAAATTGCTACTAATAAAAGCGGTTTCAAATATACAATCTTTACTAACTTTATAAAATGGATAAAGCTTCATTTCAATCAGCCAAAATAGCCCTGCAGCTCATGTAATTTACTGTTACAAACAGCAATGCATATTATGTACCAATGCATCTATACATATGCAGAAACAAAACTGGTTACATTCACTTTAATAATGAGATTGCTTCTGGAGCATAAATGATAGTAAATGCTCAGCTATGTTAAATGACTGCTATTTTCTCCTCTTATAGTCAGTGATATGTCTTCATTGTTTCAATAATATAGCCAACAATTGAGAGTTAAATAGTAGCCACTATTCACTATCAGTAAGCTTTGCAGTTACTTTACACACCATGAAATAGACTTTTTAGAATGTCATTTTATTATCTCTCTGAATTACAGTATATAAACAATAATGGTTATTTGCTAAAACATAATAGCATATATTTATTGAAATAAATATAAATAAAAGATAACACCATGAAAATGTATAAATGCTTTATTTTATAAGCATGTAGCGAATTTGTAAAGGGATTACTATATCACTATTAATCATGGCATTTTCGCATTTGCAGTATAATTTCATAATCACTATGGTTCATGTAGGCTTTTACAAGCCAGTGTTTTGAGGTAGTTCATGTTCTATTAGCAAAAGTGAGTCTTGTAATAATACTAATTAAACATCATCTTTATACTATTCTTATGTAAGATTAAACTAACTCTGCTCCAGTGGCACAAAGTCTGCTAAAGGGGTTAAATCACATGTGTACCGGCAAAAGAGCTTTCTCTTAAGTGCTGGTCCAAGAGTATACAACTTGCTCCTGCAGAATACAAGGACCACCACAAACGTTGGCGCCTTTCATTCTAAGTCTTCAAGCTGGCCTTAATAAATAAAAATCCATGAACAATTTTCCCCCTAGGAAGAACGAAGAAAGAACCACATTACATAAGCTAGTCATTGCCTATTGTATTACTGGAAAGTGCTTAGATAACCATGGGCACAGAATAAAAATCTTAACAGAAGAGAATAAAAGCCCTTTGAAATTTCTACCTACATTTACTGCTGTGAGGTAAATGCTGGTGTCCAAAGTGTCTGAAACACACTAATTAGAGTACAGTAAAACCTCCATTTAATGGACTAATTCGGGCGAGGGGGTGTCCGTTAAATCAAAAAGTCAGTTATTTAATAATTAAAAAAAAATGAGCTGTTGGAGCAGCAGCCCGCCTGCCACAGGGTCGGGGCGACAGCTCCGCAGCCCGCCTGCTGCTGGGACCCGGGCCAGCCTGCCTGCTGGCAGGACTCGGGCGGGAGCCGGGAGCCGGCAGCCAGCCCGCCCGCTGCCTGGACCCGGGTGGGAGCAGACAGCCAGCCCGCCAGAAATGGATCAGGAATGCATCAGACTTGCTCAGAAATTTTGTCTGTTGCATCCGAAGTCCGTTAAATCGAGGTCCGTTAAATCGAGGGTTTACTGTATATGGAAAGATATTGAAGGATCAGAACCACTATTTAGAGGAAATCATGGAGACTGGAGTTACTGTTACCACAGATTCTTCCCTCCATAGAACTTTAATAGCACAAATGTCTGATTTGTGAAGAAAACTAGCTTTCCAGAATATCTGTTTTGAAATACAGCATGCAATGATAATTCAGTAGAAAATATGTAGTCAGGCATACCAGTAAATGAATTTTTCCACCATTGGCCTGCGTCTTCTGGGAAAAGGGAAGAAACCTAGCCCTGCCCAGTCTAGTAATTAAAGCACAGAATTGAGAGTCTGAACTGAATCTTTGATAATCTTTAAGATTCCTGTGATCTTGGGTGAATTTCTTTAGGTACCTCAATATCCCCACCAGTAAAATGAGGATAATACAAAAAGACAATTGTAAAGGACTTGGAGATCCTCAAATGGTAGGTGTTGTTATATAAAGTATTATTGCATACTGGACCATTTCCCTTTTCCAAGTATTTATGGTATGTTTATAACTATGCTATCTGAGCACCTGGTTAAGAAATTACTCAAGATGAAGGTGATCACTGAAGAAAGCAGTGACCCCATAGAAGTATTATGGAAGGTTTTTGCAGTATTAACATACAGAGAGTTGCACTGGTTAACTTAAATCTGTTTAAACATGGATTTAGTTTATGAAACACCTGTATCAGTTTAAACATGGCTTATAGCCTCCTCCACTCTAAACTCTAGGGTAAAAGTGTGGGGCCAAATATGCAGCCAAATAACTTTAAGCTACTTTCCCAGCCTAAGTTAAATCTTTTCCCCCCAAACCCAAACTCCTCCAGTTGGGGATTGGGACCCGCTGCCACCATCAATGTGATTCTCCAAGACCATGGAGTGGGGCACATTGAAACCCCAATGAGTAACACACACACCCTCCCTCCTTGCCAGCTGAGAGAGAAAAGAACAGACTCCAAGCCACAGCCCCTCCCCAGTTACCTAGGAGAGATTCAAGCACACAGACCCTCACTAACTATGAGCTGCCCGATCCAAAGCTAGGATCCCTTCACTAGAATTATCAGATAATTCTTATAACAAAAAAAGGTTTATTAAAGAAAAGAGAAAAGCTTACAACTTACACAGACTTCACAGGTACTTAATTTTCTAGCCCTAACCCCTCCCTTGAGATTTCTCCTCCTGATGAGGTTAGAGACAACATAGATCAGTTACAAAACTTATACAATCACAATTCTACTTACTGTTAGTCTAAATTAGAAACTTATGAAAGGAAAGGTAGGAAGATCCATACCCCCAGAGCCGGGGAAGATGGAGGCAGACCGAAAGCCCCGGTAGAAGTGAGACTAACTTCCTTGTTTGTCTCTAGGTAGGCTAGCTCTGACATCACCCCCTCTCCTGTTCAGTTAACCCCCTACAGGTAAAACAGTAATTTTAAGACACTTCATACTTATGACATAGCCATTTAAGGCTATATAAGGCAGATATAAACTGATACAAGTGTCAGCACACAGTTATACTGGTTTAAAATCACTCTTTTAATTAGATTCCTGCAAGTTTGTATGTAAATTAGATGTAACATGATCAGTGATGTTTTCTCTATGTAAACTGTAAGAAATAAGGACAGATATATTTCATTCTTGTTTTTAACTTAATGGAAGGCTATTGGACTAAGTTTTAGGACTGAGATTTGATCAGCAAGTCCCACCCCTCATCCTAGTCAGATGCTGGACTTCTCTGAGACAGTGACCCTCAAACTAAATAATGTGCACTTTATTCCTGGAGAGGGTCAGCCATCATCTTATGTGAAAGGGGTTGGGTGCCTTTTCTTCTCCCTCATTTGTTTTCAATGCTTAGTTTTAATAAATGGTTGTGTTTGCATTTCTGGGCACTAAAAGGTAGTCAGAAATAGGGCAGGATGAATGATTCAGGCTTCTGCCAGGGGAATACAGCAAAGGCTGCTGTTAATTTTTATTAGATGTATTTGTAAGCTCTACTAGTTGACAGCTGGAGAGTTGTTCAGAGGCAAAAAGGAGAACCCATATTTTCTTTTCCTATGTACAGTTATAAGAATACTTCATACCTGCCAGTTTCTATCTGCCCAGGTATTCAATGTTCACTTTTGAATTAGCCCCACACTTTACTCTCCTCCTCAGCTTACATACCCTATGGCAAAACTAAGTGACATCAGCTATTTTTGTATGAAATAAGCCAAAGGTGTTTGGGGAGTGGGGCAACAGCCTATATTGTACTTCATTGTGCTGTAAACATTCTACAGTATTTGACAGCTATTTACATGGAGGCACATTTATGGGTCTTGATTTTGCCTCTACCTACCCTATCAGCATTTATTCTCATTATGAAAGAGTATGGTAGTGATTACTACACTACACTCTACATGGGACTACACCTTGAGACAATCCAGGCTCTTTAACTAGTACAGAAAGTAGTCTGCTTGGTAAGCAGTACTTTCCAAGGGGAGTACATGACATCTGTACTCCTTAATACTTCTCTCCCAAGCTGAATTCTCTTCTGAGACCCCTGACTTTGAAATCTTTTTATTTTAAATCCTTAAACCAGCTTTGAAGGACTTTCTTGTCCCTGATTTAGGTCCCAGGCAGTACAGGCAGCAACTCATGACTTCTAAAGTTGGCAGCCTTTACTCATTTCTTGCATTTCAACCTTTTATGAATTAAATGTGCTCTTTTCTGAATTCCTGTGTCTCCTCCTAAGCTTCCCCTCATCATCTAAATCCTGGTTTAAAACCAAGAGTTCCTTGATCCCATGTCCTTACACTAGCATGTGCCGGATCACTCTTTACAAAAATGAAGGTTACTTAGGTGTAATCAGAGCTCTTTGAGATGACTCCACATATTCACCCTTACGCATTTTGTGCCACCCGGTACAGCTCACAGGTTGAACCTACTTCAAGCAGTACCCTTTTAGAGCACATCTCCAAATGTTCTGAGGGCACAGCTATATTATAGGCACTGCATACTCTACTAGCTCAGCTCTTTCCACTGTCAACCCAGAAACACCACAATAGGGAATTTGAGAAAGAGGGGAATAAGGTTGGTGGGAAGTGTGAATATGCAGTCATTTCAGAGAACTCCTGGTACTAGTAATGGTCATTTCTTTTTTGAGTGCCTCTGCATATTCACACTTATGGGTAGTTCAGCAAGCAGTGCTGAAAACTCAGGAGGCAAAGAGTCCTAATTAAATGACTGAAGCCTCAGTGGACCAAATCTAGCAACCACTCTTGAAGCTAAATCCAAGGCATAATGTTTAGTAAAGATATGTATTGACTTCCAAGTTAGCACTCTTACAGATTTCTCCAGTAGGAACATGCTATTTGCCAAGACCTTACAAGAGTAGGCACAGGGACAGCTACTAAATTCTTATATTCAATGACATTATTTAACCCATCTGGAAACAATCTGACCACATACAGTATAGAGACAAAGTGAGGGGGGCAATACCTTTTATTGGACTAATTTCTGTAGGTGAAAGAGAAGCTTTCAAGCTCTCTTCTTCAGGTCAGGGATTAGGTGCTCAATGTCACAGCTAAATATCAGGTGTAACAAATTGGTTAGCATAACTAGTTAATACATATTTAAGAGACCATTCATGAAGTGACCCTCTGCAATTAACTCCTCTCCAGTAATAAACCTTCAATAAACCTTATATCCAGTAACTTTAAGATCATGATGTTTAGTGTCTAGCAAAATTATGAATTTAAGCTCCCATGCTTGTCTTTTGACGGTGTTGTGCAGGTTTCCTTTGAGAAAGACAACTAAGAGGTTGGATATGGAGTGATCAATTTGTGAAAAGTGTTCACCCATGGGTGATAGAATCTTTTATCATTTTTCTGGGCAAGTTCATTCAAGAGCATAGGGATTGTCTAGTTTCATTCACATAATTGTTTGGGGGGCATTTAGTGCATTGCATGAGGTACATCACATGTTGTGACAGGTATGTGTAGGACCCTCTTCAAAAGACAAACCTGGGAGTTTAAATTAATAACTTTGCTAGACATTAAAAATCATGGTCTTAATAAAGATACTGGGGTTTTATGGCTTATTATAACAATCTAACTCACTAATGCTCCAGAGGTGTTAACTGCAGAAGGCCACTTCACCTTGAATGGTCTCTTAAAATATATGTTAACTACATATGCTAAACAATCTGTTCTATCGTGTACTTGGCTGTGACAGTGAGTACCCTTCTCATACCTGAAGAAGAGCTCTGTGTAGCTCAAAAGGATGTCTCTTTCGCCAACTGAAGTCAGTCCCATAAAAGGTATTACCTCACCCACCTTGTCTCTCTAATATCCTTGGACCAACACAGCTACAACACCACCACAACCGGATATACTATGATGCATATGATTCTTTGCATAAGAAATAACGTAGATGATTCCTTAGAATTCTAGCTCTATTTGGACTAGATGCTAAGAAAGATTCTAGCATATAAAGTAAAAAAGATTCCCATTTATTAGTATGCAACTTTGGGAAAAATATCAGTAAATTAAGCGTCTGATATGAAACACACTGTGGTAAAAAACAACAACCTGGGATCAAGTCTAAGAACCCCCTTGTTTTTATGAAAAAATAGTTAATGGCAGATTAACCAAACAATGCAATTTGCTCACCCTTCTGGCTGATGTTACAGCAATAATAAACAGTTTTAATAGGTAAGCATAGTAAAAAACACTTTGTCTGGGGTTCAAAAAGTGCTTCATAAGTATAGATAAAACCAAATTAAGATTCCACTGGAACCAGTTCCCTTAAAGGAGGATACATGTTGGACAGTCCCTTCATTAACCTTTGAACTATATCACAAACAAAGATTAAAACATGATAAACTAAAAGAGCTGCCCAATGAACTCGTAAGAATTAAATAATCCTTCAGACTTTAAAAACATCAAATACTATAAAACACAGGAACAGAAGTTGTAACTGTTTAATGAGATTTTCCCCACATCTGGGAAACAAATTTAGCCCATTTCAAATAATATATCCCTGCAGACTTTTCTAGAACTGAGCAATACATTTTGAACCAGCAAGGAACAGGTTTGTTCAAGATCAGGCAAAGTCGGATAGATTAAGCTGTCAGATGGAAAGACTACGGATCTGAATGAAGGATCCTGCTCTGCTGCATTATCAGATGTAGAGACAAAAGGAGACACTTGCAGAGATTGTCTGACATCTGAAGCAGGTCCATATACTTCTACTGTGTCGACCAACCCGGGGCAATCAGGATAATCCTTTCTCTGTCATGACTCCTCTTCTTCACTGCTTTCTGAATTAATGGAAAAGGAGGGAAAAGCATGTAGAAGGCCCTTCCCCAATGCAGCAAGAAAGCATCAGAGATGAATTGATTGTCCCTTTCTGCTCTTGAACAACACAGATGACACTTGGTTGCAACCAGGTTCAATATAAAGTTTTCATTGGGCTAACCCCAGCTGAAAAAAACCTTAATCATTCAGGAACCACTCATGCATCTAAGAACTGTCCCTGCTGAAATGGCAGTTAACCCATTGCTCTCCTCTGCTAAATGCTGGGCTACATAAGACATTGTGAAGAATGTACTATAAATGTGCCATAAATTGACTACCTCACCTATAGCAGGGAAGAATGAACATCTTCGATCTGAGCGCCAAATAAATGGCTCCTAAGTTAAAATATAAATATATATATATTTATATTTTAACTTAGGAGCCATTTATTTGGCGCTCAGATCGAAGATATATATATATATATATGTAAGTACTTTTCTTGAGACATCCAGTGGTTTCGAACTCTAAAATGATGTGGATGAGCCCCCCCATCCCTCGCAGGATACATTTGAAGTTATTGTGACAGATAGCAAAGAGGGACTGAAAAGACACTTCTGAGAACATTTGATCTGTCTGTCCATCATATCAACAAATATAGAACATCCTGAGACATGGGCAATAAACATTTGAAGCCTATTCACATGGGTCTGTAAACTTGTGGCATCCAAATGCTGCATAAATTTCATTCTTAGGAGTGCAAATGGAGCAATGTAAGTGGTCACTGACCTATTAGACCCAAAAGGAAAATAATATTCTGGGGGGACACCACACAATCTTTGAAACAGGGTGTTTTATCTTCAAAAATCTTTCTTCCCAAAGGAAAATTCTTCCAGCTACTGAGTCCAGTATACAGCCTATTCACTGAATTCTGTCAGTCGAGATTTGACTGTTGACATTCAGAAACAGTCCCAAAGCCTTAAGAAGGGATGTTGTAAATTTGATGTAAAATAGATCCTCCTGTGAAGATGGCTTTAGCAGCCAATCATCCAAATATGGGTAAATAAAGATACTCTGTTGTCTTAAATGTGCTGCTACTACTACAGAGTCACTTTGTAAAGACTCAATGCTGTAGAAAGGTAAAATAGTAGGACATTATACCAAAAACATCTTTGCAACATTACAAAACAAAAAATACTTCTGATGATTTGGCTGGACAGAAATATGCATCCTTTAAATCGCAACCTGTAAACCAATCCATAACTGGACAGTGAGGGAATTATGAAGGCTAGATTCAGCATTTAAAACCAAAACTTCTGAACAAATCTGTTCAATTTTTTTAAATCTAAAATTGGATGGAACCCACCCCCACCTTTCTTCTTTACCAGCTAGTACCTTGACTAAAAACCTTGACTCAACAGATGTTTGAGTACCTCTCAATAGCACCTATCAGGAGCAATTTCCAAAATTCTGATAGAAGGTTTCTTCTGATGAGGTTTCTTGAAAAGGAACGGATACAGGAAATGGAACGGGGGTAACTTTTCAAATTGTATTGCATTGCCTTTTCTATAACTTCTAGGACCCTCGTGTCCGATGCAGTAAGCATGTATCAATAAAATGAGCTGGCATGTCTCCAAAGAAAGAAAGAGATGTATTCTTACCAATTGGTCAACAACTGTTGATCCTCACATCAAATTTGAGGCATTGTATTCAGCAAAGATGAAGAGGAAGGAACAGATTGTTTTGATTTAAGTCTAGATGGGAGTTATTTCTTTTTATGATGAAGATGTAGTGTGTAGATGGAGTCCCTCCATCAATAATGCATTTGCCAAGCTCCTCTTATCATCAGAGAGATCCTGTGCAAATACAGCCATCTTCCCCACAGATGAAATTGGTAATGGGCTATCACTCTTCTGGTAATTAACCACACTAATTTGAAGAGATGAGGAAGAGCAAAAATCTCTGCCCCCTCTTCTTCCCCTCCACCTCCAGGCATCAATATTTTCTTCCCTTCTGTGCCCACAGGTGAATGGGCCGCACCAGACTGGAGCCCATTATTGGCAGCAGCAACCACTAGAAAGTTTGGCACAGAGAGAGAGAGTGAAAATACAATAACCCTTATAACTTATCTGGTATAGCTTTTCAGCTTTCTTATATACTGGATGACAAGAAGCATGAGTAGCCCAAATAGTCTCAGCAGGCTGCAAAAGACCATCCAGCACAGATGGCAACACTAATCACCTGGAAATAGTACCAAAAACATTGAATACCAGATGTGACTTCATTGCAGCAACCAATGAAGGTAAGTTCAAAGTGGATGCCATAGAATCCACTAGGTCACAGAATTGTAAAACATTCTCAAAAGGAGATGATACAGAAGCAATATCCACATGTTCATTAGGCGCCAAATCAGGATCAAAGTCTGTATCTGTCTCATATCTCCCCATCCACCTCTTTAGGCAGAGAATCAGGCACTACTGCTGAGCTGCACATGCACTCTAATGAGTACTGCTGGGAGAAGGTTCTACCATTTGGCTGCACCAAGTAGCACAAAACCTATGTAAATATGCAGTTACTCAAAGAAGAATACTGTTTAAATAAAAGCACATTCTGAAAATATTTGCAGCATGCAGGACATAATACACCAACGAAACAGTTGAGCATGGGTCATTTGATATTACGATGAGACATTTGTTTTTCTCTCTTTTGAAATCCAAAAATAAAGAGCATGAGCTTTTAGAAGTAAAAAACACAAGAACATAACAGAAGTCAATTGTCATTACTATAGCCCAAAAACCACAGGATGCAGGAGTATGTTTAGTTTAGTTATATTACCCTTTATTATTTTACAATATATTTCAAAAACTCGTACAGATGCCTTAACTGTTCTACAAGACCTGCAATACTGTCAAAAAATAGCATACCTAAAGATTGAACACACAAACTGTAATATCTACTTGTACTGAACCATTAATATCCAAAGGGGTATAGTAATTTAGTAAGTAGATGTGCAGTAATGCAAAATGCAAACAAAGGTTAACAGAGAAAAGTAAACATTGCATTCTTGGCTATAGAACAGAGGGCTTTTCAAACACATTTGGTACTGTAACATTCTAGACAGCAATATGAGTATTATTACATATTTAAAGCAATACATGTCTTGGAAAGCTTGTATTTTCTATCTGTGTGTGTAAACCTGAATCAAAATGAGCTAGATACATTAAAAAGCAGAGACATCTAGTCCGCAAGTAAGCTTTTTCATCCCCAAATGACACCGAATTTGAGTGGGTTAACTCTGATTTTTGTTACTGTTTTACACAATTCTTTCCTGTACACTGTTGCATTAATACAACAGCCTGTGAATTATTTTATTCCCTGCCCATAACACTGGGGAGTAACTTTATGGACCACATGTTCGTCTCAGTCTCCAAATTGAAAATGTAGCCAATGTTATAGCATGGATGTCAGCACAAAATACACATATTTTTTCGTCAGTTTTATAATAGCATTACAGTTTTTTTAGCTGTATTCCTGTGAGGCAACAAAGCGGTACTGTAGTTTTCAGAACACTGAAAATGCTTAGTAATATTTCAGATATCTAATTTCATAGATTCTACCTACTTTTCTTATCTTTTCTGGTCACAAAACCGAGAGAAGATGTTAATGACCAAGACATCTTTAAACTTACACTGTCTGCAAGCAACAAGGCAAAGCCAATTGTTCAGGTATGGTTTATGTCTTATCCAAGTTGTTACACTTTCATGGGAAAATCATTAAAGGCAATATGAGGAAACAACAACAACCCATCAGATTTCTGCCAAGCAACAAAAGTTTAAAGTCAAAATTTATTAACGTGGCACTGTGGCAGAACAGGCATTCAATTTATTTTATTCTTCAAGTTTATAAAGTTTCAGTTACCATTATATTCACTTATAAGTGGACACTATGTGATAACTGAGTAAGGCCAACAACCCACCTTCTATCTCAGAAGAAACCGCAATAAGCCATCACCTGAGCAGATCACAGCTGTTGGACTATGATCTTCTTAACCAACCTAAATGGCAGTCAGTAGTATCTGGTACGATATACACAAAGTTACTCACACCCATCATTGAAATGATTTTCTACATCAGTTTATTTACTGTATAACACATGCATACATATTTCTTTCTGCTCATTTAATCCCTTATATGTTAATCTCATAGCTCACCAGTGGTTTAAGGGCTGAAAAATATTTCAATAAACATAAGGGGTTATAAAGTTCAAGTGTGTAGCAATTTTATTTTCATACAGAAAATTAATATGAAATGCTGGTTCTGAACATGGTTGGCAAAAATAAAAGGCAAAACAAAGGCAGGGTATATTTTCATCTGGAGTCAATGTCTAGAAAACCAAAAGAAATAAATCTGAAATAAGGCAAAACAAAAAAGGCATTTTGATTCATGCACAACTAGTACTAATAAGAATTTCCTTTCACAGAGGTCCTGAGACTTGAGTTGAACAGGTTCTCCCTATCGCTTGCTTCATGTAAAGTCAAACTTAAAGCTCCATAAGCATAAATGTTTGGTTTTTAATAATGGACCCATTTAAAAAAGGAGACAATAAAATGTACATGAAAAGAAACAAAAGTGACTTGATCTGAGGCCTCTGTCCTTTGACCTGCCTAACAGGCTAAATGGCCAATAAAATGTAAAATGCAGCATACATGTGTGTAATCTAAAATCTTTTCGTGATAATTTATTGCAAATTGCACTTGGCAGTTCACCACACCACTGGAAAACTGGCCACCCTGTTGGTTGTTCATGCAGTCCTTTAACCTCAAACGCAAGTCACCAGTAGAAAGACCTGGACAGAAAGTTTGCCGCTGTGCTGAGCCAGCTGGCTGCGCCTTCCGGGTGTGACCCAACCCGGGATACTGCTTTGTCTTGTTCCTTTGTAGGGCTTTCATCCTCTGGCAAATAATCAGGTAGATCTGTATTTTGCTCTACTTCTATAGGAGTATCTTGGAATGGAACCAGCACCTGATGAATAGAAGAGTTCAAGAAAATGTCAAATGTTGTGAACCAAAATGAATAAAAAAAGATAAAAGCCTCATCCTGAGAGACAAAGAACACCTCTCAGGGTCACTTCCTAAATAACTGCCATGGTAGGTATTAGGCACTGTCAATCCATTTTATTTAGACCGTATACAAGAAAAGTACAGGCTTAAAAACATACCACCAAAAAGCCAGACCATCTCTCTCTCTCTACAGCTGTGAAATAAAACCACATCATTGGTTTTTGTCAAGACGACAAATCTCAGTTTCCAGACTTGTCTCTCCAGGTCAGAGAGTCTAGTGTCAGAAAGAGATGGCTGTCCTGTATGGCTACACCGCTTGCTAACAGTTCAGCAGTGATTTCTAGCAATACTGTTTTATGGATGCAGATCTTTGGGCAGTATACACTTTAACCCCTTTATGTTGTGTATGAATCTCTGACAAGTACAACAATGTACTGTTTCTTGGGGACAGAAGTGATGGGCAGGGCAGTACAGGTATCAAATATCCAAGCCAGATCCACCTATATCTAGAATGAACTGTATCTCACCTCCTCTCCACTTTCACTTTTCACAACTTGCTGTGCTTTCATAACTTTGGTTGATGCTATTGCTGTTGCCAAAGCCTGTAAGAGGGAGAAAATACAAGGAAAATAAAGGCAGACTTTTAAGTGTTAGAGAACTGCAACAGATGCATAGGCCTTAAAGCAAGCACAGTTGTAAGTACTTACATCTGCTTTTAAGTCTGAGCGAATTCGGACCACACATCTTTGAACCGCCATTTGAAATGTAAAGCTAATAACTCCTTTAATTTTCAACAAGGCTTCTTCACAAAGATTCCTTCGAGACTTTAAAAAAAAAAAAAAGTATTAACATACAAAGGCCATATAAAAGTATGAATCGTGGATGTTATGACAACCCCCTGAATCTTGTAAGACAACTGGTAAATAAGGTAATTTTGCAAAAGAAAAAAAATAGTGCAGGTTACAATTATTTTTAATACACCTCTACTGACATTTAATATTGCTACAAATCTTGTCATAACAAAATTTACAACATTTTTGCTTACATTTTAAGAGCCAAACAAGGATGGAATCAACTGTAAATAATCAGGAAAAAATGCTGAAAAGCAAAGAATGTTTTTCTCCGTATGATCAGCTAAACAGTCCCCTGAGGTTAAGTCTGGATTGAGTGGAGTGCTCATTGATGTGTAGTTAGTGTTTAAGTTGCTATTTATCAGACACCTTGTATCCATACTGACTGAATGCATCAAAGCAGCTGTTGTATCCTTCAGCTACCTCATTTGTGGCAGCTCATGGACATCCAAGCACAGGATAATCTTAACTCTGATTTCAAGGGAAAAAATGTTTGGTTAAAAAAAACCCAACAGAAGTGACAATGCCTACTCTGCACTAAGAATACAGTGACCTATCCTGGTTGCATCTATTCTACGTTTTCAGTATTTAGAAAACAAGATGGTTATTACAAAGAGAGTAAAATATCTATTAGGAGACTGCTACCACAAACAAAAAAGCTACATTGTACTGTGTTACCAGATATTATATATAAGTCTTATAGATGTGTTAGGTTCAAAATCAGATTTCTACATACTTTAGTATTTAATTTTAATTGAAAAGTGCTGTGAGATCTTTGAAAGAAGGGCACTATACAAGCATATTAATATTATTATGCAATAATTGCTGCTCAATACTTAGACAATAGTGGTTTCAACACAGAAAGAAACATATTAATTTAATCGATCTGCTAAAAAACTGGTTCCGATAGACTATACAGAGGCAAAACTCAGCTTACTTCCATGCAGATATGAATGTCAGAACATTTTGGACTGTTTTAAAGAACATTAATAATTAGAATTGTAGCAATACAGCAGGCCTGGGCTAAATAGCTTTACACAAAACTGTGTGAGGGGGAGAAAGATAGGGCAAACTACATTGTACAAGTGAAAGACAAATAAAACCATCTCTGGCCACAAAGAGGGAAGGCACAAGCGGGTGAGAGGCAACATGGTTTAGTAGACTAAACTAGGGATGACTGCATAGGGATAGGATATACATATATATATCAATTGACACAGTCTCTCCTTCTGAGAGCTTGGTCAAATCATATAATCTGTACCTCTGTTTCCCTAAATGGGGTAATACCTATTCCACAGATAGTTGTAAAACACTACATGAATGCTCCCCCCCGCGCGCGCCCGTGCGCCCTCGAGTGTGTACAAATCCCTTCACTAACTGGAGACTTGGCAACCTCCAACTATTTGAACAACTGTCCTTTGCACTGACAACTATGAACAAATCCTAGCTAGCCAATCCTTCTGCCACAGCATGGAACCTAGGGTTGAGGAAACAAAAGCTAAAGGTAACTCAGGTATCCATGTTTTACAGAATGAGTCTGTTAAGTCTGAGATGCATATCAAATACTCATCTTGCCAACTGTTCCCAAAACCAGCAGGCCAACTCTGTGTATTGTGAAGTAATTATGGTAGACAAGTCATTTACGGTTGGTGGGGTTGTGAGAGGGACAACAAAAAGTGGGCCCAAAAGTGCTAAGGCTGTCTCTAGTGTAGTATTCTCAAAAATTAATAAAATATTCTGATTATTTAGAACTGATAAAAAATCCTTCCAGCTCTGGCTAAAACTATATAGACTACCCATTTGTTACCACTATGAAGTCTTATTGGGAAAATTAGACTGCAGTAGCTCAATCAACAGACTTCTGTTGTATTATACTTCTTGTTTTTTGACTGAGATCATTTTCATACTCTATAGAATGTAGCTTTATTTTGAATGAACTGATCAAGAACTACTTGAGATCTCCAACAAGTGAAGAAAGATTTACAGGATTTCCAATTACTCCTACAGAACACGAATTGCTAAAAAGCCTTAAGTAGGTGAAGTCTGACACATGAATTTGCAGACCCAAAAAATCAGAAATGTCTATTCAAAACTTTGAATTCCTGCAGCTGTGTTTGATATATTGAGATAGTGCTCAAGCTTAAAAAGAAAAATAATTTAATAAAAATAGATTCTGCTTTTTATTCACATGAATACACAGAGGTAGGTGATGGGTCATCACTGCAGACAAGAGTCAATTTTGGAGGTAGGGAAGAAGCATTGGAGACAAAAGTTGTTTTGTTTGCTTTCATTTTGGCAGGGATGACGTTAGTTATTTGACAGCAGTTACATTTCACAGACCTGGCAAAAAACGCTATGGCTACACCTCAGACCTAATAATCTTTGTTAAGTGCTATATAAAGCTAAGTTATTGTTATTATTCGCATCCTCTGCCATTGTATAGTTCCCAACTTATTCTAACACTTAAAAATGCTTTGTAGGAATGTTTTTCTGCTGCCGTGTTATTCCAGGCACCTAGACTATCACTAGGGTTTCTTTGATAGTAATGAGTTTCATGAGGCTATGTACATTAGCTAATCCAGCCAGCACACAGCCAGATTCCTCGTTTACTTTAATAATGAGCTGGAAAACATGCTCATGTACTCCAGGCAACCGGAGAAGCCTGAAGCTCTGCTCTATGGATTCAAACATCTAAATACCTTGTTATACACTTTTTACTAGGATAGAAATGAATATCTTTGCCACAACGCTTAAAGTGAAATTGCAAAGACGTGCATTAGCTCCATTTGTCAGGGAACACAAATATGTGGTCTTCAGACCTGCTGGCCTCAGTCCATTTACAGGATTGCACGTACTTGAATTGGCAGACAAAGGACAAGTGGATAGAGTTTATCTTAGAGAAGCTTTAGAGACTCTTATGTCAAATGATCTACACTGTTAGTGAACATAATAGGAGCATACTATTGGAATGGATTAAAAACTGGTTGAAGATAGAAAAGTAAGTGGTGCTGATAAACGAACAAGTGAAGGGTTCCAAGGTATATTATTTCTTTACTATGCATACAAATGACTAGGAGTACAATCTAATTTCAAAACGAGCTAAATGTACTCACAAGAAAATATGAGGAAGGGAATGCTATTGATAAACTGGGTTCCCAGACATGCTTACTTTGCAAAACGTAAAGTAACAAAACAAAGGATCAGGTTTGATCATTTAAAATGGGTACAAAGCTGAAGATACAGAGACCTGAGGGCACTTGTGAAGAACATGCTTAAACAATCTACATGCTGTTTGGCAGCCGTAAAAAGGCAAACACAGCCCTGGGGTCTTGTACACAGGGGTATAGTGGATAAATCTGTAGAAGTTATGTTGACATTGCATAAAGACTCAGTGAGATCTCACTATCTCAAGTGCCAGTCTGGTCACCACAGTAGAAAATATCTCACGGACTGCAAAAAGATGTAGCAAAAGGGAGCTAACAAAAATCAACATTCCTTACACTGGCATTATAATAGAAGATTACTCAGTGTACAGTGGTTCTCAAACTTTTTCTATTGGTGACCCCTTTCGGACACCAGGCCTCTAAGCGCGACCCCCCTTAGTTGCTGCAGGGAAGAGAAGGGAGGCTTCTGACTTGCCCCTGTCCACGGAAGGTCTAAGGGGGCAGCAAGGAGAGGTCGGGGGACCCATGGGGGAGTCACGGGGGGAGGGGGCAGCCAGAGCCAGGTTGCGAGGGGGGGCTCTCTGCCCTGGCGCTGGCTGCATGCTGGGCCCCCGCCCCTGCAGCATGCCCCGGGCGGCAGAGAGCTCTGCGGCCGGGGGACGCAGTCCACCTTCCCAACTCTGACAGAGGGGAGGGAGGGGAGAGGGCTCTCTGCCGCCCCACCTTCCTCTGCTGGTGCAGCAGGGGCCGGGGCTTGGGGCGCCGCCGGCAGCCTGCTGCAGCAGGGGCTGGGTCGGGCTCGGGGATCCGCCGGCAGGGGTTAGGGTCGGGGCCAGCTGCCGGCAGCAGGGGCTCACGACCCCCACATAAATCGGGTCCCGACCCCTCAAGGGGTCCTGACCCCCAGTTTGAGAACCAATGGTCTAGAATCTTTCATGTTATACAGACAATTGTGAAAAATAAGGAATGGTTTTGATTCCAATGCTCTGACCACTGAGAGATACCATGAATCGAGATTGATAAAAGGCAGTACCTCATTTATTCTAAGGGTGACTGAAACAGGAAACAAAACTGGCAAAGATGGCAACTGAATTATTTAAAAATACAAAGTTACAAAGCCACTAGCTATAAATATTTCTTGTATTAAAAACATCTTGGGTGAATTTAAATTATATATCAGTATTTCAAAATATGATTCACCGGAGTTGCTGGCATACATGAAAGTAATACAAGTATTCCTTGAATGCCCTTCTTTTTTGGTACAAAGTATGTTTGAATATAACATGCATGAACATTATCATAGTATTTTCCTACCATTTCCAGGCTCATTCCTAATGATCATAAGTACTTAAGATTTACTTACTGAGTCATCAAGGCCATCTATATGTAAAACCACTGTTTTAGCACGTTTATTTGTACTGCCCAGGAAAAACTGAGCTTTCCGACGGCAAGAATTCATTTCATTCACACCGTCCATGTCCGACATGTTGGAAGCCTGAAGGATGTCATAGATTTCAGAGGCTAAAAGTTTAGTCTCTCCTGGTGTAGTAGTCCTTAAAGAAAAAATAATAAATTGAGATTTATAAGGATTTATTTTCCCAATGCTTTTTCAAATAGCTGCCATATTTATGACTCAGTATCTTGAATGATCAGCACACTATGGCTTTTTATATAGCTAATATGCAGTTAGAAGAAAAGATTCCTTAATTTAAAAAAACTAAAATAAAAAGAGAGGGTCTACCCAACTCACTTAAATCATCCATATGCCAGTGCTATTACCAGCCTGAAACTGAAGCCAGAACCCTTGTCTCTATGTTAATTTTATACCTGCGAGCTTCTATTCCACCATTATTTTTAAATGATGTATCAAGAACTCTTTTAGTTTTTATTTCTCTCTCTGCTATGTGTCATGTCTATTTAGAAACTCGCAAACACAATAATTAAACTGACTGACAAACTTTGATCCCTCCCCACACAACATGTTGATTAGGCTACACAATGCAACCATGTTGTGCTCTATTTACTTAATAGCATCATTGAATTAATCTCAGTTCCCAGAACTATGTTGACATAGCTGGTGCTACAAAAAGAAAGCAAATGCAGCTGTAGATATGACATGAACAGTTGCCCCTTGAATCTTCTGTAGATCCCTGTACAAGAGGATATCAAAATGCCTTAGAGATAAGTATCCCATTTCTTACCTACCTTGTGGGCTACCATTCCTATTTTACCTGGAGTTTTACATTTTAAATAGAGTCACGGAGATTAAGTAACAAGTCAAATGTTATGCAGAAAGTCAATAGCAGAGCAAGGACTAAATCCCACAAGTTCAGACTCTCTGCTCTAACCACCATTCCACACCTTTCTTTAAAATTAGCACTGTGGAGATATTCCCTATCAAATAAGTTAAAAGTAGGTCAAAATTGGTGGTAAAAGCTATATGGTTTTATTCCTTTAAAGGAAACAGATTTAGATATTAGACTGGATCTTTCATTATTTTCTGATGCTTAATCACAAGTGAATATAATGGGACAAATTCATCACAGAAATAATTTCACTGAGCTCAATGGAGGTCAGGATTTGACCCATCATTCATAAACAACTGGAATGAATAAAAACACTACAGCAGGGATCTGCAACCTTGGCATGCGGACCCCCAGGGTAAGCACCGTTGGCGGGCCCAGCTGGTTTGTTCACCTGCTGCATCTGCAGGTTTGGCCGATTGCAGCTCCAATACAATGGGGGCTGCGGGAAGCGGCACGGTGCTGTCCGCCACTTCCCAGAGCCCCCGCGGGACCGAAGTGGTGAACCGCCACGGCCAGTGGGAGCCGCAATCGGCCGAACCTGAGGATGCGGCAGGTAAACAAACCGGCCGGGCCCACCAAGGGTGCTTACTCGGGGGGGGGGGGGGGGCGTGCCAAGGTTGTCAATCCCTGCACTACAGCAACATTGTACAATTCATCTTACTGTGGCCAATCATAGTTTTGCTTGTAGACATAAATATACTGTAGTAAATAGCTAAGTTTTGCCCTTGAAGTTAAGTTTTGCCTTTCTTCCTTACTATTTCATCCCAATAACTAGCCGGGGCCAAACACCACCTCCATCAAATTTCATATCATAGAAAAATAATGTTGGAGCAAAAATCTTAGTCAATTCCCTCCCTCTCGGTCGCCTACTGAGTTGTCTTCTCTTCCCTGTGACTGTCTTTTAGACTCTAAACTTCTCAGGGAAGAACTCTCTTATTTGAGTGTCTGTACAATGCTCAGCATGCCAGCACTTTAACTGAAGTGATACTGTGAGGTTTGTCCTCAAGATGATAAAAAACAAGACACTGGGGCCTGAATCAGTTCATATTTAAGCAGTCACTTAAAATAAGGCACATATTTCCCTATAGAGGGAAACACATACTGAAGTCAATCGGGGTCATATAAAAATGCATACTTTTTTTCTTGATACTCAGATTCATCAGACAGTGTGTAATTGTGGTTCACAACTTGAAGTTGAAGGATGGCATCTATATTTAGGTTCTAAAGTTTGAAAGTGGTGCCATGTGAGCTGATGCCTCAAGGAACGATAAGTTAACTTTCAAGAAAATGACAGATTCCCAGGGAACCATAACACTAAACAGCCATTTATTATGTTAAGTTGCATCCACCAAAATTAAAAGATACAGAAGCAAAGTTTTCTGTAATACCTATTTCCTTTCAAATATATTTTTTTCCCCATTAAACTTAACTGGTCAGTTCACGATCAGTATAACTTTTTCCTAAATACAGTAACTCCTCACTTAACGTCATCCTAGCCAAAGTTACTTTGTTGTTATGTCGCTGATCTATTAGAGAAAATACTCATTTAATGTTGCACAATGTTTGCTTATAACGTTGTTTGGCTGGGGGGGTATGGACCCTGGGTGGGCCGGAAGCTCCCCTCCACCCTCCCAGTCCCTCCTGCCTGCCAGCGGCCAAGGATCAGCAATACTCTTCTCTTCCTGCACCTCCTGCCTGAAGCAATCAGCTGTTTTGCGGCGTTCAGGAGAAGCGAGGATGTGGTGCACAGCCTTCCCCCTCTTCTAGGGGCTCCTGAACACCCCGAAACAGCTGATTGCTGCAGGTGGGAGGCGTGGGGAGGAGTGAGGATGTGGCGTGCTTGGGAGCAGGAGGTGGAACAGGGGTGGGAAAAGGTGAGGTGGAGCAGGGGGCTGAAAGAGCAAGGGGTTGACCACCTTCCCCCATCAGCACTTTGGAAAGAATAGCAAGAGCACTAGCTGGCTGATCCACCACCTTTCACCCTCTGACTCCCCCACCTCAACCAAGCTTCACAATCATCGTTGCTGAGTACAGGATTAAATGGTTTGTTTAAAATTTATACCTGTATTACACTGTTTGCTTATACTGTATGTGTATATAATGTCTTTTGTCTGGCTAAAAATTTTCCCCTGGAACCTTGCAGCCCCCCCCCCCCCCCCATTTACATTAATTCTTATGGGGAAATTGGATTAGTTTAATATCGTTTCGCTTAAAGTCACATTTTTCAAGAACATAACTACAATGTTAAGCAAGGAGTTACTGTACAAGTTTCCTATCTTGGGGTTACAGTACATCATGGAATACAAAATAATCAGTTCAGAAAAGACAGACCACAATAATAAAAGTTACTTTAAAAAATTCCACTAAAAACATTAACCATAAAAAGACACAGAAACTTAAAATTCAAAGTTGAATAGTATGCTATCTGATAATGAAATGGGACTTAATGTATAATGTAACAGTAAGCTGCATGTATGTTTAGTGCTCCCAATATCACAGCTGGCAGGAATTCTTGCATAATTCCAGCTATCTTCATATAACTTCATTATTAAAATAACCTGCTAATTTGACAGCACAAAAAGTGAAATCTGCTATTTTTTAGAGACACATTAAAAAAACATTCTCTAAGTTATCCACAACACAATCCCTTCTTTTAAAGTAATAAAACTTCTATGGAAAAACATTGAACAAATACAATTTCAGACAATTCATTATCATTAACAACTTCTACTCATCACTCTTCAGGGGAACACAAACTATCTTCCCAGTCAAGTTAATGGGAGTTGGGGTTGGGTACTAGAATCTCTGTTCACACAAATATGATAAAACATAAGCATTACTATTTTTCAGAAAAAGTTTAGCCACTATTTGAATATTGAACTGTAAAACAATGCATTAAGAAAGCTTAATAGCATAAACTGCAGATAACTAATTTTCTAAAAATGTAAGGGGTTTGTAGCAGGTTGCATTATTTGATTAAGCGTCGTGGGCTAAGGGGTCTGTTGGCTGCTGCTTCCCACAGCCCCCATTGGCCTGGAGCGGAGAACCGCGGTCAGTGGGAGCTGCGATCGGCCTAACCTGCGGACGCGGCAGGTAAGCAAATCAGCCTAGCCCACCGGGGACTTACTGTGGTGAGCCCTGTGCCAAAGGTTGCTGATCTCTGGCTTATTTTGTATGATTTTTAGACATGTTTAGAGCAATTGTATAGATATCAGTTGGCCTTTGGATTTAATGAAACAATTTATGGTTGAACTAGTGTTTGATGATATCCTATATTGATAATATTAATTCCAGTGTCTAGATTCATGTTAAGAATCAGAGAGGTAGCAGTGTTAGTCTGGATCGGCAAAAGCGACAAAGAGTCTTGTAGCACCTTATAGACTAACAAATTTTAGGGATCCCTAAAATTTGTTAGTCTACAAGGTGCTACAAGACTCTTTGTCGCTTTTGTAGATTCATGTTGGTGACCTACGGGCAAAAATCTCTGAAGCTTATTAACAATTCCCAGAGGCATCTAGTGTCCTAATAAGTGCTACTATTATACCTTCATGAGTGAAGTTTTCTGGGAAGAATATTTATTAAATCAAGATCTGACCCTTCCAGAGCTTACAGGGTCTTTCCACTTTCTGCACACACAACCACCATCTCCCATACACTGCTCTCAGTTTTCTTCAAACATACCCCAATACATTCCCCGACGCTGTTCTTAAAAGCACTACACACATTAACCAAAATACACTAAAAACAAATATTAATTCAACATTCAAATATGTTTTACAATGCAAAATCATTTAAAAAACTATACCAAAATCCTCATACTAACATATATATTTTCCCCATGTGAGTCACCATCCAAATTTTAACCTATAACCTTCAGACGCACAGTTCAGAGCTCGTCACTTTAGTTATAGGAGTAAGTGGTGATGGAGGCATGTTGTTATCTTCTATGAGGATCATCCCAAAGAAGATGACAACTATTTGTGAACTATCGGTATTCCAGGTTTCTAGTCATGACTCTGGGGGCAGATGTTTAAACACAGGCAAGTGTAATGATATCCCTGAGTCAGCTGCTGAACCCGGGACCTCTAGAACTAAAACATGTACTTTATCACTTCAGCAAAAGGACCGTTTTCACTAGCTTGGAGGTAGTAACAGCCTCAAACAGCACTAATTTTGTTGGGCTACTAGAGAGGGAAGAGAGCCACACTGTGTTATCTCCTTGAGGAACCTAGCCTAATTTAGTCTATTTCACCTAAAAGGAAGTGTGGCAAGTTGGATGAGACTTGGGTCTGTCACTGTAGAGATTTAAGTTCTATTCCCAGCTCTGCTTGACATAACCTTGCCAAACTCTCACTTACATTAGCTGTACAATGTGTGACTGGTAGCTACATCTCCCCTAAGGTAGAGGCATGAAGTCTTGGTTAGTAAGGGTTGCAAAGTATTCAGAAATATTAAAAGTAGTCAGGAGAAAAAGCTAGGATTAAGGTGCCTTCCCTGAGGTTACAGGATATTGAAAAGAGAAAATGTTACAGGTCATGAAGGAAAAGCATGACAGATCTGCAAGATGAATTACAAGCAGCAGATCTGTTATCTCCTTACAATACTAACTTTACACACTACCTGCAACTAGGGAAAGTTTCAATAAGAGTGGGGTCTGCATTTAGATTGTCTGTTTTGTGCAAGACAAAGACCGTGTGCTCAAGAAATATTTTATCTCATTTACTAGTCACTCTACATTTCTGCAGTTTCATTGATCATCTGTTCCCATTCTATTATGACATGAGTATTAAATTGTGGGATGAACCCGTACATTAAAACAACCAAATGTAGGGTTTTGTATGCTATATCTATATTCACACAAATGCTCTTGAAAGCAACACATTAATAATTCCCCCTCCTGTATAGCATTATTAGTGAAAAACCACTAATCTCTTGTTATTGCAATGTATTTATTTTACTATTTAATAAAAAATACACAATACTAACCAGGCAATGAGAGTGTTCACTAGTTCAGCCTATTATCCTTTTATCACTAGAAAAGAATACAAACTTTAAACCATAGTGTAACAATAGATTTAAACAGATGCCGTATGCTTATCCCAGCTAATTGTCCAATTTCATTTAACTCTTGCTATATGCACACATTAAAAGGGAGGTCAGTATTTAAACTTCCACGGTTTGATATCTACCATATGGACATATTCCACCAAAATCAGGCCCTATTACTCAATGAAATTTCAGGCTTTTACCATTTGCTAGATAAAATTAGGCCTAACAGACAGAACTTCAGGGTTTTTGTAACCGTGTCAGTCCCAGGATATTGGAGGGAAAAGGTGGGTGAGGTAATATCTTTTATTGGACCAACTTCTGTTGGTGAGACAAGCTTTCAAAAAAATATTACCTCACCTACTTTGTCTCTCTAATAGAACTTCATGCTGAGTTTCACAGTATTTAGTTCAAACAGCTTGTCCCAGTAGTGAACAGCAATCACTTAATGCAACATATGTTTATGGCAAGAATAATTTTCATGGTACTTTTGCTATAATAGTAACGTGAGGAGCACCTCCTCTTCCTATTCGTCCACACTGAATGACATTAGTCATTCCTGCCCTTCCTCAGTGACTTCCTGAAAGGGCAAGATTAACAGTAGTGTTGATAGCACAGAGGGAGAACTCTATTTCTTATCTATCTCAATAAATAAGAGGACAAAACCAAGGATACTACAAGGCTTCGGTGGTCAAGATTGAAAAGAAGTTGGACACTATTCAGATGAGGCATCTCTGAATAATTTAAAATATTCATGAATACGTTGGAATATGAACAAGAGGCTGCTAGATGGCTCTCTAACTCCACATTCTACAGGCCATTATCCTCTGATTCCACTGAGAATTACCAAAAGAAACTACACCATCTGCTCAAGAAACTCCCTGAAAAAGCACAGGAACAGATCTATACAGACACAGTCCTAAAACCCCGACCAGGGGTATTCTATTTATTACCCAAGATCCACAAACTTGGAAATCCTGGACGCCCCACCGTCTCAGGCATTGGCACCCTAAGAGCAGGATTGTCTCACTCTGTGGACTCTCTCCTCAGGCCCTACGCTACCAGCACTCCCAGCTATCTTTGAGACACCACTGATTTCCTGAGGAAACTACAGTCCACTGGTGATCTTCCAGGAAACACCATCCTGGCCATTATGGGTGTTGAAGCCCTCTACACCAACATTCCACACAAAGATGGACTACAAGCCATGAAGAACAGTATCCCTGACACTGTCACAGAACACGTGGTGGTTGAACTGTGTGACTTTGTCCTCACCCAAAACGGTTTCACATTTGGAGACAATATATATCTTCAAGTCAGGCCCCACAGTATGCCAACATTTTTATGGTCAGCCTGGACCAATCCACACAAGTGGTCCATTTCCTTGACACAACTGTGCTAATAAATGATGGTCACATACACACCACCCTACACCGGAAACCTACTGACCACTATACTTATCTACATGCCTCCAGCTTCCATCCAGAACACACCACTTGATCCACTGTCTACAGCCAAGCTCTAAAGGACAACCACATTTGCTCCAATCCCTCAGACAGACAAACACCTACAAGATCATTACCAAGCATTCTTAAAATGACAATACCCACCTGGGGAAGTGAAAAACAGATTGACAGAGCCAGACGAATACCCGGAAGCCACCTATTACAGGATAGGCCCAAACAACAACAAAAAAGGACAGAACACCATTAGCCATTACCTTCTGCCCCCAACTAAAACCTCTCCAACGCATCATCAAAGACCTACAACCTATCCTGAAAGATGCTCCCTCACTCTCACAGATCTTGGGAGACAGACCAGTCCTCGCTTACAGACAGCCTCCCAACTTGAAACAAATACTCAACAGCAACTATACACCACTTAACAAAAACACTAACCCAGGTACCTGTCCTTGTAACAAAGCCCGATGCCAACTCTGTCCACATATCCATTCAACTGACACCATCATAGGACCTAATCACATCAGCCACACCATCTTTTACAGATTCTTATCAACTGTTAGACATAGATAAGAAAAAGTGTAAATTTTCACTACAAAAGTTTTTTTTTCTCCTGCTGATAATGGCCCATCCAAATGAAACAGCTTCTTAGAATTGGTATGGTAATTTTACAACTTTTTTTTGCTTTCTGTGTGTATAAATGCATCTTACTTCTGTTTGTTCCATTCTATGCATCCGATGAAGTGGGCTATAGCCCACAAAAGCTTATGCTGAAATAAACTGCATAAGTTAGTCTCTAAGGTGCTACAAGTATTCATTTCCTTTAAAATATTCAGTAGTTCAAATTTAAGCCACATGAAGAGATCCATCTTCCAACTAAACAGGCCCAGCTCTCCATCGCACAAGGTTCTCTGAGGCCTGGACTACACTGCCCGGGGGGGCGGGGAGGGGAGGGGGAGAAGAATGGGATGTCAACCTAAGATATGTAACTTCAGCTATGCGAATAGCATAGCTGACGTTGGCATATCTTAGGGTGACTTACCTGGCATTCCATATGGTGGCAAGTCAACCGCTGCCTCTCTTCCATCGATGTTGCTTCCACCTCTTGCAGAGGTGGAGTTCCAGAGTCGACAGGAAGCACACTCAGAGATTGATTTATCGTCTCTACAGTGGACGTGATAAAATCGATCCCCGAAAGATCAATCTCTGCCTGACGATCGGACGTGTAGTGTAGACGTTTCCTAACATGGTTAGGTCATTTGCTCAGAAAGTCTACCAACTTCCCTGCAAGAATCATCATTGGGGGGAGGGATAGCTCAGTGGTTTGAGCATTAGCCTGCTAAACCCAGGGTTGTGAGTTCAATCCTTGAGGGGACCATTTGGGGATATGGGGCAAAAATAGGGGATTGGTCCTGCTTTTAGCATGGAATTGTACTAGATGATCTCCTGAGGTGCCTTCCAACTTTGAGATTCTATGATCTTTGACTTTGACCCAATGAAAGCATGATGAAAAAGACATGCCAGAAGACCTAAAACATGATGGTTGGATGACATCACCATTCACCTGTTCCCTGCAAACAACCTACAAGTACAATCTCGTAATAAGCCAGTTTATATCACAGATCATCATAGAAATGCATAACATGTTTGCTGTCCAGACAGCTTGAGAGCCAATGAGCTTGGAACACTACATTTTAAGTCTTGAAAAAAAAAACCTCTTTTTAATCTAATACTGTACAGCTGTAACCAGCTGTAGGCCTAAAATTTGACTTACTAGAGCTGGTTCCAATTAGAGACCAAAAGACTATACAGAGTGTCTTTCCAGTTCCTTGCTGTGACCAATTATTATTAACAGTTATGTTGCGATAGTACCTAAAGGACTATTAACACAGGGTCTCTCACTGTGGAAAATGATAATCTCTGGCCCAACAAAACCTAACAGGTGGATGAGACAAACAAACAAGTTAGGTTGTGGGTCAAGAAAGGCAGAGTAACACGAATAGAATTTGCACATCTACAATATGCTTGTACAAGGTGATAGGTTGTAATTACCAAACTTCCGCTTCATGAATTTCAGAGAGCAGTTGCTTCATCTGTTTCTATATTCACAAGAATATTGAAGATGGAGATTTACAAACATGCAAACGCCCTCACAGAAAATACAACAATTTGTTAGTATATGCTCACAACCACAACACAGTTTATTCTTCCATCACAAAAGGTATCACACAACAGAATAAGGTTTTGCATCACTCCCACTCTCCTTTACTTGAGAGTATACATAACACAGAGAACAAATTGCTGCAACTTTTAAGGGACACTATTGAATCTCCTTTAGACATGCAAGTTAAAATGTTTAAATTAACATATTTAAAGTATACAGCAGATATGTGACAAGTACATGAAATATTTGTATACTGATTTGTATGAAATTAAAAGGACAATTCTCCAACCAACATTTTCCCCTCCTATTATCCCTCTAATATTCAGTTTTGCTTTACCGCCAACTTGTGTTTGGACTTTACTCTGTCCCTCCCCCCTCCCCCCCCCCAAGTGTTCTCCCCTTCTCACAAAATCAGAAGGAAGACATTATACAATGAACATAAATAAAACCTACGGGATTCTGCATCTCTTACTGTATCAGTTTCAGCAAATATTACCTGAATTACTTTGATTTTTTTAAGCTAAAGATAATACATCTAAGCTTTGCCAGTTCCAGAGTAATTAAATTTTCAAAAACTATAGGTAATTAAGACTACCCAAAATTAACATCAAATAAGAAGTCAGCAATTACAGAAGTGCATGCATTTCACCATATCTGCAAGGGACTGTGTAATTCAACATATATTAATTGCCCTAATCTTCTTAGGCCAGTAATAAATAGGAAGAGCTGATTAATATGCTGGATTTAGTTCAGCTTATTAAACCTGCCACCCTGGCAAAGGAAGACTATCTTGTAAAGCTCTTTTAGCTAAGTAATTGGAATTTTACTCTCAGCAATTTACCATTCTATAATAAGAGCTATTTGGTATATTGATTCCCCATCAGTATTTTTTTTAATGTCAGTTATACTGAAAGAGTACCATCATGATGTTCATAAAGATTATGAAATAATTGTGAACTTTAATCTTTACTGTTCATCAAGAGTCACTTTCATTCTGAACACAAAATGAGTATATTTTCTTGTAGGCTATAAATCCTAATTAATTCTAGAAGTTGCTAATAATATTTTGTAAAGTCCAAGCAGACACATTAAGTTCCCCACTCCAGGAAGCCAATGACTATATCAGTATGCAACATTAAAGAGCTGCTGATGCCTCCAGGAAAACTTTGAAACATTTTGTTATGAGAAAATTCTTCATTCCCTCCCTTTTTAATTATTATTATTATTTTAAACTCATATATAAACATGCAGTCTCTCTACGTGATAGAGACTGGTAGAGCTTACCAGGACAGGAATCATGTCATCCTATGTATTTGCATAACGCACTGCACAAGGGGGACCTGGTCCTGATGAGGACTCTACCGCAACAAAGAACAAAAAAACTGAATGGAAACAAGATTTTCATTTTAAAGTGTTTGCTCCAGCTGCTTATTCATCACTTGAAAATACAGGCAAGTCACATCTTATGCGCATTTAACATGCGCGATTTCAGCTTTATGCAGTCGGCAAAAAAAGAAAAAAAGAGAAAAACAACAATTTAGAAACTGTATCTTTAGTGTGGGCGATTCTGCCCACCATGAAACTCAGTAAGTTTTGACTATATGTGGTTTTCGCTTTACATGCTGACCGTGGAACATAACCCCGCGTAAGATGCACCTCGCCTGTATCTCGATTTCTAGTTATAACACAACTGGCTGCTGAGGAAAGATCACCACCACAAAGAATTAGGGCCACAAGGGCTGAACTCTCATCTCACTATGCTAATTTAAGTCCATTAAAATGAAGCTACTCTTGATTTACACAAGCATAAGGGAGAGGAAAATCAAACTATAGTGAAGAACAATCAGCAGGAATAAAAAACTACTGAGAAGCTAAAATATTGTTTTCATACCAATCTTACTAATACAGAAGAATGTAGAAAATATGGGACATGTAGACAGAAGTGTTTCTAATAAATAAAATGGCTCTTCGAAGTTTTCTATGAAAACATGCAGTTTTAACCTGGATTTCCCATATGCTATTGCAACAAGCAGTATTTTATAACAACCTGATGAAGTATTCCAGAAAGCTTTATAAAACACTAGCATAAGTGCCCGGCGTTGCTCGGGTCAGTCGGAGGTGGGGAGGGGGCAGACAGTTGACACCCCCTGACCAACCCCAACACCCACCCTTCACCCACCCTGACACCTTCCCACCCCCCCGACCAACCCCAACACCCCCCGGCTCACTTACCCCCCGACCAAACCCGACAACCCCACCTGACCCCCCAAAACAAACCCAACACCCCCACCTCACCCCCCGACCAAACCCGACACCCCCACCTCACCCCCTGAGCAAACCCGACACCCCCACCTCACCCCCCGACCGAACAGTGTATTTAATAATCTGTGTGCTACACAGTGCACCATGAGCCGGGGGGGAGAGGGGCGTCGGGTTTGGTCGGGGGGTCAGGTGGGGGTGTTGGGTTTGCTTGGGGGGGTCAGGTGGGGTTGTCGGGTTTGGTCGGGGGGTAAGTGAGCCGGGGGGTGTAGGGTTTGGTCTGGGGGGGTGGGAAGGTGTTGGGGTGGGTGAGGGGTGAGTGTTGCGGTTGGTCAGGGGGTGTTGCGGTTGGTGGGGGTTGAGGTGGGGGTGTCAGGTTTGCTTGGGGGGATGAGGTAGGGGTGTCGGGTTCGGTCGGGGGTAAGTGAGCCGGGGGGGTGTCGGGTTTGGTCTGGGGGGGTGGGAAGGTGTCGTGGTGGGTGAGGGGGGAGGTGTGGGTGTTGGGGTTGGTCAGGGGGTGTTGCGGTTGGTGGGGGGGGTGAGGTGGAGGTGTCGGGTTTGCTTGGGGGGGTGAGGTGGGAGTGTCGGGCTCGGTCGGGGGGTAAGTGAGCCGGGGGGTGTCAGGTTTGGTCTGGGGGTGTTGCGATTGGTGTGGGGGGGGTGAGGTGGGGGTGTCAGGTTCGGTCAGGGGGTAAGTGAGCCAGGGGGTGTCGGGTTTGGTCTGGGGGGGTGGGAAGGTGTTGGGGTGGGTGAGGGGTGAGGGGTGGGTGTTGGGGTTGGTCAGGGGGTGTTGCGGTTGGTGGGGGGGTGAGGTGGCGGTGTCGGGTTTGGTCGGGGGGTAAGTGAGCCGGGGGGGGGGGTGTCGGGTTTGGTCTGGGCACCCACCCCAACACCTTCCCCCCCCCCAGACCAAACCCAACACCCACACCACCCCCTCACCCCCCCGACACCTTCCCACTCCCCCAGACCAACCCCGACACCCCCCCCGGCTCACTTACCCCCCGACCAAACCCGACACCCCCACCTCACCCCCCCAAGCAAACCCGACACCCCCACCTCACCCCCCCACCAACCGCAACACCCCCTGACCAACCCCAACACCCCCACCTCACCCCCCGACCGAACCCGACACCCCCACCTCACTTACCGTCCCACCAAACCCAACTCAGATCCATCGCGGGGGGGAGGGGGCCCAGAGCCGAGGGATTCCGGGGACCTTCGCAGGTGGGGGGGGGGGGGGGGCACAGAGCTGATGGAGTCCGGGGTTGAGGTGGGAGGGGCAGAGAACTGAGGGCTCTCCGGGGTTCCGTTGGGAGGGGGGAGGGGCAGAGAACTGAGGGATCTCTGGGGTTCCGTTGGGAGGGGGGAGGGGCAGAGAACTGAGGGATCTCCGGGGTTCCGTTGGGAGGGGGGAGGGGCAGAGAACTGAGGGATCTCCGGGGTTCCGTTGGAGGAGGGAGGGGTGAGCTGAGCGAGTGAGGTGTCTGTTGGAGGGGGGTATTATCATCATCACCACCTAACCGCCCAGCCGATGTGATTGGCCCTGAAAGACTTTCACCCCTGGGGGGCGTCAGAGGTGAGATCAGAAAATTTTTCGACCCTTACCAGCATCTAGACCCCAAGACCCCTCACTGTACCAAATTTCAAGTCTCTGGCTCAAACGGTGCGGGAGGAGTTCGCAGTCATACGTACATACATACATACACCACTTGACTTTTATATATATAGATATTCCAAATCAAAGCAAGTCTGAAAGAACCTAGAAAACCCCAAATATGTTTTTAAACTCAACTTTACTATTCCATTGACTTGACATTTTGTGTTTTTGCTGACACAGGACTCTAGAGCTGAATGACTCTAGCCCCTAATATTTACTATTATTTCTGTGCTAGCAAGAGACTAACAATTATGTACAGCACAAAACAAAATAATAGTGAACCTAAAACTTCTTTCCGGTTCCTTAACTGTGATGTAATAGTAATGGTGAATCATTACACCAACCAGTTTAAGCAGTGGAGTAACCTTAACAACTGAGATATAATGCCTACTATTAAAAAAACCACCTCAAAATCTGAGCAGAGTATTCTACAGACCCTGTAAGTTGTGAAGTGAAGCATAAAACAGACCTATAAGCAGAGAATGACAATAAGCAAACTTGGATATCTCACAAGCGAACATGGTGCACACACAAAAATATTTTGTACCCATTTTCTGTGATCCACCGATACCAATGGAGACTGTACAATCCTAATCAAGATTTCTCTTGCCCTTGGGGGGTTCCTAGGAGTTAAGATTTCCTGTTTTTCTTCAGATGAGCACCTCCCTACCTTGAAATGAACCATTATTTAGATTGCCAATTTTTTGGGACAAGTGACCAGCTTTTTGTTCCATGTTTCCACCTGGCACAAGAGGGCTCCTAGGCGCGACCACAATACAAATAAATAACCAACCACCAACTCAGAAATGTTTAACCATTGAAATTAATGATTTAGAAGTTCGCAGAACATGCTGATTTGCTGAGTTTTGTGGGGATCGCAGAACAGAAGAAACTTCAGAGTAGCTCAGACAACCAAAAAACTCACATGCACCTGAGTGTCAATTCATCTGAAAGCAGAAGAGACCTTTGGAAGTCTGACTACGTCCTTCTATTGGTCAGAGTAATAGATTGGCCATAGGTCACTGAACAAACATCACATCCAACAAGACCTGGATATAGCTTATAACTGTAGAATGGGTGTGCAGGCTCCTGGCTGCTTTTAAATAAAATAAAAAAAACAAAAAACAAACCTGGCTCCCTTTCTCTGTCAATGATGCATTCTGTTAGAATGGGAAATTGAAAGGGGAGGGTTGGGAGTTATTTAGGGGAAAGGAGAAAGTAAAAAGGCAGTAGGTAAGAAATTGAACATCTTTTTTTAGATGAAAAAAGAATTTGGTTCAGGCTCCAAGTCTGAGGGCCTAACCTTATGTCAGTGGTAAGAAGCCAGAGGGGGCACTGCCTACAAATGCCTGAACCTGAAGGATACGGATATCAATGCTTTCATTCAGTCCTTCCTGCAGGAACTCCAGAATAGTTGGGATAGCACCATTATTGTTCTCAGTTGCTGTAACATGACGTGAATTTTGTCAAGTTTGTATTGCATGCTATAAAAATCTTATTTTTGAAAAGGAGTATGAAAAGACCCTTAGCTGGGGTACCCAATTCAGGTTTAGCATATCCCTATTCACAAGCTGATCTGACAGCTTTAGTGAGGGGGCAGGAGAGAAGAGGCAATGCTGGAGAGTGCATTGAAACAAGTGGTCTGAGGGTATGGTTAGACTAGAGATTATAGCACGTTTGTTTGTAGCGCTTCCCAATTTAGCGCAATAGGTATCGTGCTAGAGCCTGTGCACATTTAAACCCTGTAGCACTAAAGAATGGATACATTTGCAGCGCTCCTGGCGGCAGTGACAGTAGCGCGATAGGGCAGGTAGCCCAGCATTCAGCTGGGTGCAACGTGCTTTGAAAAGGAGAGGGGTGTTGTTTTTTTTTTAAACTTGCTAGGACCCCCCTGCGCCCCAGCCCCAGTCCCCGCCGCGGGCGGGCTGCCAGGTGCGCCCCGGCCCCAGTCCCCGCCGCGGGCGGGCTGCCAGGTGCGCCCCGGCCCCAGTCCCCGCTGCGGGCGGGCTGCCAGCCCCCGGTCCCGCCGCGGGCGGGCTCCCGGCTGAGCCCCGGCCCCAGTCCCTGCTGGCGGCTGGGGCTCGGGGCTCCAGCCACCGCGCTCCCCGGAGTTCGGGGCTCCAGCCGCCGCCCGGGGCTCCAGACACCGCCCGGGGCTCCAGACACCGCCCGGGGAGCACAGCCCCCGGGGCTCGGCGCTCCAGCCGGCGCCCAGGGAGCGCAGCTCCAGGCGGCGCCCAGGGAATGCGGCTCCAGCCAGCGCCGGTCCCCAGGGATCCCACAGCAGGGAGTTGCTGCGGTGGGGGCTTGCGACCCCCACAAAAGTGGCCCCCCGCCCTAGAGGAAACGGACAGGCTCTGCATTGAAATCACACAGCTCAGTCCGTCAGCATTTCCAGCAGTTATTTTCTGTGAGTTGTAACAGACAAACTGAAAAGGTACTTCCCCATTCTTCCTCCCGTTTTCCAAACAACACCTATACGTCATTTGCCTTAAATGGCTTGTTGATTGCCTTGCATGGCTCGGAGGCGTGCCAGAGATCCCTTATCGCAGAATGAGTGATTCATGGGTGGTCACATTCGCACCGTTGCGCTATAACGCTAGCTCAACAAGACTTATTACCCTCGGAAAGGAGGTTTTATAGTTGCGCTTTAAACGGTGAGTTATTGCGCAAAAAAAAGTGTGTAGGGTTAGATAATTATAGCGCTCCTGGAGGGTTTTAGCACTACAAAGCGCCAGTCTAACCATACCCTGAGATTAGGCTGAGGAATGTGTAGAATTCTAGCACCTTTCCGACCCAATACACGAAGGAGCTCCTGTACCACTGGGATCAAGATAATCTCTTCACTTTTTAAAAATGTCCGCTGCTACAGAATGGGAGAACTTCCTTAAATTAGAAAGAACTTCCATGAAATTGAAAACATATCCAGAGTTACAGTTTCAATATCCCCAAGTAAAGGCTGCAGAAGACAGAGACCGTCTATTTCCTCCTTAGGCCTTTCCTCCTACATCTGCCCATCGTCGTTTGGGGACAATGTTTCATCTACCATCTTTCTCCACATTTCTCCAGGCAACAGAAAAAAAACTTTGGCTTCAGCATTTTGTGCCAACATTATAGTTTCAACTCCTGACAAGAGAGAGAGAGAGAGAGAGAGAGAGAGAGAGAGAGAGAGAATGACAGGCAACCTTGTTTGAAGATGCTCTGTAGTTCAATTTTCATGATAATACAATTTCCAGATGCTATAAAGATCCAAATCAAATGTATTTTCCTTGCCTTGCCTCAGGACTACCCAGGAAAAACACACATCTGCAAGTTTTCCAGTGACTCTTCCCCTTTTCTGCAACTGTCTGCAAGATCCTGAACCTGACCCATTCTGTCCTTGAATTTTAATGACAAATTAAATAGTGGATAATTTTTCCTGGCTTTAAGATTTCACTTCTTTAGACAACCTTTATACACCATTATGATTAAACAATCACATTTCACAATAATGTCACATTTTGTTTTATCCTTAGTTATATTGTAAATTGTAAATCTTGAAACACTGATTACTCCTCTCCTTGCACCAAATTCCTGTGAATAACATTCCCCACCCACTCAGTGGTGTTTTATGGATGACCATCATCTGCTTTAACTAAATGTGGCAAATATACTAGTAGCTAATTCCACTTTGAAAGAAAATTTTCTGACATTAGCTAATAGACCAATGTATCTTATTTTATTACTTGCATTAGACTAGCAATCAAAGGCCCCAACTAAATTTTAAGCTGGGTGCTCTACAAACATATTTAAGACTAAAATTGGGAAAGTCTACCATTTAGGAAACAACTTTGCACAATTTCATTCTGTTCTACAGGTATTTCAATATATCTGTTTCTCAGTGGTATTATCAATTTCTTATTTTTTTTAAATAAATCTGACATATGTCATTATTTGAGCTCCTTTTCCAAACTATTATACCTGCAAATTTACTAATTTTGTATTTTACTTTGGGCAGCTAAAGCCTTGTATCATTTATTTCCAAATGGCTTTTAAGTAACAATCCTCTCAAGAACAGCATGCATCTGAGTCATATGCTTCTTCACATGCTTTTTACAAAGTATTTACATTTAAATTAAACAAGGAGGTATTTGAGAGCTTAACATAAGTACAAAAGATTATCTGTATACATTTAATCCTGTGTTTTGGAAACTGTCGTTTCATGCAAACTTCTTGGGATCCAATTTTATAAGCCTTGTCAGACATTAAGGGAACTATAATTCCTTTAAAAAAAAATTACATTTAATGGGTGTTAAATTCTCTACACCTGTATACTATCTTGAATACAAATGGTATATAGAGGAAGACAGTGATTTATAACCCTCCCCCCAAAAAAAAACCCCAATCACTTCTTACTATCCTTACAATTTGTCGGAGCTATATTTTGAACTCTAATCAATTAGTTCTCATCTCGATGCCTCTCAAATTGACATACTTTTCCAAAATCCTTGAGTTTTGGCTGACTCATACCCCAATTCAGGAAGATACTTAAGCATATGCATTGCAAATACACTTTTGTAGAACAGAACTACAGGTGACCATGGCGAGCATGAAATCAGAACCTTTCAGAAGCACTTTCGTTTTAAAAATGCTTTGATGAAGAACTGTCTTGATGTGGCAATATTGCCTCTCTTTTCTTTGCTGTGTGAAAATTGCCTCACACTTAGAAACCCTATTTTCCTTTACACACAATTTATAACACTGTTTTTTCCTCTTCTCTCACAACTCGACTGTCAATCAATTTCTGCTATTCATAAGTAAGGCTATGATTTAGTCACAGAGGTCACAGCAGTCATGGACTGTGACTTTTAGGGCTTCAGGAGGAGGCGGCGGGACTGTGTGCCCCTGCCCTGCATTTGTGGCTGGCTGGAACCAGCACCCTGCAGCCCCAGCCCCACTGCTTCCTCCAAAAGGCTGCAGACGGGACTGTGTGCCCAAGCCCTGCATCCTCCGGGGCTTGGTGGAGGCTGCAGCCAGGGCTGTGCACCCCTAGACCTGTCACATCCTGGGCTTGGCGGGGGCTGGGCACACCAACCCTGTGGCGTCCCGGGCATGGTGGGGCTGCAGCTGGGGCCATGCACCCCAGCACTGTGGCTTTCGCCAGGGGCTGCAGCTGGGGTTGTGTGCAACACTTCTAGCTTCCCAGGATCATGTCCCCGTGTCTCTCCCTCTCCTACCTCTGCGATCAGGGCTTGGCGGGGCTACACACCCCTGTCTCACAGCTGGGCCAGCTCCAGAGCAGCGGCTGTGTGCCCCCAGTGGCTGCACCCCCGACCCGCAGCCACTGGAGTTGGGGATGTACCCCCGCCATGCCGGGGGGCTCAGCCTGTCAGTCCCCCACCCCCCATGGGACTCATTCCTCCCCCATCCCTACTGCTACCCCTGGTTATTTGTAGTGAAGTAGTGGACAAGTCACTGGCTCTGTGATTTATTGTTACTGCCTGTGACCTGTTCGTGACTTTTACTAAAAATAAACATGAACATTTTTTTTAGCCTTATTCATAGTGATTGCCCTTCAAAGTAGATTTTACCCCCAAATAAATTGTTTTAGTCATGACCTTTTTTGTTCTGTTTGTTGCCATTTCTCAACTGGTAGATCCACATATACACACTTTACTCCACATACATCTGCATACTTTCCACTACTTAGTTACCAAATTTGATTTTTAAGATTACAAAAAGATGAAACACTGTAAGATTCAACCACAGCATGCATTCTCTTACTTTTATTGTTTCAGCATACATTTTCCAGACACACTGAAAATTCTCTTTTCCTGCTTGGTTCCTTTTTGTATGCTTCCACACAACACCTCTCCAACACCTTTGAGTTCTCTGGATATGAAATGCGGTTACTCCTTTGTGGTGAATTCTTTTGATTATTAAGATCCCATTCTTTGTTGTTGTTTAATAATTTCACTAATGCCACAAGAGGTCACATTAGACAAAATTCCTAAAGCTTATAAATAATTGTCAACAACTTTGGTGTATTGAACCATGCAAGGCACAGACCCAGGACGAGACATGTTGAAAATCTCTATATTACAGTTTGTTCTATACTTTGATTAAAAGTTAGTTTGCTGTAATCTGGCAGCACAAGGTCCAATCCGTAAAAAGTAATACACCCATTTATTCTCTTTTGGGGTAGATAACAGACCTCACTATAACTGGAATAATCTGATGTTCATAAGGACAAGATTTTGAAAGCTTAACTAATTAGATGATTTTTCCATCCATTATAGAAAAGTCCTTCTCCATGGACTTCATACAGTTATTTCATATAATTCTATAGCTGAAGATCATCCAATTTTGGAAATGGTATGAGCCATGGAATGAGCATCTATTCCATGATGTGATACTACCAAAAAATAAGAACATTACCACTACAAGAACATGGAAATTGTCATAATGGATCAGATCTTTAATTCATCTAGTCCAGTATCCTGTGTCCACTGGTGGCAAGCAGCAGATGCTTCAAAGGAAGGTGCAAATACCCCACAGTAAGCAGATGTGACATACACCTTTTTGCATGGCAGGTTATCTCATCCTAATCCCTCATAACTCAGGACTGGTTTAAACCCTAAATAATTCCTTTAACTATTTTACCAGTTGAGTATTAATTACAGACTTCCAATGATTTGTATGAAAGAAACTAGATGGTTTCAGCTAACCATTATCCAACCTTGTGAGTCGCTCATTTTACTGAAATTTAGATTAGAATATTCTCAAACAAATGTAACCAGTTGGCTCACATATTCTTCTCCAAGAGTTTCTAGAAATGTTTGATTACTTCCTTCTGAATTATCACTGTTGACAACTTCAACAGTTATAGCAATAGTTCTAGCTTTGATATGACACAAAAGTATCACATTAAGGTGTCCTGCACAACTATGTCATTCTGAACTATTAAGACAGCATCATATCTTCCCAGGCAAATAAATGGAATATGTGAATATGAGGGAACACTTGCTTTCTACACTGATCACAAATGTATTCTTGAAATAGGTGGATGACTACTAGTAAATATCTCAACAATGAGATTTAGTAACCAGATAGTAGTATTCTTGTTAGTAATAGAAGAATCCCCCCTTTCCCTGTCAAAAAATAGATTTGACACCTGTATAACTTAAAGGTTATTCTGTTTTCTTTTTAAATAAGGACTGTTGAAATTATGCAGCACAAATTAACTTTCAATGGGTCCAGCATATCTAACAGATTCTCTAAAAGTCCAGGATGAACAATGTGGTCAACCCTGCTCCTGAGGCACAATGGAACTTTCTGCCATAAGGGTAAAGCTATTCTGTGCATGAGACACAGCCATCCCACAGGTTGATCCAAAACCACGAATTAACTCCCACAGAAATTAAGGACTATCACAAATCTCATCACCTTCTGCTTCAAGTGCAAGACACATTTCAACCTTGCTTTCTCAAGGACATAGCAGCAGGTACACAAAAACCCACTCAAACAAAAGATGACACTGCACACACAAGTCTCCCTCTAGGGAGACTATGGGCTGGTCTTCACGAGTGCTGCTAAAGATCGATCTTCTGGCGATCGATTTACTGCGTCTCGCTAAGACGCGATAAATCAATCGCCCAGAGCTCCCCCGTCGACTGCGGAACTGCAGGGGACCCCCTCCCCCAGTGAGGACAAGCCCTATGAGGGAAAGAATGAACCACAAATGACAGATATTAGTCAAGACACTTAATGCATTACTGGAAGACACTTGGATACTACAGTGATGAAGGCAATATAAGAACCAATACCGTATACAACAGAACTCTGAGCAGTTGAAACCTCCCTCAATAGGCAGGCTTCTTTCAACTGGGCATTTGTAGTGTAATAACATTTAATCTGCTACACTGAATAAAATTCAAACTAGTAATAGTTTTAATCCACAAAATCCAAAGAGGAACAAATGCATGCTATACTGTCATGAAATTCATTACATAAATTGAGAGTAGAATTTTATTTGATACTAGCAGAAATACCCGGCATTGCTCGGGGTATTTGTAATTGGAAACTGGGATGTAAAAAGACTACAATGTTTTTTATTAATACAAATTTTGTTCAGAAGTCTCATTTTGTCTAATTAATTTAATTCTCTTGCATTTAGATGTGGTTTCTCCGATACATTTTCGCTTTTTACGCAGCATAACAAATAGGGTCCTTTTTAAGAAAAAAACAGTGTATTTAATTATGTTTGCGCTACACAACACTAAGCTCTCTGGTTATCTGTATTATTACATCATAACTATGTCACAGACAACAGCATGTGTCAACCTGCAGCCCAGATGATGTTATGTGAGCTGTGTAGTTGATGTTAATGAGCTTTAAAGAATTTCACGCCCAGGGGGTGTAAGAGGTGAGATTTTAAAAATTTTCGATTCTTACCCTGATTAGGACCCTAAAGCCTATAACTGTACCAAATTTCAAGTATCTAGCTGAAATGGTGTGGAACTAGTAAGGGAACATACATACACACACACATACACCATTTTACTTTTATATATATAGATAGATTAACTTGTTATTACACAAAAGATTATTTCACCTATCTGTTTTCAGACTAGCAGCCCCTACAGACTTACCTTTGTATTACAGTTTGTAAGCTCAGCATCATACCCAGTTCACTTTTCATCTTTTCTCTGTTGGCCCGACATTCTGCCAAATACCGGAGAGCCTAAAATAAAAGGAGGACAATAGCCATCAGAAGCTGCTTCCATTATTTCATCATTATTTTCTATTTCTGATATTTCAAATAATTAACTATTTATAGCTTCTAAAAAAAGAAAAAAGGTGTTGGATAGTTAGACTATGCAATTTCAGTGTTCAAGCTCCACCTCAATGACATTTGCCACATCGTGCTGGGAGTAAAAAAACCAGCAGCAATTACTGTCACAAGATGCCTCGTTAGAATATTCAGACAGTACCTGGAACAGAAGATTGCTACTGCTACCACCCTCTTTTAGAGTATTAGGGACATTGTTAATAGATACCAAAAAAAAGTTGAAATTTACCCTGAGATTTACAAATGTATACCCATTCTGGAGGCGGGGTCCCAAAAAAGGAAAATCTTTCTGAGACACTCAACATTTGCATTTAAGAGTTCTTATACTGATTACTCCCATGGGTCTCCTCGCTCATGAAATACAGAAACAGTTGGCCAAACTCGTGAAAGTCTTATGCATAACTCATTGGCATCATTCGGTATGTATTTTTGAACACAGGATCCAATAAATTCCGATATTTCAGAGACTATTCTAAGCATCAGTGTCCAGAACCCTGTTTGTTTGGGTTTTTTGGGAATGGGGTGGGTTAGGGGGGAGAAACTGGTGAACAGATGATCATCTGTTTAGCACAGCGACAGTTTTTAATCACCACTGAAATTGTCTATAGATCTATCAACTGTGCCTGTTGGTGCAGGGGACTAGGAATCAAGGGTCCCAGATTCCATGGAAGAAACATTGGTAAAGTCACTTGGTTTCTCTGTTCTTATTTCCATTTTATGAATGACAACACAACTTAAGTATTTCACATGGGTGCTGAACAGCTCGCTGTAAGACTGCACGTGCAACACCTTAACTCAAGCATTGTTCAAACTTACTCACAGAATCGTATTTTAATTAAAATCTGTTAAGTATATGCTATAGTACTTATGGCATTCCTTACAGATTTGTTATTTTCTCTTTAAAAAAAAAGTATAATCTGGAATTGTTTGGCAAGGGGGATCTCCACCATGTTTAATGTGTTCCTTAAACAGCAAAATAAGGGTGCCAGTGGAACCCTTCTTGGGAGTCTACACCTTGTGCCATTGCAAACGTAAAAAGAAATATGGATGCGATGCACCACTCACAGTTTTCAGCTGTGCAAGGCAAAACACTTTGAACAAGGCAGGGCACTACAGGATCTCTGCCTTATCCAGTGTGAAAGCTTCAACTAAATTTGAACTTTTAGTATGCAACCAAACTAACTACAATATACGTACAAGGCATCCTATCCCCCACATTGGCGAACTGCAATAAGAAATATTAAGAGCATGTTAATCTACTGCCCAAGTGCAGTGTGCAATTTTTAAAGGCTCAAAACTCAATGAAAACAAAAACAACTTTGACCAGAACACTCAAATGGGCTTCTTCTCTAAGAAGCTTCTGCCCTCATTCACTTCACCATTACAGACATAAGAAAGCCATATCTACTTTGAATACTAAACAGCAACTGTACTGTTTATGCTCACACTTCAAAAAAAGAACCAGCATTTCAGAATAATAGTTTGACTCCAAACATAGATTTATAAAGAAAACTCTTGAGTAACCTTAATTATTGCTGTTGCTAGGGTTCCACTTCTAATTAAAGTGATTTTGTAAGATTTTGTGAATGCCACAAAGAGAATTTTGTAGATGTTGCAGCCTCAAACTGAAGAAATATATCAAAAGAAGAGCAGTAAATGTGTCACAATGTTCAGAATAGATATTGCTCTTTTATAAAAAGTGGTTGATACAAAGAGGAGTACTGAAGTGGGATGAAAATACCAGGCAAAAGAACTCTGATTTTTCAACCTCCAAGTCTCAATCTATTTGTATTACATAGTTTCTTCATTTTTTTTGGCCAACAGCTAGAAAGTGAAAGATGCATCTTTTTCATGGGATTCCTGGATATTATATGAAATTTTTATCTGATGTGTTTGGAATCATTGTTCACAATGCTGTAACTTTAACAGCAATTTCATTTTATTAAATTACCTAGAGGGCAGATTGCTAATTACTCTCCTTTGACAAGAAAAAAAAGAAAAAACTAAAATAAGTTTTTAAGATGACTGCAGCAAAGCTTCAGAGGCACCTTGCAGCTAATGATTTGATAGCTTTAATCTATTTTTATCCAAGTAGAGCTTTGATATTGCTGTTCCCCAAGCCTGTGATATGGACTTATTTGCTGCCCAAGGTTTTGTTTTCTTGTCTTTACACATGAACTTTTCTGCAAAATTTGATACTGCTGACTAGGGGTTTCCAGCAATTGAATTTTGGCACTGCTGTTTGCAACACCACTTTCTTGGTTAATATCTCAAATTTATCAGTGGATGAGATATATTGTATTTTCAGTGTTACCTTTTTTTTTGGCGGGGGGGAGGGTGGGTGGGAGGGAGGTGGTTCCAAAGGTCAATATAGTATTGTGCTTGAAGGATTTCCTCTAAACACTGCTTATCTACCTGCATTCCAGAACCACACATGATACACTGATACCCGAGATATACCCAGATAGCTGAGGACCTTGCACTGGTACTGAGTGTGTTACATAATTGCTTTTGTGATAATAAATTGTGAAAATTTACTCATTTCCTAAATGGAATCATACAGCAGGTCTGTTGCTCAATGAACACTTCACAACACTGTGCCTAGTCCCGTTCTTATTTTTTATGGTAGCTATATATTGTTCTTTCCAAAGATGTATTTCTAACATTTATTCTTAAATCCTACCTTTTTGGGGAGAGAGGAGGCATGTTTTAGTTATAATGCAAGGCCATTTTATTCCCACCTGAGTAATCTAAAGTCCTGTAAAGTCTCAGGTTCTACATTTGTGACAGTTTAATTACAACCTTTGCTATCTGCCAAGATATAGAGACTCATATACTTTTATCATACTCTACTAATAGTTTCCACATAATCTGAGTTTCCCTGCACCACCATTCAAACACTTCTAGAAGTCTGTCTAAACAGTGATTGGAATTAAAGACCTGAGCAAACTATTTCCATATTGAAAAAAAACAACAACCATCTATTCTCAAAGCAATAGATTAATTGTTTTGTTTATATTAACCTCTCCTTTGGCTCACTATTCAATATCAACGATTTTTAGCTCAAAGCACACCTTTCATAATACTACAAGATTTGATACAAATGGGAACTGCTGGATGCTCAGACAGCACTTTCAAAAATGAGATCATTTAGGGCCTGATTCAAAGCCCACTGAAGTCAGATGAAAGACTCGGGCTGAATTTCACAGATCAGGCCCAATTCAGCACGATACTTAAGGATGTCACAAACATTAAGCACACCAGTAGCCTCATTGAAGACAGGCATAGGTTTAAGCAACCTTCCTGATTTAGGACTTTATTTAGTCACCTCAATGTGGATTTAATTTTTGAAAATCTTAGTTCAAGTTTTAAAAAAGGATTACATTCAACTAGGTAAACCACAAAGTTTCTGATTTTTTTTAATGTAGAATCAAGTAGAGACTCAAGATATCGCTCATTTTAAGATCTTCACTCTTGAGTTGCTGGATTTCAATAACATCCACATTTATATAGCATCTTCCATCTGAGTATATCAAGTCACTTTACAGATATTAACACCTTAATAGGCATAATACTCCTATGAAATAACTATAATCCCCCCTTTTGGCAGTGTTTGCAACATCAGGCACTAAGATTGTACCTGTATTAAAAACTTTGTGACTTCAAAGAGAAATTGCTTCAATATCGTTTACTGTTAACAATAAAAAGTTCTTTAGACTTTTAATACACTTAGAGTGATTTTTTTAAATACATGCAGGCCAAATTTTTGAAGAAACAGGAACCCAAACTCATTCTCCAAAGACAATATTATGGCACCTGCAGGTGGAATTTTCAAAAGCAGTTAATGAGACTTGTGGTCCTAAGTCACCTGACTTCAAATTGCAAACCTTGATGGAGAAGCAAAGCAGGTAGAAGCATTTCAGGTTTCCTGACTTGTGGACGTTCACTATATTTGAGGTTGAAGCTTGTTGCAAATATAGCACAGCTATATTTATCTATTATTTATCAATTTTGTGTTTAAGTTTGTGTTGTTTTTACAATAAGGATGTTAATGAAACCATGGACTTCTCCTTTTCAACACAGATGAGCCTTTAAAGGGTGGAACTTCTTAGTAGGAAAAGAAACCTACTAACACGGCTGCTAATCTTAAACCTATGTAAAATCAAACTCTTAATTAGGAAAACTAAAGTAAAAAAACTGATCCGTTTTAGAAATTTAAAACTATGAAGCGGGAAGACAGGAAAAAGCTAGCACTATATACATAATAAAATATGAAGTAAAATTTAAAAATCTATTTAAATTAAAAAAAAAATTTAAAAAAAAACTCCCCACTTTTATTCTCCCACTTCCAATCAAGAGAAAAGGCACTAGGTCAGTGTAATACTTAGATTTTAAGAGTCACATCGTCCACATTATTCACACAGAAGCAAAGTCTGAAGAGAAGCATGCATACAGTTATATGTGATGAGCTACATTATAGCTTTTCCCTCTGCATATCCAAAGTTAGAGGGTTTTCTTCTAAAACACACACACACACACACACACACACACACACACACACACACAGTAAATTAATCTATAACAACTTGTTCTCCAATTTCAGAATGATTTTGTCACTTGTTAATTGTTGAAATGAGGGTGGCAGAAAATTAAACATGACAGTGACAATAATTTGACATGAGGTACAAGTAGCAAACAAAGCCAATTAAAAGCCCACTGATCTAATATATATATATATTACTTACTAGTAATGCTGAGTGAACAACTGGAGGGCTGGGATGATCCAAAAACAAAATAAGGCCTGGCAGACATCCCTGATCCTGAACGATGGCTCGTCTATTTAAGGGGTCAGCTGCTAGGTCTCGCAGTTGGTTAACTACTGCTAGAGCATCAGGCTCTTCACTCATAGTGGAATTCATTTTCCTATGCCAACACCTGTTAAGAAAATGTTGTATTAGTAACACTTCATTATTAATGAATATGATTAAACTGTAGTCAATAAAGAATGAAACACTCTGTCTTGTTCTTAGGGGCATAAAGACAAATGGAACTCAAGACGTGGGCTCCATATCTGTGAAACTGGAAATTTAAGAGTCAATATATAGAGAATGACAATTTTTGTCAATTGTCTATTGGTTCAGTCTTCATGTGTAATTTTTTGGCCTGACGACCTTTACAGAAGATACACTGGCAATAACTGATAAAAGTATTGTCAAATACTGCTTAGATCAATTATGGTTATAGATGAAGAACCAACAATTTATTAATGATTACACTGTCTATGGAAAGCTAAAACATATCATCCCAATTCTGTATTATATCTAAAAGTTAGTTATGATTAAATCAGTAAAGAAACATACAATTCATTTTTCCATAATAAATCTTTTAAACGGCAAGTTTCAGCTTTCATATTAATCTCTTACACACAACAAAAGTGTACCAAAAAAGCAAACCAAAATTTGTATCCATGTCATCAGGCACTTCTAACATTTTACTTCATTCTGGAATTACATATCAGATATGTATAATCCAGCACAAATTCAAGCCTGTTAAAAAATACCTTTGGTATTCTCTCTCTACGTAATATTTTGGTATTCTCTGTTTTGAAATAAATAAATAAAGAATCCGCTTCATCTTGCTCCTACCCAAGACAAGGGGAACCAGTTTGATTTCAAATGAAGCAGATGTTGGATGGACAGCACTGGACTCTAAAGCTACCTAAGAGAGAACAGTTATACCCTGGATAGCGACAGCACAAATTTCCCTACAGGATGCCCCTCAATAGTGGAGGAACCATATCTTGCGGTGAAAAGTTAGTTATGATCAAAGGACAGATCTTCAGTTATTGTGAGACTGATAAGTAGAATACAGACTATGAACCTGATCCTGCCAGCACTAACTCAAGTACTTAACTTTAATACTCATGAATATGATTAACACAATATTGTCGGCTTGACTTTTCTTTTTAAACGGATTGATTTTTTATAAAAAAAAATCCAAGTTTCTAACATATCACTCTATAAACAGTACGTCCTATTTTTTTTAAAAAAAATATGTTGAACAAAAATTGTATAAAGTTTCTTCTGCTCTAATCTTTAAATTTATAAAGACCTTTTCAGAAAAAAAAGAAACACTCTGGGGAGGAAACCGTGAAACTGATCATATCAGGATGGATTTGATTTAAATTGACTGTCAAAGGCTTTCTGAAAATCTAGGTACACTATTGCCACTGGATCCTCTTTGTCCACATGCTTGTTGACCCCCTCAAATAATTCTAGTAGATTGGTGAGGCATTACTTCCCTTTATAAAAGCCATGTTGAGTCTTCCCCAACAAATCATGTTCACCTATTTGTCTGATAATTGTGTTATTTCCTATAGTTTCAACCAGTTTGCCTGGTACTGAAGTTTTCAAACCAATGCAAGTTTCAATGTGATGGTGTCCATTTATGTTACTATTTCCTTCACGTGGAGTGTTAAAGTGAAGAACAGGTGCTAGTGACTAGCTTCAAGGTTAATTTTTCATTAACACCATAAGATCTATACAGATCAAAGAAGACGCTACAATTTCACTACTTAGTAATTAGAATTTTACATTTGCAAAGCATTCAGCACACAATTTTCACAAAATCCCTCTAAACTAAGTAACTATTATCATTCTCATTTTATAGATGGCTAAACAGGCACAGATACTTTAAGTAACTTCCCTAACACCAGATATCAAGTCAATTACAGAGCTAAGATTGTAAACCAGAGTGCTTTATTTTCAATCCCATGCTCAATGCATCAGATCATTCATACCCTTTTATTATATACTACAAATAATTATTTTATTGGACCAACTTCTGTTGAGGAGAGGGACAAGCTTTTAAGCTTACACAGAGCTCTTCTTTTAAGGCTAAGGGAAACTAACTGAGGCCTGAAGAAGAGCTCTGGGTAAACTGGAAAGTTTGTTTCTCTAACCAACAGAAGATAGTCCAATAAAAGACCCACCTTGTCTTTCTAACTTACTGGGACCAACAAAGCTACAGCAACACTGCATACAAATAATTCTGTTAATTTTACACATTTTTTTAATTTTAAAAAAGGCATATCATGTTTCTAATTTTTTCCCAAAATAACAAGAATTTGGGGATTAAGTTAGACAAATTAACTAGACATCAAAACTCCTACATTCTTTTCAGATTTTTTACGTGGATTTTCTGTGCTCTCTGAAAATAACAACCTCACTCTGCTTTAGTTTCCTCATCACCTGTATGGTGGGGATATTTACTGACCTCACATGGGTTTTGTGAGAATACATTAGTGTTCGTGAAGTGCTCTGAAATCCTTGGACTATTACTCATACAGTAAAACCTCCATTTAATGGACTAATTCGGGCGAGGGGGTGTCCATTAAATCAAAAAGTGCATTATTTAATAATAATAAAAAAAAACAGCTGTCGGAGCAGCAGCCCGCCCGCCACAGGGCAGGGCGGCAGCTCCGCAGCCCGCCTGGTGCTGTGACCCGGGCGGCAGCCAGGAGCCGGCAGCCAGCCCGCCCGCAGCTGGGACCCCGGTGGCAGCCGGGAGCCGGCAGCTAACCCGCACGGGTCCCGGCTCCCGGGAGCGGCCAGCCAACCCTCCCGCTGCTGTGACCCGGGCAGCAGCCAGCCCGCCCGCGGCTGGGACCCCGGCGGCAGCCAGCCCGCATGGGTCCTGGCTCCCGGGACCCGCCAGCCAACCCACCCGCTGCCTGGACCCGGGCGACAGCCAGGAGCCGGCAGCCAGCCCGCCTGCTGCCTGGACCTGGGCGGCAGCCAGGAGCCGGCAGCCAGCCCGCCTGCTGCCTGGACCTGGGCGGCAGCCGGAAGCCAGCAGCCAGCCCGGCAGAAATGGATCAGGAATGCATCAGACTTGCTCAGAAATTTTGTCCGTTGCATCCAAAGTCCGTTAAATCGAGGGTTTACTGTACTCATGGAAAAGCATCAGTTTCAGGAACCCATCCCCTTACACGTAAAAAAGCCCCCAAAACAAAAACTCCTAACTGCAGTAATGTAGAAACTAATAAGATTGTTGTATATAAGCACTCAATTTGCAAAAGCAGCAACAGATGATTGAGCCCAGAATAACTTTCTCCCACTAGCGAAGAGGGAAGAAACTGTTGCTGGAAGCAGCAAAAATTTGTATACAGATCTTGCCACTGGATTTAGCGGGCTAACTCAGCAGCCCCCACCCAATCTTTAAACTACAGATTCTGCGCCCCCGGCCGTACCACGCTGCACAAGACCAACCCAACCCCTGCGGCGATCCCTCTCCTCCCACCCCTTCCAGCCTGAGAGGGGTGCGCTCGGGTCACAGCTTTACACCCACGGCTCCCGCCTCCTCCTCTCCAGCTGCCTCCTCAGCCAACCCGCCCCTTGGGCAACTCCACCCCCCCCCCCTTGCTCCTGCCCCCGCCAGCTGCTTCACCCTCTTCTCCGGACCCGACCCAAGCACCTGCCCTGCTCCGCCAGGACACGGCGCCGTCCCCAGCCGCGACAGAGGGGGGCTGAGCTCGGCCCACTTACCGCTGCAGGGAGGTTTCACAGGCCCGGGCCTCTGAGCATCGTGCCCGGGCCGGGCTGTGCGTCGCTGAGGCCTGGTAACGGGCGTCAGTGGGGGACAATAAGGGGAGAAGGGAATTCAGATCCTTACACACACGGCACCCACCGGGACCACCTACCGCACCCCGATTGGCTGAAGCGGACAGCGCCCCTCCGCCATTCACAGCAAACCTTGTTACACCACAGTCTGATTGGCCGCTCCCAGGGCATTGTGGGTACAATAGGGTCAGCCCGGGGAAATTACATGTTACAGTGCTTGTGCCTAGCGCGCTCTGGCTCCTGGCGGAGAACTGCATGATGGGATATGTAGTCTTGGTGGTTCTCTTCTAACAAGAGCACTGCATGCGCCACAGTGTGGCTTGTTGACCATTCTGGTCCAGCGGTGCTTTGCATTTTGCGATCTGTCCTCTACTGACCACTTGCCTGCAGCTGGAATATTGCATTCTGGGATCCGCAGTATCTGTGAACCCTCAGAAACATTGCATGCTGGTACCTGTAGTCTCCGCATGCTCAAACCCCAGAAATTTAGCACCGTTGTTACTGGATTTCATCTATTCTAGGCAGTAGTGGGCTATTGTGGATCGCCCGATCCCATCTGACCTCAGAAGCTAAGCAGGGTTGAGCCTGGCTAGTACTTAGATGGGAGACCTCCTGGGAATACCAGGTGCTGTAGGCTTAACACCTGGCAGTAGCTATAAAATGCCTCCAACGACAGATGGAACGATACATCGGTTGGAGTATATCACTGGTTGTGGCCAATCTAAGTGGACCCTGCCATAGTGTGGGAATAATGCTAGGAAAAACACAGTGGGCTATTGTGGATAACCCTGATATGCACGGGAGGTTACTACTTTTACTGAAAATGTAGTGCAGGGTAATTTGTTGTGCAAAAGGCTTCAATACAATCAACCTTTCCATATAAGGGAAGGGATGTGCTTCCCATAAAAGTGACTTAATTGTGATCATAGCACGGCTTCCAAGTAGGGGGAAGCATTCAGTGTCCCTTGCTCAGCTCTACAGAAAGTGAAACAAAATCCTTGGTTTCATAGAACAAATCCTGACACAAAGAGTGCACTGCAAAACTAAATCAGATCCAGTAATCTAGAATCCTGTCAGAGCTGCAATGTGCAAAACAGCATAATTTTAAGATCTGTTACTTTACGGATCTAAGGCAGAATAATTTGATTGAAATGCCTCTTTAAAGACTACTGTCAACTAAACAAACAAAACTTTGCAGACAAATGCCTATACCTGTTTCTATTATCAATTTAGATTAGATTTTAAATAATTTTACAAATCCTGTTTACACTATTTATGGTTTTTTGTTTACTTCTGCACTTCTCTCAGCTTGTACAATGAAAAGTTTCAAATTTGAAACTGATACGAAACATTCAGGCTCTTTTTCTGCAATAACCATTCCAGGTGAATGTTAATTTTTTTAAACAAAAGTTTGCATTTTTTAAAATTTGTGGAAACATTTGTAATTTTTTTAGGTTTTATAAAAGCTTGTTTTATCAGCATTTAAATTTGCAGCTAAATTTAAATTGACTGTTTAATCCAATGTCAGTGTGTTCCAAATTTTGGAAAGCTGAACCTCTCTCCTCTTTTTGGAAAATGAAACCAATTATGCCCCTCTTGTAACCTTGGTTTGTAATGACAGAGGACTATGCATCTTAATGTTTACATCTTCTGCACCCTCATAGCTAGCTAGTTCTTTATGGAAAAACTTATGTAGATTTTCATAATATTATACTTCTTTCCAACATGCTTTCTTGTGCAGTGAAATTGTTAGCAATAATGACATACAAAGTACCATTGGCATTTCATTTCATTAGCACACATTGAAAAAAATGGGGCAGTTCACACCACAGGATTTAAAACTCTCTGCAAGATTATATGGATATCCACTTAAAATTTTGAAAATTTTCCTTGAAAACCCTGATAGAGACAATTCTTTTTAATTAAAGTTGAGACTGAAGAAGTAAGGGATCTGTGTATGGACCTTCTGCTCCTATTAGTCCTCTCTCTCTCTCTAGTGGTAAGTCTTACACTTTGAAAAACATTGCTTTTCGCACAACTAAGTGTCTTGGGTTTAAGAATTCTAGCAATACTATTAAACTGCATTTGTTTTTAGTCTTATGAGTGGTGTCTGAACAGAATAACTTACACAATAACCTACGAAAAGGCCAATTTGAAGAGACAAATAGGGATGCACTTAAGTGTCCTGCACTTAAGAAGGAAGAATCCCAAGCACCACCATAGGGAATGGGAAGAACTAGTCTCTGAGCTCAGCTGATCAGACACGTGTTCCCGCACGGACCGCTATGGCGTTGCCACCCCCTAGAGGGGTTTCGCCCTTGACTCCTTCACCCGGGTCAACAGCAGCATGTCACCACTACGTGAAGGATCCCGCGCGCGCACGCTGAATGGCCAATCAGGGCTTGCCGGGCCGCCCTGGAGATGACCTCACGGGATTGGCTCTTGGCAGACGTCCTTCAATGAAGGGCGTGGGCGGGTGGCTCCGCCCCCTGGGCGGGGAAGGCGCAACTGGTCACGCCCAGATCCGAGGCCGGCGGTTGTCGGTTAGGCCGCAGCGCTCTGTCCCACGAATGAGGCGCCGGTTAGGTCCCGCCTCTCGCAGACGCGGCGGTGATTGGTCAGGGCTGTGCCTGTGCAGCTCGGGATTGGCTGTGGCGAGAGGGCGAAGCTCCAAGGGGAGCCTGAGCCGCTGGACGCGAGGAGCCGGTGAGCGGCGAGTGAGCGCGGTGGCCCTGGCTGGGCAGCGGGTGAGTCTGGGCGGGGTTGCGTTGGGTGCTGCCGGGCGGGCGGGGGTCTCTCGTCCGTGTGTCCGCCCACGTGTCGGGGCCGGGAGCCCGACGGGCCGAGGCGCATTCGTGGGAAGCAGCCGCGGGGCATCAGGGCCCGGAGCCGCGGGAGGGACGCGGTACAGCCCGGTACTGGCGCAAGGGCGGGCGGGCGGGCAGCCCCTCCCCAGAGACTCTCTCTCCCGCTGGGGTGGGAGGGGGGCGGTCCGCACCCCCTGCCCCGCTCCCCTACCACACGCTCCTCGGCCTGCCTGGCTCCGAGCAGACCTGCCGCCCCCACCCCCTCTCCGGCCCCCGGGCGGGCGGATCCGTCAGGTCAGGCGAGCGCCGGGAGGGTGAGCTCCGAGTCCGAGGGGCCCCTCGGAGGATGTGCGCGGGGGTCCCCCACTTCCGTTGGGTGGCGGCACTTCCACGGGACCCGCCCCGGCTAGTAACTATTAGCACGCGGAGCGACTGTGGCTTCTGCCTTCCCATAGAGCCACCCCTTGTGCGCCGTAGACGAGCCCATCGGTGCTAGGAACAGCCACGTGTGTCCTGCGGCAGCTCGCTGGCTGGTGTTTGCCTTTCTGATCAGCTGATGAGTGAAAAGCAACGGTTCGTGCAGCTCTAGGGAGCCCCTGCTCCAAGCATGGATGTTGCTATTACAGCTCCAGCCTTAGGATGAATGGGACCTAACCGTGATCCCTGATGAACGGTGTTCAATAGGCATACAAACCAATTGACTTACTAAATTCCTATTGTTTCTTCACTTAGTAGCGTTACAGATCTTCTTTTCCTTCCCACTTTGCTGATCTCCTGACTGTTGACAGAGAGCTCCGTGTCACTGTGCAGGCAGAGCTGGTGATGTGGTCACTGCCCTGGAGACCTTGCAATCTAAATCAGATACAAGTACAGTATTGTAGGTAACTGTTAATATTTAAAAAAAAAAAAAAAAAAACCCAACAACCTTGAGTTAACATCTACAGGTTCCAAGGAGGGCTTTGAAGTAAGGAAGGGAGATCTGTGAAAGGCATTATATGTGAAAGAAAATGTGGAATCAAATGAAGTAAAAATCATAAATGAATCAAACTGTACCATAGACTCTTATTCTAATAATCAGAATTTAGCGGTAGGGATATATGACTGACCACCTGACCAAGGTGGTGATAGTGACTGTGAAATGCTCAGGGAGATTAGAGAAGATATTAAAATTAAAAACTCAATAATAATAATAATAATAATAATAATAATGTGGGATTTCAAATATCCCCAGTATTGACTGGGTACATGTCACCTCAGGATGGGATGCAGAGATAAAGTTTCTTGATGCCTTAAATGACTGCTTCTCGGAGCAGCTGGTCCTGGAATCCACCAGAAGAGAGGCAATTCTTGATTTAGTCCTAAGCGGTGTCAGGAAAAACACCACAGCGGCCCAACACTGTAGCATTTAATTTTAATAAGGGGAACTACACAAAAATGAGGAGTTTAGTTAAACAGATATTAAAGGGTACAGTGTTAAAAGTGAAATCTCTACAACAGGGGTGGGCAAACTTTTTGGCCCGAGGGCCACATAAGGTTTGCAAAAGTCTATGGAGGGCCACCTAGGGAAGGCCCTGCCCCCAATCCAGCCCCCTCCCACTTCCTGCCCCCTGACAATCCCCTCAGAATCCCCAAACCATTCAACCCCCCTGACCTTGTCCCCTAGCTGCCCCTGCCAGAGACCCCTAACCACCCCCTACCCAATTCCCCTGCTCCCTGTCGTCTGACTGCCCCGACCCCTATCCACCCTCCCCTCCCACCTGCTAACCACCACCCCAGACCCCACCCCCATCCAACCCACCCTGCTCCCTGATTGGCCCCTCCAGAGCCCACCCCAACCACCATTCCGGAACATACCCACCCATATCCCCCCCCCCCCCCCCCCCCGTTACTGTAGCTGCTTGGCACAGCTCCAGGGGAGGAAAGAAGCGTGCAGGCCCTGCCCCCACAGGAGCTCTGTCTGCACGGCTCCGGGGGGGGGGGGGGGGGCTGCAGTCCCGGGCCCCTGAAGCACTGTCCTTGTGGTGTGGCTCTGGGGGAGGGTGGGGTGTGCAGCTGGCGGGCTGGATAAAAATGGCCGTCAGGCCACATGTAGCCTGCGGGCCGTAGTTTGCCCACCTCTGCTCTTCAAGCTGCATGGAAACTTTTAAAAGACACCATCAACTTAAATGTCTACCCCCAAATTAAAAAAACAGAGTAAGAACCAAAAAAGAGCCACCGTGGCTAAACAACCATGTAAAAGAAGCAGCGAGAGGCAAAAAGGCATCGTTTAAAAAGTGGAAGTTAAATCCTAGTGAGGAAAATGGAAAGGAACATAAACACTGAAATGTAAAAATACAATTAGGAACGCCAAAATAGAATTTGAGGAACAGTTAGCCCAAGACTCAAAAAGTAAGTACATCAGAAGCAGGAAGCCTGTTAAACAACCATTGGGGCCACTGGAAGATTGAGATGCTAAAGGAGCTAAAGGATGATAAGGCTATTCCAGAGAAACTAAACTAATTATTTGCATCAGTCTTCATGGCTGAAGATGTGAGGGAGATTCTCAAACCCGAGTCATTCTTTTTAGGTGACAGATCTGAGGAACTGTTCCAGATTGAGAGATCATTAGAGGAGGTTTTGAAACAAACTGATAAATTAAATAGCAATAAGTTACCAGGACCAGATGGTAGTCACTCAAGAGTTCTGAAGGAACTCACATGTGAACTTGCAAAACTACTAACTGTAGTCTATAACCTATCATTTAAATCAGTTTGTACCAGATGACTGGAGGATAGCTAATGTGATGCTAGTTTCTAAAAAGGGCTCCAAGGTGATCCCACCAATTATAGGCCTGTAACACTGACTTCAGTATCCGGCAAACTGGTTGAAACTGTAATAAAGAACAACATTGTCAGACATAGATGAACATAATTTGTCGAGCAACAGTCAACGTGGTTTTTGTAAAGGGAAATCATGCCTCACCAATCAACTAGAATTCTTTGAGGGGGTTAATAAGCATCTGGACCAAGGGAATCCAGTGGACATAGTGTACTTAGATTTTCAGAAAGCCTTGACAAGGTCCCTCACCAAAGGCTCTTACACAAAGTAGACTGCCACAGGGCAAGAGGGAAGGTGCTCTCATGGATTGGTAACTGGTTAAATGATTGGAATCAACGAGGAGGTATAAATGGTCAGTTTTCAGAATGGAGATAGGTAAATAGTGGGCGAGTGAGCGAGTGCAGGGGCCGTTGGAGGGGGGTATTATTACATCATAACTATGTCACAGAGAACAGCAGATGTTAACCTGCTGCCCAGCTTATGTTAATGGGCTTTAAAGAATTTCACCCCTAGGGGGTGTAAGAGGTGAGATTTAAAAATTTTTTCGATTCTTACCCTGCTTAGGATCCTAAAGCCTATAACTGTACCAAATTTCAAGTCTAGCTCAAACAGTGTGGAAAGAGTAAGGGAACATACATACACGCGCACACACACGCATACACCATTTGACTTGTGTGTATGTGTATGTGTATGTGTATATGTATAGTTAGCTGCAGAAATTGAATTGTAGTTCTGTTGTCTCTGAAAAAACAGGTGCACTTAAGAGCAAAAGCAAGAGGAGGAGTCTCTGTTTATCAACATCAGATTGCAAAGTTTAGATCTGTGAGCAGATTCTTCCAAAGATAAATGGTCAAACCTCTAAATTCATGGGTGTTTTTTTGTTTTTTGTTTTCTTTAAATTGCTCTTTGTAGCTGGCAAGGTATGACACTGTCATTCTTCTATACTTTGAGGTACACTAACATGACTTTGTTATGCTTCTGTTTTATAAAACTTTAATATAAATATCTTACTGTTTAGAATATATTGTAGCACTTGTTTTTATTGGTTGGAATCTCTCTGGAAATTGAAGCATAGACAAACACTAAGACTGTTACTCAGGTGCTAAGATATAAATAGATCCCAGTAGTGACTGTGCAATCTCTGCTTACCAGTCATGTCACCCTTTATAAATATCTGTCATTTGTCCTCTCTGAGGACATCTGGTACCTTGTATGCAGATAGCAGTGTTTTATTTCAGCTTGCCATATGTAGGCACTACATGTGACTGTTTGGGAAATGGACTTCAAACTGGTCCTATATTAAAAGATTCTTAATGGCTCTTCAGTATACCTCTGTAGTAGGTTTTCTGTCTGAAATCTTGTTCTTTCTTTGACACTCAGACCTGGTTTATACTTAAAATATAGGTAAATGTAGCTATCGTGCTTATGAGCCCTGAATCCAAGTGTAGACACAGCTAAGTTCATGGAAGCATTCTTCTGTCAATCTAGCTATGGTCTCTTGGGGAGGTGATGTTCCTACAGCAACAGGAAAACCCCTGCTGGTGCTGTAGGCAGTGTCTATATTGTGGGGTTATGGTGGCATAACTATGGAGCTGTTGGTAAGCTGCTATAGTTCCTGAGGTAGACATGACCTCGGTATAATTATATGGTGTCATTTCATCAGCTGTTGTTGGGGCGTGTGCCAGCATTAACAACTACAAACATGCATTCCTGATAAAGTGGATAAACCTGATTTTTAAGGTGTCTGCTTTAAAGGGAGACTGCCTACTTCAATATCATATTTCTCTTAATCTTGTACCTGCAAGTAACACCACCTCTGTTCTCTATAAGGGATTCGAGAGGTTTTCCTCCTTTTTTTTGTTTTGTTTTGTTTTTTGTTTGTGCATTTGACAACACTTTGACTGCATATAATCAATTTACTGTATTTGTATAGTTTCTTCTTTTGCCTGCATAGCTTTCACATAAATGGGTTGGAATTGGAGATTTTTTAGGAAGTAAAATGTGACTATTTCACTTTAAAAGGTGGAAAATGACAACTGTGGACACTGATTCAGACAGATAAAAGACTTGAAGCTAATTTTTTCATAAAAGTTGGTGTCTGATTTAATTATTATTTTTCTCTCCATTTCTGTGTAGTACAGTAAAACCTCCATTTAATGGACTAATTCAGGCGAGGGGTTGTCCGTTAAATCAAAAAGTCCATTATTTAATAATAATAAAAAAAAGAGCTGTCAGAGCAGCAGCCCGCCCGCCACAGGGTCGGGGCGACAGCTCCGCAGCCCACCCGCTGCCTGGACCCGGGCGGCAGCCGGCAGCCAGCCCGCCAGAAATGGATCAGGAATGCATCAGACTTGCTCAGAAATTTTGTCCGTTGCATCCGAAGTCCGTTAAATCGAGGTCCATTAAATCGAGGGTTTACTGTATTGTAAATCTTGGTTGAGTGTTTCATTAGGACTTTTCTCCACAATACATTGTTTTCTGTTTGAATCTGAAAAGTGCATTTAGATTTTTCTCTAACTTGTTATTAAATAATCAGTATTATTTCCCTAAGTTATAAATCAATGTCTGATATAAAAATGCTGGGTAATGTATACTAGACAGAGGCAAATGGGAGAAGTGAAGCATAGCAAGGCTCATGTGAGAAATTCAGCACTGTGGAATAGAAGTGTTTCTGGAATTCCTTCCTCGATAGGGTCACTAACCATTGTGTCAGTTTCTGGCTAATCGGGTGTCTATAAAAGATGGAGGTCCTGCTGTTGGGAGGAAGGGGAGGGGGGAGTTTCCCTCTCTTTTACTCCAAATTTACCTAGTTGGGGTGGGATATTAATCTTCACAGCTACTCTCCCAGATTGTTAGGAATCTTCCTTTTTTGAGTCAACCTGAATTAATAACTACCAGTGAAGTGCTGCATCTTACAGCAGTGGTATTGCAGTATTCTGAATTATTGTAAATATAAAGGAGAAATTAAACTGACAAGAATCATGTCATCTGCCATCCCCCAGGTTGTGAATGCCCTTTGTCAGACTGAAAGAGCCATGACCAGCAGCAGTCACGGAATCATTTTGTTTGCTAACTTAATACTTAGAAGGTTATTTTACAAACATAAAAGTTAAAAACTTTTTAAATCAATACCCACAATCTGCAAAAGGAGGTCATGTGAGTTTCTCCTCTCATGAAGGGTAAGTTGAGTAGACTCTCAACACATTACTTTTATTTCTTAGGCACTTGACAGCAGGAATTTCCAAACTGTAACCCTCATTTAGGAAGTGACCATCACTTGGTCATGCTGATAAGTATGCCAGCATTAAATATTATCCATGTCTGTAGTTTCAAGAGAAAACTGTGCTAAGTAACTTTTGTTCTTTAGGATAACTTCTTGCTGCTTTTTAACTAATTTCAAATGAAGGTTTTTGCTAGGGTTGGTAAAGTGCACAAATGTTGAATTTCTTCTCAAATTCTGTAGCTTCATGAAGTGCAGGCAAGATACATTATCAGAAATTCCATTATAGTTGTCTAGCAGATTAATTGAGGATGAAATCTTTGCATTCTTGGGATCTAAATAGATTGTGGAAGAGTTGTGATTTATGAAGGAGGATAGAGTGCAGTAAAATCTAGGTAAAACAAATATCTTTAGAGTGGTTGCGATAATCCGAGAAAATGAATGAATCTCATAAAAACATACAGGTGAAATATATTTTGAGCATTTTGTTTTCTTTTAGATGACATTTTAATTGGAGATTATGAAAATGTTAAGACTATTTGTTCTGGGTTAATGTAGTGTTCTACAAGGATACTCAGTGCTAGCATGCAGTAGATCTGAAAAAATGTTCATGCTTTTACAGTTCTGATTCTGTTGATGTAAATGGTACAACTTGCATTAACTTCTGCAAGAGCCAGATCAAGACCTTCTTCAGCAAGGAATTAAATGATGTGAAATTGGTGCCCTCAACCCTAGAATGCCTTAAGTATCTGAACTGGTGATACTCAGACTGAGACTTGAGAGCTGCAAGTGATTCTTAATGTGTCTCCTGTGTCTTTCTAACATGTCATATTAAAACATTATGTGATTTTAATTATTAACTAGCATGCTTTTACTATGTTGTTAACCAGTTTCAGTTGACAAAATAAAACTTGGTGAGTCATTTTGCTGTGAGAATTATGAACATGTAAAATAGTAAATCAGGGGTCTCAAACTCAAATGACCATGAGGGCCGCATGAGGACTAGTGCACTGGCCCGAGGGCCGCACCACTGACACACACCCCGCCCTCGCTGCCCCGGCTCCGCCCCCACTCCACCCCTTCCAAGAGGTCCCACCCCTGCCCCACCTCCTCCTCTGAGCACGCAGCTCCCCATTCCCTCCTGGAAAGCGCTAGGCACCACCAACAGCTGTTTGGCAAACAAAGCAAGAGCAATATAGGAAGTCCTGAGCTAGAAACACGCGCGGCCCAGCCAGGCAGCAGAGAAGCCTCCACTTCTGGCCCCTCCGTCCTGCAAACTGCTATGGGGGGAGCGGGGGGGAGCCAGGAAGCTTGGCGGGCCGCTGGGAAGGGCTTTGCGGGCCGCATGTGGCCCCCGGGCCGCATGTTTGAGACCCCTGTAGTAAATGAAACTATGAATTCATACTACTGTGGTTCTTTTGAGTAACATTGATTGCTAATTTGGCTCCTGAACCACTGAGGTCAGAGTATCATGATCTAGATATTGCTTAAAACCGAAGTAGTTTACACGCTGAATTATGAATAGTTAACTTCTGTAAATAGCTCTGCTGTAGATAGTTGTTCTATCAAACTTAATCTCTTGTTAAGTGCAAAAAAATCTTAAACATCTAAATTACTTGGTGTGGTGGTGAGGAACTCCGTCAAACCAGCTTTTTTTAACCTCGCCTTAAGAAAACCTTTAGAACTGAGTTCTTGGTAATAAGTACATTTGGAAACTTGGCATATAAGATGTAATCTGTTGGAAAAAATATGTTTGCAATGGAAACACTGGCAGTCCTAATTGTTGTGATGCTTGTAGGCATTCTTATGTCTCTTCTGATCCTTTGACATGAGCATATTTCCTGCATATCATTTCTTTCCCATTCTTTTTGAATGGAGACTAAGGAATTTTACTAGCTTCCAACAAATCAATATGTATAGTTCATACTACAATATTCCTGCTGTTCAGAATGATTCGGTGACTTAGACTCTAGATATAAACTTTCAGATGAAGCCCAAAATGATCCTGAATCTACAGTGGTAACTAATTGTTGGTGAGTGGCTGCACGAACACTTTTGTGATAAAAGTATGAGGCTTGGTTTGGACTTTTGTTCATCTTCTACTCTGGTCTTTGAAGCAAACTTAAAACACAGAGTAACACAATAAACAAGATTGTGAGAAGAAATACTTGTTTCTCTAATCAATTTGCAATAATCTCAGTTGTAACAATTACTAAGGAAGGACTTTGACAGAAGTTACTTTTAAGATGATGGTGTCCAAAATGTCATTCACCGTTTACAGATATTCCAAGTGACCCTTGCTCACTTACTAACTATAAGATAATTATGTTTAGGATCTTTTCCTGCTTATTGCTGAAATAAAGCCTTTATGCCATGGAAACTGTTACTGCATTCTGCAACAGCAATTTTAGTATCTTAAATGTAACACGCATTTAAAAAAAAATCTAGAGTCTATTTAGAATATGTGGCTCTTGTGAAAGTACTGGGAACAGTTGTTGCTGAAAAAGTCTGCATTCAGAAACCGTTTCTATTGATCATTGTTGAAATGTGTGTAATTTTGTCAGACTTCAAGAAAGCCTTTTACATTGTTTGCCTTTTATTTCAGAGGGAACATGGAACCTCAGCAGCCCTGTAGGTTTGGAAGGTTTAAATACCAGTTTGTGAAGACTCTTTGCCATTCCAGATGATCTGCTGGATTAAACGTGTAATTAGGATGGTTTTTGCACAAATTGGACTAAACATGGAATCAGTAAGTGTTTCAGATTCATTGAAATTCTATCGAGTTCAGATGTTTCAAATGTAATCTGCTTAAATATATAGTTCACACTGAGAGCACATGGGACTTTAAATTTAATGCAGTACTGGTATAATTCTTACATACATTAATGTAACTTGATTGACATAAGGTTATGAAACCTAATGTTTAGGTATTTGATCATAGTTGCTATATACAAATTTAAAACAGGCTGTTTCTGCTGGCTTTAATGAAAAAAACAAATAACCTATTATGTAATGCTGCCATTCAGGATGCATAAAGAAAGGGTTTCTAGACACCTTGAAATTGAAAGGAATTTTTTTGTTTTTCTCAAAGGGGAAATTAAGTGCCAAATAAACTAGCGTGATGCACATCTCCCATACAGACTCCTGGCTATTCTAGTACCAGTTCAGATTCCTGAAATGCTTGTAAAACACAGTGGCACTTAGTAGGTCTTTGAGGGTATGTCTACCTGGCCAAAAAAATACCTGCAGCAGTGAGTCTGAGCTCTGGACTATGGACTCAGGCTCTCACTGACTAAGGGCATGTCTTCACTGGCCATGTTAAAGTGCTCTTGTAGTCGTGGCATAGCGCTGGGAGAGAGCTGTCCCAGCACTCTAAAACAACCCCCCACACCCCACGGTGCACTGTCTAGGGCTTGTCTTCACGAGGCTGCTCCAGGATCGATCTTCTGGCGATCGATTTATGCGTCTTGCTAAGACGCGATAAATCGATCGCCCGCGGCTCCCCCATCGACTCCGGAACTCCAGCTTGCCAGGAGGCGCAAGCTGGAGTTGACGGGGGAGCGCGCAGCTGACTGCCGCCGCTGTGGGGACAAAAACGGTAAGTCAATGGCAGATACGCAAACTTCAGCTACATATCTGCCATCGATTCTCTTCCCTCCCCCCCCCCCCCCCCCCCCCCCCCCCCCCCGTGAGGACAAGCCCTTCTACACTGGTACTTTATGGCACTGAAACTTGCAGTGCTCGGGGGGGGGATGTTTTTTCACATCCTTGAGCGAGAAAGTGGTTATTTACAGTGTTACAAATGTAGACAAGCCCTGAGATGTTAAATATAGCCATGTAGATGTTCAGGCTCTGGAAGGTAGGTGGGTTTCAGAATGGAAGCCTGAGCCAGAATGTGTGCATGATTATATTTTTAGTGCTGTAGCATGAACCTGAGTCAGTAGACCTAAGCTCAGACTCACTGCTGACCTTTAGATATCCCTGGTTCAGTAACAACCCCTTTGTTCCATTCTAGTAGGTCTCAGAGGTGCAGAAGTGGTACTCTTCTGGCTTCACCTATCCCAGAACCTTTCTCCACCTCAAGGGAGGGGCAATGGTAATAGAGACCATTCTTGACCTTGTTTTGCAAATGCTGTTAATCAGCCAGCCCAACCACACCATATTCTTTTCCCCTTCCCCCTCCTCCACGCCCCATAACATTTCCTGTTTCATTGTAATCTTTCTTTCCTTTCCCTCCTTCCAGGACCCCATAAGATATTCTTATTACTGCCATAATTTCCAAGCCCCAAGCAAAGTACCAGGAAACTCCGTGTGATCCTAACTGTGTTGTCCTTGTTTCTCTTTATGAAGGCTGTCCTATGTGTAAGAGCAGCACAGCTGCATTCTCTGGGGGGAAGCAGAAAGGAGAATGTATGCTTCTTGATTCCCTGTCTTGTGCAGTACTGTAGCCCTTTCTTTCACTACTCAGCAGAAGCAGCAGATCAACACTAAAACAGCTGCACAGCAACCATTTTTCTATTGACACTGTTGGGAGCCACTCTGAACAGAAGCAGTAGCTTAGGTGCGGTCCTCCCCTGTGAGACCTCCTACGTATTCTTCCACTTACATCTTAAATGCACAGGGAGGATGGGAAAGGAAGATTTGCAATTGTTATATTTAAATCCATATATAGCCAGATTACTGTAGATTGACCCTTTTGTCAGATGGCAAAATGAAATTATAAAACAGTTTACATATGACATAATTAGTACTTTATGATAATATGAAATAAAAGATTAGAAAATAGAAACACAAATTCATACCAGACACAAGTTATTTGAACGTGAAACTGAGATGTACAGCCATAGAAATACTGAGCAACCTCACTGGATCCCTCTTCACAACTAATTCAGAGCATCAAAACAAAACAATTTGGACTATCAGCTGTATTGCCATAGACATTATCCTATATCTTTGAGTCCATTAAAAAAAATATATTCTTATTATGGGAAAGAACAACTCCAGTTTCTTCTTTCTCCTCCCCTAACCCCCCCCCCCCCCCTTCTCTTCCCATAGCAGGCTTGTGGTAACAATTCAATTTCCAAAGAACAAGTGTAGATTTTTATAATGTTTCTCATTCAGGGGATTGCGGAAGTTAAGTCACCTATCTTACTTGCTTCCCCTTATCAACTGCTGATTCTCCTCCTCTCCCTGCTATACACTATGTTCAGGTACATTCTCAAGTCCAATTCTGAATGACTTCCACTGGTTATGTAGCCTGGAGTCTAGACTTCTGTTATTTCCTCCCCCCCCCCCCCCCCCCAAAAAAAAAAAAGATAAACTTCCTCTCATTATTCAGTGTTGTACTGTCTGGGGATATGCTAAACAATTCCTCTCTCTTTCTGAGGCCAACTGCCTTATTTTCAGAATCCTGAATTTGTGCTGATATGCTACTTGCCAGAGCCCCATTCTTAGAGACCTTTCTGATTTGAATTGATACCTTTAGGTATTATTAGTGTGGTATTGATGTAAGAATAGCTACCCTATGTTACCTTGATGATCCCGGGTCTAAATTTAACAAAGACTGGACAGAACTGCATATCAGTTCTAAGATAATACTAATGTTTCATCTTAAGCAGGTAGACAGTGTAATTATTGAGTCCATAAGAGTGTGTAGAGTTTGCAGGGGCATAGTTCAAGTGTTAAAAGACACATAGCATACACTACACTAAGTTTAACAGAACCTACTAACTTTTGCAATAATGAAAAGTCATGGAGCAGGAAAACCATACTTCACAATGAAAATACATCATTGTGTGTATCTTTGTACAGTTCTGATATAAAAACTGCTCTTGTACACATATTGTGGAACATAAATGTTCATAGTACTTTTGTATGGCACAACCCCCCCCCCACTAAAGTGGTAATTTGTATTTAAAGTTGTGACCAGGTGACTAGGATGGGCCACACTGAAAATGCCACACAGGGTAGACTTCAAGAAATTTGGCAGACAGTCCCCAAAACTAGTGGTTTACTTATCATTAGATTCACCAAACCAGTAATAAAAGCTTCTGCAGTACCACACTGGTTAACGGGAAGCCAAACACAGGCCCCTTTTTGGCATTCCAGCCCTTGGTTCCCATCCAGGCAACCTAATCTAGTATAGTGAGAGGTTATTAAAAACCCATTTCACCATATGTCAGGTTCTTTCTAATCCCAAAGGATCAGACACGTATCTCCAGTTCAATTTGAATTTCAAAATTTACCCAAATATCACACTATCAGCCAATCCTCAGTAAAACTAACAAGAATTTAAAAGTAAAGAAGAGCTATATATGGCTAATAGATTATATAGATATATAGATTATATAGATTTAGTTTAAATCCACAGTATATAATCTATAAGGAGGATCTTGAACTATGGACTTCGCACGCACACACACACACACACACACACACACACACACACAAATAATTGAAGTCCATAGTTCAAGATGCTCCTTTTAGTTTAAATCCACAGTCCAGACAATTATATCCGGAAAGAGGCAACATGGAAATGTTTCCAGTGTCTTTTTAGATCTTCCATGTGCATAGAAATTGATTTGTCTCAAACAAAGCTTCTGTGTGTGTGGAAAGTTACTGGCCCAAATCCCTTCTTCTGGCCTTCAAACTGTCCAGCCCCAACCCACTTCAACTTTGCCAAGCTCATCATCAGAAGCAAGCTCCCCACAGATCAGGACATACCAACCCAGTGACACCAGATCCTTCCAGAACAACTGATGCGAAGTCTGCAGATCTCTCCATTGCTACAAGGATCAGCGCCCCTGCACAACACACCTTTCAAGATCCATGGGTTCTACACATGCCTTTCACAATGTGTAGTGTGCCTCATCCAAGGCACTAAATGCCTCAATAACAGCTATGTGGGGAAAACCAGAGAATCACTATGCTCTCAAATGAACTTGCATAGAAGAATAAGACAAAAACACCATATCACCCCTGGGTGAACACTTTTTACAGAGCAATCATAGCAGTCATTCTGTAACTGGCCTTTCAGTCCTCATTGTCTGAGGACACCTGCACAATACCTTTGAAAGACAAGCCTGGGAGCTTACATTCTTAATTTTGCTAGATGCTAAAAATCATGGACTGAGTAGAGACACTGATTTTATGTCTCATGACAACAGTTTGTAACCCATTAAACCTCCTTTGTCCTATGTATACAAAGGTGTTAATTGGCCACTTCATCTTGAATGGTCTATTGCAACATTGTTAAGCATAAGGAGTTAAATAAAAGGAGGAAGACTTTGTAGCACCTTAGAGACTAACCAGTTTATTTCAGCATAAGCTTTTGTGGGCTATAGCTCACTTCATCAGATGCATAGAATGGAACAGAAGTAAGATGCATTTATACACACAGAAAAAGAAAGGAAAGAAAAAAAAAAAAGTTGTACATTGGCATACCAATTCTAAGAGACTGTTAAATTTAGATGGGCCATTATCAGTAGGAGAAAAAAGGATTTAACACCTCTTGTTCCACCTTGTATTTTTGCTGTTAACTCTGATTACCTTTTCCAGACCTGAAGAAGAGCTGTGTGTAGCTCAAGAGGTGTTTTTCACCAGCAGAAGTTAGTCCAATAAAAGAGATTACCTCACACACTTGTCTTTCTGACATCCTGGACCAACATGGCTATAACACTGCAAACAGCATAGACTGTCATTGTTGAAAATATCTATTTATAGTCCCTGCTAGTAATTAACCACATACTCTGTAGTGCTCTTTTCACATTATTCTTTGGTCCTTCTTATCCCCTGATGGTTGTACGAATACTTCAGTGACATTCTTTTGGGTATTTCTGGTATCAGACACTCACTCCACCTCCTGAAAACTTCCTGTCATAGGGCTGTCCATAGGGCTGGTCCACTTGTGAAGACACGAGAAATTGATCGCCCGCGGCACCCCCGTTGACTCCGGAATTCCAGCTTGCCGGGAGGCGCGAGCTGGAGTCGACGGGGGAGCGTGCCGCCGACTGCCGCTGTGAGGGCGGCAGGTAAGTTGTCTGCAGGTACGCAAACTTCAGCTACGTGATTCACATAGCTGAAGTTGCATATCTGCAGTCGATTCCCTCCCCCCCCCCCCCAGTGAAGACCAGCCCCTAGGCAATAATACATGGAAATGTTCAGAGTCAGCAGCAGAGCAATTGAAGAACTCATGGTGGCTTTGCATATGTTTTGTCAAATATAAGGTTCTAGCATGTTGCCAAGTATCCAATCTTTATTGTACTTGTGGCTTTTTGTTTGCTCAAAATCCTGCATTTGGCTTTGGGTAGGGATTTTTATTGCTTTAAATTAAAAATATTCCACCTCCTTGGAATATTTTAAAAGATCTGGTCATCTTATATATTTTTTTTAACAATATACAATATAGTTTCTTTTGTTGAATCTAACTAATGCAAAGTCCCCATGGAAGAACACAAAAGGAAGAAACCTGATTAAACTGCAGCAGAAATCAGTTCAAATGAACAGATGTACTGAAATGCTACACACAACTTCATGTTCACTAGGTGTGAGAGACTTGTCATGATTGGAAGCATCCTGTTCTTTTTCTAGAAGTCTTTCCTGCTTCCCTTCCCCTCACCTGCTTGCCATTTCCCCCCCCATAAACTATAAAGGAATCCCACAACTGCTTGGCCAGCCTGTACTAGTTGGTAGTGATCCTAGGAGCATCCGTGTGCCTGTACAGTATGATACATAAGTAAAGGGAGTCCTTGGCCCAAAGAGCTTTCATTCTAAGATAAGAAAGAGAATGTGCTGGGAAACAGAGTTAGGGATAACTCATTTAGGGTTTTTTATAATGCTTAAACTCTGCTTTTGTCCATGTCTTGGAAGGATGTATTTGACCTACTTCAAATTCCTTTTCCTCCCCAACTTAACATTCTTCATTTTTTTTAAAAAAAAAAAAAAGGTTAAAGGATAGCTTAGTTCTGAGTATTTCAATATGTTGTGACTTGAGGTCTGTCGCAGAGAATGTGAATTCCTTGGGGCAGAAGACTATCCTTGAATACCACTGAACATGCTGCAAATACTTAAAATCAATTATTAGCACTGATGTAAGCAAGTTAAATATGACTTTCAAAATAGTGGGGGGGGGGGGTGACCAGTATGAATTTTAGTGCCTAGGATGTCTTCCATGCTGCACGGGACTATGTAATTTTGTTATGCGTACACTTAAACGTTATACAGTACAAATGTTGCTGGGTAGAGCAAAATAACTTTATTGTATATTGGGTAAATGATCTAACAAGTGTTATAACAGCTCACCTAATTTTTTTCCTCAGGTGCTCTGGTCAGGCAAGCCTTATGGTTCATCTCGAAGTATTGTAAGGAAAATTGGTACTAACCTCTCTCTTATCCAGTGTCCAAGAGCTCAATTTCAGGTAGGAATTCTGCACAGTTTAAAATCCTTCTAAAAATACTTTTTCATTTTTTCTCTATGGCGTTTGTGTTGGATGACTTTAAAATTGATCTGCAGGTGCATTTAAAACTAAATGTGTAGGTTATGTCTTGGATGCTTCAAATAAGCAGAGGCCCCTCGTTCATACCAAAGTTCGTTTACCTCCCTCCTTCTTGCTGTCCACCCCTATGTCTTGCAAAAGTCTAGTTTCTTCAGTTTCTACTCTGATACCCCAGCAGATGTTACTTCCAACAGACTTCCTCCAGCCTGTAAGAATGTTAATTTGTAAACTAGCACTGTGCAGCTCTTGTAAAGCTTGGTCTTTAAAATAGTCCTTGCTTTTAAAACTAAACAGTACTTCAAAGAGCTCTACGATTGGCCTGCTCCAATCTGCTGTTCTGTGGTAGTGGAGCTGTGGCAAACATTGCTACTGCAGCGTATGCTAGCTCATCACAAAAGTGGGAGTCCTCTGGTTTGACTTCTAAGTATGTAAATGGCAAATTCATAAACTCCTGAATGCCTTTATTGTTTGGGGCATTCACCACAGAAGACTGCAATTTATTCTATGTTGCCCTTTTAAAAAAACAAAAAAATCTCTTCAGGAAAACTTAGCAGCTTGACTGCTTTCTTCCAAGGCAAGGGACTTTTTTGGCTACAAAAGTAAAAATCAAACTCCTCTGTGTCCAAAAAATAAGTAACATCAGAAATGACTTCCAAAGCTGTAGTTAACTGATAAATTGGGCTTATAAACCTGAGTAATGGAAGGGCAAACAATGTTACTTAAGAATGAGTGGAAAGTAAATATATGTTTATGCACGATACCAATTCTCTGATAAATAAGACAGTGAGCTCACTATTTGCTCAGTCTTTTAATAAAGACTTAAACTATAGAAGAATGTGTCAAATTCTGTGCTGCACTCTGAATTGTGCACTTCTAATATGAATAGACTAGGAAATTACGGGTGCTTATTTCTCCTTCGTGTTGTAAGAACAAGTCTTTCTGGAACAGATGGAAAATACAGAAACTGCAATGTGCTTTTTAAAACTCTGTTCTGGATAGCAAAGAAAAGTTTCCAAATAGGATAATTTGGAGGGGCTGAAATTCTTGAGCAGAGAAAGAAACTGCATCAGTCTTTTTTAAGAGCTGTGGGGAGAGGAGAAGGTGGCTCTGTGTAGAAAGTTTGCTGGTTGAGAAATGTGTCCATTTTTAAGGCTTGGTAATTCAAACAAATGTAGGCTTTTCACTTTAAATATATTCATTTCTCTAATTTTATTTAATAGCATAGGAGTTAATTTCATGTGTGATGTGATATTGATAGGAAGATCTCCCTCTGCTATAAAAGAGAAATTAAGTTCCTTATCATTTTATTAGCCAGATAACTTCATTTCTTGTAGTGTGAGAGGAAACCGTATGTCTTTTCTTACAAGAACACTATCCTATCTCGACTTTCCTACTTCTTATATTAATCAAATATTAATCTCTCAGTCTAAACTTTGCATTATTATTAATGAAGTGTTTGGCATTTTCCAGATATTTTGAAGAATAAACTACTTCAGGAATAGTCACTTAAGTTTAAAATTTGTATTTACCTTTAGTATATAAATCTGATTGTGATAATACAGTGGATAATACAGCTGTTTTAGTGTATGGACTTTGAATTCTTGTAAATATCTGAGCATTAGTCAACAAACTAAACCTTTCAATCCCATTTAAGTTGTTTGTTTAAAGCACTGTATACAAGCCTTTTGCTCTTTTCCAACATGTTAGAGATGCATTAGTATGTTTTTTTTGTGTTTGACTCAGAAGATGGAATTCTGGGTGTTCTTTTCAGCATCTATCTTGACTGTTTTTCCTTTTAGACTGTTGCTATGCTGAAACTTTCCTATAGATCTCTCTTCCTTTTTTCGTTCCTGCTAGCCTTAGCTATAGTATGAAAGGACCATGCACTGAACCTGCTGTAAGTTAATTTTTTTTAAAAATTCCTTGCTTGAGCCATTAGTGCATGCCTGTAATCAGTGTGTCTTAACTCCAGCTAAGGACCATAACCCATCTTTTCTACAAGTCTTCATTTCACCTTGAACTTCTGATAAATGGGTTGGAGATATGTATCTGTTACTACCATGTTTCTAAGTACTTTACCACATGGCAAGCCTTCATTCCACCAATCTTAAAACAATAGAGATTGACATAGCCCAGATTTTTATTTGAGGGTTTTATATCTTAGGGCAGGAGTGGGGAACCTTTTTTCTGCCAAGGGCCATTTGGACATGTGATTCGCGGGCCCCTCTCTTCTCCCCCCCCCCCCCCCAACTCCCCGGAAGCCCAGGCTGGCAACGGGAGCTGAGACCCCAGCTGGCAAGGGGCCAGCGGGGGAAACCCCAAAGCAGTGGCAGGCGGAGTGCTTAGCCCTGCACTGCTTTGGGGTTTCCCCCACTGGCCCCTTGCCAGCCAGGGTCCTGCTGCCTGCCCCAGTCAGCTCCCGCTATCAGCCTGGGTGTTGGGGGTAATCTTCCTTTACTCCTGCCCAGCCTCCCCCCATCTAACCGCCTTTCCTCCCCCATCCCTGCCTGGCCCGGCCCATCCCACCAAACCTAACCTCCTCCCCCCGCCCAGCCCAGCCCAGCCTCCCCCCCCCCCCCCCACCAAACCTCCTTCCCTCCCGCACCCACGCCTCGCCTGACCCGCCCAGCCCAGTCTCTTTCCCCCCCGACCATCGGCTCCTCGTTTCGCCGCCCAGCGGCGGCGGCCCACGTGGCGCTTCCCGGCCCATTTGCGAAGCCGCCCCCGGCCGGCAGCGGCGGCCCGCTTGGCGCTTCCTGGCCCCTTCAGTTTTCAATCACCACTGATGTTTATGTAACTTGACTTCATAAGTGTGATTGAAGAATTTAATCTCTTTGTAAAGCACAGTTACTGGGGTCAGAGCAAATTGTCCCTGTTATTTGAATCTTGATTATTAATCCTGTCATGGTGATCGCTCCTGGTGTGTCCAGTATCACAAGGAAAATCTGTGACAACACGGGTTAAATGGCTCAAACATAAATGGCTAGAAGTATTTTAATTGTGATATTTTATTTATCACACTTACTGTGAGTACAGGTGTCATATCTGATCATAACTTCTTTTGGTTCTTTTAACCAGAAGACACCTCAGTGGAGCAGTCAGAGTTGTAATGCAGTATTCCATGCTAGTGTTTCCCAAATGATAGTTCCTGACCCTCTGATAGGTTGTGGGGCCCTGTGCAGAAAAGAAGCCCCAGGGGAGAGGTCGAAGAGCAAGTCCTCCCCACACTCCCCCTCAGTTCTAGTTCTTGTGCCCTGGGCCTGGGTCCCTGCTCCACCCATTGCAACCTGGTGCATGTGGTTGCGGTGACATGTATTCAAATTTGGCCTTGCCACCCTGTCTGCTACCTACAAAGCAGACAAAGCAATGTTAATAGTTGTAGGTAGGATTGCTAGCCTTGTTCTCTGAACTCCTTGATAGTACGCCACAGGTGCAGCATCTCCAGTACTACTGATAACTTAAGTGCTAGTTTGTATGCAGAGTTGTAGCTGTGTCGGTCTCATGATATTTGAGAAACAAGGTGCGTGAGATGTCTTTTTATTGGACCAATTTCTGTTACTGAGAGAGACAAGCTTTCCAGCGTACACAGAGCTGCTCCTCAGGTCTGAGAAATGTACTCTGTCACAGCTAAATACAAGATGAGACAGATTTGTTTAGCTTAATTAAACACCTCTCAAAGGATCATTGAAGGTGAAGTGGCCTGTTAACACCTCTCCAGTTATAGGGAGGAAAGGGAATTACCCCGGCCAAGAAATTAAAAAATATGCAAAATTCTGCAGATTTTATTTGTCAAAATACTCATTAGTAACAATACAGATAACAAAAAAGATTACCCCAGTAGTAGAGAATTAAAGAAACCCCTACAACAACCCAGTTCCTGTTTCTCTCATATGGTTTTGTTTGGGCACCTCAGTCTGGGTTTCTCACACATGTCCGCTTGGCACATCTGGGGCCATTCCCTCCTGTCTCTTCCCTCCCTCTTGCACATGAAGACTTGTAATCGTTGGACTGGGAAGTTTCAGTAACTTGCCCACTTGTGCCAGCTGCTTTCAGTTTTCTAATTTCTGCATTGGGCATGTAAATACCAACTTCTTTCAAGCCCTGACGTTTGCAGAGAGAACATCAGTTTTTGAAGGGGGGGAAGGATTGAGTATCACCTAAAATATTTCCCTTTCAAAATAAATTACATTAAATAAATCTGATCAAAATACGAAGCTCTAGTGACCCTATTAAATTAACTATTAAAATGTTTGATTTAATATAATTAGTTGAGTGGTGACTGTTTGTAGACTTAGAATACTTTGCCTGGCTGTACCAGTGAAGTACTTTATCTCCTATATAGTAGACTCTCGATTATCAAGGATGATAGGGAAAAAATAATTCTGGTTAATAAAATCCCGGATAATCAACATCCATAGGAAATATGGGGAGTGGGGGTTTGGTTCACCAGCCACCCTGCACCAGGGGGAGGGGGTGTTGGTTTACTGGCTGCCCTGCACCCTTGCGGGGTTTTTTTGTGTATGTGCTTGGGGTGGCAGCAAAGCCAGAGCTGGCTCTGCGAGTTGCGCATATTTTTTTTTTAACATCCTGGTTAATCCAATCCTGGATAATCGAGAGTCTGCTGTATAAGACAAAACTTGCATTGGCTTTATAGTGCTAAATAAGCTGGTATAGCCTAAGAAACTTGCTGTGACCATTTAAATAGCAAAAATAATAAAAACAAGGGGCCTGATCCAATGCTTATGGAAGCCATTAACTTCAATGGGCTTTGGATACTATCCTAGATGGTGCCAAGCTGCCGTGTGTCTTGTGTGTATTCTTGATAGCTACATGCAGTATCAAGTTATTGTACTCCTTTAAATGCAGCTGTAAATGGGTTGGAGAGTGCTTTCGAAAGGAACAGTCCCTTATTAAATTTTAAAAATGCAATTTTTTCTTGAAAATTCTAGGTTACCTCTCACTCTACAGAAGGAAACCACTCTAAACAGCTCCGAGAAGACACGCTGGCCTCTTTTGCAGATGTGAAATGGGTTGCTCAGGAAGAAGGTGAAGTCTCTACAAGGCTCAGGTATGTTTGTTAAATCTCCTCGATTTCACCATAGGTTTCCCTTAAATCCTAGCATTTACTATCTGGTGTATTTAACACTATAGGTGTGCAAGCATTTCAGTATTGTGGGGAGCAAAGAAGGAAGAAACAGGTCAGATTAACAGGATTATGCATGAAAGGACCACACTATTTGAGACCAGACATGGGCCTTTGATCCAGAGAAGGCAGGCTCTGCACTAGATAATTCTAGCATTGCAGGCACCTGTATCACTGTGTCCCCACACAAATGCTCCCTGTGATATGGGACCATTGTCAGCACTCTTGGGTTTTTTTTGTTGTTGCTGCTCTTGCTTTGAGCAGGGGTTATCGCTGCTGATCCTAAACTGTGTCTCTGTGGGATCACAGTGCTAAACAAGCAATGGGGGTTCAGCTGCACTAGTGCAATTGGTCTTTCTGATGGTGTCCCACAATATCTGACCTGCCTGTACTGACCTCTTTGGTTAAGGCTTTGCAGTGCAGATCAGACACTTTTACTTGTAAAAACACACACACTTGTATTTTGTACTTAATTTTTATAAGCATGAAAATAGGCAGTGACTAGGGAGGCACACCCATAGCTGTAGGACAGGTACTACTGCAATGGGCAGGGAGTGTCTATGGGTCTAGTGCTCTGTATACACCTGGAATGAGTAGACCAGGTTACTGTTTACTTTAAATAAGGAGCATCTGAGGCCCCTGATTGATGGCTTTTGTATTCACAGATGTAGCTTCCTGCAAAGGTCACCTGTTTTAAAAGCATGCATTTAGTGATGACCTCAGTGCCCACAAGACAACTTGCTATGGTGAAATATTGCATAATAGGAATATGGCTGCAAGCCACTGTTAACGTCAGTAACTCAAAAGGGAGTAGCAGAGATCCATCAACTTGACTTTTCAGAGAGAAATCCCCTTTGATAGGTACATTTCAGCACAGGGAATGGCTGTTCAACTCCTGGGCTCTTGTGTAAGAGCTGAGTTGTACAGTCATTCAGCTTTATAGTGTCAATGGGGAGAGTAGCTCTTTGCTTGAAGCACCTACAGACTGTTGTGGGACTTGGGTATTGTTAGTTAAAATTGCTATTTGGGGAGAACTCGCTAAGGAACATTGAGGATAAGATCCCTTTACACAAACTTAAAAGTTGATAGTTGGACGGAAAACAGTGAATTTACAGGGTAGCTCTAAAAATTACTTCGTTAGGCAGGGTCTTAAATTTGGCTTGTTACTTGTACGTATGAAATATTTAACATTAATTACAGTAATATCCAGTAGGTGCTTTCAAACACTTTAGAAGGGCAATCCCTGATTCAAGAAGCCCACATAAATATAAAGATATTTATTTGCACTATCTACTTCCCATAAAATTCTTAACAAGTAGTCCACTATGCAGGTTTATGTGCCTATGTAAATACATATACACGCTTACAGTGGATGAGATCAACTTTATCTACACTGTCAAAAATAGATCTATTAACATCCTTGCAGAACTAAACCACACATCATTTTGTCCCCCTGTACACTGAATGCTATAGTCACATTTCAGACATTTATTTTTCAAGTGGTAAATTCCAAATGTTCTCTTGAAACAAATATATTTCAATAAACTTACTGTGAATCAAAGAACCTATAATATAAAGTCTCTTTACTACAGTATTTAAATAAGCTTTTTAAAAAATCAAATCAATTTGAAGTATCATTGAATGTCTTCCATTTAATCTCTGCGAATAAACTGCTGTTAATTAAAAAATTCAGTGGCATGATTTAAGTCATCACTGAAGGAAGTAAAAATAACTTGGCAATAATAGCCCCAGGCCAGACAATGAAATTCATCACCTACGCACACTGAAATGTTGACTCTTAAGCAGATATTTTATCGGTATGGATTAATTATCGAATAAATACTTTGCATTCCAGTTGTACATAGCTAGTGTTCAACTGTTCTTTTGCAATACAAAATGAAGCTTTAAAAGTTGTGGAGGATACCAAGGGGACAAGGTCCTCTGGAGCAAATCCAAGGTGCTACCCAGGATTTCTGGATTTGAAGCCTCCTACCTTTAGGTCACAGGTTCAGATACGGAGTGAAAGGAGGAGTGTTGTGTCTTAGTATACCTCTGGGTGAACAGAAATCCGTGAATCCAAAAAACCTGCACCTGCTCCTGTCTAGGCAGCATGTATTCTGTGGATGTTGTTTCCATTGCTGTCAATCCAGCACTTCTCAACCGTGATAAACATGTAAATACAGTATGAAATACAGATATTTAATAAACAGCAATTGGGGATTCTTTTGTTTGCAGTTAATTTACTTTTTTATGAAGGATGGACTAGCTGCAAAGCTTCCAATGTCCATCTTACTTGTTTGTCTGTTATCCCTGGGTGAAGTTCTATGGGCTTTGTTAGGCAGGAGGTAAGATCCTAATGGATCCCTTTCAGCCTTAAAAGACCCTATACATTTCATGTATGGGTACTCTCCATTTAAATAGGAGCAAGTGCTACAGATCTATTGGTTGGGCAGCCAATACTACTATAAGAGTACAACTGAAACTATGATTAAACCAGGACCATGAATTGTGTACCTTAAAGCACATTCTGCAGATGAGGTATTTCAAAAAGTTACATTTATATTCAGAATCCTTGCCACAGTGTTTGACCATGCAGTGCCACAGAAACCCAAGATCCTGATATGCTTGAGGAATTGTAAGAATTCAAGTGGGGGTTAGTTAAATATTTGGGCATTTCTTCTGCAGCTACAGTATCTTAGTTTACTCTACCTCAGTAATTAGCATTAGTTGTACTATTGCCTTGAACAACATTTCTGGTAGCTTGGTATCTAGCTTTCTTGCTTATTTGACAACTTCAGATCTTCAAACTACCTATATTTTAATATTATAGTGTTAAAATATTCTGGGTTTCTTTGACAGGTATAAGAAGGGCAGCAGCAAACATAGTCTGTGTTTTCATTCCTTTACTGTTTACATACCATGAAGGCAGAGACTGGTAAAAAAAAAATTTTAGTGCATGAGGTTTCTCTTCTCCTCTGTTCTTATTATTGTGATACATGATTCTCCTACTAAACAGCTTTTGTAACATTAAACTTTGCCGCAAAACTTCATGCCCCTCGACCTTTCTGAGAACAAGAATCTGAAGAATCCTATCAAACTAGGATTGTCTTGCAGTGGGACAGTATAAATGGAAAGTGGACTTTGTAGAACATGGAAAGCTATTCCATCTCAAAAGGGAGCAAATTGCATACTGAAGAATTCTCGGAGGTGGAAAATATCTAAAATTGTCAGTGATGGGCAAGTTTATAAAAAGCCTCATTCCAACACCAAAGCAAATAAATGTGAAAACTTAGAAGTAACTGCTGGCACAAGGCATTTAGAGGAAAAACAGATTGGAGCTAGAAAAAATAGTATTTATACCTAAAGAGTTTGATTGACCGGCCAAGAGCTGAGTAATAGACTGGATGAGACTATTTTATTCACTGAATGTCAAAAATCCTATTATCTCTAACTTTTTAGTGTAACCCATGGGGCTGCTAAAATTTATTGTCTTGCTTGTAATTTAATATTTCAAATTTAACTGAAAGTATTCCAAGTATGCTTTTTCATCTTGGGCAATGAAATGACACTTAAGTTATTGTGCAGTACATTAGTGCTGCAATATCAAGTTGTAAACGCTACTGGGGAATGTGTAAATTCCATTGGAAAGCTTTTTAATCACAAAACACTTTTATAAACAGGTCTCTCAGTTTATTAATAAAAGTTTGGTAAAAGTAAACCTTAATTTTGGGCTTAACTTGATAGTGTCCCTTTTAGCAGTAGTATTAGACTGATTCACATACTAATGACTTTGATTGTAAGACCTTCCTGATATCTAGCCCGAATCTTGCCTTAACTTAAATTTGTGTTCTCTTATTTACACTATTAGACCAAAAGTGGAATGTGTTCATATCAAGATCTTTGTCGCTTATATAACTTGTATACCCAGTAAATAAATGTTTGTAATGCTACTAGGCTCTCCGTGTTTGAGGTGCACTCCCTCTTCTGTCCCTCTTCCCCCCCCCCCCCCCCCCGTGCAAAAACTTAAAACCAGTGCCAATTCAACTTTAGGTTTTAGGGATCTATAAATCAGATTCTGCAGACGTTACTTGCAAGTATTCCATTGTAGGAAGGGAGAGATAAAAATACAAGACTTCTGAAGCAGGTGAGAAGATGTTTACCCGAGGGTTTTTTGGTTCCTCCTTAAAAGGACAAAAGTAAATAGTTTGGTTTTAAGGTCTATTCTTAATGTTTGGCTCAGTGCTTACACGTAACTGTTTTGCTCTCTCCTCTTAGCTGCTTGGTAGACACACTTACTACAGACCGGCTCTGTGTGACAATTGTGTTGCTTTGTTACAGATCAGAAGTCGGGTCAAAATCAGCTCCACCTCTTCCACATGAACCATATTGCTCTGGAAGACCACCCAGTAGACCAGTATCCTTACCAAACCTATTACAAGAAGAGCCAGGCCTCAAGGGTGTGGTGACCAAGAATGATGAAGCTCTGCAAAAGATTAGTGCTCTAGAAAATGAACTTGCCAGTTTAAGGGCACAAATAGCCAAAATTGTAATCTTGCAAGAACAGCAGAATCTGCCAGCAGGTATTAAACTCTGTCTGTCTGTTTTTTATGTCAAATTAGCTAAAAAGAAATCTGCTCCTTTTTAAAACTGATGACCGACGTGTAAGTATAATGAAGTCATTTTTGAGATGTTGCAGGATTGAAAGTGAAGTTTGTAGGGTTGTAAGAAGTGATAGCACCAGATTTCATCTATAGAGTTGTACAGAGCCTCAGTGAGGCTTGATTCCAGGATATCTATGCTGTCTCACTGTGAAACTACAGTACAAAGTAAGCTTGCAGGTGATGGGCAAAAGGCTCTTTTTTAAAAATTCCATCTGGAGGTGTGGGATGGAAATTGAAACCTGTGAGAGGAAAACAGTGTGTTCCCTTTACCAGCCCAGTTGTACATAACAACGGGTTTATTCATATGCAGTAGGGAACTGCCGTGGAAGCTTAAAACTTGAATTGACCATGCGCCGTAGTCATGTTATCTGACTTCCATTGTAAATAGCAAATGGTGTTTTTCACCCCCAAGTTGTAGCTGATAGACTGATGTGTGTAGTGGTCTGATGGCAACTCCTGAAAACCTGCCTGACTGGTGGTCAAAATTTATCTGTTAAATATCAAATAGGTGAGACTGCAGTTATTCACTATCCTAACCTTCTGCAGATAGAGTTCAGTATTAATTCCTTCTTCTGCTTGGACTTCTCACTATTTTCAGTTAACACATTCAAGTGAGTGGGTACAGTATGTTAACAGGGACCACACAGATGTTTCTCCAATGGGAGAGAGGGACCAAGACCTCCAGATGATTTTATTTCCTACTTTTTAAAAATAATTTCTTCAAATGTTTGTGCAAAGTGTTTTTAGTTCTGAATTCTGCAGATAATTAGCATTTAATAGAATTTCTAGAACAAAGCTTGGCACAAATATGAATGAAACCAAAGGCATAATATAGCTGTATGCGGATACTTAAGTCCCACAGAGTATCCGTAACGATATGTCATGAGATCTAGTGTCACTGAGATACTAATTATGCTTTTGGAATATAATACACATTTCAAATTGCTTATGAAACAATAACATGTAGCTAGAACTGTTTGAGGTCAGCAGAAATCTCTAACAAACTTCAGTGCTTATTACATGACTAAGAATAAATAAGAACGGTATTTGTGACATCTTCTCACAGCCTATAACAGACCCGGTACTCTTTCAGAGAATTGTAACTTGTTACAGTGGCTGCTTATTTCTTAGTATTGGCTTCTAATAACATTGAGTCACTTGTCTCTGGGGCAGAAGTTCACAAGTTAAATGCTCAACATGAAAATGGGCTCGTATTGGTCAGTGCAATAACACACAAGAGCTTTGAGGTACGAGGGGGAAGGCTTGAATTCTTACAGGAGCCATTCTTGGGATCAGATGTTGGTCTGAGGGCTCTTGTGCCAATTTCTGTTCAGATGGAAGCTAAAAATCATACAGGGCCGCTGATAGTGAATGTTCTAACCTCAGTCCACAGTCCGCATCCCTTCGACCTCCAACAATACTTTGTATTATATAGCACCTTCCACTGAGATGCTTGGCATTCTTTACAAACTTGAATTGTCACAGCTCAGAAGGATAGTTGGGCTTATTCTGTGCCCATTACAGATAGGCATGAAGGGTGAGAAACTGCAACAGAGGTTAAGCGGGTTGGCCGCAGTCACCTAGGTGTATGGGAAAGCTGGGAATAGGTATACTGATTCTTTCCTGGGCTTTAACCATTGGATCATGAATGCTGGCTCTCCTGACAAGGTTGTAGTTCAGGTTCCAAATCCGGGAGTGAATAGGGAAATCATGTGACCACCCTGTGCCATTAACTCAGTGCACTGAAATAGTTTGAAAGATTAATTCACTTCCATTCCTCCTTTTTGAAAGCAATAGTAGATTGAAATTAACACACTTCTAAAGGTAACACATTGCTCAGATGCTAATGACCTAAACACAGCAAATGTCCTTGGTTAATATTTTTTCTAGGTGTGATTTTTCCTTCTGTTCATTAGGCTTTCAATCTAGATTTCAATTTAAATAGTGCTTTCCTTTACCTCCCTCTTCTGGTAGAAAATGCAACTGCTTTAGATATGTTCACTTTTAAGATTAATTGAGGTTGGGTGGGTGAAGACTTTTGTTAAATAAAAATGAGGTCCTGATTTGTATGAGCAGAGTCATTGACTTAAATTCCATAGTCTTCATTTAGAAACAAAATATTTGGGCAGTTTTCTCTCTGCCAAACTCTGTGTTAATATCTTTGGTTACTCCTGTAACAATGACTTAATATTCACCTAAAGTGGTGCAAGAAGCTTTAATTTTAGATTTTTGTTACAACCTAATTGGTTCAGACAGTTGCCATTTCTGCTCTTGAGTTTTAGGAAGACTTTTAAAAAACTTAAAGAAAAACATGGGCAGTAACAGAAACCAGGTGAAGACTTTTTTTTTTTTTTTTTTTTTTTTTAATCTGGGGATTCACACAACTTTTTGAACTCTGCCATTCAGGTTTAAGAATCTTGCATGAGAAGTCCTTCATTTCTGAAATAATTAGCACAAATAACTACTGCTTACATAGGGATTACAGTCAATAAGCAATTTTATTTAGAATCTTGTCTTGACAAACAACAAGTATAATTGGAATTTTTACTTGGGTACATTCATTGTTGTTTGGCCAAACTGTTGCTAATAAGTGAAATTATTTCTAAACAGTGATTTCTTCCAGGCACAGTGGCTGCCTTAAGAATGTAACTTTGCATTGCCTTTCAAACTATCTCCAGGCATCATTAGATACTGATTGCCCCCCAAAAGGGGCAGAGTTGGTGGAAACAGGTCATGGTGTTGAACAAGTTTTTGTAATTTTGACATGGATGTGCACCTACTGTTAGTATCTGAACTTGGAACTGAACATCCTTTTGGAACAGTAATTAGCTGAGGTGGTTTTAATGCTGTCATTTTTAGGTAGCTTAGGACTTAAACTAGGCCTGTAGTCTTGTGACAAAACACCTCTTTGAGGAAAAATTCAATTGATATGCAGTAAATCTGTTCCTTTTCAAAACACTTGATGTAGCCAGCTTTCTTTAAAAGGACATTTAGTTCTTACTGGGAATGAATGTGTATTGTATGTTTTAGGTGGATTAAGTCCTACTGCATCAGCTCCTGCACCAGCGCCACCACCACCACCTCCTCCTCCACCGCCTCTTCCACCTTCTGGGGTCCATCGGAGTATGTCGGCTATTGATCTCATTAAAGAGCGGAAAGGCAAGAAAATAAACCCGGGACAGACTTTGATAGATAATGGTCCAAAGAAGCCTGAAATACCAAACATGCTAGAGATCCTCAAAGACATGAACAGTGTCAAACTGCGTGCAGTGAAAAGGTGAGTACACAGTAACTGATGTAATTTTATTAATGGAAAGTGTAAAACCTTACTCAGTTGTGTTTTGAATTTGAATTTTGGACAGTTGCTGATCTAGCATTTGAAAAGCAACACAGGAATGCAAAGATGCTTTAGCTTCATTCTAAAGATTTGCTGTGTGACTGTTAATTTCCCTTTCCCTTTGAAGACAAGCAGAAGGCACAAAATGTAAATCACCTGACCCAACTGATCCTGTAGCACTAATAGCTGAAGCTCTCAAAAAGAAATTTGCTTATCGATACAGAAGTGATAACCAAAGTGAAACTGAAAAACCAATTCCAGAGCCTGAAACAAAGGTGAAGTCTGAAATGATGCTGGTGAGTATTGAGATTCTTGACACATTATTGGGTTCAGTCCTACATACATTGAAGCCGATGTAAATCTCCCTTCAAAGACCTTAGATGGCTGTCATACCATGTCCATCTCCACAAAACCCCAATACGTATTCACCAGTGTGCCACAAACCGCAACATAGACATGGGCAGTATAGCCAATTTTCATTCTTTTGTATTCTAAATCTCAGGGTATTTGTGCATCTAGGAACTGGGATTTTGTGAGTGGCTAGCATCTCTAAGACCACCAGCTTTCATTTTAAACATTGAATATGGTTCTAGGAAAACTCATTAAGTTGTGTTTTGAAATTGAAGTTTTTCTCTCATGGTAAGTGTTCAGAAATTCTTTCAAGTAGGGCCTGCAATGCACCTCTCTGCATTTCTAGTTACAACATTTAGAATAGGAATCCTTTCATGTTTCCCTGTTTTATTCCTGTGAAGTCCAGTTTTGCTGGGCAGTAAACTTTGCCTGTAGTCTGGTAAACAGTCACTGAGCATTGTAGGCCAGAAAAGGAGAACAAATAAATGATCAGATTAATCTCTTGCACTTCACTCAGCTTGGAAAACAAAAGTAAAAGCAAACAGCAAAAAAAGGTAGAAAGCCTAATAACTTACTCATACAGCTGGTTGTGTTCTGGGTCCGATTGGGGAAGAACTAGATTACCAACCATAAGCATTCAAAAATCAGGAGACTTAAAATAATAAAGGTTGGTGGTGTGTATTTTGTGGTTTGAGCTTTTGGGATACATTCAAGTCACATTTGCAGGTTCTTCTCTACAACCATGAGGGTGATAATTTTGGTAACAAGGGTTGAGATGATTACTTGCCTCCAGGAACTGGGAATTTTAAGAGAACAAATGTCACAAGACTTGAGAAAATTGAGTTAAATATTTGACTTGTGGTGTGGAATGTTCATTACTACTTCCATTTTGAGATTGTTGGGGCAAGTGACTTGATTGGATGGTAAACATCAGCGGCTAATGGAACCAGAGAGTTGTTGGAAGCCTTGGACAGAGAATATTGTGGTGGTGACCAACACTACTTGTGGTCTAGTAACATTTTTAACCTCATCAGTTACTGTGAGTGGCTCTCAGGCAACCTTTTCCTCCCACAGTCTGGTCCTTGCATTTCATTATACGTGGTTTACAGAGGACTTGCAACAGATGAGATTGTTAGCATTGATGGCAAGAGTGCCTTTGTGGATGGTGTGGTGCAGGAAAGTCTCAGCAGTCTTGTTTGGAGATCCGGTTAATCCCAGAGTTAATCTGAGTAACTTCACTTGGCTCCTGATGTGCCTTTCATCTGTGAGACGATTTCTAGTTAACTTTATGGGTAAAATTAATCTTAAATCAAATCCCATTTGCATTCATAGTAGCAAGCCAAAGCAGACAAATGTCTGGCTTCTGCTTGAGTTCCAGGGTCACTTACAAATTTGGATTCTAAAGTGATGCTACAATTTCCAGGATCTGTACATATTGTAACATACTTGTTTTTCCCTTTTCAGTTTGGACCACACATGCTGAAGCCTACAGGAAAAATGAAGACTTTAATTGAAAAATCTTAACTACTTTTATATCACTACAAGAGACTATTCAACTGCTTTTATTAGAAATCAATGTTCTGTAGTACGTGGTTCTTGGTATTTAGTGCCCTCCTATAAACCAAACCAAAAAAAAAAAAAAAAATACTGACATTATAAAAACATAGTGCCTTTGTTTTACATGTCGAAGTCTAGAGGTACTTGTCCTTATGTGACTTTTAACAAGGAGGTTGAGTTGAGAGATAGTACAAGTTTTTGAATCTCCAAAGTAAACTTTAAAATCTAGCTTTCAGTGCCTAAAATACTAAGACTTTTCAGTGGTGGTTTTATTTTAACACTAATTTATCTGTACAAATGTTTTTATATGCATGACTGACGGTCTTTAGACAGTTTGTGTAAATGATGATAATGGGAATGAAGTACTGTCAAGTTACTGTCAGTCATTTTGTCTCTTATGTAATAGTTGATGTAACAAGTTTCTTGCACTGTACCATCTAGTTTGAGACTAGCAACTTCTGTTCCAAATGAGATCTCGCTAGTTTAACACAGTTTTTGCTGTTTTTAGCCTAAAAAGCATAAAACCTCATGCTAGGGTATCCAACTTTTCAGTTAATAATGAAGGAGAAAGATAATCTCTGATGAGCTTAATTGATTTTACTTGTTACAAAGCTGAATGGTATGGAATAGAGCATTTCAAATGAGACTGCCCTTCTTTCAATGCAGACTCTTCAGTTTTTTCCCCCTAATACATACAATGCCTTAAGGTGAATTTGATCATCTTGAGCAACTGGCCAAAGCTAGGTTCAGTCCTCTGTCAAAAGATAGACCAATGTGTGAAATAAGGTAGAATAGCAGTGTAGATTAAAATACTTCAGACAGAATGTCAGGGTACGTGTCAGAGAGCAAATGTGGAAGTCTGGGAAATTGCAAGGTAGTAGAGATGAGAAGAAATTGAGTGCTTATAAAATTTACAGGGTGTCAGTAAAATCTTACTGCTTTCGGAGGCCCTGATCTCTGTTTCATCTGGGGTCGCTTGACACACTGTAGAGAGTAAAAACATCTCTCTTCAGTTAACAGGGTAGTCTTGTGCTGGGTTTGTCCCTTAGCGTGAATTAGAAGAGACTGGAGGCTACCCTTATTTGTGCAAACTGCCCTTGGCCCCAAGGTAATATTTCAGTAGCCAGGGATATCCTGACTACAATCCCTGCACTAGCTCCAGGGAAGCCTTGGTGTAGGAGATCCTGGACAGGCTGGGTCACTTGAGGGTCACCTGGGGAAATCCTCTAGGCACCTGCTATATGGCAGCTTTGTCCTCCTGAGCAGCACCAAGGTGAATCATCGGGGGAAAACAGCCTGAGTCTTTTTGTACGCAAATGCAAACCCAAGTATTGAAAAATTGGGGTAAACAGTCCTGTGAATACCAGACTAACAAGCAGGAACACAACCGAACTAGCTTAGCTACATATCAGGTAAACTGATAGCTAGTTTCTTTTGAATGTGGATAAATACAGGTAGAGAGGGTGGGTCAGCAATCTCATTCTAAAGGAACAGTTGGCTACTGGAGTTGTGATGCGAGTGCTTGTTCCTGAAACTTCATTCCCTCCCTCCCCACCCCCCAACTACTGGAAAAGTGCAGCATTTTCCATCTACCTAGAGCCACAATGATATAAGTTATTGAAGATGTATAAAGCATGCTAGTCAGTATTGAGATTTAAATAGTATGATCAACAAGGGCTTTATTTCTGATGTAATACTTGAAAGTGTTGTATTATTTACAAAGCAGTTAAGTTTAAAAAAAATGATAAATGCTTTAACTAAAAATTCCTCTCCTACCTGCTTTGAACAGTATTTTTTCTGAAGTCTCATTACTTGGTCTCCAAAGAGATTTTTGTATTTAGTGTGTGATAGACCCAGGGCAGGCAGCTGCCAGAGAGACGGGTAGGGAAAAGGGTTACTACAGGGTAACTGGGTCCAGCTGGGCAAAGCTACCACTGGCAGGAGCAGGGTCAGCTGAGCCCAATTAAGAAGGCTGTCAGAGCCCTTTAAAGAGACTCCTCCCCAGAGAGGGGGGTGGGAGTTGGAGGAAGCAGGGACAGAGAGACTGCTAGCACACAGGGGAAGAGGACAAGGGGTCCCTCCCAGGGGGAAGTTAGCTCCCCCTAGCCAGCAGAAGCCTGACCCTGCGAGAGAGAGAGAGACTGCTAAGGGGCAGCTGAAAACCGGGCCTGGTGCAGCCTAGCTAGAGCGTTAGGGCCGTGCCAGAGCCCCAGAAAGACTTGAGTCAGGGGAGCCGAGGAGACACCCTGTCACAAGTGCTACACTGAAATGTACAAAATAGAAAAAACAAAATGCTGACTTGACTTTGGCCGTGTCTGTCTTGATCACATGTGCATTAATGGGCTGGCTTTGAGGGGAAAATGGTCAGTTTGGAAAAAAAATTCAGAAGTGGTAGAGAGCTGAAGGGAATCTAGTTGCATCCTCTGAAGATATTTAAAAGTATCCAGCTCCAGTATGGCTCTTTACTCCTATGTCACAGGATTAGAGTGTATGCTGTGAAAAACTGCTACTCCTGCACAGCAGCGTGGTGTATATAGTCTGGAAAAAGCAGTGAGAGTGTATTTATTTAAATTGCAGCTGCTTGTTCTATTCAAACGGTGGAGTTGTGGAAGCAAGTGAGCAAAGGACTCTTCATTTCTACTTTTGGTGCCAAAGTAATGTACTCTTTCAGATTTCCTTCCTCTTAATTATGTAGAGTAGTTCAGAGATCCTTCCCCTCCTCCACAAGACTTTTCTTCCAGACCCCTCCTACTCATCAGTAATCATGCTTTCAGGTAGGTTAGCCTGTTTTCTTGGCTTGACACGTAAAGGTTTGCACCTCAGTAGGTTCTACCGAATGCTATACAATCCAAGGTACCTTTCAATGGATCATTTTATCTCCACTTCCATCCAGCACTTAAGTGCCCCTGACACTCTCAAAACCCTTGTGTGGTTGCCTCCTTATTCTGTAGGCACCTAAAGTCAGCACCTAAATTTTTGCTGAAAAAGTTCTTAAGTGCTTAAGTTTTTCTCTCTGGGCATGTGCACTGGTGCCTCATTCTAGGCAGCCAGACACTTACACCCTGGCAGGATCCACAAAACAAGGGAAGATCAGCATTCCTCCTCAGGGCCCAAACCATTAGGCATGAGCTGAGGCCACCTACCAGCTCAGGGCCCCTTCAAACTCTGGGAGGAGGTGCTTGTTTGATCACTCCTGCAGCATTGTGTAGCTCCAGGTTCAATTTCCATCTCTGCCTGCCTGATTGGAGGGGGCTGTGGGCAAAAGAAGAATTTGAACAGTTATCTCTAACTGCTCTGGAAAGTGTGCAAAAGATTGGGCTATTCTGATGTAGGTCTTCCTCATGCTCTCCTGTTGAAACTCTGCAGGGTGGATAAAGTCATGGGGCCAGCGAGAGAAGAGAGTGAGTAATGCTAGTGGTTGAACACTCCCAGGTGGGAGACCCAGGAGCTAGTTCTCCTATTCCAGTGAGGATGTATTTTCACAGAATAAGTCATTCTTAAATAGTAAGAGCAGCAAGAGACCCCTGCTGAAATCTTTACTCCCCCTGCAGGCAGACAGCAATAATCAGCCTAGGTCTTGCACATACAAGGGAAGTGCTCAGACAACTAGCTTAAATTAGGGTGGGCAGCAATCCTCATTCTCTCCCTCTTCCCACTCTCCTTCCCCACCCCCAGCCCCAACTGAGAGTGCCTGACTCCAGGAGAGGGGCAGGGCTTAGGAAAACATGGCTCTAGTCAACATCTCCCATTAGTTTAGGCAGGCTGCTGCCTACTATGGTGACTGCTAGGTGTCTAACCTAGCCTTTAGTAATTCCAGTGTTTTTCTAGGTGTCTACAACTTAGGCACTGTAATGCCTCTATCCCCTTCTGAAGCTAGTCTATACTGTTAACCTGAGGTTAGTGGGTATGAGGAAGCAAAATGGAAGGTTAATATTTACCTTCATATTGCGCTGCCTATAGAAACAATATTTTAAGGTTTGTGAGATAATCTCCACTTTACTAATTTGATAGTCCATGAGTCAGTTGTCAAGTGAGATTTCCGTTGTAATCACAATGTATTAAACCTGCACCACATGTAATTTAGTAACACAAGGAGTAGTTTACAAGCGGGCATTTAAATGTTTTGCACTCAAAGCACAGAGACTGGGCGTAAGCATCAAAACTGAACTCTGCACCCTCCCTTTCACCAAACAAGTCAGTTCACTTTGTTTAGATTAGTTAACTGAGGGCTATAATTGACTATCCCATCTTAAAATTTGACTCCTCCGACTTAAATTTAAGGACAGTAACTCCTCGCTTTAAGCCAGATGACTTTACATTGTTTTGCTGTTATGTTGCTGATCAATTAGGGAACAGGCTAGTTTAGAGTTGTGCAATGCTCCCTTCTAATGTTTTTTGGCAGTCACCTCCTTGTCCACTGTTTGCAGGAAGAGCAGCCCAGTGGAGCTGGCTGGTGGAGGCTTGGAACCAGGGTGGACTGGCAGCCCCCCTAAGTTCCCTGTGCAGCAGCTGCCCAGCAGGCTATTCATTGCCAGCTATTCAGCTGTCCCTCCGCACTGCCAGGTGCTGCTCCTACCCTCTGTCTGGGAGCTGCTCCCTGAGCCTCTTGCTTGCTGGGGGTGTGGAGGAGGGAGAGGAAGGGTGCAGGGAAGGAAATAGGGGGCTAATTGCAGAGTGTCCCCCTCCACCTGCACCCTGCTTAACCTATTTTCCATAGAGCAGGGAGGACACATGACAGGGCTCAGGATGGAGGGAGCTTCCAGGCAGCAGCCGAGGTGGGTCTCTGCTTGCTGATCTAATTAACAAGGCAGTGTACTTAAGAGACAGGGGGGTCAGCATACTTAAAGGGTAAATGCACATCTCTCTCACCCACACACAGGTGTCTGTCTGTTATGCTGTCTCTCTTTCCTTCATTCTTTCTGCCTTGTAGAGTGGGAGGCTACATTAACAAGTTACACTTGAGGGCTCAGCTAATTGCTAGTTCATCATTGAGCAGTAGGGCATGCCCTGGGAAATATCCCACCCTCTGACTTGACCACATCAACCAAGCTTTACAATCATCATTGCTGTGTACCCATATTAAATTGTTTAAAAGTGTGTGTGTGTGAAAAATTTCCCTGGAACCTAACCCCCTCACTTACATTAATTCTTATTGGGAAAACTGGATTCACTTAACATAGTTTCATTTAAGTTACAGTTTTCAGGAACATAACTACAATGTTGATTGAGGAGTTACTGTGCTGAAAGCTGTCCTTCCACAGCACCATGGAAGGCTTCAAAGGAAGGTATGAGTATCCCCACTCCTGAACCATAACTCATGGTTACTTTGCAATCATAATGTAAGGTGCTATTTTTCACACACCTGTCTACAACTGAGGAAGGTGCATCATAGAGGAAGTCACTTGCCAATGGTCAAACAGCAAATGGGTTCTATGTGTAGCATCAAACAACTAACAAAGCCTAGACTTACTTGTATTCCCTGCTTTACATCATTCCACCTCACATAGTGATACATATACAAGCATGACATACTTAAGAACTCATCTCTAACTCTGAGTGTTCAAATTAAGGAAATTCACTGTTGACCTCACCTTATACCTAAAGCTTGGATTTAACTCTACATGCTTAGGGGCAACTGGATCGGGTGGTTGGGGTTAGCCCAGGAATTCTCAAATTGTGGGTTGGGACCCCCATTTGAATGGGGTTGCCAGGACCAGCCTTAGACTTGCTAGGGCCCAGGCTTTAGCAGCAGGGCTCAGATTAGTGCCTCCCCTAGCCCAGGGCTGAACCACATTCGACCCACCCACTCTCCAAAATGCCAGGGCTTGGTGCTCCCACCCCACACCCTCAGGGAGCTGTAATTTTTTTTTGTCCAAAGGGGGTTGCAGTTCAATGAAGTATGAGAATCATTGGGGAGTTTGGAACCAAGACTTTGTTTGGGCCTGTTTCCAGTTACAAATGGGTAAAAGAGCATACTCCTAGAGGTGGAAAAAAGCTTCCCTTAGGGCCCCTGGAACTTAACTTGGGAGGGAGGGATTGGAAAGTAACTGTCTTAAGATAGAAACTGAACATGGGATTCAGAAAGGGGAATGGAGGTACTAAGTGAGAAAAGAAATAAAGAAATAAATAGAGATATACCAATCTCCTAGAACTGGAAAGACCTTGAAGGTCATCGAGTCCAGTCCCCTGCCTACACTAGCAGGATTGAGTACTGTCCCCTGACAGATTTTTTGCCCCAGATCCCTAAATGGCCCCCTCAAGGATTGAACTCACAGCCCTGGGTTTAGCAGGCCAATGCTCAAACCACTGAGCTATCCCTCCCCCCAAAGTTAAGTTATGTTCCAGGGGCCCTAAGGGAAGCTTTTTTCCACCTCTAGGAGTATGCTCTTTTGTAACACTTACTTACCTTTTTGGCACCTAGTACCATACACATCCCTGCATTAAGCAGCCAGGTTCTTTGTACATGGGGAAAGCTAGGCCGCTAAGAATGGAGTTCACAAAATCCAACCTGTAGAGCAAGGAGCTGCCTAAGCCCAATACTAGGAAATGTCAAGGAGAGGGGAGTAGCCACCTCCCTCCACTTGGTATTCAGAACCATGAATCTTCTATGGTAGTTAAGTACATAAACTGTCCCTCTCCTTCACTCACTCACCCTGGAAGAGACCAAGTACATAAACTGTCCCTCTCCTTCACTCACCCTGGAAGAGACCCAGGTTGAAGTTCCTGCCCTGCAGACAATGGATTAGAAGCTGGGTCTCTCACTTTCCTGCTAAGTACCCTAGCCCCTGGACAATAAGGTATTCTGGGCTCACATTGGTGAAACCATTCCACTGTGTATATAACTATTAATTGAAGGGGGGAAGAAATTTCAGCTGAATGCACTAACCCCTAGTTACTCTGGTGCAGTCTGAATATTCATTGGGCCAGCAATCAAAGTAAATGCAGAGGGATACCTCCAAAGGAGACACAGAAACCAGCCCCAGAATACCGAGGCCAGTAGCTAGGGCACTCTCCTGGAAGGTGTGGCACAGGGTCTCCCATCAGACATAGTGGGAATTTGCACCTCAGTCTCCAGCCTCTGTGCATGCTAACCACTGTGATAAAAGTTAAGGCAGATTGCACCTCCTCCAGCATCTTTTGTGCAGGTTTCCACGTGCTCTAAACACCTTCCAGATCCGGTCATGAATGCAGGAGAGGAAGGGACAGGTTGCCTGTAACAGAAGGTGCTTTGAGAGCTGTGATCTCTCTTGTGTATTCCTCCAGTGCCATGTATCTGGAGTTGGAGCTTTTCAAAGTAGCAGCGTTCGTCGGTTCGTGCATGCGCCCTTGCATCACCTTGTGTTTTCACCTGAGACAACAAAGGGCCGGGTGGACTAACCACATCTTCAGTTCCTGCTCCACTGCAGATCTACCAGATCTGCAGCAGAGAGGAAGGAGGTTGGAACTGAAATACAGATAGGGACCATACATCTTGAAGAACCTCCAGTTACAGTTAAGTAACCTCCCCTGCTCCTTCAAGTGATGGTCCCCATATTTCATAAAGGGTGATTAACATGCAGTACCTAGGTAGGAGGGTGCAAGGAAAATGATGGAACTGTGGAAGAGAGAACTGCTATGCCAAACTAGGATGGCTGTTGCACAATCATACACTACTAGAGGCATAATGATCAAAAAGTGTGTACTGAACATGTGGCTGCCATACATATGCCCACTAGGAACACGTAATGAAATAGGGTGGTACTTAATGGCTGTGCTCTCGTGGAATGGGCCCAGATCCCATAGCTGATAGCAGAGGATAATACCGTGTTTCCCCGAAAATAAGACTGTCTTATATTAATTTTTGCTCCCAAAATTACATTACATTATATTACAGCGAGAGGCAAAACTGGAAGTACGTCTTATTTTCGGGGGATGTCTTACTTTCGGGGAAACGGTAGATCCTGAGGCCTACTTTGAGATTCTCTGGGTGGAGATGGCCTGCCCTTTAATTCTTTCCACTCAAAGACTCAAAGTGGGTTTTGGGTTGCATTTTACCCGGTTACAAATCCTCTGGGAGACTCCTCACAGAGTAACAGTGCACTCCATTAGAGCCCTGTCCATATCTATACGTCTACTGAAAGAATCACATAACAAAAATCTGTAGGACTGCAACTTGGTCTTTTAGCCTTACCTTTGCCCAGCACTACACCATCTTACCTGCTTCCAGGGATACTACTACTTTTGGCAGGAACCTCCTCACTGAGTTACTGCCTGGCAGTCTCCTACAGTGGAGCACCCACAGGAACATATACTCAGAGAGGTTACTTGCCTTACAGTAATTTGGGTTCTTTTTGAGGTATTTTGCTCCTATGGGTGTTCCACTGCCCTGCCCTCTTTCCCCTTTGCTGTGGAGGCTCTACTTTGTGGTAAAAAGGAACTGAATGGTGATGAGTCCATGTGCCTCCTTACATGCCCTCACTGGAGGCACAAGGTGCTTCTGTGTCTGCTGTCCCACAGAAACTGCATTCTCTGGTAGATAGTGAAGAAATCTTGAAGAAATCAAGTTACTGTAAGGTTGTAGGTAACCTTCCTTTCCTTTGGATTACTCAGTGTTCTGTCTCACTTTCAAATAGCGTTTTTGCAAGCACCGTTTAACTTTAATGACTTAACAGTGGGCAGAAACTATGTGAAGACAAGATTTCAGTGCACTTTTTCAGAGATCTCCAGGAAAAAATAGAACTTCCTTAGGTTAAAAAAATACTCTCTCCATTCCCGTTTTTAATTGTGAAGTAAATAGCAATGGCATTTTAAAAAAAAATCTTTCAGGTCAAAAATAAGTGGTTCGCAAACTTTATTAGTTCATATATCACCTTAAAAATTGGTATTTGAAGTACATATGCAAATTTCTTAGTACACATTTACTTCAAGCCTAATAAGAAGTAGTATTTCTGGAATCTTTAGTAAAATAAATGCCTAAGGAAACCTGATATGTTCAATTATAACGAAGGGTGGCCAGAAAACAAAAATCCATTTTGCAAAAAACTTGGTTTTAACATTTGTTTTCAGTCAGATGCAGAATAAACTGGGGCCCCTTGAGGTTTTTCATTGAAAAACAGATACCATAATAATAATCCTGGCCCAGTGGTTAGAGCACTCAGCGGAGATGTGGAAGATCCACGTTCAAATCCCTAATCTAAATCAGGCAGAGCAGAAACTTAAACCTGAGTCTCCCACGTATCGCTGGTAAGCGCCCTGGGGCAGGAATATACTCATTCTGGTCTGGAACAGAAATTCCATTGTGAACCCAAGAAACCTTCCCAATGGAAGTTTCATTTAAAGAGAATTTTGTGGAAATGTTTCATTTAGACAAGTCATTTTCCAACTAAAAATATTTCAAAAAGTTCCTGACCAGCTCTAATTATAACATCCTTTCTAAACATCTCTGGTTTACAGACAGCACCTCACAAAGGAACGTGATGAATCAGTCATTATTATGTCTTTCAAATTATAAGAAACAATTAAATGTCTCATAAATGATGTGGTGATATTTTGGTATGTGCCATTGAACTAAATTTCACAGCCCAACTTTAACCTAAGGTACATTTGAAGTTCCTGGTAATTCTTATCTGGATTGTTGTTGAACACAAGCCACTGTTCATATTTAAATCAGTGGTCTCCAACCTTTTTATGCCCAATATCACTTTTTGAATGTAAGGGCAACCTGAGATCTGCCCTGCCGCTTCCCCAAGGCCCTGCTGCACTCACTCCATCCCCCTTCTCTCCATCACTTGCTCTCCCGCACCCTCACTCACTTTCAGTGGGCTGGGATATGGGGTTGGAAGTTTGGAAGGGGGTATGAGCTCTGGGCTGAGCCTGGGACAGGAGGCTGCAGTCCAGGAAGGAGTGAGGGGTGCAAGCTCTGGGAGGGAGTTTGGGTGCAGGAGAGGATTCCAGGCTGGGGCAGAGTGTTGGGGTGCAGCAATAGGAGGGGTGCTGGCTCCAGGAGAGGGCTCAAGGCTGGGGTGTGGCCTCCCACCAGGCAGCACTTACCTCCAGCAGCTCCGAGGCGCTAAAGCAGACTCCCTGCCTACCCCAGCCCCATGCCGCTCCTGGAAGGGGCCAATGCACCCCTGCAGCTCCCTCAACAGGAAAAACAAGCGGAGGGAGACCCCCAGCTGCGGGGCGCACTGGCTTCTTCTGGAAGCAGCATGGGGCCCGGGCAAGCAGGAAGCCTGTCTTAGCGGCAGTCCCTTTGCACCACCGGAAATTGCAATCGACTGGAATCAAACAGTTAGTGACCACTCCTTTAAAACAACATTTTGAGTTGCAAGAAAATGAAAAAAGTGCTACTAGCAAGGATTATGTGTGTGTTTATAGTGGGTTTGTTATTTAGACAAAAGGAAATCAATTGTTAACAATTTAGTTAAATGCCATCAGTAGTATGTCCCACATACTTTATTGGATGATTCTGTAATCAACCCCTGTAAGACTGGTGGTGTGGGATATGGTAGGAAGATTTCTTAAAGCTTTACATTAGAAATGGCGGTTGTAGAATTCAAGACCTGTGCATGTCCTTCCCCAGACCAAAGGAGTGTACAAATGGGCAGTGAGGTTAGGGAAATTTAACAATGTGGAGAATTTGAAGGGATAACAAGCCACTTTTAACCTAGAGGGAGACAAACAAGTCAGGATCATTTTTAAGTGAGCTCTAACTGCAGGCAAAAGTTATAGGAATGAGGAAGTTCAACAATTTGCAGGACAAACATTTAAACCCCATATAATGGGGTTAAAATAAGGTTTTATAATGGAAGTTAATTGCAAGCTTAACTACTTCTCCATAATAATAGACTCAGTTATATAACTTAGCCATACAAGAGCATAATGTGAAAAGTTATTTTTTATTCATCAAAAGTTAAGAGCAACAAGCACATATTAAAATGAGTATGGTAAAGCCTTTACAAATGGCTTTACACTGAAGCTCTCTCCCAAAAATGGTTGTTGCAACAAACTGTAAACAGAATTAATAAACAGTCTTCTACAGAAATAACACGGGAAATACAAATGAACTAAAAGAAAGCACCGGTTTCTCAAACTCTAACAGTTGTGCTTACTGTACTTAAAACAAATTACAAAAATGGAATGTTTGAAGTTTAAAATTAGTCCTTAAATTTTTTCCTTAAAAACATTTCTCCTTTTCACATCAAAAACCTGTAAATGGGTAATGTTTCAGTAGAGGGAGGAATAAGTAAACAATGCACTTTTTTCAATCATAAACAAATTTGGTCACTTAGCTTTGTGCATAGTTTAAGGCATCTGTAGCAATTTGTTACAGTTTCCCCCCAATGTGGCTTTTCATTACACTGTCACATTCTAAAAGAATAAATAAAAAATGTTGCAGCTGAAACCCTTACCACTCCCTCCCCACATAACCCCAAACACACACTCACTCTCTTTCTCTCTCTCTCTCACACACACACACACACACTGCAGCAAAAGGGGTATTTGTACCCTTGTTCGGAAGGACACAGATCCCATCCCACTTTATTTCAGATTGGCAAATACCCTGAGTTGAATATGGTGTTTATAGACAGTCTACCTTTTTCTTGCATATGCAGTTCAAATGTACAATAGTGAAAACAACATGCAACATTTCACTGCAGAATTGCAACACAGTTAGGGACAATGTTCCTCCCATTCTGCAAATTCAGAAGCATTTTCAAAAACTGCATTCCCATACAGCACTGGAGTAAAGCTGTGCTCTATGATGAACGCTCAGTTCCCAGTGCACAAACAAAATAATGACAAATGGAGTCTTTTCTGGCATCCAAAGGAAAAAGAGCTGTAGTCTCAGATTTGACCTTTTTTCTTTTTCTAAAAGAAAACCCAAAGTTAGTGGTTCTTTCACAGCCATGCATAAAGAGAAGTCTAGAACCAATAGTTTCAGAGTACATTTGTAAACATTAAGTCTTGCCAGAGGCAGCAGAGGATGGGCACTTCACATTTCCATATTTTAAACAAGGACTGAGTGGAAGATATACTTTGAACACGTTTATGGGAGACTTGCTAAATCCAAGAAAATGGAATAGTTCATATCAAGTCTTAGTTTCGAAGACCTTATTTCAAACTTTTTTTAAAAAAAACCCATGTGGCACCATGATGAAACTTCTTGTATTGTTCCTTCAAGATTCAGTCACTGCTGTGCTTTGCATATTCAAGGTTCCAAACAAAAGCCAACTGAGGCATATGCATATTGCTCTATGTTCCAATCTTGTAATTAAAAATTGGGTTCAAGTGATCTGTAAAGGGAAACTTGGAAATAAATAATGCTGGCATCGTTTACACTGAATCTTGAGCTGTCATAACAAGTTTCTCCTCAAACCCCATTGTGCAGATACCTATGTAAGAGGCAATTCTGTCATGCAGATTCTGGGGTCAGGACAATCGAGTTTCCTGAGGTAATACGTCTGAGTCCATTTCCTCAAATGCAGGATCAGTATCATCACCACTGCTTGACTGTTCTCTTTGCAGTCCCTTCCAACTAGCTTTATTCAGTCCCAGATGACCAAGCATCGTCTGTGATAACCTGGTATTTGAAAACCGGGCCCACTCTGCAAATAATGGCTCCACTAAATAGGTTATAAAACCTTTAAAGAAGAAAGCTTTAGATTAAAAACAGGAAAAAAACATGATTTTTTAAGGTAAAAGTTTTAAAGGATTTAGGAAGCGATATAAAAGACTAACAATGCATTAGCCACTCATCTCCAACTTACACCTAAAAATGGTCATCTTTCAATATTTCTGACACTATGGCACTTTATTGAAATATAGAAGTGTAATCTATAAAAATGTTAGAGGTTTGACAGTCAGTAGAATAGCATTATATTGTATTAAGAAGTAAATGATGAATCTCATTTATTCCCTTTTGGGGCAGTGGAGAAATAAAGGGGAAAAAAAATTATTGGAGAGGAGAAAAAAAAGAGGAAACCAATCATCAGATTTTAATTAAGCCACACAAACTAGACTAAAAAGCCTAAAAGGCTAATGGAAACAAGCTCCTACACAATAAATTATCCCACAAACAAGCTGAATTACGTTACAAAGGAAATACACATTCAAATTCCCTCGGAATCACTAGACCAGGCAAAATTGTGTCTCATTCAAGGCAAAGATCATTAATCGTCTCCCCAAATTAAAGGGCTCCCAGTGTTGCGCAGCAAATGAGACAGCTTGAAATAGCAGACTTTCTCTCTCTCTCTCCACACACACACACACCAGCATTTTGTCTATGTCTACGTTTTTAAAAGGTATTCAGGTGCCTAACTCTCATTGATTTCAGTGGCTATAAGATGCATAAATACCTTTAAAAAACTGGGTCTATATATGCAAACAAAAATGTAAAGATAAGGTTGCCAGAACTATGCTTTTGCCTTATTTAAAAAAAAAAATCAAAATTATGGTCCAGCTATGCAGCAATCTGACAGGTTATAACTGATGTAATTTCGTATAACTTGTGAGAACCAAAGTCACAATTTTTTTTCACATTTCCAATTATATATGAAATAAAAAATTCAAATTTTAACCCCAATTTATTAATCTGCTTAATATAGTAGAACATAATTTTTCATTCAATCCCATTCAATCTATATGAAAAGAAAAAACTTATTTTTTTGAGTCAATGTTTATTAATGGGAAAATCCTTTCACTTCTGTCCCTGGTATAAATCTAGCCCAGGTTGCCAGCGATCAAAAATAATCTAACAGCTGTTCATTGGCCTACATGAAATTTCTATGCTTTAAGACTATCTTTAAACCAGCTCCCAGTGAATAGGTGTCTACATTCCAAAAGGCTAAGTCAACTGGCAGCTTCACTAGAGGCACCAAGGACTGAATGGGTAGGTGAATGAAATGTCCTCTAACTCTGGATCCTGTCATTCCAGGTTAGGATTAAGGCACATTGGAGAAGTAGTATGGGAAAGGCTGCATTGCTGCTGCCCATGCTGTACCTGTTCTATGGATACAGGACTTCAGTCTCCAGGACTAGCAATCGAGTACCTTTCACGAGTACTAAATTCAAAGGAGAAATTTTAAAGCAAAGAAAAAATTGCTCGTGGTGAAGGAGCATTGCCAAATGAACACAAAAAAGACGACAGTGCAAATTCTAAGATTTATAGGAACAGATAGTTTTCCTTCCTCTAAAAACTGTCATTAAAGGGAACTACTGAAAGATTTTAAACTGTTCATATATATATATATACATATTTGTAGTTACCAATCTGGATGTTGGCAATGGTTTCTGACTGTCGATCACACAGCGGGCTCACACCCAAGAGATATTTTTTTTCAACATCTCCTAAAGAGAGAACAAATTACTTAGAAAAGTAAATTTTAACTGCAAGCATTCTGGAATTGTTAATTCAAAATATACACTATCAAATCTGTCTTAGGCAACCATTCAAGGAAGGCAAGTCACCTTGAGAAAACAGTTTCTATGTATTATAACTGAATCTTTAATTTTAAAATGCATTCTGCAACAATATAACCTGATATTGGAGCAGATATAAATATTAGGGCTGTCGATTAACTGCAGTTAACTCATGTGATTAACTCAAAAAAAATAATCATGGATTAATCACAGTTTTAATTGCACTATTAAACAATTGAATACTAAATTTGTTAAATATTTTGGATGTTTTTCTACATTTTGAAATAGATTGATTTCAATTACAATACAGCAATAAAGTGTACAGTGCACTCTTTATATTATTTTTATTACAAATATTTGCACTGTAAAAATGATAAACAAAAGAAAGTATTTTTCAATTCACCTCATACAAATACCGTAAGTGCAATCTCTATCACGAGAGCACAACTTACAAATGTAGATTTTTCTGTTACATTACTGCACTCAAAAACAAAAAAATCTAGTGCCTAGAAGTCCACTCAGTCCTACTTCTTATTCAGCCAATTCCAAGACAAACCAATTTGTTTACAGTTAGAGGCGATAATGTTGCCTGCTTCTTATTTACAATGTCACCTGAAAATGAGAACAGATGTTCACATGGTACTTTTGTAGCTACCATTGCAAGGTATTTGTGCCAGATATGCTAAACATTCGTATGCCCCTTCATGCTTTAGCCACCATTCCAGAGGAAATGCTTTCAAACTGATAACACTTGTTAAAAACTAATGCGTTATTTATATGGCTATAGAACCTTTTACTATTGGTTTTAATTCTCTTTGCAAAGTCCAACTCTATATGGCTTTTAGCCTTTTTCACTTTATCCCTACATGTTCTGATCTCAATAAGGTAGCTTTTCTTGCTGATCCCTCCCATCTTCCACTCCTTGTAGGCTTTCTGCCTTTTCTTAATCACCACTCTGAGATGCTTGCTCATCCAGTTTGCTCTACAACTCTTGCCTATGAATTTTTCCTCTTTCTTGGGTTGCAGGCTTTTGACAGTTTCTGTAACTTTGACTTGAAGCAATTCCAGACCTCCTCCACCTTTAGATCCACAAGTTCTTCAGTCCAACCCACTTCCCTAACTAATTTCCTTAATTTTTAAAAATTAGCCCTTTTGAAATCAAAATCCCTAGTCACAGCTCTATTTTTGTTTATCCTTCCATTCAATTTGAACTGAATTAGCTCATGATCACTTGAACCAAGATTGTCCCCTACAACCAGTTATTTTAGGAGATCCTCACCAAAACCAAATCTAAAATGGTATTCCCTCTTGTTGATTCAGCAACTACTTGGTGAAGGAATCCATCAGGTATCACATTTGGGAAAATCTGAGCCCTATTATTATTATTACTAGAACTTGTCCTCCAGTCTGTATCTGGGAAGTTAAAGTCTCCCAAGATCACACAATTCCCATTAATATTTACTTCATTAAAAACATTTAAGAGGTCTCTATCCATATCCAAATCAGATCCCGGTGGTCTATAGCACACCTCAAGCACTATCCCAGGGTAGGCTCTAGTACAGGAGTGGGCAAACTACGGCCCGCGGGCCACATCCGGCCCGCGACACTGTCCCATCCGGCCCGCGGCGGGGGGCTGCCCCTTGCCTCTCCCCGAGCTGCACAGCCCGGGCTCCGCTGCGGGCCCTCCACCCTTCATTGGCCATGCCACAGGGGCAGCACTCCGGGGACCGGGGCTGCACGGTAGCCTCTCCCCCGGAGCCACGCCGACAGCGCTCTGGGGGCTGGAACTGTGCGGTGGCCCCTCCCAGGAGCCGCGGCTGCATGCTGAACTCTCCCCCGGAATCACTGCTGTGTGCTGGCCCCTCTCCCAGAGCCGCGCTGCGCGGGGAGCACTCTGGGGGCTGGGGCTGCGCACTGTCCTCCTCCCCCGGAGCCGCAGCTGCACGCTGGCCCCTCTCCCAGAGCCGTGTGGCGAGGGGAGTGCTCTGGGGGCCGGGGCTGCATGCTGCCCCCCTCCAGCAGCTGTGGTAAGAGGGGGGATGGGGGGGTTCCAGGGTGGTGGTTGGGGGGGGGCTTTGGAGGGGGCAGTCAGGGAGTAGGGTGGGTTGGATGGGGGGGGGTTCTGGGGTGGTGGTTAGGGGTTTGGAAGGTGGATAGGGATTGGGGCAGTCAGGGGACAGGGAGCAGGAGAATTGGGTAGGGGGTGGGGTCCTGGTGGTTAGGGGTCTGTGGAAGGGGCAGTCAGGGGACAAGGTGTGGGGGGGTGTTGGATGGGTCAGGGATTCTCAGGGGCGGGAAGTGGGAGGGGGCCAGATTGTGGGCGGGGCCTTCCCTACCCGGCCCTCCATATAATTTTGTAAACCCAATGTGGCCCTCGGGCCAAAAAGTTTGCCCACCCCTGCTCTAGTAGCTTTCTTCCCCAATGTGATTTTTGCCTAGGTAGACTCCTCTGTCTTATCCATTCCATCACTTCTTATTTCTTTACAGTCTAACTCATCGATATACAATGCTACTCCACCACATTAACCTTTATTTCTGTCTTACTAAACAGCACATACCCTTCAATACCTGTACTCCAGTCATGATGACTATTCCACCATGTTTCTGTTATCCCTACAATATCTAGTTTTACTTCCTGCACCAGTAGCTCTAGTTCCTCCATTTTGTTACATAGGCTCTTCACATGGATGAACAAACATCTTAATTTTTGCTGTTTGGCCTCACTCACATTCTTTACCCAATTAGGCAGGGACATTCTACCTCCTGTATCACCTATTCGACTGGTATCTACACTACCCTTCCTCCTTATTTCCATTCTCTTACCCATAGCTATATCCTTTCTTACTTCATTTTCTTTCTTCTCCATGTTAAAATCCATTGTGGAGATTATCTGGACATCTCCCAGCCATCTCCTCCAAATTCCTAGTTTAAACCTGTCTTAATCAGTTGTGCCAGCCTCCATCCTAGAAGTCTATTTCCCTCCCTAATCAGGTGAAGTCCATGAATGCCTCCCAGTGGCCATACATCCCAAAGCCCTCCTTATAGCACCACTGCCTGAGCCATCTATTGATCACACCTTTGTTGTCCTTCTCTAGGAACAGGCAGAATCCACTGAAGATCACCTCAGTGGCTTCTTTCCTGCTCCCATTGGGATTCTCTTCAGCCTCAAGTCCACATCCCATATCTTAGCACCCGGCAGACAGCACACCCTTCTGTTCTCTGGATCAGTTCTGGTTACAGGCCTGTTCTATTCTTCTCAGTAAGGAGTCCCCAGTCACTTAGACTTGCCTTTTCCTGTTGAAGGTGTGATTCTCTGGTCTATTCACTCTTCTCTCTGGCTGCACATCCTTTCGATTCCTATTCTCTCTTGCAATCCTCTGCAACCCATTCTGTATCCTCCTGGGACTCATATTTGGCGTTATCTCCATCAATGCTTCCCCTTTTCCTATAGGGCTAGCCGCTCTTCTCTTCTTCCTTGCCCTTCCACTTCAGTGACCACCTGCTGTATCCCTTCTTCATTTTCCAACTCTGCAAACCTGTTCCTGGGCTCTAGTTCTCCTTCACTAGCCCATCTTTTCCTCTGCCTGGTTCTCTTAGTCACATGCTTCCACTGTCCATTTTCATCACCCAGCAGTCTCCCCTCAGAGTTGTTCAGTCCTGCTTCAATCTGCAAGCCTGAGCTTTTCCTTTCAGCCTCATGTCTTTGCTCAATCATCTGCTCGAACCCTCTTCTAAACTCAACCAGAGTTTCCAACTGCATCTCGGATCTTTTCTTCCATCAGCTCTCTCAGGCGACACTTCATGCACACGAAACTCTTTTCAGGTATCAGGTACATACCACAGCTTCCACATCCAGTCATCTTCATTGTGTCCTCCACTTCTTGGGTCACTACCACTGCTGCCTCTGTATCTGTCATAGCTTTCCCACCTAAGTCCTGTTAGTCCGAGAAACACAAATGAAACCAAAAGACACCACCCACAGCAAAACAAACCCCCAATGAGCAGCACAATACTGCCGGAATACCACACACTCCCTTCACTAGCCTGTCTGTTCCTCTGCCTGGTTCTCCTAGTCTTCCCCTTAAACTCTCCTTGCAAACTCCCACTCAACTCCCACATTTACAACTCTGTTTGCTGGCTCCTGTGCCACTGCACAACTGGCTGGCTGGCTAGCTACCTACCTTTATAGGACCCCAAAGCACAGAAGCCCCGGCCTCTAATCAGGGCTCAGCTTCTCTCCCAGCACACTGCCCCTACTAGTCTCTATCACTACAAATAAATAGAGATACAAATACCTACAAATGCCTTTTCCTCCAGCAGAACTCCCACTCAAACTCCCCTGTTTATAGCTGTTTGCTGGCTCCTGTGCCGCTGTAGTCATCAGCCTGGATGCATGTCCTTTGGAATGGTGGTTAAAGTATGAAGGGGCATATGAATCTTTAGTGCATCTGGCACGTAAATATCTTGCAACTCCAGCTAAAAAAGTGCCATGAGAAGGTCTATTCTCACTTTCAGGTGACATAACAAGGAGCGGGCAACATTATCTCCTGCAAATTTAAACAATCTTGTTTGTCTGAATGATTGGTTGAACGAGTAGTAGGACTGAGCCGACTTGTAGGCTCTCAAGTTTTACACTGTTTTATTTTTGAACGCATTTATTTTTTTGCACATAATTCTATATTTGTAAGTTCAACTTTCATGATAAAGATATTGCACAATAGTACTTGTATTAAGTGAATTAAAAATACTATCTTTTCTTTTTATAGGGAAAATATTTATATTTAAAAATAAATGTAAAGTGAGAACTTTACATTTTTTATTGTGTTGTAACTGAAATCAATATATTTGAAAACGTGGGAAACATCAAAAAATATTTATATAAATGGTATTTCATTATTATTTAACAGCATGATGAATCATGCGATTAATTGCGACTAGTTTTTTTAATCGCTTGACAGCCATATGTAAGTCAATCCTTCATTTGAAGTATCTTTAATAGTGAGAAATACATTTCAGCTAGAATCTGAAACTTTTGGGTGTACTGAGTTAAAGCAGATTCTTCATCAGCTGTTAGTAGCAGAAGCAGCCTCTTTCAAGAATGTACCAACACACAAAAAAAGGACTATTCTAAACCTCCTTTAGTCCTGAATTTAAAGCCCATCATCTCACAAAGTCACTATGGCTCTCAGATATTCATCTTACGATACAATTACACATTCATTGGTATGAAATTAGACTATTTCAATTTTTTTACTTGCCTTGATGGAAAAATTCCTCTGTTACTTTTTCACTCCACTGCTTGCTCAGTTCCCAGGTCCGGCATGGATTACAAATATCAGCACACTTCAACGCCATCTAGTGAATTACATATGCTGTGTTACACTACTTTAAATTTTTTTTCTACATGCAACATGAATACAAAAAAGCAGCATAATTTATGGAGTAGCTACTACTGCATTCCATAATGTTGCATGAATTTTTATAATCAGTGTAACAAACACAACCACTTGCATTTCACTCTAAAATCATACACCATAATTAAGGCTGCAATTTAGTCATTTATGTTGCCAAAGTCATGGAATCCATGAATTCCTGCGACCTCTGTGACTTCAGCCTACGGTGGTCAGGAGCTGCAGGGTCCCCCGCCGCCCGCCAGGGCAGGAAGCTGTAGGGTACCGCCCACTGCCTCTGGCCCCTGCAGCTCCCTGCGGACGGAGAAAACCCCACAGCTCACTGCTGCCCAGGGTCGTGAGGGGAAATCTAGGTGGCAGTGGGAGAACCTCCAGCTCCCTGACGCCCAGAGTGGCATTGCTACCCACTTCCAGTGGGTAGCAATGGGGGAACTCCAAAGCTCCCAGCCGCTAGGGGTGGCAGTCACCTCTGGGCTGCTGCAGAGGAACCCAAACTCTTGGCCCCCCATAGATGGCAGGGCATTCCCAAGCTCTCAGCCCCTGCAGGCAGCGAGGGACTCCTAGAGTTGCAGGTGGCAGGGGTATTCCACGGCCCCTAGCTGCTACAGGCAGCTTCTAGTCCCTGCAGCTGCCCCACTTGAAGTAGTGTGGGGATCCGCAGATCCCCATTTTGTCAGGGACTGTAGCAGGGTGCTGGCCAGAAACTGCTGAGCCAGCCCCTGCTCCCTCCAAACATAGCAGAAAAAAAGCCTCTGCTAGCACCTTCCCTAGCAGGGAAGGTAATTAGCTAGCAGGGTGTGGCCCTGGGCTGAAGAGGGCTTAATGAAAACCACCTGGCAGCCTCCCAGGCAAGGTATAAAGCCTGGCAGGAAGGAAGTCAGAGGGGGGGAGAACAGGAAATAGAGTTGGAGAAGGTGACTGTGCCTAGCTAGCTGCTAGAGCTAGCTGTTCCCCTAGGGCAGCCAAGCCCAGAGACTGGTTTGTACTCTTGTAAATAGGTGGTGGGTTTTGCACTAAAGGGAAATAAAGGACACGGTTGATAGCCACAGAGGGCTCCTGCCTAATTTTTGAAGAGGGCGAGCAAGAGGCCCGTTTACATGTGGGGGCTTGTCCGGGACCCTGAAGCCAGCGACGTTGGTTGGCGGCCCGGAGATGGAGGGGACCCTACAATGGCTATTGGACCAGCAAAAGCAGACCCACCAGGCCATGGAGTAGACCCACCAGGCCATGCAGCAGACCCTGCAGGCCGAAAGACAAACTTTCTTGGCCTGGCAAGCAGAGCAGCAAAAGACATTGAAGGACTTCATCCATGAGCAGACCAGCACCCAGGGGAAGCTCCTGCAGCGGCTGGTGAGTCCAGGGGCAGGGGAGGGCATCTGGCCACCAGGCTGGGGACTCTGTAAGATGAGCCCGGCGGATGACCCGGACGCCTTCCTGGGAACTTTTGAGCGGGTGGCCATGGCGGCTGGATGGGAGAGGACCACCTGGGCACTCCGACTTGCCCCGTACTTGGTGGGCGAAGCTCAAGCGGCATAAATGGCGTTGGGGGCAGAGCAGGCCCAAAACTATGAGACTGTGAGGGTGGCCATCTTAGACCGGGTTGGCCTCTCCGCAGAGAGATGCCGCCCGGAACTTCTGGCGGTCCCCTGGACACTGGCGGTGCGACCCAGGGCGTTTACCCAGCGGTTGCGGGACTGGGCTACGCGGTAGCTGAGGCCGGAGGTCCGGACGGGTGAGGAGATCATGGACTCCCTAATATTGGAGCAATTTCTCCAGAGCTTCCCTGAAACTGTGCGCACCTGGGTGCGGAGACATCAGCCCGAGACCGTGGACGAGGCTGTTCGGGTCATGGAGGAGTATGTAGAGGCCGAGGGACCTCGGGGAGAGGACCGGCCCCGAAAGGACCGTGACCTGGGATGTCAGCCAATGGACTCTTTCCCGGCCAGAGGGAAGGAAAAAAAGGGGGAGCCCCAGGGAACACCCGAGAGGGCCGCCCGACTCACGTGCTGGCAGTGTGGGAAACTGGGGCACGTAAAACAAGACTGCCCGGCCATGGAGTGTGGGTGGACTGCGTGGTGGGGGCAGAGACTGAAAAAGGGGGTACCCACTCTACCTGTGAAGGTGGGAAGGAAACCCCACAGGGGAGTCATGGATACAGCCTCTAGCTGCACCTTGGTGCGGAGGGCCTTGGTCCGCCCCCAATGGCTGGTTGCGGGGGCGAGGATGGCCCTTGGTTGTATCCATGGGGACGAGAGGTCCTGTCCGGTGGCCCAGGTACCCCTGGAGATCAATGGCCGCTTCCGCTGGAAGCGGGTGGGGGGTGCCTGAAAGGTTACCCTGCCCAGTACTGGTGGGTAGGGACTGGGGCCCAGTAGGAAACCTGAGGGCCTGGGCTGCCCCGAGACGGGGGGTGGAAGACCGCAAGGGGGGACACCCCCCCCAGACGGAGGGGTGGGCCTAGCCCCACAGTAAATAAAAATACTCCTAGACAGAAAAGCCCAGAAGGGGTGGAGCCCAGAGAAGTGCGGCTGGTCAACTTAAGCCCCAAAAGACTAGAGCTGGGGGCCGGCGGCCTACCGGGGATCCAACCCCCAGAACAACGGACGGTCCAGTTCGAGGGTAGGCTGGAGGCCGACCCCCGGGCGGAGGAATGGGAAGCCCCAGGGCCCCAGGGACAAGGGGGAGAGACTGAGACACGGGGAACCCGTCAGAGAGGGAGGTGGAGGCCGACCCCCGGCCCAAGGTACCAGGAGCCTCGAGCCCCCAAGGGGGGGACCAGAGAGCTGGGGGCACCAGCAGGCAGGTGGGAAGGCAGAACGAGCCACGAGCCCCCAGCAGCGATGCTAAGGGAGGCAGGGGTCTTGCCCCCCTGCGACTGGTGTGACGACCTACGGGCTGAGGCAGCGTTAGGGGGTCCACCACTCCCCGCGTAGTGTTTCTTTTGCGGGAGAGGGGTGGCGGAATCCGCCGCTGGGAAAAGCGGGGGGGGGGGGCACCTGAAAACTTCCTCTCCGGGGGGTGACCGAAGGGGAGGGGGAAAAGGACCCAAGGCAGCCCAGCAGTGCTGAGCTTAAGGGGGGAGGCGTGTAGTAGGGTGCTGGCCAGAAACTGCTGAGCCAGCCCCTGCTCCCTCCAAACATAGCAGAAAAAAAGCCTCTGCTAGCACCTTCCCTAGCAGGGAAGGTAATTAGCTAGCAGGGTGTGGCCCTGGGCTGAAGAGGGCTTAATGAAAACCACCTGGCAGCCTCTCAGGCAAGGTATAAAGCCTGGCAGGAAGGAAGTCAGAGGGGGAGAGAACAGGAAAGAGTTGGAGAAGGTGGCTGTGCCTACCTAGCTGCTAGAGCTAGCTGTTCCCCTAGGCCAGCCAAGCCCAGAGACTGGTTTGTACTCTTGTAAATAGGTGGTGGGTTTTGCACTAAAGGGAAATAAAGGACACGGTTGAAGCCACAGAGGGCTCCTGCCTAATTTTTGAAGAGGGCGAGCAAGAGGCCCACTTACAGGGACATTTTAGTAAAAATTAGGGACAGGTTACGGCTTCCGGGACATTTTCTGTTTTGCCTGTGACCTGTCCGTGACTTTTACTAAAAATATCAGTGACAAAATCTTTGCCTTAACTAACAGAATGCTGTTTGGAGAATTATAAGAGGTCATCAACAGAGCTAAGTAAAACTGACGGCAAACAGACGTTGATCCTGGACAAAGTACCTCTCAAGGGCACTGTATGCAGAGCATTAATACGAAGACATTTATATATGAAATTTAATTAAAATAAATACAGTTTTATAATTTTATCTAACCAACAATTAAGTTAATGGTTAGGAAAACACAGTTTTAAAGCCATTTAACATTCCTGCTCCTCATTTTATAACAGCAATAAGACATTTTAAAGAATTGATAGCATAATTTCAATGTCAGAGATCCTAGTAGGATTGAGTTAATATAGTTCAGTTTACTTCCTTGCATTACTTATTTTTGAAAAACAAAATACAAGTCCCCACTTAACAGAAAAATTGTTGTTTATGGCTTGGTCAGGACAGTTCAAACCCTGGGTTCTTACTATTCATTGACTTTTGTAGATAGGATGATCAATCTGAAATCACAGGATTTCTGCACTCTTGAAGAGGGTCCTCTCTCCAGTTTAATGTCTCTCTTTCTCAAAGGAAGCGTTTTAGCCTTCTGTACACCTCCCTATCATGAAGTATCTGATAGCACAAACCAAGGGTTCATGACAGCAGAGCAGTACCCCCACAATATACTTTAGAGCAGCAGTGTCTAACAGAAATTCGATACTAGCCACACTGCTAGTCACATTTGTGGTTTTGAATTTTTCTTATTAGCCATATTATTAAAAAGCCACACACATTAGCCACAATTCAATAGCCTATTAGCCACTAGTGGCGAACGTATTGGACACTGCTGCTTTAGAGTATTGCCTAAGGGACCCAAAGCTAACTCTAAAACAATCTTAACCAGTTTCTTAGGGATTTTCTTTAGAGGGAGGGACAAAAAACCTGCACCTCAATAAAAGATTTGCTAATCCAGTTTCTGATTGCTGGGATCAGTGACAAACTGAAAACCTTTACCTCCATTTCTAATTCCCCCTCCTCTGCCTCATCTGCTGCTTCCTCTACTCATTGACCAAGCTCCTCTGTAACTTGTGCAGGCAGAAAGGACTGTTTTTGCCCTCTACAGAGTGAGGATCTTGTAGAGCCTCAGCAGGACATGCTGTAAGCTCATTGTGTAAGCAGACCTTGCGCACACTAAGTACAAATTATGTCAACTGACTGCTAGCAAAGAAGTGGTATTTTTTCCTAAAGTTTTGTCTTTAAAATTCTCAGTGGTTCTTGGATCCTCGGTTCCTGTAAGCCTTTAGTAAAAACTCATCAAAATGGCAACCAGAAAGCTGTTGCAGAAGTCGCCTTCCTGCTGCCTTCTTGTTTAGAGGAAGAAATCCTGAATTTTGATTGGTTGTTATCCAAACTGTACGGCAGTGAAGGAGGAACCACCAATGGTGTGTTACTGCCGACCAAGATTTTTAAGATTATTCTCGAAAATAAGTGGTTTCCAATAGGTTGAAAGAGTGAGGTCAGTAACTTTCTGTTCTATCACAGTAACTTTTTTTACTTTGAAAGTTAACATCTCAGTCAGTGCCCTTCTTGGCAGTCTCTCTGAAGAGAGAAAGAATTGAGGATGATGCATCAAGACAGAAATACCATCTTGACCCTGAAGATGATCCCTCCAGAAAAAGGTGATATGCAATGGCAGAACAGCATAGGGAAAATATTGGTTACCTATGCTATACCTCTTCTGTAAACAAACAAACGCTTAATTTCCAGTGCAGTCAACCTGACATTTTACAGGATCTAAATAACTAAAGACTACAAATATTCCCTCTTCACTGATCACCCATGGCAGTTGAAGACCATTTTTCTGGGAGGAAGGGGGGGAAAAAAAAAAAAAAGAGAGATATTTGAAGCAATTTACTTCTGAATAGTATGGAACTTTCAAAACAGTCACCTGTAAAATGAAGAGGCGATGGCCTGCCTCTTCTAAACATAGGTCTCCTCTGTCCAAATGGGTTCTAAACAGGGATAGGTATTCATTTTGTCGACTTATGTCTGTGGCAAGAATCAGAGCACCTATCTGGCTTTCCATCAGCTGCCTGAAATTAGTGATATAAAACACTCAAAGACACGAAAATATGAGGTAAAAAATTAGAGAATCATATTTACACATTTAAGTTGAATGTAGCAACTGTAACTGTAAGTGAAGCACTTTCAAATGTTTATATAAAAATTTTTAAACTACAATATTTATAAAAATACTCAAACATTTCACAGGTTGCTCTCTCAGGAAGTGAGAAACTTACTGCAAATATTTTTAAGCTAAATGATCCTAGCTATTATTAAAGAAGATGAAAAGAGCTGCAATTTAAAAATACAGAACACAAGTTACAGTTTAGGTCACATAGTACAAATTATCTCTTACTAGTCAGTCAATATTTTCTTTCAATCTAATAAAATGTTTGTACAATGAATACACTTCCATCACACAGTGTTCACAGTAAATACTAGTTTCCAAGTTGTATACTGAATAATTAACTTGCAAGGCTCATACCACCCATTAAATCTTTAAATTGATCGGAATATTCAGCTAGGATTATGAATTGCTATATAATATTTTAACAGAACACTTGTTTACAAAGTTGTCTGATGCCATGGATAATACATTGTAACTTCATATAGTGTATACTCTCTGTATAAAAAATGCCTACCTGTTTTCTAATGACATATGTGCAAATAAACCAGACTCTCTCAACAACCCTACTGCTGATCTCCAGTGATGGTTTTCTAATACTGAGATATTCTGCAAAACAGAAACAAAATCATTGGTGTCATTTTAAAAGATTTTATTAGTCTTATACTACAGTCTATATGCCTCTTAAAAAGGTTCATTGTTTTCAAACTTTTTAATACTTCTATTAGATTAATAGCTTGAATTTATTGTTTTCACTCCATGGGACAAAAAAATCCCAGGTTCAAGTCTACTATTAGGTGAGTATATTAGCAATTTCACTGTTAATATAGTTCTTCTATACTGAAAAGAAACTCAAACCTGGTTCTGATAAGTATGATATTTTCACTTACCTTATATAACGTTGCTAAGTAATGGTTTGTTTTAATAAGGAAAGGCTGATTAACACCAGGATGATCCAAATCATGTGTGGCAGCTGCAATTAAACTGAGCAGAACATCCCATGGAGTTAGAGATTTGGAAAGCTGTAACAAATGTAACAGTATTATTCAGGGAACATTCACAGGTGAAAAAATCCTGATTGGTTTTTCATAGCTAGCATTCAGTCCCTGGGAAAAGATCCCAAAAATGACTATTCAAGTTCATCTTTCACAAAGTGCTTTGAAGGAAGAGCACCATCATAGAAAGGTAAATGCAAAGAAGGGGATGAGGGTACTAGAATACCTTTTTTATTTTTAAAGTTTAATAGCAACCATTGTACAGGGCAATCCAGGAGTAACTACCCTATGGGAGTTAATCTGATACTGTTAATAATATGTAGAAACCTAGACAGATAATACCCAGATAGATGAAATAACTATTTAAATATTTAAGAACATAAGAAAGGCCGTACTGGGTCAGACCAACGGTCCATCTAGCCCAGTATCCTGTCTACCGACAGTGGCCAATGCTAGGTGCCCAGGAGTGAGTGAACCTAACAGGTAATGATCAAGTGATCTCTCTCTCCTGCCGTCCATCACCCCCCTCTGACAAACAGAGGCTAGGGACACAGTTTCTTACCCATCCTGGCTAATAGCCATTAATGGACTTAACCTCCATGAATTTATCCAGTTCTCTTTTAAACCCTGTTATAGTCCTAACCTTCACAATCTCCTCTGGCAAGGAGTTCCACAGGTTGACTGTGCGCTGTGTGAAGAAGAACTTCCTTTTATTTGTTTTAAACATGCTGCCCACTAATTTCATTGGGTAGGCCCCTAGTTCTTATATTATGGGAACAAGTAAATAACTTTTCCTTATTCACTTTCTCCTTAGCACTCATAATTTTATAGACCTCTATCATATCCCTCCTTAGGATATGGATATCTTTTCCAAGCTCTTTTCCAAGCTAAAAAGTCCTAGCCTCTTTAATCTCTCCTCATATGGGACCTGTTCCAAACCCCTAATCATTTTAGTTGCCCTTCTCTGAACCTTTTCTAATGCCAATATATCCTTTTTGAGATGAGGAAACCACATTTGTACACAGTATTCAAGATGTGGGCGCACCATGGAGTTGTATAAGAGCAAGAAGATATTCTCAGTCTTATTCTCTATCCCTTTAATGATTCCTAACATCCTGTTTGCTTTTTTGACTGCCGCTGCACACTGCATGGACGTTTTTAATGCAGTGTAGCTAGAACTGTCACTCAAATTGTTAGCTACTACATTACCAAGCAGAGAGTATTTCAAAATCCGTTTAAATTAAAAATCCTTGAAAAAGGTTATTTCTTCAAGTTAGTTGTCCAACTAATCTTCTGAGCTGATCTTAATGTGTAGACTATCAGTAAAAGGTCCTGCCATTTCTTCACTAGCTTTTAATGCAGACAATATCATTTCAGATAAAGTGTTTTTAATTTTAATTTTATTTAAGCAAGTTAAGGCTCTACATGCCTCACATATTGTCAGAACTGTTCATTGGGTAGTTTCCATATTGTATCACAATCCCATTTCCTGCCACTATTGGGAAAAAAAAGGAGAGACTGATAGGGAGACAGGTGACAGCACTCAATAAGCTCTCAAATTTCAGAGTCCTGCAGCTAAAGAGCTTTTCACAGGGAAAACAAAAAAGAAGGAACAGGGTAGAGAAGAGATGACGAAGTGCATATATGGGCAGACCAATGATAAGCTACCAATGTACCCTTGTATAAAGCTGTTTGAATTCAAATGATCATTAGTGGTAATGTGTCACTTGAAAACCATGCATTAATAATATTTATTTATCATCATAACAACAACAACAACAAAAAACCCGCCATCTGTGCCAAACCACCTGACTGCTGGAAGACCAACAAAAAATTCAGATGCCAGTTTATTGAACAGCCCAGGAACCTGTGACTTCCACTGCTTGCATCCGACGAAGTGGGTATTAGCCCACAAAAGCTTATGCTTCAAAACTTTATAGTTAGTTTTTAAGGTGCCACAGGACTTTGTTACCTCTGATACCATCAGCGACTGTTAACTGAGATTGGTGGTCAGAATCTACCCCAAGTGTAGAGAGTTTGGGTAAGGAGAGATTTTTGAGGGAATGACTATGAATATTTTTTACATGCCACCGATGGTGTCCCTGGAAATTTCTGGGATAGTTGAATTATTTTTTTTACTTTGCTAAATGACAGAGATATTTTTGTACCAAATACAATTTGCTCTTTTTACCACTAGCAAACAGTTCAGGAGAATAGGTGTTTAGGGTGATAAACAGCATTTGGAGGAGTGAAAAGTCATAATAATGTAGACATTATCAAAGGTTATCTTTAGCTCAGTGTTTATTACACTTGTACGGTGTTTCACAATGAGGTATTTTATAGTGTTGACCTGCTGGAAAAATCCTCCACTTCAAGAAATATGCACGTCATTGTTAAATCAGAAGCTGGAAGTAATGACTCAAGAAACCGCTCTTCCCTGCCCTCCGCACCATCCCACTAAAGTGCACTGTTGAATGAATATTTCACAACCCTAGAAAGTGTAACCACAAAAGGATTCCACTTTTTTATTTAAAAAACATGGTCTCCTACAGAAGTGCATAATACCTAAATCCTTTCTAAAATAAAATGTGTTATCTCCATAAAGCACCTAGCTGTGAATAGTTAAATATATAACTGTATGATCTTATTTTCATAACCCTCATCTTCCTCCCTCCTTTTGATTGTCATCATGTGTTGCATCTTGTCTCATATGAGGCTCCAATTTTGCATAGAGCCCACCAACCTTAATGCAAAGCTATAGATCGCATGCAAGCAAATGATTGCCACCTTGAAGCTTCAGATAGTAAGCTAATCAGCGCAGGTACTGTTTCCTACTATGTGATCATATAGCACTCTAGTACAACAGGGCCCCACTCTTAATTGGAATCACTAGGTATGACAAAAATATAAATAAAATACTTATCTATCTTCCAGAGCATTACAAACTTTATTTAATTAATATCTGTAAGTGCTTTGAGATCTTAGATGAGACACTATGCAAGAGCAGACCACTATTACTTTACAAAAATAATCCAAACTAATTAAAAAAAATCAGTGTTGAACTAGGTAGCTGGTTTCCAATGGCTACAACACATCATGGGTCTTCTCTAATCTAATCAGAAAGTAGCATTTTTCCCTGAAGTTTCTGGTCTAGTGTGTAGCCTATACCAGAGTACCAACAATTAAAAGTTACCTCTGACAATTGTTAGCTTTGCTCAGCTCCCAATACAAAACTCTCTGCTGGGTATCTCACTTTCATAATGTCCATTTTAGAAAGAAGAAAGGACAGATAACTCTTGTACATTGCTACAACCTGCATCTGGCAAAGGAACTTTGTTCATTAGTATTCAAGGTGAACTAAGCATAAGTGATATACGAGCTTTGAAAAACTGAGTTATTTGGGTCTCTACCGCCAGCTTCTGACTCAATGAAGCACATACTTCTTGGAGCAGTTTTTTTTCCCCAGTAGCTTAAAATCTTTATGGTTTTAAGGAACATTAAGAAAAATACAAATGTTATATTTGTATCTTTACACACTATGTAAAACAAATGTTTATATCCTACCTTAGGTTCTTTTAAATAACAGTGCATGGCCTGAGTCACATCAGCAGCATGAACTGCATTATGATAAGGGTTTTGACTATGATAATCTTCTTGAACCATAACTATATAAAGAAAAAAAAAGTCAGGGTTTAATTAAAAAGGCAATTTATTTAACATAAATATCACAAATTGACATTTTTGATAAGTCCACATATCAAATTTGTTTAAGTAGAACCATCTGCAGTACTCTTCACACAGGTTTTATGTGGTCATGCAATATTTTTAAGCTAACATAAGATTTAGTATAAAGTCATCCTGGAGTTCAAGTTATTCAACTCTGATCACAATGTTATGATCTGTAATATTATAACCTTGACTGAGCAACCACCTCCTTAGCGAGTCTCTCTCTCTCTCTCTGCTAAGCCACTCTGCCTGAACGTTGAAGCAACCTGGAACATACACATGGAAGTTGATTCTATTCATCAGAACAGCAGGGCTGACACATCTGCTCATCTTTTGCATCCCTCATAGATAATTTAGGCAATCCATACATCATACTGGCAGGCCCTGATCAGAAAATGGTACCCCATCAGGGACAGAAGAGCTAGCTGTACTGCTTTTAGTGTCAATACATGTGAAGAAGTCTTTCTTTCCTGACCACTGTCCAGCCCTCAACCCCATAAAAACCAGACTTTTGTCTTCGCTTGCCTTTCGAAGTCCTTCTTGTTTTCCTTAAGCACTGAAATTACAGCATGTGGAAGGTCACTTGAGTGGAATCAGAAGAGGGGAACTAGTTTGTAGCAAAACCAAGCAAAAACTTGTTAGTAATCTATTTTATAATTTCACTTCAACTGTGCACTGGGTGCTCACACACCTGTTGGAGATTTTTCCCTTAATGGTGCCCCAGCAGGTTACCACAAGCCCTTTGTTACCTCATGCCATCACATAAAGGTATAAAAACCTGGAGACATCCCTGAACACCACCTCAGTCCTTCTCGCCAGATAAGAGTCTGATAGAAATAGAAAGGATAGTGGGTTGTGGAATGGCCATGTAACACGTCTCAAGGAACAACCATTACAGAATAGGCTAGTAACTGTTTTCTCTACAAGTGATTGCATATGTCCTTTCCATTTAATTCAGAAGTTGTTTGATCTGGCAGTAGGATCAGAGTCTACCTGAAGAAGGCTTGCAGGACCACATGCCCAAAACTGGAATAATCTCTAGAACACTGAAAGATGGTATGATGTGAAGGAGAGGTGTGTACTGAAGACCAAATCACTGGTTTGCAAATCTCCAGAATAGTCACCTGGGCCACAAAGGCTGCACAAGATCTTGTTGAATGTGTTAATACCTTACTCTGTGGAGTTATACTAGCCAAGTCAGAACACAAACAAATGCCAATGGAGAGCCACAATGAAATCCTCTGAGAATAGACTAAGGCTCTTCATTCTGTCCACAATTGCCACAGCTGTGACAACGACCTAAATTGTTTAGTTTTGGCCAGGTAAAAAGCTTAATGCTCTTCTGAAGTCCCGTGTGTGGAGTGTCTCCTCATCACTATGAATATGAGGCTTAGGGAAGAAAGTTGGTAAATATATAGCCTGGTTAATATGAAAGTGAGAGACCACATTGGTGACTAACCTCACATGAGGACATAGACAAACCTTGTTCTTGTAGAAGACCATATATGGAGGTTCAGAAACCCAGAGTGCTCCTGGATGAGACTAAGACCAAAAATGCCACCTTCATGGAGAGATGAAGTAATGAACTAGTTGCCAGCGATTCACATGAGGATCCATTAGCTTTGCTAACACCAATTTTAAGTCCCCGCTTGGGGATATAACCAGTTCAAGCCTTTTAGAAAAACAGGGTTACTACCTGTTACTGTTGTTCTTCGAGATGTGTTGCTCACATCCATTCCACTATGGGTTAGGCACGCGCTGCAGGCCTGGTTGCCGGGTAGATTTTCCCCTAGCTGCAGACTGGGTGAGCAGGGAGCCCCCTGGAGTGGCGCCACTGAGGCACTCTATAAGTACCCCTGCGACACAGTCTGGCCCTCAGTTCCTTCTTTGCCGGCTAACCCGACAGTGGGGAAGGAGGGCGGGTTTGGAATGGATGTGAGCAACACATCTCGAAGAACAATAGTTACAGGTAAGTAACCCTGTTTTCTTCTTCGAGTGATTGCTCACATGCATTCCACTATAGGTGACTACAAGAAATACCTAGGAGGTGGGGTCGGGTTGACCCATTGCTGATCGTAAGACCACTGACCCAAACACCGCATCGTCCCTGGTTTGTTGGACTATGGCGTAGTGGGCGGCGGAGGTATGGACGGAGGACCAGGTAGCCGCCCTGCAGATGTCCGTAATAGGGACTCCCTCCCGGAAGGCCGCAGAGGATGCCTGCGCTCTCGTGGAGTGTGCTGTTACTCTCTCAAGCGGCTTGCCCGCGAGTTCATAGCAGGTGTGAATGCACGAGGTGATCCAGGAGGAGAGCCTTTGGGCTGAAACTGGCTGGCCCTTCATCCTCTCCGCAACTGCCACGAAAAGTTGGGTATGTTTTCCTGAATTGCTTTGTTCTGTCTAAATAAAAAGCAAGAGCCCTCCTAACGTCCAACGTGTGTAACTGTTGTTCCCTTCCAGAGGTGTGTGGCTTAGGATAAAAGACTGGGAGGCAAACGTCTTGATTAACATGGAAGGGAGAGACCACCTTAGGCAGGAAGGCCGGGTGGGGACGTAGCTGCACCTTGTCTTTATGGAAGATAGTGTAGGGCGGCTCGGAGGTCAGTGCACGGATCTCTGACACTCTACGAGCTGAGGTGATCGCTACTAGGAATGCCACCTTCCAGGAAAGGTGTAGTAGGGAACACGTGGCGAGGGGCCCAAACGGGGGCATTGTGAGGCGTGAGAGCACAAGGTTGAGGTCCCAAGGTGGGATGGGACGCTTGACGTTCGGGTACAGCTTATCTAGACCCCTGAGGAAATGGTATACCACAGGGTCGGAAAAGACTGAGTGGTTCGACTGGCCCGGATGGAAAGCCGATATGGTAGCGAGGTGGACCCGGATAGTGGAGGTAGAAAGGCCCTGATTTCTGAGGCCTAACAGGTAGTCCAATATGCGTGGGATAGTAGCCTCACTTGGGACGATGTCATGTTGTCTGCACCAGGCAGAGAAACGGGTCCACTTGGCTGTATAGGTACTTCTGGTGGATGGTTTCCTACTTCTCAGAAGGACATTCTGTACCTCGGCTGAGCATAAGAGCTCAGGACCCCTCAGCCATGGAGTAGCCACGCTGTGAGGTGAAGGGACTGCAAGTCCGGCTGTAGGAGGCGACCGTGATCCTGGGAGATCAGGTCTGGCCACAGCGGGAGGCTGATGGGAGGGGCCCTAGACAGCCGGAGGAGGGACGCATACCAGCATTGCCTGGGCCAGGCCGGGGCTATGAGGATGACGTGTGCCCTGTCCCGTCTGATCTTCAGGATCACCTTGTGGAGAAGCGGAATCGGAGGGAACGCGTAGAACAGGTGCCCCCTCCAGGGTAGGAGAAAGGCATCTGTCAGGGATCCCCGGGAGCTGCCTCGGAAGGAACAGAACTGGAGGCACTTCCTGTTCTGTCTGGAGGCGAAGAGATCGATGTGGGGAAACCCCCACCTCAGGAAGATCGGCCGGATGACATCTGGCCGAAGGGACCACTCGTGAGTCATAAAGGATCTGCTGAGGTGGTCCGCTAGGGTGTTCTGGGTTCCGGGAAGGAAGGAGGCCACCGGGTGAATAGCGTGGGCTATGCAGAATTCCCACAGGAGAATCACCTCTTGACACAGGGGGCTGGAGCGGGCCCCGCCTTGCTTGTTTATGTAGTACTGGGCTGTGGTGTTGTCTGTCAGCACCGCTACACAGTGACCTTGTAATGTGTCCCGGAACGCCTGGCACGCGAGCCGGACGGCCCTCAGCTCCCTGACATTGATGTGGAGGCAGAGGTCTGACTCCGAACAGCGGCCCTGGGTCCTGAGTTCCCCTAGGTGAGCTCCCCACCCTAGTGACGAAGCGTCCGTCACCAGGGACATGGACGGGCTGGGGGGAAGGAAGGGGACCCCTTGGCACACATTGTCCTGGTCTTCCCACCAAGCCAGAGCGGATAGGGTGGCTCTAGGGATGGAGAGGAGGGCGTCCATACTGTCCCTTCACGGTCTGTAGGCCACTGCGAGCCATGACTGCAGTGGGCGTAGCCGTAGTCTGGCGTGCTGTATGACATGAGTGCACGATGCCATGTGACCTAACAGGCTGAGGAAGACCTTGACCGTAGTCATCGGACAGTTGCGTAGCTGTCTGATGGCCGACTGGATAGTGAGGAACCGAGGCTGGGGCAGGGATGCCCTTGCTACTGTGGAGTCTAGTAGGGCTCCTGTGAACTCTATGTTTTGGGTAGGCTCCAGGGTGGACTTCTCCTTGTTGAGGAGGATTCCCAAGCGGTCGAACGTGCTGATAACGAGTCGCACGTGTGCTGACACTTGGTCCCTGGAGGTGCCTCGGATCAACCAATCGTCAAGGTAGGGGTATAATTGTACCCCGCGGCGCCGAAGGAACGCCGCTACTACCGCCATACACTTCGTGAACATCCTGGGTGCGGTGGACAGGCCAAAGGGTAGGACGGCAAACTGATAGTGTTCCCCCGCTACCAGGAAGCGGAGGTAACGCCTGTGTGAGGGTTTGATGCTTATGTGAAAGTAAGCGTCCTTCATGTCGAGGGCAGCGAACCAGTCTCCCGGATCCGGGGTGGGAATAATAGTGCCCAAGGTGACCATGCGGAACTTGAACCTGATCATGTAGGTGTTAAGTTCGCGCAGGTCCAGGATGGGCCGGAGGCCCCCTTTCGCCTTGGGGATCAGGAAGTAGCGGGAGTAGAACCCCTTCCCTCTGAACTCCTGCAGTACGGGTTCGATGGCTCCCAGTGCGAGGAGCGACCTCACCTCCTGTACGAGCAGTTGCTCGTGAGAGGGGTCCCTGAAGAGGGACGAGGAGGGGGGGTGGGTGGGAGGAGTGGAGGAGAGCTGGAGCGAGTATCCCACCTCCACCGTGCGGAGGACCCACTAGTCTGATGTAATGTCCGACCATGCATGGCGGAAGTAGGACAGACGGTCTCCGAAGGGAGGATCCAGGTTTATGGTTAGTGAACTGCCCCCGGGCGCACCATCAAAAGTTGGATTTGGGCCCCTGGGAAGGCTTAGAGCCTTGCTGTTTCCCGCCCTGCCTAGGCCCTTGCTGCCGGCGGTAAGGGCGGCTTCTCCGGTGGGAGGAGTCCTGGGGCGGGCGCGCTGGTTGGAAGAACTTCCTGCGTGGCGGGATGAAGGGACGCCTCTGTGGACCTGGGGTATGCATGCCCAGGCCTTTGAGGGTTACCCCTCTGTCCTTGAGGGCCTGGAGACGGGCATCCGTATCCTCCGAGAAGAGGGACTGTCCCTCAAAGGGGAGGTCCTGGATTTTATATTGCATGGCCGGGGCTAGGTTGGACGAGGAGAGCCACGCTGCGCGGCGGAGGGCTATGCCCGAGGCCATTGTTCGGGCCGCTGAGTCGGCAGAGTCCAGGGCCGCTTGCAGGGCATGACGAGATATGTCCCTGCTTTGGAGCAATAGGGCCCTGAACTCCTGTTTGCCCTCCTGCGGGAGAGCAGTCTCAAATTTAGTAAGGGCCTCCACCGTGTCGAAGTGGTGCCTACTTAGGAGTGCCTGATGGTTGGCAACTCAGAGTTGTAGGCCCCCGGAGGAATAAACTTTCCTGCCGAAGTGGTCCAACCTTTTGGCCTCTTTGGCCTTGGGAACCTGCGCCTCCTGCCCGTGGCACTCCTTGTTATTAACAGAGTCCACCACCAGGGAGGAGGGCGTGGGGTGAACATACAAGTATTCATATCCCTTGGCTGGGACAAAATAACGCTTCTCCACCCCACGAGCAGTGGGGGAGGTAGAGGCGGGGGTCTTCCAAATCGCCGCTGTGTGGAGTTTAATGGTGTTAATGAACGGCACTGCCACCCGTGCCGGGGTGCCCTTAGTTAACATGGTGGTAACCGGGTCGTCCACCACCGGGACCTCTTCCAAAGGCAGATTCATGTTTTTAGCGACTGCCTGGAGAAGATGTTGATAATTGGAGAGGTCCAAGGCGGGCGGGCTAGTTGAGGAAGTGCCCGCCACTGCCTCTACCCCTACGGGGGAGGCGTAGGGACCTGGTTCCCTAGGGCTACGTGCCATGGAGGGCTGGACAGCCGATGGTGGCCCTGCCAGTACGTCCACTGCACCCTCTGAGCTCACCGGGAACCCGGGTTCAGACTGGGTTTCCCGGGGCTGATTGTACCCCCATGCCGCCCATTCTGGCCAAAAAGGGTTCTGGGTGGCTGGGGCTGGTCCCGCCGAGCGAGGGGACACTGAGTCAGAGGAGTGCCATGGGGCAGCTGCAGTGGCCGACTGCAGAGCTTTAAGCGGAGAGTCATGCCGGGTTCGCGTGCCGGCAGACTCTCTACGCTCAACGCTACGTGAGCTTCTCGACCGGTGCCGGGAGAAGCGGCGCCCATCCGAAGAGCGGCTGCTGTACGACCGGCGCCGCCTCGGGGGAGTCTCGGTGCCGAGATGACGACCGGTACCGGGAGGATCTTCGGTGCCGTGATGGGGTCCGGTGCCGAGGCGAGTGTTGGCACCGTCGTGGAGTGCAGCGTCGACCTCTACGGTGTCTTGACGCTGATCGGTGCCGAGGTGACCGGTGACGGGTCGAGTAGGACCGGTGCCGGGACGCCGAACGGTGCCGGGATGAAGAGCGGCTTGGCGAGCGGCGTCTGGAGCGGTCTCTGCGCCAGCTGATGGACCGGTGCCGGGAGTGCGACCGGTGCAGAGAGTACGACCGGCACCTGGCTGTACATGGGTGCCGGGACTCCAATCGGCGCCAGGACTCAGACCAGCGGCCAGAGCGCGAGCGGCACGAACGGCCGTGAGGAGACCTGGAGCAGGGTCTCAACTCCGTGCGGCGCCGAGACTGCGACCGGTGCCGGGAAGCTGACCGGTACCGGGAGTCTGATCGGCGCCGCGAGATCGATCGGCGTCCATGCACTGCCAGGCTCTGAGCCGCGATCTCAGTCTCGGTCATGGGCGGCTTGCCTCTAGACCGGACTTGTTGCTGAGGGGTATCCCCTGCAAGCAACCTCCTCGCAGCAGCAAACGCCTCCGGCGTGGAGGGAAGCTGCTGCGGAATCAGCACCCTAAGTGGCGATACCACTGGCACCGGACTCGACGGGGCCTCCTGCGGCGCCGGAGTCAGCGGTGCGGGTGCTGGCGGCTGGGCCTCGGGTCAACTCTCCGGCGGTGACGGCGGCGGTGACGGCGGCGGTACCGGCGGCTGCACACGGTCCGGCGCCGGAGCGGGGTGAGATTGAGGGTCCCTCCTTCGCTTGGCGCTGGGGGAGCGCGACCGGTGCCGAGGCTTCGTCTTGGTCGGCTTGGGTGCGGGGCCCGGTGCCACACTCGAGTCCAGAGTAAGAGCCGCCTCCATCAGGATCTGCCGCAAGCGGGATTCCCTGACTTTGCGGGTCCTGGGTTTAAAAGCCTTGCAGATTTTGCAAGAATCTGCTAAGTGCGCTTCGCCTAGGCACTTGGAGTGCGGGTCGCCCACGGGCATAGGCTTCCCACACTCCGCACAGTGCTTGAATCCCGGAGCCTTGGATGACATGGGCTCCGGTAGCAGGGAAACCCCTGCACTTAACTATTTACACTATATACTATGCAAACTAAGTACTAACAACTACTAACAAGAACGATTAAGAGAACAATAGAACTAATAGCTAGGAGATAAGGAGAACGCTTAAGAGCAGAACTCCTGTTCCGACTACCAGCTCGAGCGGTAAAGAAGGAACTGAGGGCCAGACTGTGTCGCAGGGGTACGTATAGAGTGCCTCAGTGGCGCCACTCCAGGGGGCTCCCTGCTCACCCAGTCTGCAGCTAGGGGAAAATCTACCCGGCAACCAGGCCCGCAGCGCGTGCCTAACCTATAGTGGAATGCATGTGAGCAATCACTCGAAGAAGAACCTAATTTCCACTGAGTGGTGGCTATCACTGGTGGGTAAAACTCCACGATATCTGCCAAATGGACTTGGCAGAACTAATGGCAAGACCTTGTTGCTTCAGGTAAAACAGATGGTGAATCAGAGCCTGGACCAGGGAAATACCTTTCTGCTGTAACCACATGGAGAATCTCTTCCACTTCGCTAGTAAGTATACCTCCCAGAATGTTTTCCATTACTTAAAAGCACATCATGGACCTCCTTTAAAAAAATTTCTTTGAGTTGCCATGGAGCTTTGAGGTTCTCAGGTGTAGGGCCCTGCAGATTGAGGTGGAGGAGGCAATCATGGTTTGTGTGCGAAAGAGTTAGAGTGGAAAACCAATGTTGCCATGCAGAGCTGTCCGCTTAACTCAAGTGGACTTGGAGGAAATACATACAGGGGCTTGTTTGACTAAGGGAGAGAGAAACATCCATCAGAGACCTAGGGCTGTCACCTGCTTGAAAACAAAACTGGGGACACTTCCTATTGATTTTTGTAACAAACAGATCTATCAAGGGAGTCCCCCACCACCGGAAAATGAACCTGGCCATATCTGGACAGAGACGACTCAAGATGACCGTTGAACAATCTATTTAAGTGATTTCTGAGAGTACTCTGAACACGTGAGAGGTGAGAGGATTTGAAGTGGACTGAGCTGTTGATGCAGAAATCCCATTGCCTTTTCTGGGTAGCTGCCAGGATCATCCAGTTTCCTATCATCAAGTCCTGTTGCCTGAATGCAGTTGTAACTAGTTCCATGACTGGTGAAAGTCCTCAGGGCTTATGTAATGTCTAAGATTAGGAGCAAATAGAGGTTATGACTGTTTTGCACAAACTAACACCTCACATGGGAGACAAAAATGTTTATTTCTGTAACTCTTATCTAGGAAAACAACATAATGCTCCCATTTAGGTGGCCACTCATACCTCATCTCCATGGACGAGAGGGCAATTCAGAATTTCTCCATCCAGAATTTCTGATCCTTCATTAACTGGTTCAGCCATTTGGCCTCTCAAATCCTCCCCCACTCACTCAACTGATTGATTATTGCAACATTCCTAGGGTAACACACTTGTCATTGGAAAAAATCAGGGTCACTGTTCCATTTCTGGAGAAACAGCTGTCTGACGACACATTTGATATGTGTCTTCTCTGACTGATGAAGCTAGAGTCTGGAGATGAATTTGCAAACAGGAGAAGTGGGCAGACAGAAGATCTCAAAGTAGTTTCTAGTTACCACTTAGAGCACCCTTATGCCTGAAATTCTGAGAGCCCAATGGTACTGAAAAACGGACTCCTGGAGGTAAAACCTTGAAGTGACCTCAAGTAATCAGAAATTATCTTGGGAGAGGACAACCAATCTGAACTGTCTTTTGGTTTCTAAAAAAATTGCAACCTTTGGAAATTGACCTAGGGAACAGCCAGAAGAGGAAGGCTTCTTCCTGGAAGCAGCATCCAAGATTGGATTTGGTTCATCCTGTCAGCAGCTATAATTAGAAAGAATAGGATAGATTTAAGGAAGATTCTGAAAAGTGGAAATATCCTTCAAAGGGAGGGCAGCCATTCCGTGCTAGAATGAAAGCTTGTCTTCCTCCCCAAAATAACCTAACTCAGACAGCCCTCCTGACAACTATGGAGCTGTTGAATATACTGGCAGATGACCCAAGAGAATCTTGGACTACATGGCTGAGGGTACTGATTATTAGCAGACATTTAGATAGGTTATTCCAAACTGATTTTAAAAATGAAATAAAGTCCCCTCTCTAGCTCAACCTCAGGTAACCAGGGGATGACCAAGGAAACAAGAAACAGTTTGTTACAGTGACTAACTCGATAACCTAAAATAAGACATTCGCTAGATATTCCCTTCACTTTCCAGTCTATAGGTTTCTGAGGACAGATTATGTGTTTGTTCAGACCACAGACCCTGAATCCACTTAAGGAGTCATCAGTCATTTACTACAAGAAATGGCTAGCGAACTTGTAAAGCAGAGATTGCATTTGAACAGCCTGATTAACAGACTGGACTCCTTTCTGTCCTTTCTGTCTGTGTGTGTGTGTAGGGGGGGGGGGGGGGAGAGAAATCCTCTGAGTCCCATTTATCCTTGCTTTTTCAAACTTCATAACCACAAAAACATGCTTTGTATCAAACAGATTGAGCCTCCTGAGAAGTCCTGCCAAAGGGAACAGAGAGCTGCTTCTCCTGGCTCAATCCAGAATTAGCCTGACCTTCAGACCAAGTTGGAGGATATAGGGGAAAACACGCAATGTGAGGGATGAGTCTGGTCTTAGTGCAACAAGTCGTGGTAAAGGCATCCCAGGACACCACTGACAAGTGAGATGTTGCACCATAGCATTACTCTTATGCAAAAACAAGAAGGAACCATCTTTCCAGGGTCTGTGCCATGGACATTAGGATACAGAAATATAAGTTAATAAACAATCAAACAGATCTGCTCTCCCATTGCAAAATAAAAGTAACATGAATCTACACCTTTCTCCAAGGATACATAATACAGCATCCCCTCATGAAGGTCCCAAACATTCCTGTAAAGCTTCAATTCTTACATCAGTGGAGCAAGACGGGATCCTTTTCTATACTACTAAGAAGACCTAAGCAGAAATGGGTGTCAGCAACTGATACTACTGAGCTGGCAATGACAACAGGTTAGATAAAGACAATTTTTGTTCCCCAGAAACCAAGGTCAAAACCAACATTATATTTCAATAATATTCTCACCATCTCCCCTTTCCTCATTTGTGATGTGAAATTCAACCTTCATAATAAATTGCATACAACTGTCATCCATCATGAAATTCACACATCCCTGGGCAAAATCAATTTTTTGGGGCAAAATTAATTTCACTGTTTTTTGTATAATTTTTTTTCCTTCACCTCCCTAATTCTATTATTAAAATTAAGCTATTTCCAAAATTTGTAAATACACACAGTATGACAATACAACCATTAAACCAGCTTCAAATTAGTGCTATTCAAACTTTCTTGCTAAACTGTAAGCAGTACTTCAAATGGTATCTTTTAAAATGGAGTTAAGGAGTAATGTTCACTTTAACAAAGGCTATAACATATTTACCTAAAAATCTACGAAGTTTCATCGTATCTAAATGGAAGTGTTCTATCAGTCCATGAAGATTAAACAGGTGGAAGGTTAAGCTGACTAGACTGTTTCCTAAAAATAAAATACAAATATTAATTCATTTTTATGCAGGTCATTTCAATACCACTTCCCCCAAAAGCTGTTATTCCCAACTCTAGGACAAGATGTTCTTTAGAAGTCTATTCCTTTAAGAGGTATTTATCCAGAAGTACTCTGCTGTATTCAGTTTGTATGGGGAAAATCACTGAAGGATGTATGTGCAACACTCTTCCCATACAGCTTCAAAGAACTGGACTGCCAATCTAAAATAACCTCCATGATGACAGAACGGGAATGAACCATATCCAGGGTGGATAAAAATCAATTATTTTTTAAAATCTGATTATTCATTAAATATACTTTTAATTTTAAAAATAAACCCATTTAACACTAAATTTGAAATTTGATGACCTATGGTAAAGCCTATACTTAAAATAATTTTAATAGAGAGTCTACAAAATGTAATAATATATTCAAGCAGTAAATGTCTGCTGCCAAAAGTTTAAAGAAAGTAAGAACAATGAAATGGTGAAAGCACATGGAAAAAGACAGTTACATTTCATAACAGGCATTCTTCAAGATGTGTTGCTCACAACCATTCCACCATAGGTGTGTGTGCTCACTACATGCACCAGTGCCAGAAGTTGTTCCCTCAGTGGTATCCATAGGGGACTAGCTCTGGCATCGTGCACGTATGCACAGATATAAGGGGCGCTGCCGGCTCTTCTTCCCCCACTCTCCTGAGTACCTTCTTGCCGGAACAACGACAGAGGGGAAGGAGGGTGGGTCATGCAATGGACATGAGCAACATATCTCAAACAACAACAGCTACGAAAGGTAATTGTATTTTTTCCTTCAAGTGCTTGCTCATGTCCATTCCATTGTAAGTGACTCCCAAGCAGTACCACCGTAGGCAGGTAGGAATTCATGGACTTGTCAATTGCAACACAGCTCTGCCAAATCCAGAGTCATCTCTGGCTTGATGGCGTAATGCAGGGTTGGGGAATCTCCGGCCCGCGGGCCTTAAACGGCCCGCCAAATCATTTTGTACGGCCCGCGGCCGCCGGCCAGAGACAGCTCCGCGAAGGGGCCGGGAAGCACCGTGCGGGCCGCCGCCAGTGGCGGCTCCACGATGGGGCCGGGAAGCACCACGCAGGCCGCCGCCGCCGCCGGCCGGGGGTGGCTCCACGCAGGGGCTGGGAAGCGCCGCGCGGGCCGCCGCCACCACCACCGGCCGGGGGCGTCTCCGCGCAGGGGCCGGGAAGCGCCGCACGGGCCGCCGCACGGGGGCGGCTCGGGGCAGGGGCCGGGAAGCGCCGTGCGGGCCGCCGCCCGGGGGCCAGGGGCGGCTCCGTGATGGGTCCGGGAAGCGCCGCACGGCCACCATGAGCCGGGCGGCGAAACGAGGAGCCGCAGGGAGCCGACGGTCAAGGGGAGTGGGGGAGAGACCGGGCTGGGCGGGTCAGGCGAGGCATGGGTGCGGGAGGGAAGGAGGTTTGGTGGGGGGGGAGGCTGGGCTGGGCGGGTCAGGCAGGCGGCAGGACCCTGGCTGGCAAGGGGCCAGTGGGAGAAACCCCAAAGCAGTGCAGGGTTAAGCACTCCGCCTGCCACTGCTTTGGGGTTTCCCCCGCTGGCCCCTTGCCAGCTGGGGTCTCAGCTCCCGTTGCCAGCCTGGGCTTCGGGGGGCGGGGGGGGCCGCGAATGACATTATAAATGTCAAAATGGCCCTTGGCAGAAAAAAGGTTCCCCACCCCTGGCGTAATGCTTCATGAACATGTGTACCAAAGACCATATTGCAGCCCTGCAGATGTCCTGAATAGGAACAGGCGCCAGGAAGGCAGTTGAAGAGCCTTAAGCCCTAGTCAAGTGATCCTTCACTATTGGGGGAGGTACAGCCTGTGCCAGTTCGTAACAAGTATGGATGCAGGCTAGAGGGTAGCTGCCTCTCCTCATTATTCATGTGATGCTTTGGAGAGAACACCAGGAGGAAGATATCCTGGTTGACAAGAAGTGCAATACCAACTTTGGCAGGACAGCCGGATAGGGCTGGTCATTGTCCTTGTAGAATATTGTCTATGGGGGGGTCCAAAGTGAGGACTGAAGTCCAGGGACCGGGCATGCCCCATCCCTAGACTAAGTCCCATAGGGGACTAATTATCTATTTCTAGCTTAGGCACTAAGAGAACTAATAAACTATACAAACTTTCTAAGAACTATATACAGAGAATCACAACAAGACACAGTTGAGAAGGAATGCTTGCTGAGACAAGGAGATGTTCCAGCACCATCACTGGCAGTGAGAAGGAACTAGGGAGTGGGGAGCCTGTGGTGTCCCTTATGCTGGTGTCATTCCAGAGGGCGCCAGAGCCTGTCCCCTACGGGTACCCCCAAGGGAAAAACTTATTGCACCGGCGCACGTGACAAGCACATACATTTACAATGGCATGGACATGAACAAGCACAAGAAGAAGAACCAGAGCTTACTGATGTGTTAAACCAGCTTTTAATACTAGTAGCCTCTTCTGCAGAGGCAAAGAGAATATTTCCTTCATTTCAGGTTATTCAACTCAGTTCAATAACTAATTCATTTGAAGTTGAGAAACTAACTGGGAGTTGAAAAAGCACACAAAAGCTTGGTTTCCTCTTCTAATGTATGAATGAGGACTAGGTGTGAATAGGTAAGATATACTAGATCTAAAACCCTTAAGGACATGGTGACCAGAAACGATCATTTCAATTCACAAACTACAGATAAAATTTCCTTTGTTCAATCAGTTTTAAATACAAAAACATGTTTTGATAAACTTACTTTTTTCCTAATTTACCCAGTCCATTTGATTGGTTTTATTAGTTCAATAAAACAATTCTAAAATGTTGTTCTGTGCATTTTTAATTGATTTCTAATTTCTACCCAAATGCAGCTTGAGACAAAATCACAAGTAGAAAAATGAAGCTTCTATTAAATATCATCATTCATCATTTTCTAATGCAATAAAATGTAAAAATTAAGACTGAATAACTGTATATTAAGCTCCCTAATTGCTTAGACAAATGTATGTAGATAGTGTATCCTAATAGTCAGGAAAAAGTAGTGCCAAATTATACCAATTTAGAAAAATAACTTACAATTACAACTGAAAAAATAGGTTAAAACTGACTATATCAAGGTTTCCTGTTTGCCAATCTAAGTGATAATTAAAAATCAGTTATTTAAACCACTGAGTAGACAAGCCTTTGCTGTGCCACCTATGGCTCATGTGAACAGGATGGACTGAATAAATCGAAGTAATGTAAATTCACTAAATCAATTCATTCAGTTTATGAAAGACACGGGGGGGGGGGGGGGGCACAGTTAGGGCTTGTCTACTTAAAAAAGTTGAATTGGTAGAACCTGAATCTGGTTTTGCACAGATATTGATATACTGGTCCCTCAAATTGCTGTCCCTGGCCTTTTTTCTTTCAACCTCTCTTTGGTGTTCCCATATACTACCAGCCCTTCTTCGTCAACCCAGTTCCACATTTCTCTAGGGTGTCCCAACACAACATAATATTATTAAGAAAGAGCTCATCTTTCCCTCAAAACTTTCTCCTCTTCTCCTTTATTTCATCATTGTTACCATCACAACTATCCCTCCTATTTCCCAGACATGAAAGCTTGGGTGTCATCTTCAATCCTTTTTTCCTCCAACTATTCCTTCACCACCAATTCCTTTCTAATATTTTAAAAATTCATCCCTTTCTCTCCATTTGTATGACAAGATGTTAAGCCATGCTCTAACAATTTCTTGTATGGTCTACCATAATCTCCTACTTCGATACTGTAACTATTCTGACTTTACACTAAATTCCCCAGGGGAAGAGACATGTTTGGCATAATTCACCTATTGGACAGAATCCATATACACTGACGGTTTTCTATAACTAAGCAGTACAGGTTTTAAGGGTTGAGTTTCAAACATTTTAAAAGATCTTTGATAAAGAAAAAGAATAATTAGACTAAGAAGCAACTACTTAAGGGGGTCTATTACACCAACTCAAGGATATGGTGATGTAAGTAGTAATACTACTGCAATGTAACTAAGACTAGATTTCAGGTCACAGACAGTCTAGGTGTCACATTACTGAAATTATTTGGGATCATATAGATCATTGGTGCAACCAAGGTCCTGTAGGGGCACCAAATATCGTGTAAAGGGGATCATATAAGGTGTCTACAACCAGGTTATGGTCTGCTGATTATGATTAATCTATCTGTATGTGTGTATCATTTTGTAGCTAAAGTTATGAATATTGGCTATATGGTGTCTGTATTTCAAACTTATGCTGGGCTTCTGGGTGAAATCCCAGACAAGCTGTTGGTAGCTCGGCTGGCCTAGCTGATGGCCCATTAAGGACCATCAGCTACACAAGGAACTTTGTAGACGCCCGTCCACATCCAAGCTTCTTCAGGAATGTGGCCTGGCTGGTCAGGAACTGAACCTGAGAGAGTCCTGTAACTGGACCATGTGGCTATGAACCATATAGGAGGAGGAGGGGGTCTTAGCCCACAAGAGGAAGTCTATAAAACCTGGGAGAGACTCCCTCCATTTTGTCTTCAGCCTAGCACCTACCTCTGGATGGGACTTTGCTACACATGTGAGCTCTGGCCAAAGGACTGAATGACTCATCCCTGGAGGGGATGCATTCCAGAGACTTTGATTTGAACCTGCAGTTTATTCTACCACGGCTACAAGCCTGAACCTGAACTGCATGTAATTAATTTCTTTTAACCATTTCTAACCCTCACCTATACTTTTTTCCTTGTATAATAAACCTTTAGATTTTAGATTCTAAAGGATTGGCAACAGTGTGATTTGTGGGTAAGATCTGATTTGTAGATTGACCTGGGTCTGGGGCCTGATTCTTTGGAGTTGGGGGGAACTGTTTTCTTTATTTGGGGTATTGGTTTTCATAACCATTGGTCCCCAGGACAGGTGGCTGCTGGTGGTGATACTGGGAAGCTGGAGTGTCTAAGGGAATTGCTTGTGTGACTTGTGGCTAGCCAGTGGGGCAAATCCAAAGTCTTTTCTGTTTGACTGGTTTGATTTGCCTTAGAAGCAAAGAAACCCCCGCTTTGGGCTCTAGTTGCTCTTCTGGGTGCAATTTGTCCTGATTTGGCACTCTCAGTTGGTCCCACCAGGAACAGCACCGTCACACTAGGCTTTCAAACTAAAAGTGGCAACTATCCAAAAACTTTTTATTAGTCACAACACTAGGATAATACATTTGTACTTTTTAAAGTATAATCATGCAGTAAGATTCCTCCCCACAGAAAATGAAGTGAAATGTTAATAGGTAGTTTATGGTAGAAAGAAACCTAATTAAGAACAGTACAGCACGCTTAAAAGAATATCTGCAAATGTAACTTACCATTTGTTAGCCTATCAAAAAGAAACATATCAAAATTCCATTTTCCAACTTTCTCCAGCATACACTGAAAGCAAATAAAAAACAAACATTTTCATTCAGTATGTGATTAGCATCAAATTATAACCCACAAAAAAAGCTATTGCTTTCTCAGCCAGTGTGGATTTTAACATCTATTATTGAAAACATATTAAAGTTAAGAACCTGCAAACCACATTTCTGTCTGAATGTTTTTCTAGGAAATATGGTTTCAAATGGTTTGATACTTGTAATTGTTACAAATAAAATCACTGTATCTTTTTGACAGAACTAAGGAGTCAGCTTTTCTCTTTCCCCTTTCAGTCAAACAAGGAAGAGAAAAATATTTTAAAAGAAGAGTGGTCACAAAATTGATACTTCAGTACATATCTGAGCCAAAATTTATAACCCAGAGTTTTTCTGTCCCTCCCTAAACAAAACTGGAGTGAATTCTAAAATGAATCCTAACACAGAAAACTTATGCTCATTTCATTTACAACATGTGAATAATAAGCTTTTATTTGGTAGCCAGTGAGCAGTCCAGTTTTACACTGAATCAAAATTACTGCTCTATTTTTTTAAGATGACTACATTAAATAAATACTATTGATGTTTAAAAGGGCTTGACAAAAGGAGCAATCTGACAGAACTGGCTCCAATATATCCAGATTCGGGACAACAAAGTTGAACTGCAGAAATTATTAGCCACACAAAGCTCTTCAAATGATTACTCTCAGAGGCACAAAGCCCCCATTAAAGTAGCTCAGAGAAAACAGAAAGCTAAGATATTTTGTCAAAATAGTAATTTTATCACAAGTAACTTTTTTGTTCTTAACTTCAGAAAAACGGTCAATATGAATACACTGCGTTAATGTTCAAAGAATACATTAAAAGGGTTTCCACTCGCCTCATTAGATTAAGAGGCTGTGTATATAATAAATATGCATTGTATGCAGATGTGCATCTAGTTTGTTTCATAAATGTATTTGTCTGGAACACTGTACCTGACAAAAGACACTAATAAATGTTACCCTGCTCCAGTGTTATTTCAGTCACATTTGGTATGATCTGCTGTTTTTATAAACAGAAAATCAATAGATGTCCTTCTCAAAAAATTAAATGCCTCATAAGATGTAGATAATTCAAATAACTAACATCTCCCAGCAGAGAGGTTGTTCTTCCTCACTGCCTAAGATTCATCTACAATGCTGTTACTTCTTTCTCTCTTTCTTGTTTGGTTTTATAGGCTAAATTGCATAATCCTGAAGCAAAATTATTTGTAGTTTTTTTGCACACAGTACACACTCAGTATAAGCTCACATTTACTTGCATATATCTGTTTCTATACGGTTATAATATTGAAGATATTTGTATTGTTATAAAGCATTCAAATTTTTCTAACAAAAATTAGGATCATTTTTTAAAAACGCACCTTTGCTTGTCCATTATAATCATCATCTAAAATGTTTGAGGAATTTGGAACAGTAATGCCACGGAAGAAACGAGACGATCTCAAGTACCGCTGGAAACTAAGTAATCTTCGGATATTCCTTGCAGACACAGACACTTCAATTTCAGAATTTGCTAGAAAATACAAAAAAATAAAATCTTTCTTAAAAGAAGAGAAAAATCTGTGCAATAAATAGTACAACTCCTTTATTTTACCAGTGTTCAGTATTAGATGAAGTAACAGTTGCATCTAGAATAGCTACATTCTCATCAACTAAGTAATCCCTGAGCTATGTTTCAGAACAAATGTTTCCTATTTAAGCTTACTGTACATAGAAATAGATCTATAAACTGTATGCTGATCTTTTAACTAATGTCTTTTAACTAAAAATTCAATGCATTCTAAGGAACACTTAAGAATAATCACATGTTGCACAAGCACTGTCAGGTTAGACAGCAGGCCTACTGAAAATGGCCCAAAAAAGTGTGTTGCAAATAACAGTGTGTTCCAAAAATAACAAGTGCAAATATGTAATGACTGCTAACAACCATTTATAAGATACTTGTACACTAGGAACTGAACTATATCAACAGTGATATAGTGGGATAGGATTTCAATGACATTATATGAAGAAACCATGAGTGTCCAATGTAAAATTGTGTCCAATGTTTCAAATGTGAAATTGTGGAATTAACAACTATGGTTTGTAGCCTGTCCTTTAAATCAGCTTTTGTACCCAATGACTGGAAGGTAGCTAATGTAACACCAATATTTTTCAAGGGCTGTAGAGGTGATCCCAGCAATTACAGATCAGTAAGTCTGTCAGTACCGGGCAAATTAGTTGAAACAATAGTAAAGAATAACATTATCAGGCACATAGAAGAACATAAATTGTTGGGCAAAAATCAACATGATTCGTGTAAAGGGAAATCATGTCTTACTAATCTCTTAAAGTTCTTTGAAGGCGTCAACAAACGTGGACAAAGGGGATACAGTGGACATAGTATACTTAGATTTCCAGAAAGCTTTTGACAAGATCCTTCACCAAAGGTTTTATATAAATTAATTTGTCATAGGAGAAAAGGGAAGATCCTTTCATGGATTAAGAACTGGTTAAAAAGACAGGGAACAACAGGTATGAATAAATGGTAAATTTTCAGAATAGAGAGGGGTAACTAGTGGTGTTTCCCAAGGATCAGTCCTCAGACCAATCTTATTCAACTTATTCATAAATGATTTGGAGAAAGGGATAAAGGGCAAAGTTTGCAGATGATACTAAACTGCTCAAGATAGTTAAGACCAAAGCAGACTGTGAAGAACTTCAAAAAGTTCTCACGAAACTAAGTGATAGGGCAACAAGATGGCAAATGAAATTTAATGTAGACAAATGTAAAGTATTGTACATTGGAAAAAATAACCCCAACTATACAATCAATATAATGGGGGCTAATTTAGCTACAACTAATCAGGAAAAAGATCTTGGAGTCATTGTGGATAGCTGTCTAAAGACATCCACGTAGTGTGCAGCAGCAGTCAAAAAAGCAAACAGGATGTTAGGAATCATTAAAAAAGGGATAGAGAATAAGACAGAATATCTTATTTGCACTTTTATATAAATCCATGGTGCACCTATATTTTGAATACTGCATACAGACGTGGTCTCCTCATGTCAAAAAAGATATACTGGCATTAAAAAGGTTCAGAGAACAGCGACTAAAATGAGTAGGGTTTGGAACAGGTCCCATATGAGGAGAAATTAAAGAGGCTAGGACTTTTTAGCTTGGAAAAGAGGAGACTACGGAGGGATATGATAAAGGTATATAAAATCATGAGTAGTATGGAGAAAGTGAATAAGTTATTTACTTGTTCCCATAATATAAGAACTAGGGGCCACCCAATGAAATTAATGGGCAGCAGGTTGAAAACAAATAAAAAGGAAGTTCTTCTTCACACAGCTCACAGAGCCTGTGGAACTCCTTGCCAGAGGAGATTGTGAAGGTTAGGACTATAACAGGGTTTAAAAGAGAACTGGATAAATTCATGGAGGTTAAGTCCATTAATGGCTATTATCCAGGATGGGTAAGGAATGGTATCCCTAGCCTCTTTTTGTCAGAGGGGGGTGATGGATGGCAGGAGAGAGATCACTTGATCATTACCTGTTAGGTTCACGCACTCTGGGGCACCTGGCATTGGCCACTGTCGGTAGATAGGATACTAGGCTGAATGGACCCTTGATCTGACCCAGTATGGCTATTCTTATGTTATTATGGCAAAAAAAACATACACAAGAACCATAATCTTGAGACTTTCTTACCCTATAATTAGGAATTGTGTTAATTTTTCAAAAGCATCTGTGACGTAGGTGCTTCTGAGAAATGTTACCAGAACAACTAATTTTTCCAATCAAGCACCCAAATTTCTACTTATTCCTGTGATGTTCTCAGTGAAAATATGAATATAGTACCTTATGAGAACACAATGAAAACTAGAAAGAGACCATTCTTAGCTTGCTTTCAGAGAATAATCCAAAATACTGCCCAAGTATTCTACTCTACCTTTCTTAGAAGATAACTTTTAGTAAAGCAACTGATTTTTACTCATCCTCAACCCCAGTTACACTGTGTAATGTACCAGAAGGGGATATCAGGTGGTTTATTTCAGGAACATCAAGATCAAAGTATGGCTTAAGTTCTCTAAATGATTTATATATTTTCATCCTTAAACCTTAAAGGTCAAATTGTGCCTATGGTTTCTTTTGTAAAATATCTCTACAAACAGCTTCAAATATTAAGAAAAAGTTGACTATTCTTATACTGAAACTGTAAGTTTTCTGAGAGAAGTGATCAATAAAATGATTACAATACATGTTTAAGAAGCTGAGGGTTAATATTCCTATTCCCAAAATACATAGGCTTGAAAACAGAAAGAACCAAAATTTATAATCTATAACTTTGTCTTTGCCAAAGGGTGGTCAGATTAATTTCAGAAACCACTGATACAATGCAGTTGAATATTTGTTCTTAAGAATCAAACATTCTAGCGATATTTTGTAAATGAAAGTAGAAGTTTAAAGTCAATTTTATTAATCTAATAAAGCCCAAGAAATTTACAAGATCATGTACTCTCTTGTTTAGTTTGATTTATCAAATATGTTATGGTGGCTTTGAAACCCAATGCCAGATCCTTGTAAATATTTAAGAATTAGACCAGTATAAATAATTTTAAATTACAAAAAAGCTACATATTTTTCCCAAACAAAAATATGATCTCAGTGAAACATGTATTTCAATCCTCTACATTGGGCTTCTTTTTTAAAAAGTAATTTGTCTCTTTAGACACATTCATCTGAGAATCAATCTTTTCACCTCTTGAAGTTGTCATGATGCCGAGGAGAGTGAGCAGATCAACAGACATTCAGTACCCAACATTCTTTTCACCTTACATTCTAGAACACAGATTTTAAAGACATGCAGTGAAAAAACACAACTGAGCTGTGTTATTTCTTTTGATTATGAAGGCCTTAAAGGTGATGCATGCTGGGTTTTTTAAATAAAGCTTTTTCTTGTTTTACTTTTTTAAAATTATGCTGTTTAAGAATATAGGAGGTACCATACTGATTTAGACCAGTCATCTATCAAGTAATCTGTCAAGTACAGTATCATGTCTTACTGTACGAGATGTTTCAGAGGAAAGCACAAGAAACCTCCAGATAGATTATTCCATAATTATTCACAGGGAAGTTTCTTCCTTACCACCTAAGTTTTAAATCTTGTTAAATGTATGTTTCAGCAGTCTGGTTCCACCTTGAATAAGGGGGAGCCCATTGCTTTTGTATCAGATCTCCCTTCTTCAATAAGTTTCCCAATGTCTTTTCTCTTTACATCATTTTATCAATGCACATAGGCCTGTTATATGCTAAAAATATTACATTTGAACAGTTGCTAACAATCATGATAACAGACAATACTGAAGGTTTAAGGACATTCACCATTGCATCAAGTAACTTATTAAACTTCCAAAGTTGGCAAACTTCTTCAGAAATGGTAAAATTTTGTAGTCCAGAGTATGACCAACACACTTGAAATCCTCAAAGCTGCTTCTGCACATGGAACTGGAAACATTTCTGATCGCTTCCTCAGAACCTTAAATCTAAACTTTTTTTTCTAGTAATCTAAATTTAGACTCCAGGTCCTCCTTTTCACATCTACCTAAGTCACTACATTTGCAACTTCACAACTTCACTAGAAGCTTGCCAGATGTCCAATATCTTCATATCCAGTAGGCCAGTCATCAGTTGGTTCTGTCACTACATATCAGGTAGCTTCCAGAAAAGGGAAATTTTCCCCTCTTTCTTGGTCCTCCTCCCATTGTAACACCAGTTCTCCAACTTTTACTTTAATGTGATAGCAACAGAATAACCATCTTAAAAATACTCAAATTCAAATACGAAATACAGGAATTTCAGGATAGTCCTTGGTAAAAGAACATATACTATGCATCAAAAAGCTGAGAATTAAGATATTTTATAGTAATTCAAACATTATTTCTAATCAATGTATAGTTCTGGCTATAGAACTTATAGTTAACACTTGCCGTCTCACAAGCCAATGTGGCTATCTGTAAGGGAAATGAGGTACTACCCTTTAAATTCCATGTAACTTGATTCATTTAAAGGTAGCACAGCAGAAATGAGTCTTTGGGAGTATGTCTACACAGCATTGTAATCCCAGGTCTGTGGGTCCCTGACCCATGGATTCTGTTTGCAAGCCTGGGTTTAAGAAACCACAGTGCACGCTATGCCTATGTTTACAATTGTTGGACCTAAGTCTCACACCCGTGCTAACGTATCCATGCTGCGCTAACACAGACACGGATGCAGATCTGTGGCTTGACCTCCATCCACACTGCAAATGACAGGGTTTCGACGCAAGTCACAGCAGGACTCAGGATCTTACGCACTGCCCCCTAACAGATTCCTTGCACCTTAGTCCCGAGTGTTTGCTGACCCAAGCTGAATTGATTTGTTTGTGGCTAGAATGGGGGCCTGGACTCAAACCTGAGTCAAAGCCCAGTTTTAGTGATATGCCCCAAGAAGGACTTAAATGAGGGCAAACTAGGGGCTTTCAGGATGAACTCAAAGAGGCGGTTCAGTACACAGGGTGATGCATTGAGGAAAGCCAAGAGATGATTGTGTGAAAGGTCTGGAAAAGTGGTAGATGAAGCTGGGAGCAATGCTGGAGGTGATTGGGGAAATACCATGCTTGACAAAGATGGATAAGAAGGAAGGGACAGAATATCAGTTTTGAAGGTAATGACAAAAAGATTAAACTTAATACAATATTGGATGTGAAGCTAAAAGGAGGAATTCAGGGAAGGGAGTTACAAGATCAAACCAGTAGACAAGGAACAGAAGTTTAAAAAGCATAATTTTGTATGCACTAAATGGGAGCACTGCATATGCCAGGGAGGCCACAGAGGAGGATACAGCATTAATCAAGGCAGGTATGAGGCAGTGAATGAGAGACTTGGATGTCTGAATGGAAGGAAAAGAATAGGTCTTGGAGATGTGGAAAGAAAAAAGCTACAAGATTTGGACATGGCCTGGATGTGTGGAGCAAAGTTGACGAAAGTGTCAGAAATGACTCCCAGGTTGTGGGCCTTTGTTCCATGTACTGGTGAATTTGCCAATATGTCACGTTTCTTCCTATCTACGTAGGTTTTCCCCTCGCAGTTACTTTTACTAAGGAAATCTTATAGTCAAGATTGATTGTATTTCAAGATTGTTCCCCGTTCACTATTTTCTTTGAGATATTCAATACTTCATGTACTTTTGTTTCATAAACATCTTAATGACAGCAATATCAATAGGGAAGGGAGAAAGACTTATTTTTTAAAAAAAAATACTGCTCTGCTAAATGAAATTTTAGTATGTACGTACACACACACACACACACACACACACACACACTTTTGTTAAACAGAAGAATCTACATTTGACGGTGCAAGGAGCTAGAAGAAAATCAGCATTTTGGAATTCTGGACATATGTCCACAAATTTTTCTTTGTAGGGACATCAAAATATTCTTTTTCTCTTGATAAAAGTTGAGATATTGAACATGCAGAGATACAGATGTCCTGGACAAGATGTCCAGATCAAAGCAACTGCACAACCACAATTTAATATACCCAATCCACAAATCCATGTCTTAAGTTTCAGCATTTGAAAATATCAGTATATTTAGGGGTGCATTTCTTTAAGCTCCTTATGACTGCAACACAGAACAACATGTTAAAGTGTTTTACACTAGGAAATAATTTTTTTTACAAATATTGAACCTGGTTGTCTTTAAAAAAAGAAGTGGGTCCTACAGTCGGATGTATTGTTTTAGAGCCCTCAGATGTCAAACACTGACCAGACAAGGAAACCAGGATTACCTTAATTTGTGTGCCCAGTTTATCTCTTACTCAGGGGACAAAAAACAACACAGGAATTTAATACCTTTAAGTGATCAATATATTTTAAAATAATTTTAGATTCTGGTTTGTTACTTACATTGTCCTGCTCCATGAAAGCCAGATGCTTTTGGGAACTATTTCTTTATCCAGGCTCCTATACTGCCACCAGGTACCATAACAAATTAAGAGATGCATTTATGGACCGTAGGAGGGAAGAAGATAATGCTATATCTAAAGTTACTTAGTGGTAATATCAAAATAAACTATTAACCTAGAAGCATGTGTAATTCTGTGGGCAAATTAATGATAGGTAAGGGAGGTGTCAGCTGATTCATAAATTCTCATCATCATCATCAATCCTCTTCACTCCTGCTTCATAAATTCTACCAAACTACAATTGCAGTGGTGTCACCTTCTGTGGCAGGCCAGCAGAGATTTGCTGCCCAAGATCACAGCTCCAGGTCCTCCAGTTGGTAGAAATTTTGATAATACAATGTTGTCAGAAATGGGTAGAGTTGGGTATAATTAAAAAGCCTTTTCTCCCATGAACACAATGGTACTAAACACAACAAACCTAGAGCGATTATGTAGATATGTATTAGAGAAAATGTTTAAAAATCAACTATTTAAATTATACTTTAACACAGGCATGTCAACCATTTAGCCTTCCCAAAGTTAAATTGAGGCTCTCAACTGACAGTACTGTGTTATCAGTTAATGCTCAGAATATGATACCCAATTAATTTTTTTTTTAAGTGTTACAGATTACTATCAATGGAAGGAGTGCTTCAAGCTGATCTGCCATCATTGGCAAAAAAAAAAAAACCCGGTTACTTACCTCTCATAACTGTTATTTTTTTGAAATGTGTTGCTCATGTCCATTCCAATAAGTGTGTGCACACGCCATGTACACGATTGCCGGAAATCTTTCCCCCTAGTGCAGCAGTTCTCAAACTGGGGGTTGCGGGATGATTCGGGGGGGGGGGGGGGGGGTCGCAAGCTCCCATTGCATTCAGTGGCATTTCGACAGATACTCCAAACGCAGGAGGGTGTCCACCGAAAAGCTGTCGAGTGGAACTCTTCCGCTTTTGGGGCATTTTGGCAGACACACAGAGAAAAGCTGCCTTTCTGCCGAAAAGCTGCCGAAACTGGAAGAGTTTAATTCGGTAGCTTTTCAGCGGACATACCCTGGGGGCGGTAGCAGACTCAGCAAAGTGAAAAGGGGTCTCAAACCAAAAAAGTCTGAGAACCCCTGCCCTAGCGGTACCCTTTGGATCGGCTGTGGAGACCCCTGGACTGGAGCCTTCATGGTGGTATATATATATATGACCCTGCCAACCCGCCATGCCTCAGCACTGGAAAGAGCAGAATGGTGGGAGAACCCCCCAAAGTAAGCTAAACTAATCTACAACTATTAACAACGAACTATCGACTACTTACACAAAACAAGGGAACCACTAGGTAAGGCACTTGCAGATGCAAGAGACTGCACTGTTCCAACCACAGCCACGGTAAGGAGGAACTGAGCAGGCAGTGGGTCAGAGTCATATATACAGCGCCATGAAGGTGCCACGCTAGGGGTCTCCACAGCTGACCCAACAGGTACCACTATGGGAAAAGCTTTCCGGCAATTGTGCCCGCAGCTATTGGAATGCACATGAGCAATCACTCAAAGCAGCAGCAGTGGGACTATCATCTTGTTTATTATGCCAAGAGTTGTAATGAGGCAATGGTCAAGATGTCATCAGAAATTACTGGAATCGATCCACAAATGGTGTGCACATAGTTATATAAGATACATAAAATACTTTGGACTTGTAATTATTACAGAATCTTTATTTTACTTTGGTCTTGATCATTTTTAGGCATCAATGGGGAGACAGAGTACCAACTACCAGTTGAATCTTTGCAGAATACCACCATGGAGGAAGTTGGTTAAACACAATGCCTGGTGGCATCTTACATGCTGTAAGAAGTGCACCCATAAACTCAATTTGGCAAGGTTGGAGAGGAAATACATGAGCATCAGGAAAAAGCTGAAGATGATGGGACGGGAGCCAGCCGGGGTAGAGACTTGCCTTACAGCAGGTCCCATGGCTTGGATTTAGAGAACATCTGCTTCTTCTGTGGCAAGCTGGAAGCCTGAAGGAATCCATAAAGCACAGTTTCAACACATAAGACAAGTGAAAAACTGCACTCTTAGGGAGAACTGTATGGAAAATAAAGTGGGTGCACTGACCCAAAAGACACCTATGCATACAACACCACGTATCACGTCGAGAGATACGCCAAGAACATATGTGATGAGTTGCATCAAAAGGAAAAGAACAACAGAAATGAATGCTGATTTTATTACTGCAACTCAGCTGGAGTTCATAAATTGCCTTTCAGAGGCACTAATGGATAGGAAAGTGGTGGTAAGGACTGATGCAGAGGCTAAGTACAGAGAGATATGTGCTTTGAATGGGATTGAAGAGGAACAAATGCTTAGCAGAAAGTTCTCTTAGAGCACTTATGGAAGATGAACTGAAATATGGGCATTGTTTTTAGCAATTTATCCACTAAAATGAATAATAGTGAATACCTTAAAAGCTGGAAAAGATAAGGTGTTATGAAAAAGTGGAAGAAAGCACTGATGTCCCAGTGAAGAAGCTAGTGTGTCATACTCGCACAAAGGGACAAGTTAATCACATACTTTACAGAAAAAACACTCCAGTATGTGGAGAACTGCTTGAAGAATTTCGTCACCACATGGCACAATTAAGCTGCTGCTTCACACTGTTCTGAAGAGTTTCTTTGCAGTTCCCAAGATAAGGCTACACTATGGGCTGGTCTATACTAAAGCGGTATGTCAACCTAAGCTATGATACTTCAGTTACATAACTGAAGTCTACATAACTTAGGGTGAATTACAGCAGTGTTGACAGGAGATGCTCTTCCGCCGACTTACCTTCTGCCTTTTGGGGAGGTGGGATACACACGTAGAAGAGAAAGTGCTCTCACATCAATGTAGGTCTTCACCAGATCCGCTAAGTCTACACCACTGAACCGATCGCAGCAGTGCCAATTTAGCTATAAGTATAGACAAGCCCTAAAATTATCTTGCATGCTATCAGTGGCACACAGATGCTACTAAACTCCAGATTTTTGCACAAGACACCGATGTTCTAATGCCCTCTGTGAGACACTACCAAAGACAGCTGCAAAATTCTGGTTTTGTGCCTGCTGCTGGGAACAGAATTGCTGTTTATCCCTCAGGAATGTGTTCCTGTCACTGGGGCCATTAGTCACGACATTGCCAGATTTCCATGCTCTCTCAGGTGTGACCCTACTGGAAGGTTGGCTGGAAAGACCTAATTATCTTACTGAAAGGTATTTAATTCAGCCTCCAAAGGCTCTCTCACTCTGAAGGTGCTCAAAATGTCTGATACCATCACTGATGAGGACATAAATGGCATTTACCAGTTGAAGACCAACATTATGACACTTGCAAAGTTACATTGGTAGAGGTTTTCCAATAAGCAGATAAATGGAGAAAATTTGCCATTAAGAAGGGGTGTATATATACCTGCTATCAAGAGGTCAAATTATCAAGTAATGGAATGACTTCAGATGATTTAGCAAATGCTAAACTACCCTCCCCTCTCAGATATGAACAGATCTTGGAGGATGGACGGATCATACCAGTTATGTCTGAAATACCTGTTCTCGTGAATCAATCCTTCAGCTAATTAAATGCTCATATGCAAAGACCAGATGCTCACCACCCTGCAAACATTTGAACAGCAGCCTGCCTTTGATGTACATGTGAGAGTATGTGAGGATCAGTGTGACAATGTGTCTTAGAAGAGGTGTCCTAGATGGAGAGGATACTGATTATGACACTAATTAATAAATGTTTTCAGTCCTACATGTCAAACTCAGTTCTTTGGGATTCCCAAAGATCTATATCTTTTATGTAAGCAATGCTTCCCTGTGTTAAAGCAGAATTAAAAAACATTGATTTTAAATTTGTTCTTGAATATGTATCTACAGAATGAGTCTAGCTTTGTAATGTTTGATACCATTTTGTTCACAAGAGAAAGGGCTTTCAACTGATACCAAACCCAACCAATTTCCAATGACACTATTATCAAGGTTTCCACCAATCAGAGAACTTGGAGCTGGAGGCAGCAAGGGGGAAGCGAGTCCTCGCTGTCACGCCACAGCGGGTGACACCATTTAAATTATGATTCTGTAGATTTTTACAAATCAAATTACACCTCCCTTACCTTTCTATCATTAGCTTGTACATGTTGCTCCCAGACTACAAAATAAAATCCTAAAATTAAATGCTTAACTTGGAATCTTACAGAGACCGCTGTCACCAACAGGAAGAGGAACAGCTGGAATGTTCATATTTGTGGATAATGTAGTCCTCAAGAGTTTATCTTTAAGTTATTCCAAGACCTATAAAGAATACCTTGCAGCTTCTACAGTGGGGATCTGCAAAGGAAATCCTATCAAGGAGACTGGAAAGATTTTTTTTTTTTTTTGGTAGAAGTATCACTTTCTTAAATGTTTATAGTAAATAGCAAACATTGCCCTTAACTACACCTGTGCTCTCCCCATTCATTATTTTAAAGAATGAATTCTTCCTCACACACTTCCCTCCATCCCTATTACAAACTCATGAGAATACCACAAACTTTCTGATTAATACACAGATATCATATTTGAAAAGAACACACTGTTTCATAGGCGAATTTCAATCTTGTTTAGAAAGTGTTTTGGAAGAAAGGTAACATGTTTAAATTCTGGTACTAGAATTGTAAAGAGTTTACCATTTTACTACAGTCGACTATACAGAGTTCTCTTATCAACATATCCCAATCACCAAACTAGTCTCATCAAAAACATTAGGAAATTCATCATTACCATCTCAAAACCAAAAACATATTAAAAGTTTAAAATATGCTTTGTTATTTAGCAATTCCTGGAAACACAACATTACTTTTTTGTTTATACTGGCGCACAAAGCACTTTAAAATATATTTTAGTAGATGTTCAACATGTAAATGTCACATTGGAATTTTTTCACATTACTTGAAGAATGAATAACAACATTTTTAACATGATAGCTACAAGATTAAAAGATAAAGGATTATCAATTTCTTTAATATTTTTAGCTTTACTGATGTGACTATAAAAAGATCTTCCCCTGTCATCCCATCTTTAACGTTCACTTTTGCTTACAGCACAGAAACTGAAAGGATAGAAATTTTCTTTTTTGAAAAGTGAACAATGCTGAAAATTGTTCTGTCACAGACAAAGTACTAATATGACTAACATGGCTTTGTGCAGTTTGACTTGGACCAGAAAGAAAAAATAAATATTTACCAACGTTGATTTCCTACATCTCAGTATAACTGTTTATATAGAGGTAGTGCGGAGAGGTCCCAATTCAAGGATCGCTGTTGGATACCAATAACATAAAAGGATGACCCTCTACCCCAAACAGCATACAAGCTAAGTACACAACAAGAGGTATCAGAAGGATAAAACAAATAAGGGTTCCACAAGGTAACAGATTCACAACATAGGAATTGTACCGCTTCACAGTTAATTAAATGCCAACTCTCCAATGGGTCTTGATTGCATACCAACCCAAAATGTGTTAGACACATAATACATTAATGTAGCAGGGCGCTGACCACAGCCTGCTGAGTCAGCCCTGCTCGCTCCTAGCCCAGCAACAGGGAGAAGCCTCTGCAAGCCCGGGGAGGCTAATCAGCCACCTGGCTGTAACCCTGGGCTGCAGAGGGCTTAACGTGCTCCATCTGGCTGCCTCCACAGGATATAAAGCCTGCCAGGGAGGAAGCCAGAGAAAACAGAGTGGAGGGAAGGAGGAAGGAGAAGGAGATAGAGACAGAGTGAGATAGAGAAGGTGCAGGGGTAGTAAGCAGGAGGGGAAAAAGCTAGCTGAGGCTGAAAGCCTGCAGGAGCTAGCCAATCCTGAGGCCAGCCAGACTGAGGGCTGAGCCTAAGCTAAACTTGTAAATAAGCTGTATATAGGTGGTGGGGTTTTTGCACTGTGTGAAAGAATAAAAGACACCGGTGAAGCCAAAAAGCAGTCTCCTGCCTGTATTTCGAAGAGGGCGGTCAGAGGCCCGCTTACAATTAACAAAATTGGTTAAAATAGTAACCGAATAAAAAGTTCTCTAGATGCCCTTACAATAGGGATATCTTCTAAACTCTGGCTCCTCCACCCGTTCATTTATGCTAGAGACCAAAACAGATATAAAACTGAAGAAATTAAACTTAGAATCAACCTTCAGTGGAACAATTCACAACATAAGATCCAACTAGCAATCCTGTAACTGTGTATCTTCCCAGACATACCTCCATCCACTAAACAAGGCAAAAGTTTAGACCAATATAGCATTCTGAAAACTAGATACCTGGAAGCAACTGCAGCTGAAATGGTAATTTTGGATTAATACCACCAGAAAGCATAAGAAAGACCAAGGGGGCTGTTCTAAATGTCAGCAGCTGGAGCATCTCCCCACTATACCCAGAGGACACAGCTGCTTTAGTCAAACACTCACACAGGTTGGGCAAGCCTTCTGGCCAGGGCAAGCTTTTTTATTATTTTTCCTGATGCATTGGACAATGGTCTGGAAAGCTTTGTCTTGGCAAAAGTTCAGAGAAAAGTTCCTGACTGTCCTGGAATTTTTTAGTCCTATAAAAATAGAACTATAGAGACCTGAAGATAACACAAGTCCTTTCTTTTATACACACACACACACACACACACACACACACACACCCTTTTTTTTTTGGTTGGTGGTTGTTTTTTGCAGATGGCAACAGAACTAAGGTCCACATCATGGTTGACAGGGAAGGAGGACATGGTCTTAACTGCATAAGCTTCTCATTATGAAGCACCAACTAAGTAGTACGGGTGTGAGAAAAACCATGCTTACGGCCAAAGTGAAGGCCATTAGGAAAATGGCTTTCTGAGTAAATCAGCAAAGGGGAAGAGATCTTGAAGGTTCAAAGGAAATGAGATGAAGCTAGATTGCGGGCATAACCCCTATCAGAAGAGCCAGTTTAATTAATTTCAGTGATAGGCCCACAGAACTAACTCTAGGTCATACTAAAAAGTCTAACAAAGTATAAGCTCCGCTGAAGAGTGTATATGTGCACTTTTAGGGGGGTGGGTGGAAAGGAGGAGACCCATTCCAAAACAGGTTCCATGGAAGATATCAAGCAAAGGGAGCATAAAATCTGACATCAGAAGAATCTCAAAAAAAGTGCTATGTTTTTAAAAAGATCTCAGGGTAGAAGCTGCCAATTAACTATATCAGGGATATTATATTAATTTTAACTATTTTTGCTGGCTTCTTTAGGACAGGACTGTGCACAGAAGGTATTCAAAACTTCAGAGATTAGAAGTTGCAGGTTTTGTGGGTTTAGAGGTTTTGTAACAGGTATGACTCCATCCTCAAGCTCCACGGAGCAAGAGTCAAGAAATCTTCCCTCATAAGAGGGAAAGTGAACTTTACCTTATTTATTTCAAATCTTCATGATTCAATTTTGGATTACTGTATGGGACACAACCAGACGGGCTCTTTCAACGAAAGACAAATGTTACCTACAAAAAGCCTCTTGAATGTAAGATTTTTACTCTTCTGCACCCTTTCAGTACATTTATTGGGAAAATAAAACATAAGCATTACCTTTGATCACTCAAAAATCTTCCTGTGAGACCACACTGATTGTGAATTTTACCCTAACTTGTTAATGGGTCACCTACATGCAAGTTTACTTACTCCTAAAAGGTTTGGCTCATTCACTCTTCCATTTTCTCCAGTGAAAAGGGTTCCAAGGTTCTCTTATCTGTGTTTCATGCACCTTATTTTTGAGGATAGGAGAAATTAATTGGGGCATGTTATGCAAAGGCCTGTTTGTATCAGTTATTCTTCACATTTGCTTACTTTTATAAAGTTTAAAAGTCTTCAAGTATCCTAACAACATCACAGATTGACATAAACTAAGTTTAGAAAAGGCAGGTGATGTTTAGAATTGAAAGCACCAAAGATGCGTTTAGATTGCTTCATTTTTAATAAAATTAAGTTACCACCCCTTTCTGGACCTTGCTTATTTGGGGGTACAGCTCAGCAGGTGGACTGAAAGGAGTTGAGCTTCACCATCATGGCTGGAGACATATCCTATATCTGCTGCACCTTCAGAATCTGCCATCAAACCATTGGGCCTTCATCATCCTGATCCTGAAAGATGCCTTCATCAGACCAGGGCAAAAAGAAGGAGCCAGATTACACCATCTCCATCAGGTTTCACTAAATCCTGATCAAATACCAAAGATGTGAACCTTATGTTATTGTTGTCACCTCCTTCCTCATGTTCCATTTTCCTTTACCACCTTGTTTCTCCTTTTTATGCCTTCTGTCTATGAAGAAACCTGTCTTAGACGTCAAAGAAAAATCTGTGTTTTGCAACTCTGCTATGAACCTATGACCAGAAAGGAAGTCTTAAACAGAGTTTGCCAGATCACTGAGTGTCTGATAAGGCCACATGCTATGCCTTGCAACTTCCTAGCAGCTATTTTGCAAGCAAGAAAGCAAAGAGAATACCATTTTTTCCCCTCCCTTCATGTTTTAGTGTCTTGTTTTTACTTAAAGGGAAGAGAGTAAGACTCAATAATAACCTCTGACTTTCTTCTTACCAAAAAGGACAGTAAGTATCTCTGTAAGACTGTCAAGCAAAGTCATGACAGTGGGGCAAGCCAGGCCAAACTGAGTGGCATTGCAGCCCGAAGTACCAGGTTGCAACAAATGGAGTGGGAAGATGGGCCCAGTCCTGTGGGATAGTAACTTCCAATGCAGGGTGAGCTCACTCTCCAAGCCTTCTATTCTCAGTGCCCACCCCAGGATCTACCCTTCCACACTGGGCCAATATTAGCTTTGTAGTATAGAGGAAGAGTGTGCATATATCTAAGGGCGGCACACAAAGACAAAATTCAGTTGGTTACCTTAGTACAAAATTTGGGAGTCCCTAATTTAGTGTATGAGGCATATTAAAGAAAAATACTACTGTCCAGAAAGACAGGCATTTTGCTGTTCTCCTCTCCTCCCCACAACTTCCAGCTTTTAATAGGTGGTTGTGCCTGTGCTTACACTTCCAACCACACATAATCTAGAGCCCAATTTAGCTGATGAGTTAATGCTGACAGGGTAAAACACATTATTGGGACGTAAATATTGTCATTATAAAACCAGAAATTTAAGAGTGCAGTGTAAAACAAATCCAAACACATTATGGTATGGAAATGCACAGTTAGGGCATCCAAACAAACTTAACTTGGTCTTATAGTGATAACATGAGGAAAAAGAAGGTAGAATCTAATTCATCTTTAAAAGCAAGTTTAATCTAACCTAGGATCATAAAGACTAAAGTAAAAAAAAAAAAAAAAAAAAAAAATAGTACTGCTACTGTAGTACTGTTATGGTTGGGTGTTAGGGTCAAAGGAAAATCAATGCAGAAACTATTAAAGCTATCAGACACTGAAAACTCATTTTAGGGATGGACAGCCATATCAAGCTAGTTTCATCTCATTCAACTCAGATTCCAGGGGTTCATGATAGGAAAAGAAGCAGCAGCTAAAGTAGAGCGAGATGTTCTCTCTTCCAGGACCTGGTGTCTTAAACAAGGATCTTTTCTAGGAATTTGGGACCCTAAAAGGTAACAGATGAGTTATCTTCAAAAAATGTCATCAGGACACCAAAGCAAAATCCATAGGGTAGTGTGTGTCAGAATGCAGCATCTTAATAAACTGGACTCAAGGAGAATAAAATCCTAGAACAAATCATACAAATTAACTTCTACCAAGTTCTTTGACAGGTTCTTGCAGATGGCTTTTTCTGACTGGGTTTCTTATCTCAGGAGAGGTGCAGGTGTAATAGGCATGTGCATCAATTGGCATCTCCACCACATCATTCTTTACATTGCTAAGAAAAATGTGTAATCAGTAGCAAGTGTTGTACTTGGCATTTTTTTTTTAAATTATTCCTTGTTCTTAAGAGGAACTAGAGGGGATCTCAAAATGTACAGGCCAATAAGTTTTACCTTAATACCAGGTCAAACTGGTTGAAATTATAACAATTATAAATTGTTGAATCATAAAACGAATCAGAGAGGTAGCTGTGTTAGTCTGGAATTGCAGAAGTGACAAAGTCTTGTGGCACCTTAAAGACTAACTAAAGTATTGAATTGAAGCATAAGCTTTCGTCGAAGCATCCGACAAAGTGGGTGTTAGCCCACGAAAGCTTATGCTTCAATACTTTAGTTAGTCTTTAAGGTGCCACAGAACTCTGTCACTTCTGAATTATAAAAGATGATTATGTTCTGATAGGGATAAATTACAGCAGCTTCCCTACAGGAAAATAGTGCTTCTAAAACTGTTTGAATTCTTTGAATCTGTCAAGAAAAGAAGAGGAAAGAACAAGTGGACAATTTGTTAAAAGGTTTGTTTTGAAGTCCAAATAAAATTCTTCACAAAACGCTATCAAGGAAACATAAGTTATCACAGGAAGTACTGTCATAGAACAAACTGGTTAAGAGAAAAAACAAAGCAGCAATAAAAGGTTATCATGGCAAAGGATTAACAGTGGGATGATCCAAAGTTCTGAACTAAGATCAGCGTAATTATTTAATATATGGAAAAAATAAGTAATGATAATGGCAAATTTACAGATGACAAAATGTAGGTCAGTAATGCAAGAGAAGATGAGGAACTTCAGAGAGGCCTAATGAAGTTAGTTGAATTGGTAACTCAAACTAGTAGTTCAAATTCAATTTTGACAAATACAACCTTGAAAGAATAATTGAGTCAGACACATTGCTGAATTCTAAACTGATTAACCATTCTAAAAAAGACCTGAATGTAACTGTGGATAGCTCAGCATTCAGAAGTTGTGAAAAAAGGAAACTTAAAACATTTGGATGGATAAAGAATGATAAGGAAAATAATTGTGAAACTATTATGATGCCTATACAGAAATCTATGTTATGCCCTCACCTGAAATACCATCTTCAATTCAGATTCTGCTAAATCCTCGTTTAGAAAAGGTCTGGCAATTCTTATATTCCACATATGTGAGTACTTTCCAAGTCTAAAGCTCTTCTCACTACTTATCCTTGCAGTTTAAGCAGACTTAGAGGATTGATGCTAAAAGCAAGGTAGTCTCTTTAAAGGAAGGATTGGCTGGTTTTGAGCAGGATGTGAACCCAAGTCCATCTTCAGCCATGAAAGGTCAAATCTAACAAGCACATTTGGGGAGATGGAAGGAAACTTCTCGGAAGGGTGATAAAGATGGAGAGAGAATACAGCCTGTTTTCAAACATCTTTATTTCAGAAGAATGGACAGGAAGGACTCTTCAAATTTTCCCAGGGCAAAAAGATTGCAAGGTTGCCTTCTCCTCTTGAATGGTAGTTTACATTCAACTGGGGAAATTTTTCAGGGTTTTTGTCATATGTGACACTAAGTACAGATATTCTTCCTACAAAATCCTCCTGGAATCACCAGAGGAAAAAAAAATGAGGGGGCTGAAAAGAAGAGGTCAAAGTTAGTCTCCCCTAGATACTGCATTGGTAGTTAAGGTACAGAACACCTTTTTTTGAAGAGGCTGGGGGGGGAGGGGACACCCTGAACAGGACTGCTGACAGGAAAGAAGGAAGAATTTACTTTCAGTTGATACATGGTGGGATTACAATTGGAGAAAAACTGGGCTGAAATCCACCCATTTGCAGGGGAATTAGAGGAGGAAAAATTGTTCCATGGGGTAGGGACCTGAAACAAGGTACATCTTCCCATTTTGGCCTCACATCTGCATTCCTAGGAAGGGCTGGGGAGCACTCTACAGCTCACAACAGTTGGCTCAAGAAAAAGTTGTAGCCAAGATATTTCTTGGTACCAAGTTTAATGCTACTAAAATTTAAGTTCTTAGCCAGAGTGGGCAGAGGCATGACCTGTCTGATAGACAAATATAAGACCGATGAGACAGTGATGAGCATAGTACATAAATCTAGATAGCAATGACAGAGGTGTTGTTTCTTTAACTGTACCCTCTTTGTATCAATTTGTCTATAAAAGTTGAAGAATATCAATGACTCGCATTCATAAAATGTATTTTAAAATTTAACATTGATAAACTGTATATTATTTCTGCAATGTCTTGTTTAGCTGAACATTGGGAGGATTACAAATTTTTAAAAAGAATGCTTTTGTGACAAAGTCTAAATTCCCCCTCACTGGAGAATTCAGTACCTCATATTCTTCAAACTTTGTTTTCTCACTTGTTTTGTGTAACTTTAATAACTAGTTTTAAGGGTTTTAGACCACCAATTAGACCTACTTTAAAAATGAATTAGTGCAATGGAGGGAATAACTGGAACAGGTTTGGGGTTTTTTTCCAGTCACTATCATTTAAGTCATTATAACAGTCACATTTTAATTAAACCCAACAGAAGATTTTTTCCACCACTTAAACATATTCACAGAGCTGTATTGATATCTGTGACACTAATGTACATGGATACTTTGTAACAAGACATTTAAAATGCCTTTCATATTTGTACATTTAATGTACTAGTGATTTTTAAAGAGTTAAAATTTAAATTATCTGCATATTTACTGAATGTTCATGTTATAGTGAATAAAAATAAATAATAATGACTTTCTTACATAACTGTTTTCATCAGTAGGTCTCAAAATGTTTCATAATCTTTCAATGTATTATCCTCACAATACCCTTATGAGATAATGATTCCCTATCATCCCCATTTTAGACCTAGAGAACTGAGGCATAGAGGGGCTAAATGGCTTGCCCAAGGTGTCACAGGATGTCCATGGCAGAGCAGCAAATTGAACCTAGGTCTCCCACATCCTATGTCACTGCCCTAACCATTGGACTATCTTGTGGATACTGCACCTTTTGTACCAAAGTGATGGCATGTTTAATCTTAGGGAAAAGGATAAAAAAGTAGTCAAATTCTGACTTTAAAAAAAAAAAAGTACTGTAAACTTCAAGGACTTCTAAAATGTGTTTCCTAACACATTTCCAATTTAACAAATTGTTTAAGCTCATTAATTTTTTATGCTGCTTTAAGTTTCATTTTAGGTTTGATTCCCATCTACCAACATTTTTTCTGAATTATCTGCATGTGCTAAATTAATGGAGCCTTTCAAAAGACTAAGATCTCTTCAGGTGGCACTGAAATTTATGGCAGATCTTTTCAATTTTCATCTGATATGTAAGGTCTCCACTTCCAGAACCATCTAACTTTGTAAAAGCTGAAAAAGTACTCGTCTCTTCCAAGAAAATAAGTACATCCATTGCTGGATTAAAGATGATACCTCACTTCATTCAAAAACCTGTGTCTAGTCTTGATGTATTCATAAGTTTAAACTATTCTTTTCAGAATATAAAGTTATATTGAGCATTGGGATTCTTCTGTACTATTTTTGCGATAACAAGGATGAAGTGGTGGAAAGATTTTTCTGAAAAGTTCAAGAATAGTTTCTTGTTACTTAAGCAGCTTACAGCATTAATTTTTAGAGGCCTAGAAGTTAGAATTAATGGAAGCCTTCATGTATTTGTCATTTATCTGCTTTCAAATACTTACAGTGAAAAATACGGAAATCAATGTATGGATGAGAACCTCTTCTTTCTGTTTCAAATCCTGCCCGACTTCTTACTCGCACATCTCCTAGAAATAGGGTCAAGAGTGAAATAAGAGTGGAAGAGCCAGCAGAGATAAAATGCAATTGAACATAGCTGCAAGAGATAAAAAGTCATGTACTTAATGGGGTAGGATTATTCATACAATAAACCTACTCAATGCTTTTTGTTTTAGGGGTGATATTTCAAAACAAAGTTTGAAGATTTGTTAAACATGCAATTGCATGCTTTTTCTCAACTTTTTTCCTGCCTAAACATTCATGGCCACAAGCATTCAGATGAAATTAAAAACATTTGGCTACTCCGTTATGAAAAAAAAATGCATCTTAATGTGATAGGAAACAAGAATGTTAAAAGTTGATTTGTCCCTCAAGTAACACACGAAACAGGAATATTTGTATAGTTCAAAAGATTCAACTTTGAAAAATTGTAGCTTTTAGCAAATAAACTAGTTACCATCTGTTCTCATATTAAATAATAGAACATTTTCCCATTAGCATTTACTTACTTGTGCTCAGATGTTTGAACATTACACAAGAGCCTATTAAAATACCAAAACTCAGTATTAAAATTTTAAAGCAGCAGTATGTTTCTAGGTATTTGCTACTGCAACTTAAACCGTTAACACCCATACTGTATTTCTTAACATATTAGTTATTTCTGCATTTGTGTTTTACCAATTAAAAACTGATCAGTTTAAGTAATTCATTCATTGAGACAAGAGAATTTACCTGAATTAAGAAATCCCTTTAGCTCTTACAAAGAGGAAATCAATTTAATATTGTTTGTCTCAAGTCTAACTCAATATTAAAACATTAGAATATTCTCAGAATTGATCTGTTTCTATTAATGAAATCCTGAATTTATATTACAGTCCTCTCTCCAAACAAAGTAGTTTTCGTAAGTCATAATTAGGGATTTAAATGCAGAGGATGACAAAGATTATATTTTTAAAAATTGTGAGCACTAAAAAAAAAAATCTGTAACTATTTAAATTCCAGTAACTTCTACCATTCCACTGTGTTGAAATTGTTTCACCTCTCGCTCTCTGCTTCTCCAACTAATTTATTCATAGTACTAAATTAAACATGTTATTAAACCAAGTAGCAAACCACTTTACTAAGATTAGCATTATAGCTGAATATAAAAAAACATTGTGAATAGTAATACATTTAAAAGTACCTATCCTACAATAGTATATAGGATGGATAGTTTTGAAGAAATTTTATACATTTAAACACTACTGTTTGGCAATACATATAATAATACACTTTATATAAGTAGTATCTTGAGAGGTACAATGTGTGAGTACCACAAAAATGAGGAAATCCAAGCGCTCACTGTATATTATAATGAAGTATTTATATATTCACACGGTCTTGAGGGTATGAAATGTTTTCAGTTATTCTTCCCTTATGCAGGCATGTCGTGTCTTAAACAAGGGTTATGTTCCGCGGTTACCGCATAAAGTTGAAACTCTCATGGAGTTCAATGGTGGGCGGAGTCACCCGCACTACCGATGGAGTTTTTAAATTGTTGTTTTTTCTTTTTTTCTGTTTTTGCCAACCACGTAAAGCCAAATTCGCGCATGTTAAATGTGCCTAAGATGCGACTCGCCTGTATATGTTTTTAAAAGTTTGAAAATCCTTTGTGACACTGCTAGTAGAAAGTTTCAGCAAAAGGAAAGCGTTACTCACCACCACCCATGCAGTAAACCTCACCCCTCAGACTAACAAAGACAATGTCAAATTATAAGACTTTCCAAGATCTTCAGCTAACAGAGTGGTTCATTCCACTCTCTTGAACAGGGGTGCACAAACTATGGCCTGCGAGCTAATATTTCCCGGCCCCCGAGCTCCCAGCTGGGGAAGCTACCTCCCGCCCCTGCTGTCTCCCACTCCCCCACTCTCCCAGAGCTTCAGCGCCACGCCCAGGAGCGGCCCTGGACAGCGCTGCAGCAGCATGGCTCGGGGAGGAGAGGGGGGAGTGCCTGCCATGTGGCCTGCCGGAACTCGCAGCCCCGCCCCCTTACTATGCCGTTCCCGCATCCCCCGGAGCCTCTGCGTGCCGTATCCAGGAGCGGCCCTGGATAACGCTGCAGTGGTGTGGCTCCGGCAGGGCCTGAGCTGCCGCTGGGAGCTGCATGGTAAGGGGGCGGGGCTGCAAGCTCCAGTGTGCCGCACAGCAAGAACTCCTCTTCCCCCCTTCCCCCTCTTCCCCCCCCCTCCCCGAGCCATGCCACTGCAGTGCTGTCCAGGGCCGCTCCTTACAAATTATACAAATCCATGGTGCGCCCACATCTTGAATACTGCGTACAAATGTGGTCTCCTCATCTCAAAAAGGATATACTGGCACTAGAAAAGGTTCAGAGAAGGGCAACTAAAATGATTAGGGGTTTGGAACGGGTCCCATATGAAGAGAGATTAAGGAGGCTAGGACTTTTTAGCTTGGAAAAGAGGAGACTAAGGGGGGATATGATAGAGGTATATAAAATTATGAGTGGAGTGGAGGAAATGAATAAGGAAAAGTTATTTACTTGTTCCCAAAATAGAAGAACTAGGGGCCATTCAATGAAATTGGCGTGCAGCAGGTTTAAAACAAATAAAAGGAAGTTCTTCTTCACACAGCGCACAGTCAACCTGTGGAACTCCTTACCTGAGGAGGCTGTGAAGGCTAGGACTATAACAGGGTTTAAAAGAGAGCTGGATAAATTCATGGAGGCTAAGTCCATAAATGGCTATTAGCCGGGATGGGTAATGAATGGTGTCCCTAGCCTCTGTCTGTCAGAGGGGGGTGATGGATGGCAGGCGAGAGATCGCTCGATCATACCTGTTAGGTTCACTCACTCCGGGGCACCTGGCACTGGCCACTGTCGGTAGACAGGATGCTGGGCTAGATGGACCTTTGGTCTGACCCAGTATGGCCGTTCTTATGTTCTTATGAGCAGGATGGGCTGGGTATTCTGAGGGGGGCAGTCAGGGGCAGGAAGTGGATGGGTGTCAGATAGGGGGTGGGGCCTTCCCTACCCAGCCCTCTGTACAACTCTGAAACCCCAATGTTGCCCTTGGGCCAAAAGGTTTGCCCACCCCTGCTCTAGAAGATACAGAGGCAGCACTGCAGAACTCTTCTGCTCGGCCGAAGAACTGGTGATTAGTTGGATAAGTAATGTGACCGTAGGAAATACTTCTAAAAAAAACTCTAGTAAAAGAAAAACTTTAGGGAGAAAAAGTCAAAAGATGGAGAAGAGGGAGGGAACTCGGATTGTACATTGATATTTTCATATGAAACTGGCAAATAGGATAGTGCTGTCCCCCATTCTCAGGCAGAGTACAGCTGCCAGACTTGAGCCACATCATCAGGTACCAAAAAAATAGGTCAAGAATAAAAGGGAAAGCAAAGGAAAATAGGAGGAGGAGCTCAGAGACAACCACCACCTGAAGACTTCCTTGGGAGTTTTCCTGTTGATAACAGAAACTAATGGGCATCATGCCCGAGAAACCTAAAAAAATATTTTCTACTGTGTGCACTAGAGAGTTCCCACTTGCCAGGGGGTCAGGAGTTTGACATCTCAGCCAGTCTATTCAATTGCCCATATTTCTCCCAAATACTATGAAGCCCTGGCCTTGGAATGGTAAAAAATTTGAAGACATCATACCAGGGGAGGTCACTTTTAATTTTCAGATTTCAGTAACCTACAAGTTCCATTGCTTTATTCTTCCAAAATGGGCTAGATAGCGAGGAAGGAATAGTTTAACTATTAAACTGATCATCAAGGTTAAAGGATTATAGCAAAGGAGACTTGCCTGATGACCATTTCCCTTCCTTGCCTATATGCAACATATTTCACCAGTCACAAAAGCCCACAGTGGCAAAGATGTTGTGGCCAAGGGCTCTTGAAGGTATTTGTTAGAGAGCAATTTTGTACTGCAAGTTCACCAAGTGAAACACAGCAATAGATTTACAAATAATGGCATTGTTTCTGATTGAAAGAATGAAACACATATGATGGGGTGGGTAGCGGAAAAAGAGATCAACATGCTAATGATGAATACGGCCAACAATGAAACAGGTAACTTGTATTGAGATAGTACAGGAGTAGAACGGTATGCTTTTATATCTACAATACCGAGTAGAATTTTCTCAAATAAGCAAAAAAGTGTCTGTGGAAAAGAGATATTTTCACTGAGCACTTGAGAAGGTAAAGTTCTAGTACCCATCAAAAATCTCCTTTTTTTAAATAATTAAAATACTTAGCATTTGCCCCAGAAATATTGGAAAAAGTGGAGTGCTGGAAGGCACCTAAAGGTTCTGAAATGTAACTCAAAACAAAAAAGACCATCTCCTGGCTGAATTGGAAGGAAGGGAGGGAGGACTTTATTAAGAATGGAGGAGAGTATAGAGGAACCCTGGAAGCCAGCAGACTGTATAATCTAGAGAGACCATCTGTCTAATAGTTCAGTCCCATTCTTAGAAGAAACAGCAAACAGTCCTCTTGGGATGACAAGCCGTCATTGTCACTTCTTGGACCTCATTTTAGGGGAAGACTACTCCCAATACACAGAAAACCAGAAATGACAAATAAATGCTGGGCCTGGTGACAAATGTGCTGTCTCCATTACCGATGGGAGGCACCCAGATACTTCCAAATGGAATATGTTTAGTATCTTGTGCAATTCATACTTTCTTTAAATCTGAAGCATCTTTATTGATTTTTTCAGAGCAGCTTTATTCAGAACAAAGGGAGCCTCAACGAATCTTTAAGACACTGAAAAATGTCTAGTATCAAAGACAAATAATTCTTCTGGGAACTAAAGCAAAGTCAGGGGAATGAATATTACAAAGAATTCTGCAAATTAAATTATTTCGTCCTTTTATTTCATTCTCTTCAAGATTGGCTTTAGCCTTTTAAAATGTTTCATCAAAGGGATATCTGAAAATGGTCACAATCACTACAGAATCCTTCAAGTCTGTTACAAAAGCTTCATAATCTTTTTTTCTAGTAATGTTCTATTTGCTTATTGGCTGGATTTTTGGAAGCAGCTGCCCAGACTACAAGAGAAATAGTCTTTTTTAATTGAGAAATGTAATCATCCTCTCCAGGGGGGGCTAGCTTAAACATCTTCTCTGTCTTCCCATGCTTTTTTTTCTGAAATTCATGACAAACCCTGCTGAAACTATTATTTTCAAAATAAGTCAACACACATCTCTAGTGACTGCTGAATGATAGTCCCTAATCACCACTGCACTCATTTTAAAAGTGATTTTTTTAAAATTCTATCAATTCAAAAACATAATGAAACTTCAGCCTCTTCAAACGAGAAAGAAGGGAAAATCTTCTTCATAGAAGTCTCCGATTCAGTGTGAACGTATGCACATTCTTAGCTATTTTTGTTGGCTCAGGGTGCTAAACTCCGGTTTACTCCTAGCATAGTTGGATAACTTCGATGATTTGCAGTCTGTGACAAAAGACATCAAGGTACCAGCAAAAAAGGGAGAAACTAGCTTGAAAAAGATGGTGGTGAAAGAACAGGAAGGGAAAGAAGAGTGCTCCCTTCGCTAACTAGTTGAAATTGCAGAGGGCAGGATAGCCAGAAGAATGCCCCAGTTTAGGGGGAAAGGATCAGACTCAGAATTTAAATGGAAAGGGAAAATAGCCTGCATATATTAGAAATAAGACAAAAGGAATCAGGGAATCACTTGCTGAGGGGATGTTGCTAATTTTCTACCTTTGTTGCCTTTTCTTCCTCCATTGTGATGATGAGCTATTGTAAGATCGATAGACCCCAGTCATCAGCGGACAGGATCAAACCTGGCACCTCGAGCTAAATTCATGAGCCGCTACTGCACGAGTGAAAAGGCACATGGCCTTTAGCTAAGGCTGTAGCAGACACATTAATATCTAAGTAGACTCTGTGCCACTAGAGGGGACAGAGCACCACACCCAGGTGTGTGGGTTACACTATGCAAGTGGGGATTGTATAGGACAAGTAGTCCAGACCCAGCTGAGAGGTCCTTATCAAAGCAGACAGCTTAGAGCAGACCGCTCAATGCCACAACTTCCACACCCTATTTTGGCCAGGGCTTCCCAAAATGGATCCTGGAGACAGCAGAGAAGCCCAGAAAAGCCAAAACATGATAAGAACAGAAGGAAATTAAGAAAATCTACAGAAGCATAAGGAGGAACACTGAGGAAAGCTACTCTGTAGCTACAGACAGAAACAGTTGACTGGAGTCAATATAGCTAGATCACGTTTACAAGAGATACCAGAGCAAACAGCAGAAGACCTGCAAAACCTAAATTGCTTGGGCTCTGGATTTCTTCTTTTAGAAGATGAGCCTGTGGCGGGTATGGCCCTGCAGTGCCCCTTTGTGGCAGGGGTGGGATGCAGCGTCAGACCCTCATCACTCTCCAGTCCCCACGCCCGCCTCTCTGCGGGCGGACCGATGCGGCCTAATGGTCTGTCCTCACACCATCACCCCTTGATCAGGGTCGTGGGTCCTAATGGCCAGAGTCCATATAACGCGCTCCTAGTATCAGGGCAGTGTGGCCAACGGCTGGAGTCTATAAACCTTCCCCCTCCCAGGCGGGGCAGTGCAGCCTTTTGACCAGTCTCTAAGTAACTCACCCCAAATGCCAGGGCAGTGTTGCCCAATGGCCATACTCCTCGCCCTCAGTCTCTCAGGGCAGTGTGGCCCAACGGCCAAAGTCCACATACCTTCCTCCTCTCAGGCGGGGAAGTGCGGCCTAATGGCAGGTGTCCAAGTAACTCACCTCAAGCGTCAGGGCAGTGGAGCCCAATAGCCAGAGTCCATATACCATGCCCCTTAGTCTCGGGGCAGTGTGGCCCAACGGCCAGAGTCCAGATACCTTTCCCCTCGCAGGCGGGGTAGTGCAGCCTAGTGGCTGTAGTAGTATGGGGACCCAGGCATGCCTCTCCACTGGGTCTCAACCCAGGGCTCTCCTAATGGTGGGAGTTCCCCTTGCCCTTAGCTCAGCAGGGATCCACTCACAACACTCCAAGTGTCTGTACGGCTCCAACGCTGTTTGTCTCTGAAGTTCCCCGGGTCACTTCCTACGATCAACATCATGTTCTCCACTCTGGGACGGGGGTCCTCCGGTCTGTTCCCCTTCTGTGGCGTCTTCCGTCGGGGCCTTGGGGTGCATCCCAGCTTGGCTGGCCTCTGGCTACGTGCTCCAGGGATCATCGCGGCAGCGACACGCTGTTCTGAGCAGCAGTGTGGTAAGAGGGGCGAGGCCGGGGAGTTGGATAATGGTCAGAGGGTCTCAGGAGGAACAGGAGTATTGGATAGGGTGTGGGAGTCTCAGGGGGCCTGTCAGGGGGCGGGGGTATGGCTAGGGGGTGAGGCTGTCAGAGGAGGGGGGGTTGGATAGGAGGTGGGGTATGGGGGGGTGATTAAGGGGTGGAGGGTTCTCTGGAAGGGCAATCAGGGGACAAGGAGCAGGGGGGCTTAGATAGGGGGTAAGGTTCTGGGGGTGGGTGGTTGGTTAGGGTAGGGGGTCTGAGGGAACAGTCAGGGGACAAAAAGAGCAGGGGGGGGTAGATATGGAGTAGGGTCCAGGGGAGGGGGCAGTTAGGATGGGAGGTTTCGGAGGGATCAATCGGGGGGGGGGGAGGAAGTTGGATGGGCTGAGGGCTCTGAGGGGGCAGTCAGGGGGCAGGAAGTGGGAGGGGTCAGATGGGGGTGAGGCCAGGCTGTTTGAGGAGAGCCTTCCCTATCCGGCCCTCCACACAATTTTGAAACCCAATGTGGACCTCGGGCCAAAAAGTCTGCCCACCCAAGTTTGGTCATTAACTGGTTAAAGTTAAAGATCATGAATATTGACTGTATCTTTGTATGCTCCAGGTTATCACTACAGCAAAAATTTGGTAGTGTGTGTCTCATTTTTTAAGTTTGTATTTTTTAAATAAAGTTAATTTTAAAAAAATAAGTTTAGTTAAGTTTTAGCTTCTTTAGTTTGTTTGATGAATAAAAATAATGTCATTTATGACTGAGGATTCAATAAATGTTCACCTTTTTTTAAAAAAAAAAATGTCCCTGGGTCCACACCCTAATGAAATGTTCTGCGCATGCTTATGCAACCTTACTATTTTAAGATCCCCCAAAATTATGTTATTCAGTCATATTCCATTGTTATATATTGTTCATTTGGAGTATCAACTAATCAATCAGATTAAAGGTAAACCATATTACTATGTTTTTTACCTCAGTTGCTAAGGAATTGCACTTAAGCCAAGCAGTTCTGTGATTGTAGTCTTATTTGCATGACCCACAATGCAAAAGTGTGCAGAAAACTGCCTAACAATATTTGTATTCCTGCTAGGAAGACACTATATTACCTTTTTCTTATCCATTAACTATTTAAAATTAAATCAAAATTTGTTTTATCTGAATCACAGTTAGAATCTACATTTATAACTGCTCTATAGAAAGTTTAAAGCAACTTTAATGAGTTGTTCCAGATCTCTTTATACGACAATAATAATGAAAAAAGTAGTTACTAAATTGTACAAATAATTTGATCTTAACGTTTGGGAATACACAATGACCATCAACCAATGAGAGAGGAGCAATGTGTATTATAATAATGATACAAGTATCCAGACAGATACTTGATTCAGAGTACACTAAAGAGTAAAACAGGGCAACTCCTTTAAGGACTTAGTTCGTTTGATAAGTTAGCAACTAAATACAATAAAATACAGGCAAGGGAGTTATGTTCGACATTGTAAGCCTGTTTCAGGTATTCTACAACATGCAAAATAATTCAAAATATGTACAAAATTAATATTAAAAGAATACAATATTGAATGTTTTTATACATCTAATTCTATTCCAGTTCTGGCCTTTCAAAAGAAAAATAATAAACATATCATAGGAAGTTAGATATTGCCTTCACGTTGACTGTACAGTATTCAAATGGCAGTAATGAGTCACGTTTCGTGTTCCAAAACTGTATTTTGGTGCATCACCACACCATTTCTATCCTCTTGTGAAATTATGGGTTTGATAATCTGCTAATATAATTCCATATTTTTCTATAAAATTTCAGAAGCCAGCAAGAAAACCAGAAACCAAATCCTTATCTCCATTAGAATAGAATCCATGGTACCTCAATCTTCTTGCATTTCAGAGCACTTTAAAAAGCTGGATACATATTATCATTCCCATTTTAAGAAATAAGCCATTCATTCAGATTGCAGATTCAGGTGCAGCTCCCTGTTAAGGGATCCCTCCCCATGCAGCTCAGGAGTGATGGGTGCAGGGGAGATTGCAGAGCTTCCTGCAGCTGAAGGAGAAATCGGGGTGGATCTGAACCGGCCCTGAATGCCAAGCAGGGAAAGAGGAAGTTCCATCCTCCCCCAGCCCAGCCGGCAGTAGGAACTGAGCATGGTGCAGGGCAGGATCTTCCCCAGTCCCACCTCTGCTGACTGCTCTGGCACCAGAAACATTAATTTCATGATTGCTCTTGTGGCTTCCCCATGCTTCACCATCAGAAAGTCATTTTTCGGAGGGAAGCAAAGAAATCTGTGGTGGACATAAATTCTGCACATGCACAGAATTCCCCCAGAGTAGTGGATTTTTCATGATCGACAGATACCTTGCAAAGGTAAAAGGTTGAGCAGAATATGGGTCATGATGTGGACCTCCTTACAGGAGTTTCCTGTGAGAAGCCAGTCACTCAGGTATGGGAAAACTGTAAAAGCTTTTCTTGTCCAAGCAGCCACCACTGAAAAAGTCCTGGGTGCTGTGAACAAACCGAAGGGGAGGACTCCAAGTTGGTAATGGTTTTGGTTGAAGACGAACCTAAGGAGCCAACTGTGGGCTGAATGGATATCTATATAAAAATATGCATCTCATGTTGAGAGCCACGACCCATGTGCCATTCTCTAACAAGAGAATTACTGATGACAAGGGTATCATGTGAAATTTTAGGTTTTTGATAAGCTGGTTTAGCTGACCTAGATCAACAAGTAAGGAGAATAGACTCCCTTTCCAGGGTGTTGAGAGGGAACCTTTTCTATGGCTCCCCTGAGGAGCAGGGAGTTCACACCACCTGTCATAAAATCTTCTCATGGTCCCTGAAGAGCAAGAGTTTCCAGATTGGGGTGCTGAGGGATGGAGTCAATGGTGTCATCAATCACAGTAGATTGATTGATTGACAGTAACACCCCTCCTAGCACCCCTCCAAGCACAACCTCGGAAATGCTGACAGACATATGTGCAGTTGCTTTTGTGAGGCAAAGGCCCTGTATCAACCAACCTCATGTGGCCTCACACCATTGAGATCTGAAAATGGTAGTACCCTTCTTAAAGATAACGAATTCATCAAAGAGCACTGGGAAGAAAGCTTTTGAGATAGCTTTCTTCCCAGTGCTCTTTGATGAATTCGTTATCTTTAAGAAGGGTACTACCATTTTCAGATCTCAATGGTGTGAGGCCACATGAGGTTGGTTGATACAGGGCCTTTGCCTCACAAAAGCAACTGCACATATGTCTGTCAGCATTTCCGAGGTTGTGCTTGGAGGGGTGCTAGGAGGGGTGTTACTTGTTTGTTGAGACTGATTTACAGGGTGGAGCCCCAGCCCAAATCTGACCAAGGCTTCACTGTCTTCTCCATGAGGGGTTTTCTGAGTCTCGACCCTCATGAGTTCTGGGGGGAAAGGAATGAGATGCTGGACTTGGCAGAAATGTGACCCTCACTCAAGCAGTAGAGGCAGTGTGGATGTTTGTTCACAGAAAAGGAGCTAGAGAAGTAAACAGTTTTTGAACCCTGGGCATCATCCCAGGCTTCGCAGGGGGAAAAAATGCTATCAATGCTGCACTATACTATTAAAACTAAAAAAGTAACTATATATGATTCTTATAGGAGTGAAACAATAATAAGGTGCTGAGAACACCAAAAATTCTGATGCAAACTATGTAGTGGTAGGAAGGAACTGGAAAGACTTTGGCCCACATCACCCTTTATAACGTTGGTTGGGAGCAGAAAGAGAGCTACTGCACGTGTGCAAGCCAATGGACAATGCCTGCAAGAAATTCCAGACACAACACATGCATACCCTACAAATGGATACACATAGGGATCATCACTCAAAGAAGAATCAGGATACCAAAAAAAATAAAATCCTCGTGATTTTTAATCCTCATGATTTCTTTTTTGGTCCAGTACCTGACTTTTGAATTCTTAGGGGGAATTTCCCCTTTGTGTATGAGCATTTCAGAAAAAAGTCATCCTGAAATGCACCATCTGGGAGACATCCTCTTCCTTTTACTCCTGATGACAGGCAGGACACATCAATATCATCCCTTCCCCAGGCACTGATCTCAGCTCTCTCTTCTGTGCCCTACACCCTGCAGACCTCTACTAACCCCAATCTTGCTGTACTTTCTCTAGGCACTGCCCCATCCAGCTCCAACTCATTGATATAGTCTCCTGTCCCCCTAACTGGCTGCTGGCCCTGTCATTTCCCTGGATGCTGTCCCTGCCCCATTCTAGGAGAGTGAAGTCAAGCTGAGGCTGACTCCCAGAAGGTTGAGTAAGAGGAAGGTACTCCAGGGATACTTTCAACACCCCACCCCTTCACTTCCTTAGAGCTGAACAAAGGAACAGGATGGGAAAGAGCTAACCCTCAAGCTAGCACCCTCAGCACTTTCCCTGCTCCATGGGCTGCTCCTCCCATCCTAAGCCCAGGCAGCACATGCAGAAGAGAAGTCCTGCTTCAGTTACTTCATTTTAATTCACATCATTATTTCAAGATTGGCTCAAGAATAGCAGCCGTGTTAGTCTGTATCCATAAGGAAAGCAAGGAATACTTGTAGCACCTTCGAGACTAACCAGTTTATTTCAGCATAAGCTTTCGTGGACTATAGCCCATACATCCGATGAAGTGGGCTATAGTCCACGAAAGCTTATGCTGAAATAAACTGGTTAGTCTCGAAGGTGCTACAAGTATATTCCTTGCTTTCTTTATTTCAAGATTGAGACTTCAGACAGTTTCTATAATGACCTTTACAAGTGTAAGACAAAACTATTCTTATATGCAAATATTTACTCTGTTATAAACCACTCAATTTTAATTAGAAGAAAAAATGACAGGTGCTAAAATGTTCTGCTATTATACATACTGAATCAGGGACAACAAAAAGTACTGCAATACAAATAGACTCTAGATAATATGGTTTAAAAATGAACATACAAAGATATTTGCCACCCATTAAATCTATTTTTTCTACAGATTTAACTTAGATACACAAAACATAAACTCATGCAAACACAGCCTTCAGTATCTTAATACATTTTGAGACAGTAACCATGATTTCCATACATATATATATTCCAGACATACATATAAAAAATACATTTTGAGACAGTGTGTGTATATATACACACACACATATATATATATATATACATACACACACACACATATATATACATACACACACACATATATATATATATATATATATACACACACACACACACACAAAATGTATACATATATATAAAAAATACATATATATATTTATTTTTATAGAGCGTTGTGCACAATAGGGCCTCAATCACAAATACAATATTTGGGTGGAATAATGTTTTTGCAGCAGTTAGCAAATGGCAATATAAGTTGACTAAAATAGTGACAGCAGAAAAAAGGACAACTGAAAAGTTTTTTAAATAATTATAAATTACAGGACACTTCACCACAATCCTTTTAAAGCAGTCACAAATATGAATCAGTGCTACAATATAGAAGTTGCCATGCTTACCTAGCATACGAATGTACAATGCAGTTTGATCAGAGCTGTCATAGGAAATTGCTCCACGTCTCTGTAAGAAATAAAGACAAATGTCAATCTGTTTTATGAATGTTAATTAGTCTGACCCTTAAGTTGCATCGCTTTTGGAGATCCATAGTCAATAATCTTTTAAGATGGACTAATTTAAAAAAAAAAAAAGTGTTTGTTAGTGCATCTGTCAACAGTGCATCCTAATTTTATCCTGGCAAGAGCAAAGAAGTGCCAAGAAAAGGAGGGAACTAATAACAGAGAAGCTAGGAGAGGAGAACTGCTAGCAAGGGTCATATATAGTGTTCCCCAAACTTCTCACATCACCGCCCCTCCCCGCCCTCCCCCCCACCATCCCATCAGCACCTCTGCCCCTGCTCCCCCATGAGCCTCGGTCAGAAGTCACAAACGGAGTCACACCCGGGCTGGCAGCAGAGGCCATGGCTGGGTGAAGAGCCACGGCCATACACAGGGCCGGAGCAGAGTTGGGCATAGGGACGGAGCAGAGCTCGGAATGGGGCGGGGCTAGGTGACACTCCATTCCCACCCGTCCCCATGGAAGCTGGCCTGAGTCCCACTCCCCTGCCAAAACCTTCCTCTGTGTCCCTCCTGAAGGGGGTGCGCCCCACAGTTTGGGAACCACAGGTTTATGAGGAGTGCTCAATTTCCTACTCCCCACATTCCTTCTCCAGCTGCCTCTCAAAATCATGTCCTCCCTCCCCACTAGTACAACAAAAATAAGGAAAAATAGACACATGCAAAACTTTGGTTATGTGGAGTTATAGGCTGCAGATACCTCAGCAGTGGCCTGTGCACCTCATGCTCATCTAGAATATTAACACTGGCCTGTTCCTACACAATCTTGATGATCTTTACTTTTAGTGGCTGAAGAGAGGAAAGGCAGAAAGGAGGCCTTTCAGTTCACTTCAGTGATAAGGGGCCCATGGCCTCCACTTTTGAGTGTCTCTGGCTACCTCTCTGATTCTTCCTCACATGGTACCTCTCTTGATTTTCCAAGTAATCTTGGATACAAACATGTTCAAATGCTTTCAGCTTGGCTTGTGTGTGGCATAACACTGCATATGCTTTATAGAGACATTGTTATGATGTGATTATAGCATAACTGTGATTATTTTATACAAGATAGGTCAGTGAGATATTGTTGAAAAGGTTACGATTTACTGAATATGTTTATTCTATTATGGATGTATCATTTTTGTATCGAGTTAGGAATATTGTCTATGCATCTATTACAAATGTGTTTACACCTGAGGAAGGCCCACCAGACAGAATGCAATAAGTCTAAAAGGCTGGTTGGGAAGGGCTATTAGGGAAAGTAGTACCGTGTTTCCCCGAAAGTAAGACGTTCCCCGAAAATAAGACGTACCTCCAGTTTTGCCTCTTGCCGTAATATAAGGCACCCCCCCCCCCCCGAAGCTGCCGGTACCGTAAGGCAGCGGTCAAAATTTGGGTGGTCCGCGGAGCCGGAGCCGTAGCCGGAGGAGAGGGGCGGGGTCAGTAAGAGAGGCGAGCCGGGGAGGGGGAGAAGAGCGGGGCCGGAGACTGAGCCAGGGCCGGGAGAGGAGAAGAGGCGAGCGGGGGGGGGGGGGGGGGGAGAGCGGAGGCGGAGCCGGGGCTGGGGGAGGAGAAGAGGCGAGGCGAGCCAGGGAGGGGAGGAGAAGAGCGAGAGCGGAGCTGGGAGAGGAGAAGAGGCGAGCCGGAGCCGGAGCCGGGGGGGGGGGGGGGGGTAAGTGGTGGGAGCCCCGCATGCCTGCCGGGGAACAGGGTGCTTTCCCACTTTGCAGGGAATAGCTACCATCATCTCTATTTTTAAATTAGCAAATTGCATTTTAAATAGTTTTCAGGGCATTTAAAAACTTTTTTCTGTAATAAATGAAAGAGCACTGATATTTAGATGAGTTGTGTGCCAGGAAGAGAAAACTACCAAACAAGGACCTAAAGCGATCCCCTATTCTCCACATGCTTGATTTCATTCCTTAATTAGAGCCATTAATCAGTAGGTATGAGATATGAGGCTTAAGGGCCGCCAAGACAGAGAGCCTCCAGCTACGGCGGCCGCTCCTGTGCCGTGCCGCCCCCCCCCCCCCCCCCCAGAGTCCATAATTGGCCCCACACCCCAGGAGGTGATGATGGCTAGGAGAACAGGTCTCTCGCCTTCCTGCTGCCTGCAGGGCATGCATAGTGCAGGGGTGTGGAGCCTGATTGCAGGCACTAGCAGAAAAAGGTGGGGGGAGGAGACCCTCCCCACACCTCCCCAACCCAGATCCAGCCACCGACCTACCTGCTGGATACTTCCTGGCTCCCCCCCTGCAAGCCCTGCTCCAGCTCCCAATGGGAGCCATGGAGCTAGTGCTTTTGGCTGGAGTCTCCCCTTGGAGCCAGAGACCTCCAGAGCTGGTGAGTGTAGCCAGGGAAGGGGGGCAGGGTCAAGTGTGGATGAGTGTTTGGGAGGGGTGTGTGGGGTTGGTGTGGACTGTGGAGGATGTCTGGTGGAGGGCGCAAAATAAAAAGAACAACAATATCAAGACTATCAAATTATTCATTTATTTTCATTAAATATATAAGGTAAATAATGAAATTACAAACCAAACATATATTCTAATATGCAATGCTACCTTATGCAATATTCATTTAAAAAGTTTAAAATAAGCAGTGCTCCAAGAAAAGGGAATGGGGTGGGGGGGCAGAGGCGCAAGGTAAACATTTTGCCAAGTTTGCTATTTTATACCGTATCAGTAAATGTTTGTCTGGTTATGCTGGTTTGTCTGGTTATGCTGGTTATGTTTGTCTGGTTATGCTGGTTTGTGGTGACAACTACTACCGTACCGTATACAGGTAATAAATTTCCTTTTTTTTTGTTCAACAATAAATGTGTACCGTATTCTTCTTCATGGAAAAATAAGACATCCCCTGAAAATAAGACGTAACGCATCTTTGGGAGCAAAAACTAATATAAGACACTGTCTTATTTTCGGGGAAACAGGGTAGGTCTCAGAAGATGCTAATCTCCCACTGGGGAGTCTTCCTGGGGATGCTGGAAACAACCTCTAAAGGGTATGTCTTCACTACAGCAGTACGTCGATTTCCTTTAAGTCGATTTTTTAAAGCAGACTGTATAGAGTCGATTTTGTGTGTCCCCACAAAGCACAGCAAGTCGACAGTGTCTGTCCGCACAACTGTTGCAAGCGTCGACATAGCGAGCGTTGCACTGTGGGTACCTATCCCACAGTTCCCGGAGTCCCCAGCAGGCACCATTTCGAGTGCTGCACTATGGGTAGGCATTTCATAATTTCACGCCCTTTTTTCATGCCGCCGACCCCATTTTGAGCGGTGTACTGTGGGTACGCATCCCATTATTCGCGCACTTTCTACGCGCTTCGCTAACGCCATAGCACTGCAAGCATGGAGCCCGCAGATGCCACCGCTGCAGTACTGGCCGTTGTGAAGACCTCGCGCACCGTTGTGGATTTTATGCTGTACCGTCTGGAGAGGAATGCGATCCAGAGACAACTGCACTTTCTGGACCCCGATGACAGTGATGAGGAGGAGATGGACATGAACGTGCACAGCAGGGACAGGGACGCTGACACTGACATTTTTGGAAGTAGGGTGACCGACAATCTGGCAAATTTGGTGGCAATGGGGCAGGCTCATGCCATGGAACGCAGATTCTGGGCCAGGGAAACAAGCACAGACTGGTGGGATCGCATAGTGCTGTGGGTCTGGGATGACTCCCAGTGGCTCAGAAACTTTCGCATGCGAAAGGGCACGTTCACGGAACTTTGTGACTTGCTTTCCGCAGCCCTCCGGCGCAAGAATACCAGAATGAGGGCGGCCCTCACAGTTCAGAAGCGAGTGGCGATAGCCCTCTGGAAGCTTGCAACGCCAGACAGCTATCGGTCAGTGGCGAATCAGTTTGGGGTGGGTAAATCTACAGTGGGGTCTGCTGTGATGCAAGTAAGCAGGGCAATCGTCGAGCTGCTGCTGCCCACGTTATAAACCTTGGAAACCTGCAAGCTACAATAGATGGCTTTGCCGCCATGGGATTCCCTAACTGTGGTGGGGCTATAGATGGGACTCATATCCCTATCCTGGCACCGGACAACGAGGCCGCAGAGTACAGAAACCGGAAGGGATATTATTCTATGGTCATGCAAGCAGTGGTTGACCACAAGGAACGTTTCACCGACCTGCACATGGGATGGCCGGGAAAGGTTCATGATGCTCGTGTGTTCAGGAACTCTAGGATATTTAGAGAGCTGCAGCAAGGGATTTTCTTACCTGACCAGAAAATTACTGTGGGGGGTGTAGAAATGCCGATTGTTATCCTTGGGGACCCAGCCTACCCCTTAATGCCCTGGCTAAGCCCTACACAGGAGCCCTGGACAGGGGTCAGGAGCTGTTCAACTACAGGCTGAGCAAGTGCAGGATGGCAGTAGAGTGTGCATTTGGCCATCTGAAGGGGAGATGGCGTTCATTACTGATTCGCTCAGACATCAGCGACAGAAATATCCCCATTGTTATTGCTGCTTGCTCTGTGCTCCACAATCTCTGTGAGAGCAAGGGGGAAACGTTTATGGCGGGCTGGGAGGAAGAGGCAAATTTCCTGTCCGCTGCTTACCAGCAGCCAAACAGCAGGGAAAGTAGAAGAGTGCACCATGAGGCACTGCGCCTCAGGGATGCCTTGAAAACCAGTTTTCTGAGTGCCCAAGATGGCGTTTGAGAACCCGCTCCCTTGCTCTGCTCAGCCCTAAGCCTGCCGTCCTCCAACCTCTTCCCCCCCCCCCCAACCCCATGCTTGCAGAGGAAATAAATTCACTGTTTTAAAAATCATGGTTTCTTTATTGCTGCATCACAAATACAAATACAGGGGATCACTGGCAAGGTAGGCAAGAAGGGGTGGGTGAGGAGGGAAACCAGCAGTCGCAGCGGTGGAGGAGCGGGGGGGGGGGCAGACAGCAGCTTTTACAAGTTTTTAGAGAAACTCAGCCTGCTGCTGCTTGTGCTGGCTTGTGGGGTAGAGTGGGTCGGTCCCCGGAGCTTCCCCCCCCCCCGGGTTCTCACCCCGCCTCTGGGCGGGGAAGCTATGGGACTTGGGGAGGGCGGGAGGTGGTTACACAGAGGCTGTAGAGGCGATCTTTGGCCCTGTTGAAGCTCCACCACACAACGAAGCATGGCACTTTGCTCCTCCATTATGCGAAGCAAAGCATCCATCCGCCGTTCTTCACGTTCCTGCAACTTTTCTGCTGCAGCTCTTGATTCTTGCCTTAACTGTAACAATTTTTCCCTCCATTCTGTCTGCCCTGCGGCCTCAGCATAAGAGTTATGCAGAAGTTCATTAAACATGTCATTGCGTGTTTTTGGTTTTTTTTTACGCTTTCGTATCTGTGATAGCCGGCGTGATGGGCAAGAGGGAGGATTCACAGATAACTGTGCAGCTGGTGAAGAAAGAAAGGTATAGGGTTATGAGACTCATACAGTAGCGGAGAACAATGGGATTACTATGCAGCGGGGAAACACAGTATTCACAGGCCTGATATGGTTTCTGTACAAGGTCATATTCCTCACCAAAAAGTTACTGGATCAGTCAAAAGTCACAGAATCACCTCACGCAGGAGAGCGCCTCACCACGGCTGCTGAAATCACCATGCAGCCCGCTATGGTAAGCTCTTTACAGCAGCGCTCGGATATTCCAGCGTAACCCCGCCCTCTTCCCCCCCCCCCCCCACCGCGTGGCTCCCTGTGAACCGCGAAATGCAAAACAAAAACAAAAACCTCTCGGGGTTCAGGCTGGCTGCAGAAGCATCCACTTGTAGGCTCAAAACTCCTCTAACTGCTCTCACACCGGGCTGGCGGGGGCGAAGGGGAAGGGGGGGGGCTTACAGGCTGTCTCGCTCACTGTGTCCAGACTAATTGCAGTCCGTATTTCAAACAGGCAACCATGAATGACATCACTTTGGTTAGAATTTCTCAGAGAGATAGAGAACGCATGCTGCTTGAGTCGCTGCAAAGTCCTGGTCCATTCGCCGCAATGCTAGCCTGCTCAATGATACCAGACTATTTACTACTTTCATGGCGTGGGATGGTCTCCTATCACAGGGGACCACATAAGGCGGCTCACCCCAGAAATCTGGTGCGGAAGATTCATCGCTACCTCCGGAATAGCTTCATAGAGATGTCCGTGGAGGACTTCCGGTCAATACCGGAGTATATTGACAAACTCTTTGAGTAGAAACTGACCAGCAATGAAAGCACGCTAAGTCCTTAGGGCAAGTTAATCATTAATAAATGCTTCCTTTAAAAATCATGAGTCATGTAATCCCTTTAAAAAAAAACAAAAAAAAAAACAACTCACCAGAGTTCCCTTCGCCGGCTTGGATACCCGCTTGGGAGAGTTGGCTGAGTACTGGATCCAGGGTGATAAACAGCTCCTGGCTGTCTGGTAATAATACTGTTTCTCCGTTTGCATCCTGCTGTTCCGTGATATTTCCCTCCGCATCATCCTCCACCTCCTCATCCGAATCGTCCTCATCCATGGCCATTATCCCATGTGTGGAGTCCACGCAGACCGGTGCGATGGTGGTGGGAGCGCCCCCCATTATCAGATTCAGTTCATTGTAGAACCGGCATGTCCGCGGCGGACCCCCCGAGCGTCCGTTTGCCTCTTTGGCTTTCTGGAACGCTTGCCTCAGCTCCTTAATTTTCACGCTGCACTGTTGCGCGTCCCTGTTGTGGCCTCTTTCCAGCATGGCCTTGGAGACCCTGGCAAACGTGTTGGCATTCCGTTTGTTGTTGCGGAGTTCCAACATCACAGATTCCTCTCCCCAGATAGCGATCAGATCCAACACCTCATGACTGGACCATGCTGGAGCTCTTTTCCTCTGGCTGGTCTCCTGTGCTGCTGAGCTCTGCATGGCGTCTTGTGATGCTGAGGTCTGCATGGCGACTTGTGCAACTGATTTCTCTGAATGGCGACTGAGCTGTGCAGGTGAGCTGGCCACGCTGACCCAACAGGAAATGCTATTCAAATGTTCCCGGGCCTTTTCCTGTCTACCTGACCAGAGCAGCGAGTTGAGAGTGCTGTCCAGAGTGGTCACAGTGGAGCGGTGAGGCAGTCCAGAGCGGTCACAGTGGAGCGGTGAGGCAGTCCAGAGCGGTCACAGTGGAGCGGTGAGGCAGTCCAGAGCGGTCAGAATGGAGCATTGTGGGACAGCTTCTGGAGGCCAATAACGTCCCATTCGTCCTCACTAGTCCACAATCGATCCAGAGAGGTCGATTTCAGCACTACTCCTCTCGTTAGGGAGGAGTACAGAAGTAGATTTTGAGGGCCCTTTAAATCGACGCAAATGGCGTCCGTGTGAGGACGGGTACAGGTTTATGTCAAATTAACGTCGCTGAAGTCGATGTTAAGCTGTAGTGGGGACCAGCCCTAAGTCGTGGCTGCAGTTGCCCTGCAGGGACATGTGGCCAAGTCACCTAGTACTGAACTCCATGATAATACTAGTGTTTTTCCACTGAGCGGACAAGGGAATCAAACTGGGAAACAAAGGGTTCCCACTATATGTTGAAGCTATTTAAGGCAGGGAAGTGACATCATCCATTCTTCACTGACTGCCTCCTTCTCTCCCTCCCACTCCCGCCACAAAAAAGACGACTGCGGGAAACACCTAAGGGGAAAAAAAGACTGAACTAGGGGAGAGTGGCTGAACCCAGGCTAGAGGGTTGTTTAGCCTGTGAAAGCAATAACTGGAGTTTTAAGATGCAAGGAAGTGCAGCTTGCCTTCAAGAATCTCTACCATCTGCCTAAAACAACATTTAGGGCAAGAATTTACTATACATATCCAATTTCTTTAATATATTAAGTTTAGGGCTGGTCTACCCTAGGAGGAGGGGCTGACCGAAGATATAGAACTTCAGCTATGTGAATAAATGTAGCTGAAGTTGGCGCATCTTCAGTCAACTTACCTGCCGTCCTCACAGCGGCAGCCATCAGCAGCGGGCTCCCGTCAACTCCAGCATGCACCTCTTGGCGAGCTGAAGTTCTGGAGTCGACAGGAGCACCTTTGGCGACCAATTTATCGCATCTTGATGAGACACGATAAATCAATCGTCAAAAGATCGATCGCTACCCTCCGATCTGGCGGGTAGTGAAGACATACCCTTAGATTATGTATTTGTTTTATTTGCTAGGTAATCTGCTTTGATCAGTTTGCTTTCCCTTACAATCACGTAAAATCTAATAAACTTGTTTTGTCTAAGACCAGTGTGTGGAAAACATTAGCAGGTGGCAAAAGCTGTTGCATATCTTCCTCCACATTGAGGGAGGGGGCAAATTTCATGAACTTACACTGTACAGATCTCTGTGCAGCACAGGACAGTATAATGTTGGGTTTACTCTCTAGAGGGGTTGGGCACCTGAGTACTGGCAATTCCTTAGCTGAGCCTTCCCATGCAGAGCTGATTTCAGCGCCTATGTGTTTCTGCAGTTGGATGTGTCCGTACCTGTATATGTGCTGGTAAAGTGCAATCTAAAACCTGGGGGAGGGTGTGGCAGACTGCACAGCAGTACAGTGTAAAGCAGGGGTAGGCAACCTATGGCACGTGAAACCTTAAATTAGAGTGAATAAATGAAGACTTGGCACACCACTTCTGAAAGGTTGCCGACCTCTGGCATAAAGGGAACCCAGGCGGGCAAGTCAGGCGGGCAAGTCAGGCGGGCTCAGTGGTACCCCTATTTCAGCCAGCACTCCCGGCGACACCATCACACTGTGATGCTCTGAAAAGTTAGATGGTCTAGACTGCATTCTCGTGTTTTTCAGGGTGCCTTGATAAGCCAGCTAACCATTACTTTCCTTTTTGAGAACTCTGAGGAATAAAATGAAAGCTTTTGTCCAGTACCTGAACAAGGTTACTTCTGTAAGTAATGCTGAAGATTTTCTGACTTTATGCAGTTAACATGGTTCTGAAGAATCATGGGCTGGAAATAGAGAGGTGAGCTGGTGGTCCATAGCAGAAGGCAGCTTATACTCCTTGTGTCCTTGAGCTACATTACCACCCTCAGCCCTGTCCCCTGAATCATACAAAATTTCCTAGGTCTTATAACTTATCTAGAGTCACCTAGGCTATCAAACTGATCTTCCCCAAATGACATCAGTCGTGACTGCACTCTGCTAAAGTCCAGCACCTACTGCCACTTCAGAGACGCAATGTTTAAGCTACTCAAGTTAGTTTTACAAACTGGATCACGCTTAGGCAATGCATAACAGGGAGTTATTCATGCTGCAGGACTGTTGTTCACATGCTCCAACCCTGCAGTGCTCCATATCATCTGAAAGTAGAGTGACCAGATATCCCGATGTTATAAGGACATCCTATTTTTGTGGGTAATTTACACAGCAACTGGGGAGAAAGACAAACCTGGTTTGGAATTTAAAAACAAATTCCAGGAAAGGTCGGAAGACAGACCAACTAAATTCAAGTTGAATGTCCCCTTAACTGAAAACTGATTTGCAAGATAAGCCATTGGCATACTCAGATTGAACACATGTAGTTTTGGTGAAACATTTGGGGGAGGGATAGCTCAGTGGTTTGAGCATTGGCCTGCTAAACCCAGGGTTGTGAGTTCAATCCTTGAGGGGGCCATTTAGGGATCTGGGGCAAAAAATCTGTCAGGGGACAGTACTCGATCCTGCTAGTGTAGGCAGGGGACTGGACTCTATGACCTTCAAGGTCTTTCCAGTTCTAGGAGATTGGTATATCTCCATTTATATTATATTATGCGAAAAATAAAATATAATTGAACACACGGAGACATATTAAGTGACAGTCCCAAGCCTCAGACAAATGAGGTACTAAAAAGTAGCAAGAACTAAAAAAACCCACCATCCATTCCAAAAGGAGAAGAATGTGTGTAAATGGATACAAACTATTAAACCAAGTAGTAGAGATGGAAGGTGCAAGAGACTTTATGAGCATGCAGCACGAACTGTTCAGCTATATGCAAAAGCAGCTTGTTACGAAAAAGAGCAAACCAATTTTGTAATTATTCATGGAAGAAGCATGTGGACCTCCAAGCAGACGTCTGGAAAACATTAAAGGGGTCTTGTCACTTTTGACCTATAAAATAACTTCATCCTTGGCAAAGCATACAATTATGCTTTCAATATCTTGATTAAATGCCCTGTAATTTTATAGAAATCCTTTTTAAGTGGATTGTCAATCTTTTGAGTCCTTTCCAAGATTCCCTAGACAGACAGATTCACCATAGAAGCACTTTATCTCTTCTAATCCATTGATGAAGTCAAGACTCTATCCTGAAATAAGTTCTGGGTATGAATGAGGATGCACAAGGCCAGAGTCAGCACCTGAGGAACTTTTTGATCACAACAAAGAACCTGAGTAAAAAATGGTCTTCTGATGACACGAGAGTGATTGCTCCACAAGACAGATCTGCTTTACTGTCCAGAAATTCACCTGACTGTGAATGCCTAATGAGGTACAAGTCCAACGAAACGAAAATACACACACAAAAAAGTGTAATATAACTTTCATAGACACTGAATACTGTAAAATCCAAGCATATGTAATTTCCCCATCCACAACCTTGGGAAGAGAGAATTGTTGTTTTTCCAGCATTTTTAAACAGTAACTCTTTCCATACTTCTCATAACTTGAGAAATTTTTCTTACAGATTAGAGACAAGTTATATCAGAGCGGTCCCGTATTTCAAGGCAACTGAATTAAGAGAATATATACAGTGTGCAACCAATCTGTTGGAAGGTATTATGATTTTGTGATGTTGGGAAAGAAATCAACTTAATTTCAAAATCTATTCCAGGAAGCTCAAATATTTAAGATAGGACTATTTTTAAATGTTATCCTCTAATTTGTAACTAAAGAGTTTTCCTTCCCACATTCTTTCCATTAATAGACTAAGTCAGAAAAAGGAGCAAATTAATTTGCTACAGAAATACTGCAGACTCACTTTTAAGATAAATTAGGCTTACTAGAAACATAAACCTCAAATTCTCACTTAGTTACTCCTAAATTAATAAGAGAATGAACTCGTGGTTCTTTAATTTTAATGCCCTCCAGTAACATTTAAGAACTACAGAACAAAAGATGCATGTAGTCTAACAATAGGTGAAGCATCATAATTATAGCTGTATTTGAAAGAAAGAAATAAGGATGCAAAAGTAAATTTTAATTTGCATTGACACACAAGGCATTTTGTACTCAAATGATTTATATCAATACTACCATGCAAATTATAATTAATGCAACTGTAACAGGGTTGGCACTCACCTCTCGTGAGCACCCCGTCTGGTTGGGTGTGTCTGTCGTCTTTAAACCTATGCATAGAACTTGCCATCTTGTCAGAGGTATCCATTGCCACCTGTAAGGCCACCACCAGTTGATCTTCCTTAAATATATCTCTAAGTGCCTCCCTGTTGTCATGCAACAGCATCACCCTGTCCTTGGTCAGAAAGTCATACATTCATACAAGTTCCGGTACTTAGCTGCACGGAGCGGTAGAGAGGGCAGAGGAGAAGGATTTTCCTTCCAGGTGGATTGATTTATTTGGGTCCTTCTCCTTGAGGGTACTCTTAGTTAGGAGATTTCTTTTGTACCACTGCCTAATGAGGTACAAGCTGGAATTCAAGCCCTATTGGAAGTACTTGACACCTCTTCTCCACCCAATTTGCAGTGCGCATTTTGATTGGCATCTGCTGTAGTGCCTTAGCCAGGTCAAGGAATCCCACATTTATGGAAAGGGCACTCCTAGCTGGACCAGAGGCAGACACGATGATCACATACCTTGAATTTCTCAGATATGATTGACCTGTATTTCCAGAATCTCTGCAATCCTCATAAGAAACTCTTGAAATGATTAAAAATCACCAGGCTCCATTACTGGTATTGAGGATACCACTGTGACGGTGTACCCCATCAGACTTTATGGGGGGGGGGGGGTGCCTATAAATATATGTATGATACAACTGGAATATGCTTTTGCTACTTATGCCATGTAACATATCTATGTAAAGGTAATGATCTGCTGGATCTGTTCATCCTATTTGTATGTATGCGTCTGTTTTGTATTCAAAAGTTATGAATATTGGCTATGTGTTTGGTTAGTTATAAGTAGACTTTGGAAAGCAGCTGAGCAGTTCTCGGAGAAAAAACTATTCTCAGTGAATCCCAATCAAGAACCAATCAAGCTAACAATGAACTTTGTAGATGCCTGTCCACACCTGAGCTTCTCCAGCAATGTGGCCTGGCTAGTAATGAATGGAGTCTGGCTCAAAACATGTGACTGGACCATGTGGCTCAAACTCCCTTTTACAAGGAGGAGGGGTCTCCACCCACAAGAGGATGTCTATATAAACCCTGGAGAGACCCCTCCATGTTGTCTTCAGCAGGCTCAAAGACCAGCCTCTCCACCCCCCAAGGATACTTAGAGGAAACTGGAACAAAGGACAGTGACAGCAAGGGGGGGGGGGGGTGAGTGATAGCTGGACCCAGGCTAACAGGGAGATTGCAACACGAAAAGTTTTGGAGCCAACAACATGCCTCAGATTTAAAGCGAAGCCACTATGAGGATATTATTAGGCTCAACCACTGAGAATTGGAGAAAGCTAAACAGTTACATTCTCCACAATAGTTTCTACATATTCCACAGGTTATTCCACAGTACTTGCACCACAATATTTGGAGAATTTATTGAGCACATTAGCAGCACTAAATAGTTTTATTTATTGTTCTAAACAGCTCTTCCCCCACAGCAACTAAAATCTTCAGATATGATACCAAGCTTAGTAACCAAATTTATACAATAAAGTGATCACTTCATAAAAAAGTTCTTCACATTTACCACAATCTGTTATAAGTATACTACAAACATTTGTATTTAACACCCTTGTCTTTTAAAAACAAAATTGCCAATTGTATCCAGTGCCTAGATATAAGAAATATCACAGCCTGAGAACATTACATTTTCAATCCACAACACATGGTGGATGAGATCTGACAAGTTTGCTGCCAAAACAAAAAACAACCAAAACACACCCCCCCACACACACACACACACACCCCCATAAAAGTGGGTTGATGAGTTTACTGCAAAAAGTTATTCAACGTTAAGACAAGCAAATAAAGAAACAGAGAAGGATTAAACAATATGATATGAAAGTATGAAAAAAACTTACAATAACACTCAAGCAAAAATAAAGGTGGAATTACAATGTGGTGCAGGGCTTATAGAAAAATACTGACACAAACAGACTTTGTGCACAAGAAAAGCAAAAGAAGCCTTCAAAAAACGAAACAGCAAATGCACTGTTATCAGAAAAGCAGCAGCAATGTATTAGTTAAATATACACCGTTTACCACAGACCCAGACAAAACACCAATGTGGATTCCTTTCAATACCATGATCCTGACCCTAGTTAAATATAATTATTTATTTGATAAATGCAAAGTACTGCACATTGGAAAACATAATCCCAACTATAGATATAAAAAGATGGGGTCTAAATTGGCTGTTACCACTTAAGAAAGATGTCTTGGTGTCATCATGGATAGTTCTCTAAAAGCATCCACCCAATGTGCAGCAGTAGCAGTCAAAAAAAAGCTAACAATGTTGAGAACTATTAGGAAAGGGATAGGTGGTAAGGCAGAAAATATCATATTGCCTCAATATAAATCCACGGTACCCCCATATCTTGAATACTGTGTGCAGATGAAGTCATCCCATGTTTGTTTGTTTTTTTTGTTTTTTTGTAAATGGAATTGAGGTGGTTAAAGGATAAAGGATGCCCCCCTACCAGGCATATCCCACTGGGAGGAGGTCTCAAGGGTAACCAAGAAGAAGCTGTAGGGATCTCTCCCAGCTGGCCTGGGAATGTTTGGGAATCCCCAGGAGGAGTTAGAATCTGCTTCAGGGAAAAGGGAGTCTGGGTCTCCCAACTCTCCACGCTACTGCTGAGACCTTCACCAGGAAAAGTGGCATAAAGGAAAGAAGCAAGAATATGTAGAATTGGAAAAGGAACAGAAAAGGGCAACAAAAATTATTAGGGGTATGGAACAGCTTCCACATGAAAAGAGATTAATAAAACTTCCAAGCTGAAAAGTCCTAAAGATACAGCTAATGGGGGGATATGACAGAGGTCTATAAAATCATGACTGGCGTGGAGAAAGTAAATAAGGAAGTGTTATTTACTCTCTCATAACACAAGAACGGTGTGTGAAGAAAAGCTTCTTCACACAACACACATTCAACCTGTGGTACTCTGCCAGAGGATGTTGTGAAGGCCAAGACTAACAGGGTTCAAAAAAAAAGAACTAGATAAGTTCATGGAGGATAGATCCATCAATAGCTATTAGCCAAGATTGGCAGGGATGCAAAACCATGCTCCGAAGTGTCCCTAGCCTTTACTTATCAGAACTGAAAATGGATCACTTGATGATTACCTGTCCTGTTTATTCCTTCTGGGGCACCTGGCATTGCCCACTGTTGGGCGACAGGATACTGGGCTAGATGGACCACTGGTCTGACTCGAGATGTCACTCATAAGAACGGCTATACCAAGTAGGTGGTGTTTGTTCGTGGGCCAACCTAGGAAGAGTACTAATTTTTCCTTTTTATACCTAATCTATTCCATGGTCTTCCAAAGAATGTCCAACAGAAAATCTAATTTAAATATCTTTTAGCTTCCACCACAGTGTAAACATTTGAAGCCCAACAGTGTAACAACCTTATAGCAAAGAGCATACATGTTTGGAGACATTCAGCAACTCTACAACAAGATTACTAATTGACTTATGATGCTATAGCAAATTCTCTAATCAAAATGCCATCACTGTTTCTTGTGGGGGGAAAAACTCACTCATGAAGCAAAGAAACTGTCATTTTCTGTTATAGATTCTTAAATATCAACTCACTGAAACCTACACTGTAAACAAGCTGTAACTGGAAACAATTGTCAAGGAACACTGCAAGAGAAAATAAAAAATCTTTAAAACAATTCTGAGTGAAGTGGCACCATGTTTATGGTTCAAAATTAACAGATGTATCTGCCCAGCATAATTTTTTTTTTTTTTTAGTTTATAACCTGCAGAGTAACAAACTCAGTTGTGCTAGTATTTTTTGTCTCAGCTACCCCAACTTTCCTATGTACCAGTCTACTCATATTCCTCCACCCCTACATGGTTCAACTCTCCTGTGCTGTGTCCCACCTCCACCCAAAGCAGTTTTCCACACCTCACTCCTACATTACTCAGCTGTGCTCACGATTTTGACAAGTTACATTTAGAACTCACAGAATACAAAGAATCAGTAAAATGGAATTACATAACAGACAATCAAGCAAGAAGGAAGAGTGGGAAGGCTCACAGAAAAAATTAAGAAGAAAATTGAAGAGGCATAGGGTAGAAACTGAACACAAACATGTGACTGCTCTGGTCTGAAATATAAGTTGGTTTTTCAAAACAAAAGAAAAGTTAGTTCATACATTACTGCTTCTTCTTGGGGAAAAATAAATGTTTGGAAAGATAAGCAGTGGTAACCACAGCAAGAAAATGAAAAAAGAGCAAGAAGACATGATCATAACCTGATCACCACTTATGTAGTGGAAGAAGCAGTATACTATTCCACTGGAAAACATCACCGTGGAGAAGGAACAAAACATGGTTAATTAGTGGGTCTCAAAATGATACTGAATTGTGAGTTTAAGGAGCAGAGGGATTTAGTAACATACGACCAAACACTCATTTTAGAATTCTGATATTTATTTAACCTTTATTTAATCATTTAGAGAAAATTAAAGAGCTGGAGTTCTCAAACAAACACTATCCAAGCACAGAGACATTTGTACCAAAGACAGGACAAGAAACAATGTGTGTTGGCCTTTTACTTGTTCATGCCATACTACAAATAAATACTATAAAGACTACATATAAAGATTTAATTCAGCCTCCTTGTGTGCTTACATTTTAAGTCAGAACTAAGAAATTTGGCATTATCATACTTTTTTCGCAAGATCTTTGCTTTATTCAGTTGACGGGCAAATGAACACAGACCTCTTGGCTTAAACTAGTTTTTATAAGATTAAAAAAATTTGAATCAAGGGCCCCATCATTAAAAACACACACACACACACAGGCTCCCTTCATGTGTAAGCTTTTAGCTTGAGAACTATTGGTGATCTCAAATTGTCATAGTACTGTAAGAGAGTATCAAGGTTGCTAGAGTCCAAACAACTTAGTCCTCTGTAAACTAAAACCAACACTTCAAATGCACCTGAAAAGCAAGTTCAAATCAATGAGCACAGGTGCAATGTGATCCTTGCAAGACACTATTAAAGCAGCTAGTAACTGCACTCTGTGCCAACTAGAATTTCTGGTCTTCAATTATGAATTCTGCTGAATTCATTACAATAATCTATTTTGATGTGACAAAGGTGTGAATAATAGTAGTGATCATAATAAATCATTATACCAAGCTCTCACAGCCCTTTTCCATCAGTAGATCTCAAAGCACTTCACAATCTTTTATGTATTTATGCTCACAATACCCCACTGAGGTAGGCAAGTATTACCCTCATTTTATAGATTGGGAGCTGAAGCACAGAGAGGCAGAGACTTTGTCTATACTGGCACTTTTGTTGGTCAGAGGTGTGGAAAAGAAAACAAATACCCCCAACCGACAAAAGCATTGATGTGGACAGCACTATGTCAGCAGGAGATGGTCTCCCAATGATACAAGTACTGCTGCTATTAGGGATGATTTAACTATGCCAATGAGAAAGTCTCTTCTGCTGGCACAGAGTGGTTACATGGGAGCCCTTACAGTGGCTCAGCTGTTGCAGTAGAGCTGTGCTGCTGTAAGGTCTGCAGTGTAAACATAGCACAAGTGATTTGCCCAAGGTTATACAGAAATCTGGGGCAGGGCAAGGAATTGAACCCTATCATCCAAGCCCTAGGCTAGTGTCCTAACCACCGGACCATCTTTCCTCCCTCTCATGTAGAAAGAAAGTTACAACTTTATTATTAAACATAACTGAGGGGGGAAAAAGCCATTGGGCACTCCTGTTATATGGACTTCCTGTACATCTCAGAATCCAAGATGACCCAGCACAAACTTAAGTACACTTTGTACTCCTCGGGAAACTCTGCGCCAAAAAATTAAAAATTCTGCAAAATTCTAGATGTATTTGTTAAAATAACACTATATACTCATGCTAATTTCAATTATTTTGGTAATTTATTTCAAAATACCTGCCAACAAGTATGTCCGTAACAATACAGACAACAAAAAAGATTCAGGAAATGTTTTTAGACAAAATACATTCCTTACTAGGTATATTAATACAGAACTTTAAGTAATAATACATATAAACTATCTACTAAAAAGTAGATAAGGATGCGCTTTTTACTATTTCTCACAACACAAGAACTAAAGGTCATCAAATGAAATTAATAGGCAGCTAGTTTAAAACAAATAAATGGAAGTATTTCTTCACACAACGCATAGTCAGCCTGTGGAACTCCTTGCCAGAAGATGTTGTGAAAACCAAGACCATAAAAGGGTTCAAAAAGAACTAGATAAAGGACCTATCCTCCATAAATTTATTAGCCACGATGGTCAGGAATAGTGTCCCTAGCTTGTTTGCCAGAAGCTGGAAATGAGCGACAGGGGATGGATCGCTTGATGATTACTTGTTCTGTTCATTCCCTCCGGGGCACCTGGCACTGGCCACTGTCAGAAGACAAGATACTGGGCTAGATGAACCTTTGTTCTGACCCAGTAGGGCCATTCTTATGTAAACTACAGTAATGAAACTTATTTCCCACATCCCTCAGAAGCAGTGCAGAAGCTTGTGGGAGTCAGAGTAACAGAGAATCTGAGGGAAAGGGAAATAATTGCTGGGAAGGAGCCTGGTAGTGAACCTGGAGGGTTGGTGGGTGGGTGTGTATGAGAAGTATGGAAGAGGGCTTTTTTAGGAGGGACAGGACACATGACTGTTAGGGATTTGGAGAGCCTTCCCCATGCAGACCTTGGCTTACCCCTAGACTCTCCTATTCAGTCAGGCACATCTACCCCTTCCCCATGTCCCTGCACCCCCCTTCTCCATCCTCATGTGTCTCTGCACTCCCAAATCACCCCCTGCCCCCAATGTCCCTGTACCCACACTCAGCAATCCCCTGTCCCTATGTGGCCCTTCACCCCCCCATTCAGCCCCTGCCCCAATCTGTCCCCCACACTAGCCTTTCTGAATCCCAGTCTATGCGACTCAGTGTACCCCACTATCTGTTCCCACCATAGCCAGTGCCTCCTCACCTGGCCAGACACATGGGCAGGGCACTGTGAGGAATGCAGCCTATCTTCCTCCCTATCAGCTGCTGACTGCCATAACCCATAAGCCAGCTGCACTCTCTTCTGGCACCATCCAGCTCCTGGTGGGCAAAAGGCATAACTGCAGAGCCTATCTGGCAGAATGTATCTTCTGCAGAGAAAAAAAATCTGCAGGGGATATGAATTCTGCACATGCACAGGTGACAGAATTCCCACAAGAGTAACTTTGCCAGTATCTTCTTCAGTTCAGGAAACAGATATAAATTTGTCAACTTCCACTGGTGCTTGCCCTGCACTCCCAATCCAACCGATAACCTGTTTTATCTGGACCGAGCTTCTGTCAGCTTACTCTTGTCCAAACTGCTGTCTCTGTTCAGGAAAACTGATTAAATGCACTGATTGGCTGGTGGTGGGCAACCTGTGACCCATCAGGGTAATCCGCTGGCAGGCCGCAAGACAGTTTATTTACACTGACCATCCACAGGCACCACTGCCCACAGCTCCATTGGCTGTGGTTCATCATTCCTTGCCAATGGGAGCTGCAGGCACCTATGCCTGCGAACAGTCAATGTAAACAAACTATCTTGCGGTCCACCAGCGGATTGGCTTGGTGGGCCATAGGTTGCCCACCACTAGTCTAGGCGCAGTGAAAAATAATACAGTAAACCCTCGATTTAACGGACTTCGGATGCAACGGACAAAATTTCTGAGCAAGTCTGATGCATCCGAAATCCATTTCTCGGGGGCTGGCCGACGGCTCCCTGCAGCCGGGACCCGGGCGGGCTGGCCGACGGCTCCCTGCAGCCGGGACCCAGCAGTGGGCAGGCTGCGGAGCTGCCACCCCAACCCTGTGGCGGGTGGGCTGCTGCTCCGACAGCTCGTGTTTTTTTTTATTATTAAATAACGGACTTTTTGATTTAACGGACACCCCTCGCCTGAATTAGTCCGTTAAATGGAGGTTTTACTGTACTGTCATTCATCACACTGAAAGTATCTCTCCAATGGCTCTGTAACACAAGTTGAACCCTCCGGAGTGCCAGTACAGAACTACAGGACAGCACTCTTGCTATAATGAGAAATTGATCAAAACTATCCTCTAGATCTGTGCTGACAAGCAACACCCAAGCCATCTAAGGAACGCTGTCTGTCATCAGGAGGACTTGTAGAGGTCAACAATACCCCAGAGTTTGCAGTTTCAAAGCCTAGGAATGCAGAACAATCTGCATGGATACTAGAAAGAGCTAAACTAGTGCAATCACTGCACTATTCATACCATAATCGGGCATGGAACTCTACTGACACTGCACCAGGAAATCTAAGGTGTCTTGATATTGTGAGTTACTTTGCTACAAACCTCTCATCTGTCCCAAAAATGGAGTTAAGACAAGGTAATAGTTGACAAGATTCCTGCACAAGGGCTTAATTTTAAAAGATGCTAACATCATGCCCTCCTAAATGTTGTTAATCTCATCCATCAGCACAGTGCAGTGACCTAAAAAGGAAACAATACTTTGCACACGATAAGATTGAAATCTCTACCCTCATGCCTTCAATCCTAACAATACAATGTAGAATATATCTAGCTGCATTTCTAAAGCCAGAAACAACTAGAAACTGTAATCATGAAAATCACAGTCCTTGCCCAGACTGCAAACACTGTAAAGTACACTAAGTAAAAAAGACTTTGTAATCTAACAATTGCAAAATTAGTAAAGTTATTCTGTATATTAAATATATGGGAATTCCTTGACAAGTAATTTTTCTTTCTAGCCATGCTCCTTATTATACTCTATTCCTAAAACAGGATAAATTGTTTCCATGGCTTCTTGGGAAGGAGATTGCATACACAAGAGATTCTTCTACAGCAATAGAGTCAACACCCAACTTCTCATCTGCAAGAGCCTACCCTAACCAATCTTGTTTTCTTACTCTTAGGGCTTGGTTACACTGGCGCTTTATAGCGCTATAAAGCCTCCAGGAGCGCAATAACTCTCAAAACGAACACATTGGCAAGGCACATTTTGCGCTACAAGTACGGGCTTATCGCGTTATTTGTAAATCACCCCTTCGAAAGGAATAAAAGCTTTTGCGTATTCCCTGTAGCGTGTTATGGCAAGTGTAATCAGTCATTATGCTATAAGGGATCTCTGGCACGCCTCCGAGCCATTTAAGGCAAGTAACAAGCCATTTGACGTCTTTGTGTTGTTTTGCAAAGGGAAGGAGGAATGCAGAAGTTCCTTTACAGAACTCCGCTCTTAACTCAAGTAATTAAGCAGTGAAAATACTCACCAATGGGGCTGTGTGAGTGAAATTCAGAGCCTGCTACTTTTCTGTAGAGAGAAATCACTGACAGCATGAACTTGTCTCCCTCTGTACACGTTCCCCCTCACCCCCCTCCTTTGCAAAGCACGTTGCACCCAGCTGAATGCTGGGATAGCTGCCCATAATGCACCACTCCCTGTGCCGCGGCAGTTGCAGCAAATGTGGCCACGGCGTCCCATCTTATAGCGCTATGGTTATAGCGCGTCCCATATAGAGTAATAGATAAACGCGCTATAATCCTTGTAGTGTAACCGAACACTTAGTGTTGGAGCAGCTTGTGTTCTTCTCCCTCTTTGATCTTAAGTGGGGTATGGATTTTTTACTTTTTGCAATTAGGTTTCAGCTTTGGTAGTGGAGTTCCCCCAGCTTAGTCTTCAGCAAGGAGTATTTTATTGGTGGAGAGGAAACTTCCTCCCTCCCCCCAACAAATCATTTTTGGTGGGAAAAGGAGTAGTAATATAATTCTGTGGACTACATGGCCATCTTTCTGACTGTAACAAGTACTTATCTGAAGCTTATCCAGGGAGGACATATTTCAGGCTGTGGCCCCTGTAAGCTTCCTCTTTAGATAACTAAAGAGTCAGGTAAAAGATTCTTCCTCTTCATTAGTACAAAGAGGGGATATGAGTCAGTTATATCATGCCCTCCCTGACCTCATTCCCATAAACTAGATTGCCATATGTGCAATGGTAGTTGTGTATGTGCGTGTCTCACTCTCAAAAGAGGGGGATGGTCAGTCTTGAAGACATTCTAAGGAGGAGACATCAATACGCTCTTGAAAAAGGAAGCAGCAACCACAGAAGCAATTTCTGGACCGGATATGAACTAAAATGTTTGTCTGCAAGTTTCCTGCAGTTAAAATCTACTACATTTTATAAAGCAATTAAGTATCAAATGGGAATCATGTATCTGAAATGAATCAGGGTGGTAGCCGTGTTAGTCTGGAATAGCAGAGTTAACAAAGTCCTGTGGCACCTTAAAGACTAACTATAAAGTTTTGAAGCATGAGCTTTCGTGGGCTAATACCCACTTCAACTCCAATACTTTTGCCATTAACTTTTTGATATCAAACAGCCTTTGGCATGGAGGTTTGTTGAGTTACCTTGCACTTGGCTACACTTGAAATTTCAAAGCACTATCGCAGGAACGCTCCCGTGGCAGCGCTTTGAAGTGTGAGTGTGGCCACGCACGAGCACTGGGAAAGAGCTACCTCCACAAGGGGATTAGCTCAGAGCGCTGGGAGCCCGGCTATCCACACTAGCACTTTAAAGTGCTCAGACTTGCTGCGATCAGCTGTGTGATTTTTTACACCCCCTGAGCCAGTAAGTTTGAGCGCTATAAAGCGTCAGTGTAGCCAAGCCCTTTGAGTGCTTGCTTATCTTGCAGTTATTACTGGCATAAGCAGAATAATGCTGAAAACTTCATATTCTCAGTCTAATGAAACAAACTACCCTTCTAAATTCTGCTATAATGATTTTTATTCATAATTCTGGACTGGAATTTGAGAAGTTTGGGTTCAATTTTCCTGGCTCTGATGTACCGTATTTTTCGCCATATAAGACGCTCCGGCATATAAGACGCACCTAATTTTAAAGGAGGAAAATCTAGAAAAAAAAGATTCTGAACCAAATACTGTAGTAAAATATTTTATATCAACTGTATAAAGTTAACAGCAGTTTAAGAACAATTTTATGTCAACCATGAGGGGAGGGGAGAGCACCCCGGGAGGGGGGGGCAGAGGATGGGGGAACTACAGACTGTGGAGTGAAGAAGTGAAGAAGGGGAAGCCCCGGGGGGCACAAGAGTGACGGGTTCTGGTGAGTGTGGGCTGGGGAACCGAGGGGGTTGGGTCTGGTGACGGGGGAGCTCAGGTTCTGAAGAAGGAAAACGAGGAGTAGGGGCTCTGGAGCAGAGGGAGGGAGCCGGAGGGCGGGACCTGGCGAGGTGAAGCCCGGGGGAGGGAGATTTGCTGAGTGGGAGCGGAGGAGGGAGGACCGGGGGGACGACGACCAGAGAGCCGGTGATGGGGGACGGGGGGAGCGGTGCTGACAGGGGGAGGGGCACACAGCGGGGTCTGGTGACAGGGAAGTGAGGGGAGCCGGTGAAAGGCAGCGTGGGCCCAGGGACATTTGGTGACGAGGGGCGCCGGGGCGGCCGGGTGAGGGGGGCGGGGGCAGTTACCGGACTCACGAGGGAGAACTCCATGGAAAATTGGCGCAGCCACGTGGGTCGCTGCGCCGCACCCCGCCCGGGCTGCGGGCGCCTTACGTACTGCCGGGACTAGCCGGAGCCAGGCGCTCCCGTCCGTGTCCCTGGTGTCATTCGCCTCGCCCCACCCCCGCGCTGAGTCGGGGGGGGGGGGCGGCAACCCCGCGCCACCGGGCGAGCGGAGCACCCGCCCTATAAGACTATACCCGGCGTATAAGACGACCCCCGACTTTTGAGACGATTTTCCGGGGTTAAAAAGTCGTCTTATACGCCGGAAAATACGGTAGGCTACCTGTATGATCTTGCACAATTCACTCAAGCCTTGTGTAGACTACAAGTTTCCCATGCTCAACAACAAATGCAGATGTAATTGTATTAAACATGGGTTAACAAGTGCAGATCAAGGACAAACAGTATTCAGCATTTCAAAGGAAAAAAAATAAAAAGGCCAGATCTCTCTGTGACTCAAACCTCAACTGTAAAATAGGGATTGTGACATTGTGCTCCATATGTTTTACAGAAATACATTTATAAGTGTGAATATGATGTAACTGGAATATGCTTCATGCAAAAGGTCTTTTATAAGGTATTATTACAAAATTTATAATCTACTGAGTGTGTTCATCCTATTTGTATGAAATATGAAGTATTATTCTGAAGTCCTATTGTAATTATGCAAAGTGTGGACCATTAATGGTGGTTTAGAATCTTGATGGCTCCCACTGACCAGGACAAGTGGTTGTAAATGGCTCTGTTTACTTGTAAGTCTTCCTGTGTTCATGTAAGCAAGGTTGAAAAGAATGGAGGCTTGGGGTCTCACAGAAAATGTTACCATGTCACCAGGTACTGGAATCTATCTTAAACCTGGTGCTTTGCCATTTAGAAGGGGATGGGATGGGGACCCAGAAAGAAAAGATTCCCACCTTGTGCCAAAGCTATAAAAGGGGGCAGAACAGAACAAATGGGGCTGCAGTCATGAGAAAACCCGTAGTTACCACCTGAGCTGGAACGAACAAGAACCATACTGGGGAAAGGATTGGGCCCAGACTAAGAAAGAGACTGTAAAAGAAGCATCTTGGAACATTTCTGAGGGTGAGATTTACCTGTACTCAGTTTCTTAAATGTATTCGGCTTAGACTTGCTTGTTTTGTTTCATTTTGCTTGGTAACTTACTTTGCTCTGTTATTACTTGAAACCAGTGATTATACTTAAAATCACTTTTGTTTATTAGTAAACCCAGAGTAAGTGATCAATACCTGTGGGAGAAAACAGCTGTGCATATTTCTGTATCAGTATTATAGAGGGCAGACAATTTATGAGTTTATCCTGTATAAGCTTTATATGGCTGTGTGGCGGGGTGACCACCCGCCCCCTACCAGAAGGGGCTTGGAAAAGCCCCAAAAGGGGTTTGAAATAGCCTGGGAGGCTAGCCTGCAAACTCCCAGGCTGATTGGGAGTTTGGGCTCAGCTGTGTGGCCACGCCCCAGACACTCCCAGCCAGGATATAAGGGCTGGGAGACAGAGAAACAGGGGGGAAACGGTCTCCTCTGCATTCAGAGGGAGACAGGCCTAGCTGCAGGAGCTGAAGCCAGGTACCTGGGTTATGGCAGAGCTGGGGCGGGGCAGGGCAGAAGGAGCTGGGTGGGCTCTAGCCACGAGCCCCAGGCCTCCGGGCCTGATACAAGGTCCGACCCAGAACTACCAGGGTTGCAGGGAGCAGCCTAGGGCTGGAGATAGCAGCAGCAGGCCAACCCTCCTTGCCTGTGATGAGAAGCCATGATACTGCAGTCCGCCCCAGTGAGCGGGGGCAAGTGGTGACTGACAGTGGCACACTCTGAGGCGAGGTGGGGATAGGGGGTAGAGGGTTCCCCTGGGGAGGGGAGACCCTCACACCAAGGGGGTACTGCAGGGTTGCAGCACCCACAGTTGGAGGGCACCGGGGTCCGGGAGGGACACGGGGCCAGCAAAAGAGCGGGGCATCAACCTGCGGAGGGCGCTCTGGACGCTGAAGGAGCTGATTCCCCAGACAACCAGCGGGAGGTGCCGCAGGGGTGAGTGGTGACCCCGTTACAGGCATAAAATGGGTTTATTTGGGGTTTGGATCCCAGTATCTGGATGCTGGAGATAGGTGACTTGCTGAGTAGTTTTTGGTTAAAGTCTGAAGGTTTGGGGGCATGGACCAGACCTGGGTTTGTGATGCCAGCAGACTAGCACGTCTTCCTTAACAAAGCAGGTTTCTGGAGTCCCAACCTGGCAGTGGAAAATGGGCTCAGAGGCAATTCCAGTACATCGGGTGACAGCCTCAAGAGGGTCTCTGTGACTGAACCCGTCACAGGAATAATGCTCTCCTACCTCACAGGGTGTCAAGAAAACATTCATTAAAATCTGAGGTGTTCAGATACTATGATGATGACCTCTACTAGTATTTAAGATTGTAATTTCATAACATCGGAATTCACTAACAGCTTGTGTAATAAAGAACTGAGTTAAATAAGTGTCGCTCATTTATGAGCTGGAGACATCTCAAATTTTTGCCTACCTCTGCATATGCGAATGTGGCAGCTATCTATGGCTGATTTTCAGTGGCACTCATGCTGCCTGGGTCCTGGCCACTGGTCCGGAGGGCTCTGCGTTTCAGTTTAATTTTAAATGAAGCTTCTTAAACATTTTAAAAACCTTATTTACTTTATATACAACAATAGTTATATATTAGACTTATAGAAAGAGACCTTGTAAAAAAGTTAACATGTATTACTGGCACGCAAAACCTTAAATTAGGGTGAATAAATGAAGACTCGGCACACCACTTCTGAAAGGTTGCCGACCCCCGCTCTACAGATAATGGATTTCATCTAGTCCAGAAGACGTTAGGAGCATTTGCCATAAAAAACATTATATATATTGCAGTAGTACACAGGAAGCCCAGTCATGGGCCATCATCCCACTGAGCTAAGCACTGCACAAACAAAGAGTCTCTGTCCAACAAAGCTTACAATTTAAATATAGGACAAGAGAGAGCATTCAGATACAGACAGATGGGGAAGCACAAGGAAACAATGAGAGAATGCTGGTCAGCACGATGGACAGCAATGTCAGCATACCAACTTCCTAATCATTTGTCAAGGCCCTGATAAGCCCCCTCTGCAGGACACTTCCCAGACCATTATGAGGGGAACTATATGCTGGATGCCAGAGTCTGAACACAATCACTTTCCCCTGGTTTGGGGCCCCTACACACACACACTCAGGGTGTAGATCCTCTATCTAGCACTCCATCCAAGAGTTTTTTAGGACATATGTCCCACTGCCCAGGACTCTGGAACAAGTGCTGAAATTGGGTAACAGTTTAACTATCTTGTGGGGGTATGGGACAAGGCGTAGCATATGATACAGAGACTTTGCACAGGACTCATACACAGCGCACAGCACTATTCTTTTGTTACTAGCATGAGAAATACACAGATCTATACAAAAATAATAAGCCCTATACACATTTCACTGCCTCAGTTTCCGCTGTGCTCTTTAGGCATTATTTGGGCTGTGGTCGGTGTCATCTGGGGTCATTCACAGTCCTGTTGTAGTGCATGGCTTGGGCTCTGAAAACAGAGCTTTCCCTCCAGCTGGCTTCCTCTAATCTTGGCCAACACATTCATTCTCTTCCCTGTCCTGCCCAACCTTCCTGTAGATCACCCCCAACATGTCCCTCTTCTACACCAGGCCTCTTTGTTCTGCCTTTGATAACTTTTCACCGTTCCAAGCCTCCTCCCTGCAGACCAATTTAGTCAAACTGATTTCCCAGCTCAGGCACACTCCTTAACACAACTATTGTGTTGTCGGAGTGTTGACAACTCTCCATTGTCCCTGGTCTGGGGAAGACGTTCCACATTTACACAGGGGCGTTCAGTGATACAGCAATTTTCATAGTATCAACCATATTTCATAAATTGTATGTAGGTTTTTCCAAATCGCCATACCATTGTCATACCATTGTATTTTGTTTATGTTTGGAGGGCATCATAGCAAAAGGAGAGTTTTAAGAAGAAATCTGAAGGAAAACAACGAAGTGGCTTTGCAGATGTCTGTTGGGAGCTCCTCCGATGACTGATGGGCAGCATGGGAGAACAAACTAAGGTGCCTGTTTGAGACACTGGGTATGTCTTCACTATAGGTCTAGGTCGATTTCCCTTAATTCGATTTTCTAAACTCGAGTTTAGAAAATCGAATCAGTGTGTCCCCACCAGGACAGCAGGTCGACAGTGGTCGACACTGTCTGTCCTTGAACTTTTGCAGGGGGTCGACATAGCCCGCATTGCACTGTGGGTAGGTAGCCCACAGTGCAATGCGTGCTGGACCCCCCCCCCTGCCCAAGCAGCCCCACGGACCCCCCCACCCGAACAGCCCCCCCCTCGCCGTACCCACCCGCCCGAGGGGGGGGTGGGGGAGCCAGCACGCGGCTGCTTGGGCTATCGGCTCAGCTGCCTGGTGAAATTGACCAGACAGCTGAGCCGATCCCTCAAGCAGCCCCGCGCGGGCTTCCCCCCCCCCCTCAGCAGCCCCGCGGACCCCCCCCCCCGCCCGAACAGCCCCCCCAACAGCCCCCCCGCCCAAACAGCCCCCCGCTGGACCCCCCCCCGCCCGAGGGGGGGGGGAGCCGGCGCGGGGCTATCGGCTCAGCTGCCTGGTGAAATTGACCAGACAGCTGAGCCGATCCCTCAAGCAGCCCCGCGCGGGCTTCCCCCCCCCCCTCAGCAGCCCCGCGGACCCCCCCCGCCCAAACAGCCCCCCCAACAGCCCCCCCGCCCAAACAGCCCCCCCGCTGGTCGGAGGTCGGAGGCTTAACTTCTGATGCCTCTTCACTAGCCCACAGTCGAGCTTGTAATGTCGAATTTAGCCTTACTTCTCTCGTTAGGCAGGAGTTCCGAAATCGATCTTGAGGGCCCTTTAAATCGACTTTAAGGGCATGTATGTGAAGACAGGTACACCTTTAATTCGACCTAACGTCGTTAAGGTCGAATTAAAGTGGTAGTGAAGACATGCCCACTGTAAAAAGTCCCTAATTTCTTTAACAGATTAAGCATTTTACTGTACTGACTTTTTGAATGTTTGTTACCCAGCTTGCCTACTTCTCTTCATTTGATTTCTCTCAAAATGTCATCTGCAAAGACTACACTATTACTTAACAGATGTGGTTTTGTTTTTCTTCAAATAAAAGTGGAGTTTTTGAAAGTCATAAATGGTGAATAAGAATTTGGGAAAAAAACCTGTAGTATCTAGCATACAGAAGAGGACTGTTTAATTTATCTTTTACTTACCACAAATTATAAGTATCACTAATTCTAGCTAATTTGAGCAATTTTGAATATTCAAGACAAATATATCAAATTGAAATGAGATACATTTTTGTTTCACTACAGACTTGTTTTAGGGCTGAAACAGATTACTTTACAAACTAATAGTTTGGCGTTGTTTTTTGTTTTTAAACAATTCCTTTGAAACATGGCACTAAACCAGGTATTACTGTCAACACAAGCGGTGTCCAACAGAAATTCAATGCTAGTCACACTTGTGGTTTTGAATTTTTCTTATTTGCCACATTATAAAAATGGATTAAAAAACTAGAAACATACTACTACCATAATCCTGAAATCTGGTATATAATTAATACTGACCGCGCATCTTAACTCAGCCTCCAGATTTTACTTGGATTTTATAAAATTTACTGCACAAAAAGAGTGGATTCACAGACCCATGCATTGCTCATACATTAGCCACAATTCAATAGCCTATTCGCCACATGTGGCTAGTGGTGAACGTATTGGACACTGTTGGTTTACACCAATGACAAAAAGGTAACGAAGACAACAGGCTAGACTAGTTTTTGGTGACTGTTGCCAAGTTGCACTAAAATTAATGAAGATTTTAACCTACTAGTCTAGCCACTCAGATTTTATGCAGGCAAAGAGAACAATTAAGTCCATGAAACAAGTAATCATGAGCCTTACAAAAAAATAGCAAATACCAACATGGCTTGATTCCAGAATTTTAAGACATATGCTCAAATAATTTAGACTTAAAATTAGGAAATTTGAAGAATGTCATACAGCCACTTTATCATCATCATAACACACAAAGGCCCCAATCAGGATTGGTCCCCACTTTTCTTAGCACTGTATGAAATCATATAAAGACAGTCTCTGCTGCAAAGCACTTAACTAATTTGATACTTAAAGACGTGGATGCAAAGAGGAGGAAGGGGATATGGGGAAAGATCTGAGTAGCAGTAATAAGATGAAGTTCTCCCACAGATAAGAAACTGGGACAACTTGATGATTCCAAATATTTCATTATTTCAATTTTTAAAAAAATATGGGGAAAAGATGAAGGGTGAGAAGAATGGTGTTAACAAACATAAGGGAGAAAGGGGGAAGAATGGAGAGCAAAAATGACGGTGGAGGTCGAAGGAGAGAAGTCAGAGCATGCAGCTAGTCAACATAATTACACCCAAAATTCAAACAGTAAGAGGTAGTCTGCAAACCGGTAAGTGACTGTGCCTCACCCTTTGCCCTATGTCTCCAAATCGTGCTTACTGGGCAAGCTCTGGTGCTTCTAGAGACTGACTGAAAGCTTCTGGGGGTTATCCTTCCCAGCCCACATGGAGTTTACTGGTGTTTGGTACCCTAAATGGGAGTTGTATCTCTGGAGGCAGGGGTGGCACGGAGCAGGGAACATTGTACCAGGGCCCCACGCTTGGGGTGGGGCAACATTTTTAACATCTGAATAAATAAAGTGAAACAAGAGGGGGTGGGGTCCTGTAGCAATGCGAAGGACTCACCGGCGCGGAGTCTGCTGCTGGTCGTTTAGGAATTAGCTCTTTCCAGCTTCGGAGTGCTCTCTGAAGGCCGGTGTTTCACCTTCCACTGTCCCTCCGGGACCCCATGCCAGTGCCCCTTTGTCTCTGGGTTATGCCCACTGCAGTAACCCACAGATCTGGGTCTCCCCTCCCAACCCTCTAATCCCACCTTGCCTCAGTGGCCACTGCAACTTACAAATGTATTTGTTACATAACTGCACTCAAAAAATAAAACAATGTAAAACTTCAGAGCCTATAAGTCCACTCAGTCCTACTTTTTGCTCAGCCAATCGTTCAGACAATGAAGTTTGTTTACATTTATGGAAGATAATGCTACCCAATTCTTAAGTACGTCACTTGAAAGCAAGAACAGGCATTTGCATAGCACTATTATAACTGGCATTGCAAGATATTTATGTGCCAGATGTGCTAAAGATTCATATGCCTCTTCATGCTTCAGCCATCATTCCACAGGACACACTTCCATGTTGATGACACTTGTAAAGAAGTGTTAATTAAATTTGTGACTGAACTCCTTGGGGGGAGAATTGTACGTCTCCTGCTCTGTTTTACCTGCATTCTGCCCTATATTTCATGTTATAGCTCGGATGATGACCCAGCACGTGTTGTTCATTTTAAGAACATTTTCCCTGCAAATTTGACAAAACGCAAAGAAGATACCAAAGTGAAATTTCTAAAGATAGTTATAGCACTCAACCCAAGGTTTAAGAATCTGAAGTGCCTTCCAACATCTGAGAGGAATACGGTGTTGAGCATGCTTTCAGAAGTCTTAGGGTACGTCTTCACTACCCGCCGGGTAGCAAGTGATCTTTTAGCGATCGATTTCTCGCGTCTCATTAAGACACGAGAAAAATGATCGCCTGCACTGCCCCCATCGACTCTAACTCCAGCTTGTCGCAAGGACGGCAGGTAAGTCGGCTGACGATACACAGCTGAAGTTGCGTATCTTCAGTCGATCCCCCCCAGTGAAGACCATCCTTTAAAAGAGCAACACTTCAATGAGGAAGTTAGAGAACCCGAAGCACCAAAAAAAGGAATCCAACTTTCTCCTGTGGCATCTGACTTAGATGACAAAAATGAAAGCATGTCTGGCTGCACTGTTCTGGATCATCATCAGGGAGAACCCACCATCAGCATGCTCTATGGAATGGCGGTTGAAGCATCAAAGGTCGTATGAATCTTTACTGCATAAGGTATGTAAATATCTTGCAACGCCGGCCACAACAGTCCCATGCAAATGCCTGTTCTCACTTTCAGATGACATTGTAAACAAGAAGCAGGCAGAATTATCTTCTTCAAATGTAAACAAACTTGTCTGTCTGAGCGACTGGGTGAACAAGAACTAGGACTGAATGGACTTGCAGGCTCCAAAGTTTTACATTGTTTTATTTTTGAGTGTAGGGGGGTTTTGTACATAAATATACATATGTAAGTTCAACTTTCATGATAAACAGATTGCACTACAGTACCTGTATTAGGTGAATTGAAAAATACTATTTGTTTTGTTTTCTACAGTACAAATATTTGTAATCAAAATATAAAGTGAGCACTGTACACTTTGTATTTTGTGTTGTAATTGAAATCAATACATTTGAAAATGTAGAAAACATCCAAAAATATTTAAATAAATGGTATTCTATTATTGTTTAATCACAATTTTTTAAAATTACTTGACAGTCTAACTGCTATTAAACAAAAAGAGACCAGCAACTGTACTCTCCATCAGCACTTGAAAGAACTAGAGCTGTTTTGGTAAGGGACAGGAAAGCAACTTTCGGTTTTCTTTTACTATATGAAGAGATGCAAACAAGTGACAGCATTTTCAGTAGGACAGTGGGAGAGTAGGGAGAAGGGGCAGGGAAGGAAATCAGTAAGTTAACTAAACACAACTCAAACATCCTGAGCAAAATGTGAAACAGAACCCTCAGATGTCACCAACTTAAACATATTTACTTTTTCTATTATAATTCCACTCTGACATCTGAATAAAGTGTTTTTGAAAATGCAAAGGTCTATATCAAAATTTGCAGGAAATCACCACAAGCACATTGATAAAAACAAAAAGCTAAATAGAAAGGACAACCTATTTTTTCATATCACCTGTATTGAATATGTTTTTATAAACAAATCTTCAACATTTTGTTTTTTACCTCTGATTGTTATTCATCTTGTGAACCCTTTAATGTGCAAAGGGAAGATGCCATGAGACTTTAAAAGCCAAAGATGGTCTTACTGCAACTAGACTTCTAAGGCTTGAATCTTACAGGGGGAAAAAAAATACTGTATAATACAGCAATGTTTTACTCTGAACATGCACTGCTTGATATATGTGGGGAAAATGTAAACCTCACCAAAAGCTTTTGGCTTTTTGAGGGAAGGAAATCTTAAGAACTGTTCACAGTAGTTTGAAAAATAACTAAAGCAAGCAAAAGGCTCACTGACTCTGGAAAGCCACTTATGACATTTTCCTAATGTCAGGGTTTGAGTAAATTCTTAGATCAGTGGGTAACTAGCAACAGGAAAGAGAAATATAGGTCATATTTTCTTTTCACCGCCATTAGTATCTGAACTGATAAATGAATAGGCTACTGATGGGTTAAAGTAACAGGAAGGTAGTTTGTTGCCATCAAACCTTAAACAGCTCAAGGAGGCTTCATGTAAATTCATGACTGAGTAAACCGGTTGTGGAAGGTCTTGCGAAAGTAGGGTGACCAGTGTCCCAATCTGATAGGGACAGTCCCGATTTTCAGATCTTTTTCTTATATAGGCAACTATTACCCCTGCCCTACCCCAGCCCCGTCTGGATTTTTACACTTACTGTCTTGGTGACCCTATTCGAGAGGGGGGGAAAGAGGGTTTAACTATGTGTAGTCCAATGACCTCCAGAGCCAGCCCCGGGGTGAGGGAAGCGCACAGCCTAGTGACTGCCCGAGACTGCTGGAGGGGGGTGGACGGTGTTAAGAGCGTAAACCGTGACTGACTGACCCGGGTGGGCACCGAGCCGGCTCTGGGAGGGCGGCGGGGGGGGGGGGGGGGACCTTACCTGAGAGAGCTGCCTGGGGTTGGGGCAACCGAAGAGCGCGGAGCTGGAGCTGAAGCTAATGGCTCCTCTGCGGCTGAGGACATGCTGCGGGACCGGCCTGTCCAGGGGCAGCACCGGCAGCTGGTAACATACTTCCATTGAAGAGCCTCTGCGCTCCGAGCCGCGCCAGGGCACCGGCCGCCGCACCTGCCTGCGCCGGGAATCGCTGCAGCGCAAAGGGGGCGGGGGGCAAACGTGCCCGAAGGGATCAAACCAGCAATTAAAACACAGAGGGGCCCGGCGCCGCCTCACCCCGCCCCCCTCGGCGTCGGGTCTGGCCGGGCACCGGGTTCCCTCCTCCTCCGCCCCCAAGAATCGCGTCTGGTCGGGCCGGTTCCTCCGCGGAGCCCGCGGGGGTCCTCGAGCAGCAGCCGCCGCCCCAGGGGCACGGGGAAGCGGGGCCGACAGTTGAGCGCTGTCACGGCAAGAGGCGGCGAGTCCCGGGCCGAGCCCCGCAGCGCGGCGCGGAGGGAGCCGCTGTTAGCCCCGCAGCCGGGCCGTCCGGGCGCCGCTCATGGAGGCGGGCGCTGGTGCCCGGGGGGCCGCTTTGGGTGAGACACACTCGGCACTGCTATTGTCCGGCACGAGGAGGCGGCGCGCGCTCCGAGGGGAGGGGCCGGGGCGCTGCGGTCCCGAGCGCGTGGGAGGGGGAGAGGGCGCGGGAAGGGGGAATACTGCGCCCGGGCCGTCCCCACTGAGAACAGCCCGGAGCGCAATAGCCCAGGAAGAGGCACGAACCAGACGCACTCTGTGCGTGTATGTACGCGACGCGCGAGCCCGGCCGGCTCCACGCAAACCGTCATCACGTAACGGCGGAAGGGGGCGGGGGTGTTGTGGAGGCGAGCGGTGGGGTCCGGGCCAGTTCGTCTCTCTTCTGCGCATGCGCGGTATTTTCGCGCCTTGGCATCTGCAGTCAGGGAGCGCGCGACTAGCCCTTCCCCCCACTGGTGAAGCGGCGGTGAGGGAGGAGGAAGAGAAAAGAATACCAAGAACGTTTCTCGCACGTGGTCGTGGCCCTTCTTCTTCAGTGATTGCTCATGTGCATGCCAACTAGTGTGTGCGCACCGCGCGTGCACGGTCCCAGAAGATTTTTCCCTAGCGGTACCCGTAGGGTCACCAGGGGCGACCCCTAGAGTGGCGCCCTTATGGCAACGTATATATGACCCTGCCGACCCCCCTCCCCCCCCGCTCAGTTCCTTCTTTCCGTTCATGATGATCACTGGAACAGCGTTGTGCTAGTCACTGCGTAGTGGTATCACACTTCTCAGTTGATATAGTTCTTAGTTACGTTATATTTCGATAGTTTTAGTAGTTGATAGTATAGTTGTATATAGTTATAGTAGATATTTCTTTCGTTCTCCGGCACCGGGGTATGCCTCGGGCGCCGGGGTTTAAGGTTTGTGAGGGCTGTGGTAAGCCCATGCCAGTTAGCGACCCGTACTCCAAGTGCTTGAAGTGCTTAGGAGAGGGTCACCAAGCAGAGCGGTGCTCTATCTGCAAAGGCTTTAAACCCTGTACCAAAAAAGAGAGAGACTCCCGCTTAAAGCTTATACTGATGGAGTCGGCACTGCAACCGCAGCAACAGCCTCCATCGGAGGTACTCAGTGCCCCGGCGTCGGTGAGAGACCCGGCGGCACCGAAGCCGGACCAAAGAAACACCGGCACCGATCTCCGCACCGCTCCGGGAACTCTCGCAGGCACCGATCGCAATCTCCAGTGCCATCAAAAAAGCCAAGAGGTCGTTCCCCTGACCGCAGAGCCCAGGGTGAACCCTCCACGGCAAGGCAGACTTCGGGTCCACTAAACGAGTCCCGTAAAGTGCCGAGATTCCCACCGAGCCGTGGGACCACACACCCCTTGGTGCCGCGCCATCCCCACATGGGGTTTTCGAAGAGCTGAACATGCCTTCGACGCCGGACGTTTTCGAGGCAGCTCAAGATATCATTGCCTTGACGAGAGACGCGGCCCCGCCACCGGTTATCACTCCGGTTCCGTTTGCGGCTCCAGCGCCCATGCCCAGGTCTGCGGCACCTATTATTCCGGCGCAGCCCCCGGTGCCGCTAACATCTGCAACCTCGGCACCATCCGTGTCGGCACCGGAGGTATGAGCCCCCTCGGCACCTGTCCTCCCGGCACCCACGACCACAGTCCTACCGCCGCCTGAGAGACATCCAGGGAAACCGACCATGTTTCAGAGGCAAACTACGGCACCGGAGGGCTCGGCACCACCATGGTCCGCGTCGGACTATTCCTCAGAATCCGACACGGCTTCCTCTCAGTCCGACCGCAGCCATCGTACCTCGGGGTCGCGCCATCACTCCCGACACCGGAGGACCTCTCGTCATCAGAGCCTCCCATCTTGGCTGCCTCAAGGGCAAGGCCCTGTGCAGTGGCCGTTCTTGACACCTTGGGCATTCCATCAGTCCCAAGGCCCACCTTCAGTATCGGCCTCATTACCTTCGGTGCCGCGGGGCCCCGTTTTGGCGACGGTATCAGTTCCTCCCTCGGAGACAGCCCCTGAAGATCCGGTACCGGGGCCGTCAGGAATTGGCTGATCTCCCTCCAGGGCGCTTCACCAAGCGCAGGAGGCTACCTCATATGACCCTGCCGCAACAGATCTTCCAGCAGGAAGATCACCAGTTGACTACCTCCTTGTCTTCCTCACCTGATGAGGTGGTAGCAGGGTCTTCCTCCCCAACCCTCCCTCCTATGGACCTTTGGGGTCATCAAGACCTTCTCCGAAGGGTGGCACAAAACCTCAATTTACCAGCTGAGGAGATCAAAGAGGAGGTAGACCCCACAGTGGACATTTTGTCTTCTGATGGTCCAACAAAAATAGCCCTCCCATTTATTAAGACCATCCATTCATTGTCAAACACGCTCTGGCAAACCCCGTCCTCCATTCCACCCACTGCTAGGGGGGTTGAGAGAAGGTATTTTGCCCCACAGACTGGCTATGAGCATCTGTTTACCCACCCTCAGCCAGGAACCCTGGTGGCCGATGCGGTCAATCATAGGAAGCGGCAGGGTCAAACGGGATCAACACTTAAATCACATGACACCAAGAAGCTTGACCTCCTTGGCAGGAAGGTGTATTCCTCGGGGGCTCTCCAGCTAAGGATATCCAACCAAAAGGCGGCGTTGGGCAGATATGCCTTCAACTCCTGGTCGGCCATGTCGAAATTTCAAGACCAGCTACCTAAAGACTCTAACGTAGAGTTTAAGGCCATTGTGGAGGAGGGCAGACTAGTTTCCAGAGCCGCTCTCCAAACTGCTTTGGATTTGGCTGACTCAGCATCAAGGACCATGGCTACTGCCATAGCGATGCGCCGGGGTGCTTGGCTGCAGGTCTCTGGCATCCCGACCCCAGTCCAGGCATCTATCCAGGATTTGCCCTTTGATAGACAGGGCCTATTCTCTCAGGATACTGATAAAAAACTTCACTCCATGAAGGACTCCATACCCCTCAACCCCTTAGGAGACCATTTAGACCTCCTCCCGCCACCCAACCACACCCCTACCAAGCTCTCCCTAGACAGGACCAACCTAGGAGAGGTGGTAGAGGGAATGGCAGAGGCCGTCCTCGTTCGGCCTCCAGACAGGGACAGCAGAACTTGGGCCCAAGACAGCAGCCAGGGGGCAGATCTAACTTTTGAAGATGCGCCCGGGGACGTCGAACCAGTTTCCCTACTAGAACCTGCCCTACCCTTTGTGAACCGTTTATCCCACTTTTACCAAGCATGGTCTTTAATCACCTCGGACAAAGGGGTCCTCAGCTTGGTAAGACGGGATATTCTATCCAATTTTCTTCCCTTCCGCCCAACCATCCCCCCTCCCCGTCCCTCTTCAGGGACCCTTCTCACGAGCAACTCCTATTTCAGGAAGTAGAGACCCTCATATCTCTGGGTGCCATAGAGGAGGTTCCTCAAGAATTTCGGGGAAAGGGATATTACTCCCGTTATTTCCTTATTCCAAAGGCCAAAGGCGGCCTTCGTCCTATCCTAGACCTGCAGGGCCTCAACTCCTACATAAAGAAGCTGAAGTTCCGCATGCTCTCTCTTGCGACCATTATTCCCTCTATGGATTGCGGAGACTGGTTCGCCGCCCTCGATTTAAAGGACGCGTATTTTCACGTGTCAATCATTCCCAGCCACAGGAGATTCCTAAGGTTTGCATTGGGGAATCGTCATTTCCAGTTTATGGTGCTCCCATTTGGCCTCTCCACTGCCCCAAGAGTCTTCACAAAGTGCATGGCAGTGGTGGCAGCATTCCTAAGGCGGAGACAGATACACGTTTATCCTTACCTGGACGATTGGCTCATCAGGGCGAAGTCAAGGGAAATGACAATTTGGCACATAGCTCTCACCAGAGCTACATTTCTCAGGTTGGGCCTTATGATAAACGAGCCAAAATCGACCCTCCTACCCACACAGAGAATAGTGTTCGTAGGGGCAGTATTAGATTCCCGTCGGGCACGGGCGTTCCTCCCACTCCCTCGAGCCAAGGCAATTTCGGACATTATCCACTCCTTCCTTCAGTTCCCCACTACCACGGCCAGGAACTGCATGGTCCTCTTGGGTCATATGGCAGCTTGCACTTACGTGGTGCCATATGCCAGGCTACGGCTTTGCCCTCTGAAGACCTGGTTAGCGGGGGTTTACAGGCAGGGCAGAGACCCCTTGGACCTTGTGGTGACCCTCCCGAACCACACTTTAAACTCCCTCCATTGGTGGCTCCAACCCCACTCCCTTGGAGTCGGGGTCCCTTTCCAGAGACCTCAGCCATCATTGACTTTGGTGACGGACGCCTCCGCCCTCGGAGGGAGAAACCAGGACGCAGGGCCTGTGGTCACAGAGCAAGCTGTCCCTTCACATCAATGTCAGGGAGCTCAGAGCTGTTCGTCTCGCGTGCCAGACGTTTCAGGACCACCTGCAAGGCAAGTGCGTGTCGGTTCTGACAGACAACACGGCCGCAATGTTTTATATAAACAAACAGGGTGGTGCTCACTCCTCTCCCCTGTGCAGGGAAGCCCGGGCCCTCTGGGAGTTCTGCATTGCCCACGAGATCTATCCCATAGCCACTTATCTCCTGGGGACTCAGAATGTATTGGCAGACACTCTCAGCTGATCCTTTTGGGGTCACGAATGGTCCCTCAGACCGGACATCGCCCACTCTATATTCCTAGAGTGGGGATTTCCCCTCCTGGACCTATTCGTCATGAGGGCCAACAGGAAATGCCAGAGATTTTGCTCCCTCCTCAACCTCAGTCCGGGATCAGAGGCGGATGCCTTTCAGGTCTCTTGGGTCTCCTATACGCATTTCCCCTGTTCCCTCTAGTTCACAAAGTGTTACTCAAGGCCCGCCAGGACAGGGCGTCCCTGATTCTCATAGCACCGGCGTGGCCCCGTCAACATTGGTACACCAGGTTGATGTCCCTGTGTGTGACGCGACCCATAACCCTTCCCCTGGTCCCGACCCTGATCTCTCAGGATTACGGTCAATTATTGCACCCCAATCTGCAGTTGCTCCACCTGACGGCGTGGAATATCCGTGGTTGAACCGGTCGGAGCTTCAATGCTCAGATCCTGTCAGGGATATCCTATTGGGGAGTAGGAAGCCTGTGACATGGGCTACCTATGCAGCTAGGTGGAAACGTTTTTCCTGCTGGTATCGGGATAAAGGGGCTGATCCTATCTTAGCCCCAATACCTCTGATTCTTGATTATCTCCTTGACCTTAAAAGGCAAGGTCTAGCGCTCTTCACTGTGCGGGTACACCTAGCCGCCATATCAGCGTTTCACCTGGGTATTGGGGGCACATCGGGATTCAGTAACCCACTGGTAGCAAGATTTCTGAAGGGTCTAGAAAGATTGTACCCCCCGGTGCGTCACCCTGTCTCCCCGTGGGACCTTAACCTAGTGTTAACAGCTCTAATGAAGCCCCCGTTTGAGCCCCTGGCCACTTGCCCACTGTCTCACCTCTCTTGGAAGACGGCCTTCCTCGTAGCCATTACCTCGGCTCGGAGGGTTTCCGAACTCAGAGCTCTGACCTCTGAGCCACCATACACCATTTTCCATAAAGATAAGGTCCAGTTGCGACCTCACCCGGCCTTCCTTCCCAAGGTGGTCTCGTCTTTTCACCTTAACCAGGATATATTCCTCCCTGTTTTCTTTCCCAAACCCCATACCTCTAACAGGGAAAGAATGTTTCACTCCTTAGATGTGAGAAGGGCATTAGCTTTTTATTTGCAGCGAACAAAACCTTTTCGTAAATCTCTACAACTTTTTGTTTCAGTAGCAGAGAGAATGATGGGGTTGCCGATTTCTGCTCAACGCCTCTCGGCAAGCTCTGTTATAACCTCTCGAACGTTCCTCCTCCGGCCTTAACAGCCCATTCGACTAGAGCCCAGGCCGCATCCACAGCATTCCTGGCACATATTCCCATCGTCGATATTTGCAGAGCAGCGACGTGGTCTTTGGTCCACACCTTCTCCTCGCACTACGCCATCGTGCAACAGGCTATGGAGGATGCTTCTGTGGGACAAGCAGTCCTTACAGCGGGCATCAGGGGTACTCCTAACCATCCTCTGAGATGACTGCTCGTAAGTCACTTGTTGGAATGCACATGAGCAATCACTCAAAGAAGAAGAAACAGTTACTCACCTTTCGTAACAGTTGTTAAAAAAATTAAAAAAAAATAAATGGAGATATACCAATCTCCTAGAACTGGAAAGACCTTAAAGGTCATCGAGTCCAGTCCCCTGCCTACACTAGCAGGATTGAGTACTGTCCCCTGACAGATTTTTTGCCCCAGATCCCTAAATGGCCCCCTCAAGGATTGAACTCACAACCCTGGGTTTAGCAGGCCAATGCTCAAACCACTGAGCTATCCCTCCCCCCCCACTCTTTGAGATGTGTTGCTCATGTCCATTCCAAATCCCTCCCGCCTCCCCTCTGTCGGAGTACCGGCAAGAAGGAACTGAGCGGGGGGTGGGTCGGCAGGGGCATATATACGTTGCCATAAGGGCACCACTCTAGGGGTCGCCCCGCCGACCCTACGGGTACCGCTAGGGAAAAATCTTCTGGGACCGTGCATGCGCGGTGCGCACACACTTGTTGGAATGGACATGAGCAACACATCTCGAAGAACAACTGTTACGAAAGGTGAGTAACTGTTTCTTTTCATCTCAGCCCAGGCGCGCGCCTGCTCGCTGTGTGCGGCTCAGGCCCGAGTTCGGGGGTGTGACGTTATCACGTGCAGCGGCGCCGCCACACGTTAGACCCTCTCCAGGCAGACATCAGGGTGGCCGGGTGGCTGCTCTGGGGACAGCTGTGTTCAGCAGTGTCTCAAGCCTGCCAGATATAGATTCCAGTGGCAAAGAGCAGCCCGCTGTGCTGGCAACCGGAGCTGCAGGTCCTGCACTGGCCAGTGACCAAAGGTCCATGTTTTCTGAGGACAGTCCCTGTCCAGAAGAGTCCCCCATTCACAAAGCTCGGCCCCGAATAGTGTTGTGATGGAAATACCCTTTCTTATGTTGGTTTAAGCAGCCCTGTCAGTCTGTATCTGTAAAGAAAACGAGAAATACTTGTGGCACGTTAGAGACTAACCGATTTATTTCAGCATAAGCTTTTGTGGGCTATAGCCCACTTCATCGGATACACCCAGTGAAGTGGGCTATAGCCCACAAAAGCTTATGCTGAAATAAATCGGCCTCTAAGGTGCCACGAGTATTCCTCGTTTTCTTTTCTTATGTTGGTTATTCGGTTAATATGTCTAATGCATAAATGAGTTAGAAATATCCAGAACGTTTCTATTATTATCACTGTTATCTCAGATAGAGATGGTACAGCACTATTGCGGTTGCCATGGCTACGACGATGGCTGAATGGTGTATGACATAGAACACAATTGAGATTCAGTGTAAAGTGAAAATGATGGCAAAAAAGAGCAACTGGTGCTTTAACAACCCAGCTTCTAAAGGATTTTCCATATTTATGACCAACTGGAAAAGAAACATCTGTATTATATTCAATATATCAGTCAGTATCTTCCATTTTGAATGGAGGCAGGACATCTATAAAAGAACAGGAAGGTGCCATTAAACACAAAGTTGCTCTGACAGCACATGCTGGTTCAACTTCTGTTATCAATTTTTTTTAGAAAAGTTGAGCACACACAGTATGACTTTGCTTTGCCACGAAGGAATATATGCATATCATACTATTAGACATAATCACAATTTCAGATTAATGGATTGTACTTCCAATTTAAATAAAATTCAGCAACCCCAAATTCTCAAAAAAAGAATGAGGAGTGCTTATGGCACCTTAGAGACTAACAAATTTATTTGGGCATAAGTTTTCGTGAGCTACAGCCCACTTCATCAGATGCTCAAATAAATGTGTTAGTCTCTAAAATGCCACAAGTACTCCTCGTTCTTTTTGTGGATACAGACTAACACAGCTGCTACTCTGAAACCTGTCACCAAAATTCTTGTTTGCCCTGACAAAGTGTGAAGCAATAGTTGCAAATGTTTTTGCTCCATGGGCAAATGATGAATTAATTGACACCTGAAAGGTGTTGAATATGTGTTATTATCTGCAAACAGATCGAATCACAGAAGTAAAATTGTTTCCTGTCTTGATTTACTATTTCAAGGTTTATGAAGGCTTTTCTTGTGTGCAAACTAAATTTGTTAATTTTGTTGAACTTTTGCTGAAGGAGAAACATGAGAACTTATTGCAGCTGGGATAATAAAAATTGTTCTGATGAGTTCCTGTCTGCATCCTGTAACACTTGCCCATCCTAGTATTGCCCTGGCCTCTTCTTTTGTCATTCAGGTTTGAACACATTCTAAAACTATATGCATTTCCTCCCCTTTTGGGGGTGAAGCCAGACTTTGAGGCACCTGCTCCCCTACTTGGTGTTAACTTTGCTTGTGCCAATCAGAAGCGAACACAAACAGGTTTTGGGCCCCTTCCTCTATGACACTTTTGTGATGTCATAGTTGGTACTTATGTTTCTGCCTGCCATGTGCAGACAGAGAGAGGAAAACGAATCCCGTGTATCCGTGTATCCCGTGTACCCCACGCAACCGAGCCTGATTACCTCGAAGCCTCTCTCTCAGCTCACGTGTTTTCAAATAGAGCTTATACGTTTACCGGTCGTGTTATGCGTTGGTTTGTATTTGTAAGTATCAATTATTACTAAATGCTGCATCTTTGTTTGTAAATATTGTTAGCAGGTATTTTAGTCATTGTGTGTTTTAAGTTTCATTGTCTATTAGCTAATCAAAAACTGCTCCCTTACCCCTTGTAATTATCCCCAGTAAAACTTTAAATTGATTATTTTTACTTGTGTGTGTGTCTGTGCATCTGCAGCTCACGTCCTGACCCACACTCCCCTTGCGTCTCTTACCTATATAGTCTGTTGCCACGTGCGGCCTGGTAAATAACAGGCCTGCAATTTTTCCTTGCCCCTGCGAGTCCGTGGCAATCCACAAAAATATTATGAATAAGTATGGAATTGAAAGTAAAGTTGTGGCATTCTTAGAAGATAATACAAACACAAACTTTGGCAGCATATACAGACATGGAAAAAGAAAATTTACACAAAGTAAAGACAAGCTTTAAAAGGGAAGCGGTAGGCCTTGGATGCTTCGCTCACATCATGCACAACTATACCCAAACAGCAAGGGATACAATCCTAGTAGAGGTTGCAAGCATTCTAATTAAGATTTTTGGATATTTTCATATATTCACTGTTGGGGTGACCTGGGCCCCAGCCATGTGCCCCCCAGTTTGGGGACCTCTAACTTACCTAGAAGAAGTAAGCGCCATGCTACCTTAATATGTCAAGATCTTTCCTCAATGCAGCCATAAAATACATACATGCCTGCATGGGGAAAGCATACAGATGATTTGAGAGATTTGAAGTGTCTGCTTTTAAAGAAAGTTCCTTTACAATCTGAGATGGAAACAGCAGCTGAGTTACTGCTGAAGAAATGCCAGAATGTGACAATTAACGAGGATGCACTGTGTGATGAAGTAACTCTGTTAAATGAGTTTGTGACAGAAAAACTGTGAATGGAATGACACAACTACAATATCACAGTACGTGGCAGATGGGATGAAGTAAACAAGTATTTTAGGGAATCCTCAGTACCACAAACAAATATGTTTTTAAAAAAGGCAGAACCAATCCTGTGCCCTTTTGGGCAATAATGATTCAATTGAGAGGCAGAGAGGTAGCCGTGTTA